>JAPQVY010000155.1:65028184-66228184 GCA_028535165.1 Quercus tomentella | reverse complement strand
TATATATATATATATATAGGTTAGGTGGTGTGGGGGCCAGGTAGCCAGAAGGTACTATTAAAATTGTACGAATTGGGTCTATGGCCCAATCCGAGGATGGTCAAATAAGGTTATTATAGGAATAATATAAAAAGAAGAAATAAGGATTATATATGATAGTCCAAAATATGTCCGAGGAGAAAAGTCATCTCGGAAACAGAGATCTGAGGTTAGTAAGAATGTCTTATCATCCTGGACATCCTTCAAGGTTGCATAACGATTAGAAGTCGGACATTGGATAAGGGAGGAGTAAAGGGAGGCAACAAATATCTTCAAAAGTTGTTACCTCCACATTAAATGCATCACAACTAACTCTCTGGCCGCATTAATGTGGATGTGATACCTGAACAGCGGTTAAGCAGACTTATAACTGTTAATTGAAGATTCTAGGAGGTGTTGGATGGGACAAGAAGGAGTTCCTAGAAACTAACCTACACGTGTATGGTAGGGATGATACCAAAATTATAGTATATAGCATGGAGAGGTCAAGAAATCTGGGAAATAATCCTTTGAAATCTTGTAACATTGATCATTAACTGGATATTATAGTATAGCTCCTCAGATCGTGCCGAGGACAAATTTTCTTATTTTACTTATGTTTGATTCTCTTAAATAAACACCTGTTATTGTCCTTCTTACCGAATAAAACTAGTTCTTTTATCCACGCTCTACAAATTCATTGTTTGGGCTTATTGGGCTAAAACCCAATCCTCCTATATTGGGTCAAATCCAAATTCAGTCCTTACAGGTGGCATCATCCAAACTAAACAAATGCTGTAATAAATAATTCAAAGTCTATTATTAACCCATAATATAAGAGAGTCTTAGTCAAACAACAGCTACATTTGTTTCCATGAAAAACATTTTGTGAAGATAGTTTTCTACGTTTTCTTATGTTGGTAACATTAGAAAAAAATATGTCAAAGGAAAACTATTTTTGATTAACCAAAAATCCAATTAAAAATATAAATTATTTTTCATAGATTTTTTTCTCTAAAATTTTTCAAAAAACAATTTTATCTTATATGTCACTCTAAATAAAGGAAATTAAGTGACAATATGAAAATTATTAAAAACAACTCTATCACAATTTTTAACTAAACATAGGTTTTTTTTTTTTTTTTTTGAGAAACTCAACTAAACATAGGTATATGAGACAGTTTTCTCAAAAAAAAAAAAAATACTACCAAAAATAGAAAAATGAGATAATTTTCTAAAAAAATATATGTTGAAAAATGACTCATTTTTTTGGAAAACATTAATGTTGAAACAAATGAAGCGTCTTAATTTTCAAACAAAAACAAACCAACTTTTTTTTTTTTTTTAATATTACTTTACCATATGACTTCCTTTATTTGCTGACATGTTTTCAGGCACCCAAATATCACTTTTTTCCCAATATTTCTGATTGATAATTGTATTTATTACTAAATTATCAACAATGTAAACATGTATCAAGTGATATATGAATTGGGATTAAATTCTTTGAGTTTAATTTAAATCTAATGCCTATACGGTGGAGTCAAGTTATGACTTGAGGGGGGCAAAATTTATATTTGACGTTCACATTAACACATGTACATGCTGACATATACATATAGTAGTTGAGACTAATTTGAAAATAACAAATCATTCACGTTAATGCTAAGCAATGCCAATATTTAAATGAAAAAAAAAAAAAGGACAAAATTTATGTATAGTACCTTAGGTTCCCCTCTTAAGATTCAGCCATGTGTCTACTTAACTAAAAAATATATTTCCATCTCATGAGAAAAAATCCAGATGGCAGAATCTTAAAAGAGAAACCTAAGGAACAACATCTAAGTACTGTACCTAAGTCTTGCTCAAAAAAAAAAAAAAAAAAAAAACAAAATCTGCAATAAAATAGCGTATTTATTATATTGTGTTTATCTATTAGGATTTTTTGCCTGTAAATAATTCCTTTTTAAAATTAAGTTATAGTTTTACTTACGAATGAAAGGTTTTTATTTGTTAGATACTTAGATAGACATAAATCTAGAACTTAATAATGTAATTGAGTAAAAAACACTACAACTTACGTAAATTTTTGTTTACTAGATAGATATCAAGTACAACTTATGTAATTTTCTGTTATTTTGGTAAAATTTTTTTTTTTGGGAGAAATTGGTAAAGTTATATTATAGGTCTATTTATTTTAACTTAACACCTAGATAGTGTTCACGCGGGCATGCCATGGCCTTGGTTGCGTGCCCATACCAGGCTACCATGGCCTATAGACAATGTGCATGTGAGTAGGGATGACAATTTTGCCCTATTCCGCTTGACCCACCCCTCCCTGCTTTGACCCATGCAAATTTTCTCTGCCTCGCAAAGGTGGTGGGGCGAGGATGGGGTGAGATTTTAGTTCCGCACCACAGGGCGAGGCGGGGATGGGTTAGACTTTTTAAACCCGCCCCGCCCCGCCCGCCTCCTATTGATAAATGTTAAATTATAATTTTTTCATACCCTAAAACTCTACTTTTTTTTTTTTGATAAGATAAAACTCTACTATTTAAACAAACATATCATCAGCTTATTTTATTTTACCCAATAAGGCTTTCTGCCTCTTTTTTTTTTTTTTCTCTAGCAAGGTTGGAAATAAGGTAGCAACTTTAAAATTTTCTTTTGTCTTTATTATAAACAAATTTATATACTATTGAATCAATGATTTTGTATTATGAGATTTTTATATTATGAGATTTTTGTCTTTGTTGTGATATTGTCTTGTTAAAAACTTTAATAATATTATCCAATATTTTCTAAAAACTAATTTGATTTGATAGGATAAATTTATTTGTAATTTCAAGTATATTTTTATTAACAAAACAGGTTTTATTGAAAATAATTGTAATAGTTGTGGATAAATTAACAAAAAGTAGAGTTTTACAGGATAGGGCGGGGCTTCGTGGGGCCCTAAGGGGCAGGGATGGGGCGGGAATGAGGTAAGACAAAACCATGTGAGGCAGAGGCGAAGACCTTATCCTTCGGACCCGCCCTGCCCTATTGCCATCTCTACACATAGGCAGGGGCGGAACTACCCTTTGATCAGGGGGGGTAATGGCGCCCCCTAATTTTTTTTTAAAAAAAATATTATTATATATATGTGTATTAATTTTAGCAATTTTGTTCTATAAAATTATATTTTATTTCCCTTTAACAATATTCTTGGTTCTTTTAAGAGTAATGCTATACCCACAAATTTTTTTATAACATTTTTACAAACCTTTTTGGTAGCAAATTTTTATTGATTCGCATATGGGCACACCATTTACATCATTTTTTTACTTACTAGTAACCACTTATTAATAAGTAATTTATAAAAAAAACTTGCAGCTCTAGTATTTTTCCCATTTTAGTGACCTAAAAAAATTTATAGATGTAAAATCTAAAACAAAATATTCAAGCCAAAAAAAAATTAGCTCAACAACAAAAATTACCAGTAAAACTAAAAACAAAATTAAGCTTAATTAACTAATTTTATCCAAAATAAATAACCCTACCATTTAAAAAAATTCTAAACAAAAATAATTTTGTTCTTAACTACCAAAAAACAAAAAAAAAATCTCAGCAACTAAGTAGCAGAATTAGAGGTTGAAATCACTGCACACAGCCAACAGTAAAACCGCCCCCCCTAACTTAAAGTTCTGGCTCTGTCCCTGCACACGGGCATGCCGAGGCCTTGGCTGCATGATTACGCGGGCATGCCATGACCTTAGCTGTGTGCCTACGTGGGGCTGTCATGACCTTGACTAACTTATCTTTAATTTAATGTATATTTTTTTAAAACCTCAATTTCAACACATAAAAGGAAATATTTTATTAATTATATAAACAAAAGAAATGTCTATGGAGTTTTTTTTTTTTTTTTTTGAGAGAGAGTTTCAACTTATGGTGTCCACTCCTGATGATACTTTTTATCATCAGACTAAGATACCAATTAGTTTTTAGTGTAAGCAGGGATTGAACCCTAGATCTCTTATTCAACAATCAAAGACTTTACCAGTTAAGTTAACTGGAACCCACGTCAATAGAGGTTGGATGGTGCAAATTTGCACGCAAAGTCATGCCTTTTCAAATAAGCCAAGTGTGATGCTTTGTAGTCGTCTGAGCTTTGAGTAGTTTTTTCTTATGAGTCCGAATTTGGTAAGGATGGTGTGTAAAACCCATATTTTATACCATCCAATAAGGGATTGTCATATCAGCATTTTACTTAAAATTCAATACATCCTACCACACCTAATAACATTTCAATAATCTTCCAATTTTGTTGGATTTATATATAGGAATTAGAATTGATTGGATGAGGTTATGCTTATTATTAACTATGTGATAAGATGATGTAGTATATTGAGATTGGAGGGGTGAAACATGAGTTTTACATCATATCCTTACAAAATTTAATCTTTTTTAATTTGTTATATATATAGATCCGATATAATATATTTTTATAGTTTCTTTGGAATACAAATTCTACTAGTAAACTTTAATATATATATATACATATATATATATATATAAAAGTTTAATGAAATTTGTATTAGCAATAATATCGTCCGTTTTTATTTCTCTAGTAAATAAGTTTTCTCTCTTGTCCCTTCTCCTGCTAATTGTAATGGGATGTGTTTGACAAAACTCATGTTATGAAATACTATTTAATTTTTTTTTTTCTTTTTGAGAAAGATGTTATGAAATACTAGTATGCTTTATTACCAAAAAAAAGGAAATATGCTTAGGAAGGAGTGGTTGTTGACAGGTGCTCACTAGTCGGTCCAAACCAAGAGAGCCATGAAAGCTCTCATTTCTTACTTCGGTGGGCACACCTCTATAAATAAATAAAGCATTTTCCAACCAATTAGAGCAATCGCATTAGCTCATGCAAACTTTCTACCTATTTTGCATAAAAAAAAAACTATTTTTTCTATTTTACATACCTATTTTTACAAAACAGCTACATCAGTCTATCTATTCAACATATCTATTCAATAAAATATTAATTCTTTTACAATTTTTTATTATTTTCTCATTCACTACCCCTCTCTCTCACAAACCTAACACTACCAAAAAAATACTAAAATATTAAATGCACGAGCTACAGTAACTTTACATATATTTATGCACAATTTTACATTCACTGATATATGTGTATTTTTGCTCAAAACATGTAAAATTGACCACTTTTTGTATTTTGCAAAATTATACACGATCTATGTGGTTGCTTACTTTAAAGCCATGTGTATTATTTAAATAAATCAAATAATTTATTTATTAAACAATATATCTACACTGATTTTATCAATTATCAAATGTTTATGGTTTTGAGGAATTGTCGTTTTTTTTTTTTTTCTAAATAAAAAATAAAAAAATTGCTTTGAAATGTGTGTAATAATGTAAAAGTAAAAGCTAGATAAATTCAGTAGCAAATTAGGTATATCCAACTTTATCTAATCTATGATCTCTCACTATCTGTAATTCCACCCATTGTGTGGGTGGACAATAGTCACAATACAATAATAGATCCACCTACATCTTTTTACAATAACAAAGAGTTTCTTGCTTCTTAAAAAATCTCTCCAAAAAAAAAATAAAAAACAGTTACTTGCTTGCACAAACAACCATTCTCATTGGACCACAGCTCTTTCAATAAAATACAGTTATTTCCAAACAAACCTTCAACCTCATAGCTTTCGCTGCCATTCCTTACCATCTGTATTCTATTCTGCCTCTGCCATCACCCAATCCACAACCCCACGCCCATTTACTTCACACACAGACGCATACCCCATTACCAATTTGCACACAAAACAAAAACAAAAGAAAACCCAATACAGCTATACCATATATTCTCTCTTTCTATTTGGATAAGAAAGAAAAAAAAAACGATATTGATGGGAACGGAGGGTTCATCCGTGGAGATATCGGAGCCGTTGTTGGTGGAAGAGACCCAGAAGATCAGGGCCGTTGAAGACACAGACCACCATCAAATCCCTGAATGGAAGGACCAGATCACGATCAGAGGGCTAGCCGTGAGTGCTGTTTTGGGGTCCCTTTTTTGCATAATCACCCACAAGCTCAATCTGACGGTTGGGATCATTCCGTCCCTTAATGTGGCAGCTGGGTTGTTGGGTTTCTTCTTCGTTAAGTCATGGACTAGCTTCTTGTCCAAGTTAGGTTTTCACGTTAAGCCCTTCACCAGGCAAGAGAACACCGTTATTCAGACCTGTGTTGTTGCTTGCTATGGCCTCGCATTCAGTGGTATCTATCCATTATCCAATTCAGCTCTAAGATTTAATATATACAGGGATTTACTAACGTGCATACACTAGTAAACCATTTGAGGAAATTTTTTAGGAAAAAACGAAACTAAGGCTTTGTTGTAAATAAGAAATTGTATAATATTTGGTTTAGATGACAAGTCAAGCTAAATCTATACCATGAAATGAGAACTGTGTTAAATATATGGGTTTTGTTTTGGGTTTGTAAAATTTGTTTGTACTAGGTTTGATTTGTGACTTAGGTTTTTAGTTGGTTAGTGTGACATTTGTGAGCTGTGTTTTTTTTTTTTTTGTGCATGCGAGGTTAGGATTGATTTGATTGCTATTTGCTGATGATTCTGTTTTTGTGTTTGTTAGATAAGGTTAAATCGTTGATGATGAATTAGTTAAAGGAAAATGTTAAAGATACTACAAAATGTTTGAAAATGGATGTGGTAATGAATGTGTTTGGTGGATTTCAATAACTGACATATCAGTTGTACTAAAATTTGTAGTATCCCTTGCATCACTCAATAGTTAAATGTTTGTACTCTCAAGAAGGAAAAAGTAAGATTATTAGTTATGGAGAAGTAATAATTTTTTTTTTCAATTTTAAAGCATTCTGACATTATGTCAGATGTTTTAAGTAAAAGGTTAGATTTTGCAAAAACTTGGAAATAGGAAGTAATTCTCAAGTTTGGTAAAGTGTGACTGTGATTCAGCTATTAGAAAATCTATTCTAATTAAAGCTAAAATGTTGCTAGCTGTGTGTTTCACGGATCTAGCTGTCAAGAACATGCAGTTGGAAATGTTACATTCAGACTAAATACATTTTGAATACTCTATTTTCAAAGTTTGTCATTCCAAAAGAAAAGAATTATTTAAACTTTCACTGACCACATTTGAAACATAAACTTTTATATTGCTTGGGATAAAATTTGTTATTAAGTTTATTGATCATAAATAAAAAACATTAGCAATGTCAAAATGAACAACTGAAGGTGCAGTAATTATGTAGAAGTTCTGAGTAGATGAGGCATTATAGATAAATGTTATTGACATATGAAAGGGTTTTCTCCCTTCACAAGCAGATCTTTATTATTTTTCCTTTTCTACTAGTTTTTGACCTGAACTGTCTCGGCATTGATACCATTTCTATTCTTAAAATAGGATGTCGTAGTAAATTATGCTATTTTGTGCTCATTGATTTCTTATGTTTGATTATGTTACTGAATGTCTAATTGATGACAGGGGGATTTGGTTCATATTTGCTTGCTTTGGATGAGAGAACTTATAAACTCATTGGTACTGATTATCCGGGTAACCGGGTTGAAGATGTTAAGAGCCCAGGCCTGTGGTGGATGATGGGTTTTTTGTTTATCGTCAGCTTCCTTGGCCTTTTTAGTCTTGTTCCACTTCGAAAGGTAGCTTCCATTGTTGTAGATTGCAACATTATTGTTCTTATGTGTGCGAATTTATGCAAAAGTTTAGTTACGAGTCCAATTTGGTTGTGGATGTGTTATCCAGATAGAGTTATAGAGGGCTTGGTTCACCTGTAGATGGTAAAGTTGTTTGGTTTTTCATTTTCTTTTATTTGCTCTCAAGTTAGTTTGTTAGATTGTTTAATATTAATTTGAGACCTCAGAGATTTTTGCAATACTTAATCATTACCATGCATTATTTTATAAGGAGCTGCAATTTTTGTGTTATAACACATTTTTTAATTAATACGAGCAAGTGAAAGTGTTCTCTTGCATCTGAACTCTTTTGCTTATATTGTCTCTGTTTAACATCAAAGATTGTCTTCTCTTTCTCTCTCTCTCTTTCTGAGCTTGTTTTATCATGTCTCTTCTGTGTGTGCTTTTAGGTTATGGTCATGGATTATAAGCTTACATATCCTAGTGGCACAGCAACTGCAATGTTGATAAATAGCTTTCATACTAAGACGGGAGCTGAGCTTGCAGGGTAAGTTACTCTTCATTGATTTGTAGATCTTGAAATAAGTTTTTCTTTTTTTTTGGTGGTAATGACACGTGCCTGGTGGGTCTTGAATCCATGATGACAGCCTCCACCTTGCTCTTACAAGAGCCATCTGAGCTTGAGCTCATTGGTTGTACCTGCTGATGTAAGATGATTGGGGAAGAATTAATAAAAAATTTATGTTGATAGGAAACTTAGAACAAAAACAAAGATATTGAATGAAAGATGAGAGATCTTTATATCTGAAAATATCACAGAGCTTTTAGGACACTGTTAAAGAAACTTCTGATAAATTTTTAACATTATGCACTCCAACAAATGGTAGTAGTGCACCTTACCCCAAATAAAATTGGTTAGCATTGCTTAGTTCTTACTGGATCATTATAGAAACACCTTGGGCATGTGTATATGTTGCGGAATTTACTGCACAGTGTATATTCATTTGAAAAGCATTATGGTTGCCTTATTTCTAATTGAAGATTAGCATTTGACAGGAATCAAGTCCGTTGTCTTGGAAAATATTTGAGCATAAGTTTTTTTTGGAGCTGCTTTAAGTGGTTCTTCAGTGGTATTGGTGATTCTTGTGGATTTGATAATTTTCCCACCCTTGGCTTGATGCTATATAAGAACACGTAAGGTTCTTTTTCTTTCACTTTACTTTCTTAATTCTATTTTTCGTTCACTTTACTTTCTTAATTCATATCTGATAATTTAATTACCCTTGGGGCCAACAGAAGAGGAGGAAAGTAAAAAAGAAAGTTAGTTAATATGTGTGTGCTTGAGCTTTATCTAATTGTGGATGTTTGTGTTTTTTGTAATTATGTGCATATGTATATGCCGTATGTGTTTGCATTTATCTGTGTGCATTGACTTCATATGGTTGAGCTGTTTCATGAGGAATGTTGTGCATATATGATGGTGTTTTATATGATTCGCTTCTTGCAGGTTCTATTTTGACTTCAGTCCAACTTATATTGGATGTGGTCTAATTTGCCCACATATAGTCAACTGCTCAGTTCTGCTTGGGGCTATCATATCGTGGGGTTGCCTTTGGCCCTTCATTTCCCAACATGCTGGAGATTGGTATCCAGCTGACCTTGGCAGCAATGATTTTAAAGGTCTTTATGGATACAAGGTATGGTAAAACACTTTTTCTTATTCCCTTTCACAATTTATGTTTGTAGTTTATAATCTCATGCCTCCACACAAATTACATAATCCTAAAAGAGATTTTGACTTTTTGTGGCTTACATCTCAATCCATTGAGGAAAAAAAGGCCAGTAGGTGCAGGCATGAGGCAAGTGCCACCTGAGTGGGATGTAAACCACATAGTATAACTATTTTCTTTTCTCTCTCTCTCTGTCTCCAATGCTTTGGTTTAATATTATCTTCTTATGACTGCTCTAAAGTGGTTTTTCCTGCCTGTCATGTTGGTTGCAGGTCTTTATAGCTATTTCACTTATCCTTGGAGATGGTCTTTACAATTTGGTAAAGATAATAGCCATAACCATTAAGGAAATCTGCAACAAAAGCACCAAACAGAGCAACCTTCCTGTCACTACGGAGGTTCTAGGTAAGGATATATAGGGGGACTTGAATTTTCTTTAAAGACGTGGCCCTGTCAATTTGTTTGCAATAGTCATATGTCTTAGGAATGTATATCTTTTTTCTGATTTTATTTGTCAAACTTTCTTATTTCATTATATTTACAATTATATTAGTCCTGAGTTGTGTTTTAAGAGCATTTTTTAATGGATGTTTTAAGAGCAAATTGAAATAATGGTAATTGAACACCCACCATGTTTCCTTGCAAGATAGATATGACCTTGGTTTAAGTCATGTACTAGCATAGCTAAATTATAATAAACATTTCTGTGATTCACTTAAATATTTAAACCGCTACAATTTTAAATTTATTTTCTTATGTCTTGAATTCAAAGTCTAATCCTCATATGAGCTCCTGTTTGGTACAACTTATTTTTTCCAGCTTTTTGAAAATGGTTTATTTGAAAAGGCTATACCTAGAAGAAAGTGAGGTTTTATGTACTTGAAAAAGTGTGGTTTCATAACGGGAGGCCAAATGGTTGTGGGTCTGGATTGGTTTATTTGCTGATTTGCTTCTTTGCTGAAAGTGGGTAAAATTGCAGTTGTACTTTTAAAAATCGAAGCTTTAAATATCTGTGCACAAGCAAATAAGCTTAAGAAAAAGATAAATTACACATACACAGTGTATTATATGAAACATCAATTATTGGTTGAAATTCCAAACTGGTCAGTGTACTATTGCGACACATCTGTTATTGACATTTCTCCAATGTGTGCATTGATAGATGGTGAGAGTTCTAAACTACTAACGGAGCAAAAAAGAAGGGATGAGGTATTTCTTAAAGACAGGATACCCTCCTGGGTTGCAGCCTCTGGATACGTGGGTCTGGCTGCAATATCAACAGCGACAATGCCACTCATCTTTCCACCCCTCAAGTGGTATCTGGTTCTAGGCTCATACATTATTGCCCCTGCCCTTGCCTTTTGCAACTCTTATGGCACTGGGCTCACAGATTGGAGCTTGGCTTCAACTTACGGAAAGATTGGTCTTTTCATCTTTGCTTCATTGGTTGGAACCGATGGTGGGGTTGTAGCCGGCTTAGCAGCTTGTGGGGTTATGATGACCATTGTCGCCACTGCAGCGGATCTCATGCAAGATTTCAAGACTGGTTACCTCACTCTATCTTCAGCTAAGTCGATGTTTGTGAGCCAGCTAGTTGGAACAGCCATGGGTTGTATCATTGCCCCCCTCACATTCTGGTTGTTTTGGACTGCTTTTGATATTGGGTCACCTGATGGTCCTTACAAAGCACCATATGCTGTAATATTCAGGGAAATGGCCATCCTAGGTGTTCAGGGCTTCTCTGAGCTCCCAAAGCATTGCTTGGCCATATGTTGTGTGTTTTTTGTTGCAGCTCTGGTTATAAACCTCCTGAGGGATCTGACCCCCCCAAAGGTCTCCCAATATATTCCAATTCCAATGGCTATGGCAGTCCCCTTCTATATTGGAGCTTACTTTGCTATAGACATGTTTGTTGGGACAGTGATATTGTATATATGGGAACGAATTAATCGGAAGGATGCCGAGGACTATGCGGGGGCTGTTGCTTCGGGTCTTATATGTGGTGATGGCATCTGGACTGTTCCATCAGCAATCCTCTCTATTCTCAGAGTCAATCCACCCATCTGTATGTACTTTGGGCCTTCTTCGAGTGGCTGAGCAGAATGACCTTATATTCTGTCTATCACAAGTTCCTTGAGCTGGAATATTTGTTGGATTGTGTAAATATCTCTCATGTAATTATCATTGGAATCTTTTCTTTCCATCTCAAGCATGCGTTTGAATATATATATATATATATATATATATCTCTCTCTTCTGTCTCTCTACAAGAACAAAATCATCTCAAGCTACTACAATCATTCTGGCCCAGAAATATTGTGGCTTCCATGTCTTTTTTAGTTAACCTTGATATTCATCTCGTTGCGTCGCATCGCATCATGTATTATTCCAACAAATTTATTCTGGAGGCCCATCCTGACCGTAACTCTGTCTGGAAAAATTATGGGACATGAAAAAAAACTAGATAATATTTGAAATGGATGGCAGAGTCTGTCACTATATGGTCCATGAAGTAGAATGGTCATGTTTATTTATTGAATATATCACCGGCTTTAACTTTTTTTATTTTGAGAAATAATTATAATATGTTGCTAACTCGGTAACTCAAAGCCTTTCTTATTTAGACCTCAAAGCACTTTGTATAAGACTCTTGGTTGATAGTCGATAACTTTTTGTAAATAAAATTGATAGGAAATTTTATCTTTTTATTTTATTTTATTTTTTTGATAAACTAGTAATTTTTATCTTTAGTAAAACTGATAGTAATTTTAAGATACAGCAGACACTTTGGACCACTTGTAATAAAACTGTTGTGACTATATACTATATAGTAAAATAATACATAATTATTATAAAATAGTTCTGTTTGCATAATGTGGATGACGTAGGGTCTATTCTTTGTGGGAAGGTGATTTTATATCAGAAAAAAAGAGATATGGCCATTACCAAAACACGAGAAGCTTGCTATTAGAAATGATTGAACCACAGTTGTTGATAGTGGAATCTTAACTTAAACGGCTTTACTTTCTCAAAAAAAAAAAAACTTAAACGGCTTTAATTCCCAAATTGCTGTGGAACAGTTTAGCCTCTTACGTAAGCTATAGTCTTTAATTTTTTTTTTTCCTTATTTCTTATTTAAAAGCCTAACCAAACAAAAATGTGTACAGGTGGAGTCTAAAAAGCATTCAAGCTTGTATTAGAATTGCATATATGCTGCTTTTGTAAAAGCTTCAATATGAGGAATTTTGGGGGGTACTTTGTTTTTAATTCTTTTGTCACATAATAATAACACCATTAAGCACCATAGTTTGTTCTAACAATTCTCTTTAATCGATTGAGAGCATTTTTAAATTAAAAAAAAATTGATTCATCATTGGTTTTGACTTACTAATTCGGTTAACTTTGTTGCCAAGGGTTCTAATTGGACCCACATAAGCTATAATAAGCGTATTGGTGGGTCCCATTTTTAATAAATATCTTTTTCGTAATCTACACTATGGGAGTTTTAAATTCATCAATTATCCTTATCTTCATAGTCTTTTATTTGTTTTATATATAATAATTTGGTTCCAAATGGTTTGATGACTATTATAAACATAATGGTTGTGGAGAGTATTTTAGAAGGCCTAAGCTATCATGATGCATGATTCATAACCCTCTCCTCCTCCTCCAAATCTTCCTTTATTTTTTTTAAAACACACAATTTTTCATACATAGGTTTGTTATGATTCATGCATGATAAAAGTTATATGATAGTGATGAAGCTATTTAAAAAGGATATCGATCCAATAATAATTTGTCACTTTAAGAAGTTGTGGAAAAAATTATACTCCTTACATTGATCTTCTTTCTTTCATAAAGTTTTATGTTATTTATTTATTAAGAGCTAACATTATCT
Organism: Quercus tomentella; assembly: GCA_028535165.1. Taxonomy (NCBI): domain Eukaryota; kingdom Viridiplantae; phylum Streptophyta; class Magnoliopsida; order Fagales; family Fagaceae; genus Quercus; species Quercus tomentella. Next base: position 66,214,827 of record JAPQVY010000155.1, on the reverse strand, counting down.
AGTTTCCTAAATAAGTTGTGAAAAAAATTATACCCCTCATATTGGTCTTCTTTCTTTTCATTTCATAAAGTTTTAAATTTTTTTATTAAGAGTTAACATTATTTAATGTCCTTAATAAGTTGTGGAAAAAATTATACACCTTACATTGGTCTTCTTTCTTTTCATAAACTTTTAAGGGGTTTTTATTTATTTATTATAAATAAAGAGTTAGCATTATTTAGTCTTCTTTATAAGGGGAACTAAGGTTCTAACACTCCCTCCCCCCCATGTATGAACCCAAACTCTTCCTTAAGTGAGATTCAGCATGTGAGATTTTTAACTTTTTAAATGGAAGGTAAAGTGGAGATAAGGTTTGAATTTGAGACTATTTGTTCTAAAAATGTAACGGTTAGAAAATGATTCCCTAAAAAATATGAAAAAAAAACTATTAAAAAATGATGAATTTAATCATTTAACTAATATTATATTAGATCTCCAACATGAAATGAAGTTAAAATACGTGTTTATTTCTACTCATGGTGGAGGTATTTTTTTGTTTAAAAGAAGTAAAGGGAAAGGGAATATGTGATATGTTCTCAAGATTACATTAAGATGAATACTAAATTTAGATTTGGTGTTTACAACCCACATGGATGCTGATCTATACCAAAAAAAATGTCTTATTAATCAGCATATAAACACATAAAGAAGTGGTGATCATAAAAGATGCCCTCACTATAGCCTTACACTTCTAAGAACCATTTTGCACATGAATTTCTTCATCTTGAAGATTTCTAAGCAATGATTTGGAATTCTTTTCTGATAAAGAGAAATACGGAAGTTTTTTTTTTCTTTCATTTGGGAGGAAAGTGACTGAGTGCACTGGATCAGGATGTACATAATTTGAAACATAAAGACAAAGCAACAGGAGGAGGTAGATAAAAAGTCCCAACATTCAATGATTTTCACATTCCATTCTTTCTAATAAGTTTCAATTTCAAAACTGTCACAAAATTTAGATTCTCTATATGAAAAGGAAAAAAAAATCTAATTCTCTCAAACACTGATAAAAATTGTGCAAATCAAGCACATGGGAGGACTGAGACTTTTTGGATTATAAGCTCCATAGAATCTTTTTTCTTTCTGAATTTTGACGAATGGAGGTGTCTAAATCAAAACCATTGAGTGGGTTTCCCGAAATTATCGCAATGAATTCGACTATAGCCTCTAGTGAACAATAACGTGTTGTGAGGGAGATTAATACAGTAATATTTATTTTTCTTGCCTATTAAAGTGTAAGGGGTCGTTTGGTAACGTTGTTCTAGTAACATTATTTGTATTTTTTAAAAATACACGTGGGTGAAAAAGTTTATAAAAATACATGTAATGTTATTTAAAAACTGAAAACATGTGTTTAAACACATGTACCGAACATGTCCTAAGTCTCTTAATTATAAATTATTGGTTGGTAACTTGGTTATGAAAATTGAGAACCAATTCGTTAACATTATATATATATATATATATATATATATATATATATATATATATATATATATATATATATATATAAGAATCTAAGAACTGAAATAATAAACAAAAGAAAATTTAAAGCAAAAGAAAAAGATGGCTCATATAGAGAGGGGAAGATGTGACATAAGGATAATGGTGAGGTCCATCCTATCAAAAGGAGCCATTCGGTTAGAGATTCTGGCTTTATTGGAGCTCAGCAAATTGGTGGTTGTGGCTATTATTGAATGTGGTGGAGCTAGAGAGCTACCCTTTTTTTTTTTTCCAATTATTTTTCGTTCTTTTAATCTCAATAGTAATGTCCATTTCTTCGAAAATGTCGTACAAATGTTGATAGAGAGACAAGCAGATAGGAATATAGGGCAGTTTTTAGCCATGTAAAAGCTTCATTGCTTCCTTTTTACTTCAAAACTCACAAGTTCAAAAAATCTACTACCACAAATAATAATAATAATAATAATGCACAACTCTTGTTACAACTGTTTACGAGACAAACTTTGAGTGATAGGGAAAAAGCGACGGGTCTATATAAAAATAACATACAGCCAATCACAGTTTGACATGTAAGATAGTTGTGGTAAAAGTTATGACTTTTTATGTGGTATTAGAATTACTCATCATACTAAGAAAACGTTGTTGCATTTGTTGGGTCATCTTTTTTTTTTTCTTTTCTTTTTTTAAATAGAAATTTTACCAATAATAATTTGTCCATATGAAAACTGGACTTGAAAACATTTTCATTCTAGTCTGTTACAAGTAATTAGCACTTGGTATGTTGCTGCTTAGTTAGTCATCAAATAATAATTTTTGTGCTCAACTAAGTCTTATATTCAGGGGTATGTTTCACAATGCTCACTCAAAAGTCACTACTCACAAGTCACTTCATGTTTTTTTTATTTTTTTTTTATTTTTTTATTTTTTTTATTATTATTATTTTTTTTAAATTTATGAACCTCACAAGTCATGACCTGCAACAATTTCGGTGGACACGTTTAAACCTAATCAAAGGAATAATGCCTTTTGTATAAATTTTCATCTATTGTCACGTTTGTAGGTTAGAATAATAAAATTTTAGAAAGAAGTTAAGACAAGATGAAATAGAGAAAGAACATACATAATTAACATAATTTAGCTTTAAGGGCTTATATCTCTAGTTTATAGTTTCAAACAACTACATTTTACTATTGAGATATGTGTGTCATAATAAATCTATTGACGGGATATATAGGAGATTAACTAGACTAATACTAGAGTTGCAATACTTGTAGTATGGTTAGGATTACTTGTAGAGTTATTTCGATGATTACTACAATGGACTTAGGTATTTGACTAAAGGAGAAAGTCTCGAAATTCAGGCAAGTTTTCCAATGGTGTGGTACGTAGTGGGCTTGATACACATTGTCAAAACGACTTTGAAACAAATAAAAAGTTTGCAGTAGATGATAATAGACTAGCCATAGGTTAATCCTAGATTAATTCAAGGATTATAATACTTGTAGAAGTATAGTTAGGATTATTTGTACATTTAAGACAATAATACTACAACGGAATTAGGCTCCTAACTTGGATAACCTAGGCTTTGACTATATTTATAACATTTTTTGTAATGTAAATTTAAAAGTCTAGGTAGGTAAGAGTAGAACTTATATGAATGAAGTTATGTTTCAAAATGGCTTTATTTGGGTCAAAAAAGTCTAAACGCTCAAATCAAATTGAATGCTTTTATGTGCATGTGATGAAGAAAAGTGCCAAAACGCCAAAAAAATTAAGACAAAGAAAGAATGCATGAAAGAAATATATTGCAGCAGCGAATATTAATGCATTCACTATTATAAAACTTGGCAGTGTTAGGCCAATTGACAATCGTCAAAGTCTAATCCATTTTCATCAATCGAGGAAAGAATTGAGTTTTCCTCCGAAAAGGTGTTGAATATTGGGGTTTGGTTTTACTTTCTACCAGACTTGATTAGTAGTTAACTTTGATTTTTCTTTTTTTATTATTGCTAAAGGGAAATTGCTAGGCCGACTTGAATCGACTGTAAAAAGGAGTGAGGATAGATGGACCCGTTTTAACTTTTAGCCTTAGGTGTGGATCTCTCTCTCTCTCTCTCTCTCTCTCTCTCTCTATATATATATATATATATAAAGGTTTGGGCTTCAACCACCAACATAAAGATAGTAGTGTCCCGTCATGTATAATGGACATAACTTACTTGGCTGGTTGGGTTGCACATGACAATAACTGTTACTGTTTAGAGCCCAATGATCTCTCTCTCTAAATATATATATATATATATATATATATAGATAAAGTTTACCTACAACATTAGTTGTAGCCTATTACTCAATAAAATAAACATTACTTCATATTTTGAAAATTTAACCATTGAATTGCATGTTCTTTATACTCTTAATACACATATAAAATTTTGTGTCAATCAGATATTATTTACTCTATGATTTATAAGTTTATATTTTATACATAATTTTAAAATATAAAAACTTACAATTTAAACAATTTATTGATGGCATAGCTATTAATCTTTAATTTTCTAGAAATTTTGCAAGTATGAAAGATATAAGAAAAAGATGTAATCCAATGATGGATTTATCAAAATTTACCTCCAATAAAAATATATTGAGTAAGGTTGTAGTCTTAAATTACAACTAGTTTTGTAGCTAAATTTTGTCCAATATATATAAACTTGATATTAATTGTGTAGGTTTGTAAATAAGTTTATAAAATATCAAATTAATATTTGTGATATATTAATAATATAAATAATCCATTCTATAGTAAAAATTATATAGGTTGATAAATCTAATTTTTATAAGTTTGTAAACGAAAATTATTTTATATAAATAATTCAAATAATGAGATAATATAGTTTCAACTATAATTTAATTATTAATTATAAATACACATATATAATTGGAATTAATTCCTAAAATGTTATGACACATAATGAGTATTTAAAAAAAAAAAAAAGACACATAATATTCTACATGAGTTTTATTGATACTTTCTTATCAACATATTTAAAATTACTTATAGTGTACACTTGAATAGCACGGGACTTCCGCTAATTCTATTTAAAAGAACATGATCAAATAAGGGGCCTAACAAGATCAATATACCAGGCTTTAAGCAAGTATTTGCACCAGAAAGTTGATTAAGAAATTGTTCGAAGTTTTTCCATTTTAAAAATTCCGTAGGATTTGATTGGCATTTACCAGAATTTGTTTGGTTGTTGAGGCTTTAAATAAATTCCATCATATACTCTCTACTGCTCACTCAAATTAATGGTTTAACAAATCAACTTTCAAAAAAGATAGGAGTTGGGAACTTGAATGATTAAGACAAACACAAATCAAAGCTTATCTCTTATGGAAATAAGTCATACAAAACCCCATATAAAAGCAAAGATCTTTTTCCCATTCAAGTTTTGAATTCATGTGATATTGGGTAAGATATTTCAACAGCCAGCTTTCAAAGAGGGGCCTCCCTTGTCTCCATGGTGGGAAGCAAATGTGACTGGCAAAACAATCGCCAACACACACATAGCCACTCCCACAATTATTATGATCACACACGACAAAGGAATTGGTCTTCTCTACATCAAAGCACAAAGCTAAAAACTTAATAAAAGAAAAGAGAAAAAAAGACATGCTCTCTTATTTTCTGTGATCTGTAGAAACCTCTAAAGTTTCTAAGTAATCAAGTTGAGAGTATCATTAAAGAAATTAAAGGTAAAAAACAATTATAGGAAATATAAAAGGATCCTCACAATGTGACCAAGAATTGCATGGAGAATTCATGCAATGTAAATTAATTGACTAGTTTGGGTGTCTTTCGATCTTGAATGCATGCAATAACACTATATAAGTGTCTTTGTCACACACTGATTTTCTCCAAAAATATATCAATTAAAATTTACCCTTTATTTTAGATGTAATTCCTCAATAGTGAAAAGGGTACACGATAATCATACCCACCTTCAAACTTTCGAATTTTAAAAAATAAAGCAACTTTCGACCAATTTTCAACTCATCCATTCTAATAAATTGGTATCAAGGCCTGCTAGACCATACAACAACTTGTCTCATACACTACAAATCAAGTAATATAACCTTTGAATTCACCATTTACAGGCAGTGGTGCCTATAGGATTTTTTCCCGAGGTCGTTAAGAAAATTAAATTAAATAAAATTTAATAAAAACAGAATTTGAATATATCAAGTTATCGATAAACAATAAAAAATCACATGCAAATATATGTCATTTTATTATTTCCTTTTACAAGTTTTTATATTTTGAAATCATTACGAGTTTATATTATCTATTGTCAATGTGGGTAGGTGTAATCATTTTGTTTTGTTAAGTTTGTATAACATTTTTTATTTTTATGTAATTGTCATTATTTATTTTTTATTATTTTTATAAAAATATTTTAACCTGAATGAAAAAACTCAACCCAACGTGCATTGTATTAATTATTGACCCAAAGAGTCACACTCATCCATACATATATAAATAATACATTGTGTCTACTTAACCAATCAAATGTGTAAATAATCACAAACTTTACTTTTTTTTTTAATCACTAATTTTATAACAAAATGTTATTATAACATAATAACAATACACGTACATATAACAAATCCTCTATATTTCCTAATTATTAAATTATATAAAGTTATATTATATATATATTGTACATGCACATTCACACAAATAACATTATAACAAAAATAAATAAATAATTCACACAACCAATATCAAACACTCATATTCACACAAATAATATATGTGATTTATGTCGATTGGTTGGTTTTGGGATGGACTGATTTGTGTTTATTATTTAGTTTTGGACTGGACTAATATATGTCAGAGTGTGCAAGATTTAAGTCAAGGTGTACAAAAATATTTTTATAGATAAATTAAACTAATAAAATAATATTTTATGCATATAATTTTTTTTTATTATCAAGTAATGAACCCCTGAAGCATAAGTAACGCTGGACCTGTTTACGGGTCTCATAAGAAGGAAACAAGACAAAAAGTTACAAGATTTTTTTTTTTTTTTTGAGAAAAAGGTAAGGAAAGGTACAAGATAAATATATTTAGCAAGGTATTCCTTTTATTATTATTATTTTTTATCCCTAACTTTAAAACCTTACAACCCATATATAATTGGATAAACCCTCTACATCTCTGTCTCAAACTATATAAATACAAACAAACAAACAAAAACAAAAACACTTGAGTCCAAAAAAAAATGACATCATGCTCAATTGTTTGAAAACGAGGAATAAAATTGGATTGTTCGGTTACATCAAGGAAGAAAGTAGATCCACAAAATAAAGCTATAATGTGATACAAAGATTAAAGAGTGTAGCCTAATAATCAATACTAAATCCTTTTTTTTTTCTTTTTTTTTGAGAAGAAAGTTATCAATACTAAATGATCACACAATGTGGAAATGAATACGGAAATTCTTCTTCAAAAACTGAGATACGTTGTAATTGAAATATATTATCCAATCAATCAATAAATATACATCTGTATGTATACATTATGTTGATTTTTATTTAGAAGATAATAAGCAACAAATGTTAAACAAATATATTATATCTAAAACTAATTTTTAAGTAATGATACATAAGAAAGAAGCACATATTTAAAGTAAATATCATTATTGTAAAATTTTCAAAGATATTCTCAAATTTTCTGTTCATACATAACATATCCCTAAAATAATACAGATCAATTTGCTACAGTCCTTAAAATGTCCACAATAAAACATTTAGATCCTTTTTTTTTTTTTTTTTTCTGATTTTAAAACTCAGAAGCATTTTAAAATAGTATATAGAATCCATCTTCGAGCTTATTTTTCATCTTAAAACAATATAACTTTTAAATATATAATTTATTTTTTCAAAATAAAATTGTATTTTTAAATATATAAAATTTCATTTGTTGGCATCTTATGCCGGGCTTCTCTGTTGAAATAATTAATGTATGGTTGGAAGAGATACTTTGATTTTTTTTTTCTACAACTGTGATGATAAATACAAACACATTCTTACACAATAATTAATTGATGAAAATTAGTTTATCCAAACACACACTAATAAATTTTATTTTGAATTTTTGAACCTGGACGAATTAAAGATTTTATCATAATTAATGGAGACATTTCCAACCCTCTTGAAGTATCCTTTCAAGTTAAGGACCACTTCTCAAAAAAAATAAAAAATAAAATAAGGACCACTAATTAAGTAATTATCTTCTACGCCCATTCTACATATAACAGACAAAAGAGAAACTTTCTTGTTTTAGGAATGTATCTTAGATTTCCTCGAAAAAAAAAAAAGGGGAATGTATCTTAGATTAGAGGGCTTATGAGATGTTGAAATAGTACAGAATATAAGAATAAACCGGATAAACAACCAAACAAAAAAAAGACATGGTGGGAGGGATTATAAAATTGATGATGATGAGCACAAATCTTACGTTAATATAATTTAAAGGTCTGATTAACAGGTACTCTTAAAGCATCTATTAATGAACTATTTAAAAAAAAAATTAATACTATTTTTATGAGAAATATAAAAGTGGTAAAAAAATAAGTTATTTTTTCTTTTACCATAAAAAATTTCTAAAAATATATCATAAACTAATGTCTTTAGGACCCGCACGTGAACTTTTCCCTAATTGAAAAGAACAATATTAGGGATACAACTATTTTTTTTACAATATTTTCTTAACTTGTTAGCGTGATAAGTTATAATTGAAGGAATTTTGCTTCAGTTAAATTCACCATTAACGTTATTTTTATAATTTAATTCCTATATTGATTTCAAAATAATTTTTCCATAAAAGGTAGAGACCAAATGATGAAAGGTGAGTATTGAACAACAATAGTATGCAAAGGACTATATTCGTTCATAAAAAATAGACTTAACAACGGTGGCTAAAAAACAAAGAGGGTTCTTGAATTTGAAGGCATATATTATGAACAAGATTATCACGTCGTTTTCTAGTTCAATTATTCCCACACGACTTTTTTTTTTTTTTAATTATAATTATAATTAATTGGTTAGTGTTAATTAGTGGCCTATATTCTACCTCTATACAGGTTGGTATACTGCCTACGAATGCAACCTTATTAATAGGTCTATGTGTGTTCTTATCATGGAATTATGCTGGCCAAAGTGTTTATTAGTTTAAATGATATAAATCACACAAATTGATGCACCTACCTCAGCAATTAATTATTCACCTCCTGTTAGTGTTAGAGTTAGGTTTATATTTATTAGAGTTTGTATACCAGAACACTAATAAAATCTAGCAACATTTTAACCACTACGGAGGTGTCATCTTATACTCGGTCAAAGTAAAATAAACTATAAGATTATATTAGGATTTACCACAACTCAATATTAAAAAATATTGTGAAATTTTATTATGTACTTAGACTTTCTCATTTATTAATACATTATAGTATGATATAATCTATAGGACATTAAGACATTGAAAATCGTTTTCAAAACATAATTGAAAATGACAAAGTTTAGCTACAAAATTGGTTGTAACATAAAGTTACAACCTTACTCAATATCTTTTTATTGGAAGTGAATTTTGACAAATCCATCATTGGATTTTATCTTCTTCTTATACCCTTCATGCTTGCAAAATTTCTAAAAAATCAAAAATCAACACTTATGTTATCAATAAATGGTTTAAATTGCAAGTTTTTGTACTTTAAAATTATGCATAAAATATAAGTGTATAGATCATATAGTAAATAATATCTGATTGACACAAAATTTGACATGTGTATTAAGAATGTAAAAAATATGCAATTCAACGGTTAGATTTTCAAAATATATAATAGTGTTTATTTTATTGAATAAGGTTGTAACCTTAAACAACAATAAATTTTATAGTTTAACATTGTCCAATTGAAAATGGGTTACACTCTAGAGAATTTGGGCATCTTTGTCATAGGAGAAATTTATGGGGCTTCTTGTCACTTTCTCGAGCTGTTATTGGCACCATTAAATGCGGGTTTAATTATTTTGACAAGTGTATTATAATCTCTCTCTCTCTAGACACAGCCACACATACTCTCATTTTCCCAGAAAATGCGTTTGTCTTGTTTTATTCAATTTTAAATTTGACCACTACTAAAATTTGAAAAGAAAAAAAAAATTCAACATAGAATCTTTTTTATAAAAAAAAAAAATACTATAGTTCCTTATATACTGTTTTTTAAGTTTCTAATTAAATACAATCATAATTACATTGGCTAATACAAGTCTACAACAATGCAAAAGATATTTTTTTCCCTAAAAAAATTAAATTCAACTAATTGAATTTTTCTCATATTAGAAGGGAGGAGAATAAATTAACTCATAATTTGGCCACATATTCTATAAATGTCTCAAATTTCTTAGTGTGGATAGAAGATGTTCTACCACAATTCCAATGTGTTTTTCAAGTTAATTTAGCCAAATTATTTTAATAAAAAGCATCAATGTCCTTCTCAAAAAAAAAAAAAATATATATATATATATATATATTGATTAATACAGTCTCATTGTTGTTGTTGTTGTTTTTTTTTTTTTAGAAGATGGTTGAATTTAATTATAGAATCTATAATATAATACAAGAAACATTACCTAAGTTTTACCCTTTTTTTTTTCCATTTTTTAGAAGAAATATTAAGATCTTTTATTAAACTTCAAATTAGCAAGCAATAAATTTATCAATGTCTTTTGGAACTTCTTCCATCCAAACCATTAAACTATAAAAATAAAAAAATAAAAAAAAATTATCTTGTCTCAAGAGAGTATGAGCTACAACATTTCCTTAATGTCAAACATGAGATTAACAGTACCAACTAAGAGCATTAGCAATAGCCTCTAATTCAGAAAAAAAGAAGAAAAAAAATCTATAGCCCCTACACATTTTTTGGTTAAAGTGATAATTCAATAGTAATAATTTAATATCATTTGTTGTGTGCACCGGCCTCTCCCTAACCCAATATTTTCCTATCAAAAATTTTTCCTCTATTTTAAATGTGTCTTTGGACAAACTTAAAGATCTAGTTTATTTTCACCATCAATCCAAGTTATAATTTCATCCAACCTATTTATTTAAACAATTTTTTTTTAGGATCAAATTGGACCAACCAATATAAGCTATCGCTAATGGACGCTAGGCAAGAGGAATTTCAATTTAACTTGACTAAAAAAAACTATTGGTAAGGTGACATCAATGGCAAGTTGCAAGAATGTATCCAAAGTTATATTCCCTCTCTTTCTGTCAAAGGAAAAAAGTTTTACTTAAAAAAAAAAAAAAAAAAATCTCCTAATTTGTGAAGCTGTGATTGGAGGTCACAGAAAAGCATGGTCCAATCATACAATCCTATACAATACATACCCAACACGTATATATGTTTTAGAAGTGGGATTTTGTATATGGCCCATAAATTGTCAGAAACTCTAGTATTCAGGAACCAGGGCCCCACTAAGATAGTATCTCTGAACTGAAAAACAAATCAAAACTTCACCTCCTTTATATGCAACGAACTGCTCTTTTTTTTCTTTCTTTTTTTTTGGATTTTGGGGTAATTGCCTTTTTATGCAGCTGCAACAACATCCTCTCTAGTGTTCTGTCCATAACTTGTGGTAGCTGACCCCATTATTATTATTAGTTTTCTATGTGTGTGTGTTTTTCTTAAAAAAACATATCTGAGGGATGGGGCTAGAGTAGGTTAGAAGCAACTCCAATAGCAACTCAAAGGTTGCCATGTGTCAAAATGTTAATAGTCCAGGTGGACAGTTGAGTCCCTTAGAAGAGATGGCATGAATTTGCATCATACTACAATGCTGTTGCAATAATAGCATGCAGGGTAGAGAGAGAGAGAGAGGGAGAGAGAGAGAAATAATGAAGTGGGATGGAATCTATGGTATGTACATGGAATTGTGTTTTAATTTCATGTGTGTCTGAAGTGGTGGTGAATTGGCAGTTAAAGTTGCTTTCACATCAGAAACTAGTCAAAACCTCACAACAGTGAAAAAGGAAAGGACAAGTAAAACAACCAATGGAACTATACCCAGAGTTAAAATTTGACAATGGGGGCACATTGGGATTTTAATATTTTATGGGTTTTGTCTTCTCATTCCTTGCCAAAAACAGTGAAAACTCATGAAAGTCTAGGACTTTTCAGGTCACCTTCTTCAATCAAAGAGGACCACTTTTCCTTTTTATTAGTCTTATTATTTATTTTTATTTAAAAAAAATTTTGCTTTCTTTTTCTATCTTGCCCTGTTCATGGATCCCAAGGGCTCAACAGCAAAGCAGCCACCACAAGGGGTACCTAACTTCTTGAGCCTTCCACAGCCACAACACCATCAACAGCAACAACAAGAACAAGAACAAGAACCAAACATGGGTGAGAACAAGCCTGCTGAAATCAAAGACTTTCAGATTGTGATTGCTGACAAAGAAGAAGGGAAGAAACAACTAGCCCCAAAGAGAAGCTCAAACAAAGACAGACACACAAAAGTTGAAGGAAGAGGAAGGAGGATAAGGATGCCCGCTTTATGTGCAGCAAGAATTTTCCAATTGACCAGAGAATTGGGTCACAAATCTGATGGGGAAACCATACAGTGGCTGTTACAACAGGCTGAGCCATCTATAATAGCGGCCACTGGGACTGGAACCATACCAGCTTCAGCTTTAGCAGCGGCAGGGGCCTCTGTTTCACAGCAGGGGACCTCTCTATCAGCTGGTTTACACCAAAAGATTGATGAATTAGGGGGGTCCAGTATTGGGTCAGGTAGTAGGACCAGTTGGCCAATGGTTGGTGCCAACTTAGGGAGACCCCATGTGGCCTCAGCGCTATGGCCCCCAGTCACTGGTTTTGGGTTTCAGTCATCATCTGGTCCATCTACAACTAATTTGGCCACTGAAAGTTCAAATTACTTGCAAAAAATTGGGTTTTCTGGCTTTGACTTGCCACCCACCAATATGGGTCCTATGAGTTTTACTTCTATATTGGGTGGGAGTAACCAGCAGCTTCCTGGATTGGAACTTGGCTTGTCTCAAGATGGTCATATTGGGGTTTTGAACTCACAAGCCTTGAGCCAGATTTATCAGCAGATGGGACAAGCTCGAGTTCACCAGCAACAGCAACAGCAACATCAGCAGCATCAGCATCAGCACCAACACCAACACCAGCATCAACCTCCTACCAAGGATGATTCTCAGGGTTCAGGACAGTAAGTTTGGGCTTTGGAGACATTAAAGTTTACAACTTTGGGGAAGGACATCAAAGAAGTAACATTGTTCAGAGGCTGAGTTCTTTTGTAATGGTTTTTGTATTGTATAATTTGGAGAAAAAAAAATATGAAAAAAAAAAGTGAGGAAAGTGATACTGAGAGAATTCAATAGGGACTGGAATGGATTTGGTTTGCCTCTTCTTTTTGTCCTCTGCATCACCTAAGTCTCCAAAAACAGGTGCTTTTAGGTCTTCATGGTTTGTTTGATGATTATTTTCTGTATATATACCATAGAGGTGTAATTGTTTTTAGTGTTGCTTCTGGTGTAAAATGTGCAGGTGGAATTGTGCACAGCCAAATTGCTTGGGTTTTGGATTAACTTCTTGTTTTTTTCAGAGGTGTGTTGATTATAGTGTAAGGCATCTTGAATTATTTTTCTCCTTCTTTAGGTCTGGATGGAGTGGTTATCGGTTTGCTTGTGACATTAGAGTTTCAGTCATACTTGTCCAATTGGTAGATCTAGTAAGGGATTTTGATTATCTAATATATTCTTATGTTTTGCACAGAAAGGGCAATTACTTATATCATCTGGCTGTCTCATATATGCACTTCACTTTCTACCTTATGTCCACAAACAACCTGCCTTATTGTTTACCTATTCTAAAGAACACAGCTTTGGACCAATCTCACTATCCCCTTGAAAGTATTTTGGTTACTTCTTTCTGGGAATTCTTCTCGCAAAATCCATTTATTTATTTTCTCTTTATTTGAATTTTCTTTTTTTGGAATATGGCAAGTAATGATATCCACAACCTGCTTTCTGTTCAGGGTATAATATGTTTTTTATTTTCCTCTTTGATATTCCCTACAGGCTAAATTTTTGATATTGATGCACTTTGAGGCTAACATAGTTTTTAACATAATTTTAGGAACTATTAATATAATTTAAAAACCATTGGCCTTGAATGATGATTAGTCCTTTCACTACAATGCCATTCATTTTGTACTCTAAACAACCTTCAAATCTTGAAGAAGGGCTTTGCCCTTGACTCTTGTCTTAGTAGTGTTTGTGATAGCCAATGCTGCTGCTCTTTTGCCTCATTAAGTGCTCAATAACCTAATACTTTTGGAGCAAGAAAACTTCATTGTAAGTGTTGCTGATAACGTGGTTCTATTTAGCCTTTGCAAACTATAGCAAGTTGGGTAAGCCAAATATCGTGGTTGCTAACATTATGCCATTGAGGGACTGTTTTCACATTAGGGCATATCTTGGGGAACATGAAGTAGACTAACCTCACGAGGCATTACTAGAAGCTGCCAAAGAACCTTTGTGCTAAAGCTTCAAGGAACTTTCTATCTTTGCCTTGGAGACCTGATATTGCAAGCCCATCTTATCAACTACATGTCTTTTAATATTGCGCTCCTAGCTTAAATTCATGTTGCCTTGATACCTGTGGCAAGATCCAGTGTTCAAGTTTTTGTTGGTGCTTATTCATCAACCTTGGATTCTGGAAGTCCAAGGTTGATGAATAAGCTCTTATTAGATTAGAGTTCTTTTTTTCTTTTTTAGAAGGCTTATTAGATTAGAGTTAAAACAATAGAATTAGCACTTAGTGGAATGATAATTTATCTTAGATATGACACCCCACTTGGAGGATCAAGTGAAGGCAATTTCTCCTTCGTAGTTGCTTGGACTTTCTTTATCACATTATATGCGGTGTCATAGCAAGTGTCTTTAAGTGTCCTGAGAATGGTACAATCGAAACAATTATGGTTTAGATGTTTCTATTTACTCTAGAACTTTGAATCTAAATCTGTTCTATAAATTTCATTACTCTTTACTCTGTACACGCGTCTTCATTATACTACTCTACCTTTCTGGTATCACAATGCCCTCTTGTTAATAATATAAAATTATATGAAAGCACTTCTCTTGGTTAAATATATTATTCATCTCACTGTACTTCTACACCTTACAGTTAATCAAATATCTTCTTTTGTCTTCATCTGTGCCCTTCTCCACCTTTAGGTATTGTTAGTCTTTCTTACTGGTGTGAAGATTCATTTAAATATATGAAGCTACTAGCCTACTAAGGCATAAATCATCTGATATAAATAAAAAGCACTAATACTATCTGGGTGTAGGTCATTCTCACTTGAAAATTTCTGCACGTTTTTTGCTTCAAAGAGATTGGACAAGGGGGGAAATTTTACATTAATTGAGAAGTTAGTGAAAATAGTTTAGGGAACCAAAACAATATACACATTGCCAGATTGTTATTAAAAAAAATATGGGAGAGAGAGAGAGAGTTAGGAGATGTTTTTTGAATAAAAACTTTCACTTAAAAGTTACAATGAAGGGTACATATCAAGTTGTTAATGGGTACTTTTTGTGTTATAAAGTTGACATGAAAGCTTAAATGCTACTCTTTGTTGATTTTGTCCTTTCAACCATTGCTGTAGTCAGCAATGATGTCTCTGATATCATATCTTCTTCTCAGTCGAGTCACTTTCTGCTTCTGTTTTTCTTCACCCATTTACCGTCCCTCCCTATAATTGTGGCGGCCCCTTTATTTGAATATTATAATGTGGACATCTGCTTTACATAGAGACATGACTCTTTGTCACTCTCAATTTGATTTAATGGTCCTCTACTATTAATATCATTATCTTGGCTTGTCGGCTAGTCTTCCTATCAAATGGTCCAGAAATCTCTGCTTAATTGCAAAGGTTGTTTACTGACATGAATAAAATCAGATATTTTTCCCATTGAAGCTCATTTAAAAGCCATAAAATCTCAATTTTCTAGCATTGTTGCTGAAATCTGCAGTCCCAACCCAACACCTAAACAACGATTTAGGACACGGTTTCATCTTACGATCAGCTGGCATTAAAACTTGATGATATGTTTATGGTGCATACGTTCTTATGCTCTCTCTGGTTTACTATTTTGAACCAGGTTTATTCTCAATCTAGTTAATCTTTACCTATTATTGCTTGCAAAACAAAAAAATACATATGGGGTGCGTCCAAACCGTCGCATTTTTACCCTAAAAAGGACTTGAAAGCTCCATTAACAATAAACACTATACCATTTCATGGTTGAGCTAAATCTTACTGTTATCTTATAAAAGACATGGTTTCCTCCTCTCTCACATATAACCTTGAGGAAAGCCATCACTTTCAGTTTGGTTTCATTGTCAATCAAATATAATGATTTGGTTTACACCCCACTTATTGTTAATTTGTCAAAGCACCATCACCTTTTATGACTCTTACAATTCATTCAACATTATATGTCTGCTCCATTAGTGAATAATGGAAGTGCTAGTCGCATCAACACTGGCAATGCATTATTTTCACCTGTGACTTTTGCACTTTCAGTATTAAGGTTTGCTTGGTTTAATCTTTTTACTTTTGTTGCCTTTCCTCATTGGGTTATATGGGACCCAACTCATGCTTGGTTTAAATGTGTCATATGCTTGTTTGTATAATGATACCTTCAAGCAGTCATGGTTGTGTCTTTTTAGCTGAACACCATAAATGTACGAAGGGTCAACTGTTGAAGTACAGTACATATTGGGGATGATGGCCCCTCACTATATGACCGGACCCTATATTTTAATAGAAGTGTTTTGTTACTATATGTGATAGATACTGATGATACATACACAATCCCGTGAAATTATTATTGATTTTCGTATAAATTTATTGTTTATACCGTTTTATTGTTTACCATTAACGATTTGACATCTCATTCCGAGAAATTATTATCAATTTTCATATAAATTCATTGTTTACACCGTTTTATTGTTTGCCATTAACAATTTGACATCTCAACATTTGTAGAGGGGAAAACAAAATTATGAAAAAATGGTTATATCTTTTTTTCACTTATTTTCTTGAAAAAAAAAAGAAAAAAAAAAGGCAGCTGACACACGGCAGCATATGTGTGAACGATGGGTGACAAAATCATAAGATTATTTTATATGTTGTTCGGTTTTGATGCCTTTTATACTTCCAAATGGAACAAAACATATCATGGAATCTCACAAGGTACCCTTTTTTCTATCAATCACCATGTGGCATCCAATGTAGATTGTAACTCCTATAAGTGCACTTTCGTCGTGCATATAGGAAAGAAACAAATGAATGTGAAGGTCACAATCGTACTAGTGTCATAACCCCCTGGCCCTTTCTTCTGAGACCAAATTAATTTCAACAGGGCACATAAGTGTGAATGAATGCCTTTCAATCAATGCCAAAGGCCAAACAAACATACTTGGAATGTGTCTTTGGGCTGAGCTCACAATCTAAGTTTGAGCATAAATAACGTTAAGCCTAGTAAAATATTATTAGCATCAACTTATAGTAATGATATGATAAAAAAGGCACACGCGAAAAAAGTGAAAAAGTAATACTATCATCAAAGAAATAGTAGTGCTCTCTTAATAAATGACTATGATGTGAGAAGAAAACTACAAAGCACCAAGCCCTACTAAATCAGACCAAACAAAAGCCTAAAAGAACTACAAAGAATCGCAGCTCATCTAAAGATCTAAAGCAAGGCAAACAAAGCTTTTCAAATTTTGAATGTTTGTCTCAGTCAGGCTTTCAATTAATTATCTTTACAATTTGAATATGGTCAAATTTCAGCAAAAAAGATAAGGGCCTTAGACATTGAACCGACACCTATGCACCCATCTTGTAAATCTTTTGTCAAAAGCAACCAAAGTTTTTGTTGTCACAACAACGGAAACCTCTATGATGATGTTAATATGTTAGAATTTGAGATTAACATGGCAGATCGGGTAAACAAATATTGTGAATTATAAATTCTCAACCAACTCTCACAAACTACATTCATAATTCTTCTCAAACTGCACTCTGAAATTTCTCCTAAACTCAAACCGGCCTAAATCCTATTTTAATTACGTTTGATTTTGGCCGAACACCTTGTAACTCAATGACAATGTTTGATCTCCCTATATTAAGGTCAATAGATTGAATGTTGGCAAACTGTGAATAAATCCTTGAGTCTTGTTGATTCCATGATGTATTTTTACGTGTCTAAAACTAAGATTAATTGAATAAAACAAAATTTCTGAAATCTCGACACCACCTTGATAGATCAAGACAAGGTTGACACCTATCGATTGATTGAGAATTGCGAAATCAATTTTTGCTGTAATGTCTTTTATTTTAAGTTGACTATAGAAGTGGGCTTTTGCAACCCTTATTAGAGATCCTATATATAGGCCTATTAAGCACAATTTTTCTTCAGGAGCAAAATAAAAACCATCATCAATGGTGTTATTGCTGCCAAAATGCAAATCAAATTTGAAGTCACAAAGTCTACATAGTCAAGTTGCTATGAAAAATCTTCAAGGTGGTTCTTGAAGTCACAAATAGGAAGTTCAAGTGAAGAAATTCAAAATAGAAGAGTCCAACTAGGTTAGAGATGGGTGTAATCACATGAGTAAATCACTATTGGAAGTAGCAATTAGGAACATGGCTATGTTTCAATTGTAAGAACTTCAATTCTACAAATTAATTTTTTCCCCTTGTGGTTTGGGAACCCTCACTTTTGTTTTTTCCTTTGGAATAGTTTTTCTATAAATTTTCTTGTGTTACCATATGGTGTTGCTTGTTTATTGTTTTACATATGGTGTATGTTACTTTATGGTAATTAACTAGGAAATCAATCTAAATTCATAACTAGTTAATTTAGCAAGTTGATTAATATAACTGTAAAATCCAAGTGGTCAAAATTTTCCCAATAATTAGGGTTCAAATATCCTCTCTCCCATTTATTTTAATGTAATACCTGTTCCTATTCATAGTTTTGGTTTTAAAATTAGTTATCACATATAGAAAGTTCATAAAAGACAAAGCATATGAAAAGTTTGTATTTTTGAAAATATATTAATTTCAAAAGTTTTTTTTTTTTTTGACAATTTAATAGTTGAGAATGGAAGAATTTTGAACCCTAGTAGAGTACAACCAATTAAGTTTTTTTTTTTTTTTGAGCCCTAGTAGAGTACAACCAATTAAGTTACAAGACTCTTAGTAGAGTACATAATAGGTATTAAAGCCTTTTTAAAGATGAATAACTATTGCTAAATTAAAAAAAAAAAAAAATTATTTATGAGTATTAACTATTCCTTGTACTAAAGATACAATTAAATAATCGAATAGCTATTACACACGAATAACCAAGTTACCACGATATTTAACCACAATACCACATACCAGAGCCCTAAGTAAGACAACCCAAATGGGCTTTTCATGTCTCCTAAGAATCACCTTCTAACAACAAAGCTTCCCCACATGGACACGGGAAGACCACCTTGGGCTTAAGCTCCCATTTAGATTGAAACCATGAAATTCTTAGAAACAATACAAATGTACGGGCTTCAATCTGTCATATTCTTTGGTGATCGAGAAATAGTTATTAGCTTTTTGGATATAATTCCTTTTCATTAAGAAAATAAAAAATAATAATTTTGTTGAGATAATTTCCAACATCTTTTTATTAAATAATTTATTTGTTTTGTGAAAAAAAAAATGATGAAGAGGGATCTAACTGTTGATTTTCACTATGTACAACAAATACTCCATATTGAGTGTTGTCCATGTTGATGCATATTGCAAGGACTAGATGGTCATTACCCATTACAGTTCTGTACTTCTACAAATAGTTCTGCAATGGTTATCTAAGGCCGGCCTGAAGTTTATCTTATACAATATGTTTAGCCCAAATAGCCTTTCAAGCCCAACTATATTGTTAGAATCTTCTCCTAACAACATATCTCTTTCCATCTCTGTGTTACATACACCAACTTTCAGTAAAGGTCTTTTTTTTCCCCCTCTTCATCTAAACAACAACTCCAAGGCTTTACCTTATCGAAGAGGTCTTCCTTTAGTTGACATAAATTATTGGCTTGTTAACTCACAACCCGTTCCCCTTACATGTTTCACTCTCGCAAAGTGTTGAATAACAATACGAACCTAGAGAGTCCATGCTCATGACAGGACAAGGGAATGAATGAGGGATACAACAGTTCCACCTACCAGTCATGAACAATACAAAGAAGAAGCTTCCATGCAGGTTGTGGTTGAGAACTACATTGAGGTTGATGACTTTTTCTCTCTTCCAATCACTTAGGAAATTCATGTTAGGTATATATATACACGTGTGAGTGAGAGCCCCATGTGGAGAAAAAGTAAACGAGTTGAGGAATTAATATAACATAACTATGCCTAAACCCATAGGCTTATGTTTTTGGGTTAAGTAGTGGCTCTATATGTTATGTTAAGGCTTTCATGTGGAGTTTTTCTAATGTGTTATTTCCTCCAATAAGTGGTATTAGAGCTTGGTTAATTTAATGCCTACTTTCTTGTATGGATATGTGGAGTTTAAGAGAAGATTTTGTTTGGTAAAATTTTTACAATCGTTTTAATAGAGGCCTTGCATAAGTGTGGTTTGGTTAGTTATTTGGGTTTTCTTGGTGAGGAAAGAAAATGAACTTGGTTATTTTTTAAATATCTTTGGTGTGAAAGAAAAGTCTATACCTTAGTGCAAAAGAAAAATATTTGTAGTAATTAGTAGTCATTGTAAAAATCATGTATTTTTTTATCCACCAAAGAATTAGAATTGAAGTCTTATAAATAGGAACTATTGCAAATGAATAATTGATGGCTTTGGCCTAAGAGTCCTCCGAGAAGAATCTAGGAATTGAACGTGAAACCAAGAGAAAAAAAATTGAATTTTCATTTGGGAGGTACCACAAGGAGTGAGACAAGATTTAAATATGCTCTTTAGAATTAAAACATGTATGTTGGATTAAGTTGTTTCTTTCTTTCTTTTTTTTAACCTACTACAAACAATCCTTCCACATCACATTTATTGTGAAACAAAGGAAAATTTTTAGTTTACATTATACTAATAATGTAAAATTTACACAGTAAACAAAACAAATGTGTACAATATTTTACACTTTTTACAAATGTGTATAATATTGTACATATTTATTTAATCTACGATGTAAAATTTACATTGACAGTAGAATGGAAACCTGTTCAATTATTTTGGCAAAGATGGGCAGAGACCAAGACGAACGGGTTATTGAATATGTAATTGTAACCTATATATCCACCTTTTATAGTTTTATATACCAAAGTGTGTTGTGGGTCTATGGGGTATGGTCGTATGGGGACTACTCGCTTTTGTTTGGACTCGAACTTAAGTTATTTTTGTACTGTTTATATAATAACCTAATCTATAATTCCGTTGGATTAAAAAACACAAAAATCATCCTATTAGTTACACCATAAACAAAACCATTATTTTTTTTCTTCTATATATACAGTCATAGCTTAAGAATAGGGAGGAGGGTGTTCTTTTTGCGCGGGACGTGGACATTCGAGATACAGCCTTTGAGTGTGATTCTAAAATTGTTTTGGTTGTGTGGTGGGCCTTTTTTGCAACTGTAGGCTAGGCTGTCTCCTGCCACGTTACAACCCATTGGTTTTGGGTAGGAGAGTTAGGATTGGCTTGACTGCAACAAACCCCAAGCCAGCTTGTACACAAGCTAGAACCCCTTTGCTAAGACCTTGGACACGTGCCCATGGCGGAGGAAACTGTTACAAAAAAGTTATGGCAGGCAGGTGTAATATGACAATAATAAGAAGGATATATTTATTGTCAGCCAAAGAAAACCAGAAAAGCTAAATAATGATTTTAGTAAAGGAGGAGATAGTGCAGTGATATAAATGCAGCAGAAATGAGTTAATAACAATGATGAAAAGAAAAGGAAATAATATTAATGCTTGATCAATAAAATAAAAGGAAGGATGGTTAGTCTGTTAAGATTTAGGAAGTAAGGGAATTGAATGGTAGATTACTTCGAGGGGATCTAGGCCTCCATGGACAGAGTATGAGAAGAAATGTATAGAGAGAGAGAGAGAGAGATATTCAATCTGATGTTATTATTCAATGAATGAATCTATAACCACCCATACTCATCTTATACATCAAGTCTCTAACTAACTAACCAACTATATCCAATTGACAGTAACTAACTAACTAACTACCTTCAGATATGTAGTGCACACTCACACGCAGCCACTTGCACACTTACATGCACAGCCTTGCAACAATACACACACACACCATCATCAGTACACGCACACCCCTGCATCAGTACATGCATACCCCTGCACTAACACACACACTTTTGTACCCAAATACACTTATACAATAGAGATGCCTAACATTACCCCCTCCCATTTGAAGCACCTTGCCCATAAGGTGAGGGAATGACAACTGAAGTTGATGCAGAGACTCCCACATGGCATCTTCTAAGGAACAACCAAACCACTAAACCAAAACTTCAGTAATCTCTCTAGACCTCAGTGACCTGGACCTGGTTTGCAGCACCTTGATAGGTTCAGCACACACCTGACCCTCAGCATCCACAAGTGGCAGAGTAGGAATAGGATGAACCTACTGGCCAAGCTTCAATTTCAAACATGATACATGAAAAATAGGATGGAGTTTGGCTTTAGGAGGCAAATCCAACTTGTAAGAGATTGTCCCCACCTTCTGTAGCACTTGGGAAGGTCCAAAATACCTTGGTGACAGCTTCCACTTACGCTTATAGGCCAAAGTTCTCTGTCTATAGGGTTGCAACTTCAAATATACCCAATGACCAACCTCAAAAGATCTGTCCTATCTATGCTTATCAGCTTGGACCTTTATCCTCTCCTGAGCAGCACCCAAATTTGCTCTTAGAGTAGCTAAGACAGCTTCCCTTTAACACAATAAAGCATCCAAAGCAGCCACCCTTGTAGTACCTAGCACATAGGATTGCAATGTAGGAGGTGGGAAACCATACAAAGCTTCAAAAAGGGTTAACTTCAAACTGGTATGGAAATTGGAGTTAAACCAAAACTCTGCTAAAGGCAACCATTCAGCTCATCTGTGTGGATTGTCACTAGTGAAGGCCCTTAGGCATTGCTTCCAAGCTTCTATTAACAATTTTTGTTTGACCATTAGTTTGAGGATGGTAAGCAGTTGACATAGCCAAATTAGTTCCTTGCAGTCTAAATAATTTAGACCAGAACAATGAAGTAAATATGGCATCCTTGTCACTCACAATAGATGCTGGCATGCCATGCAATTTGAAGATATAATGCATGTACAAGGAAGCTACCTTGGCTATAGAATAAGGATGAGAGATAGGTACAAAATGAGAATATTTTGTCAACCTATCTTCCACAACCAGAATTACCTCAAACCCTTGGGACTTAGGTATACCTTCAACAAAATCCAAGCTTACATCTGTCCAAGGAGTGGTAGGAATCTCCAAAGGTTAAAGCAAACCAGTTGGAGCAGAAGTCTCAGACTTGATTCTTTGGCACACATCACACTCCCGCACAAAAGCTTTTATATCTGCCTTCATCCTTTGCCAGAAGAATTCCCTCTTAGCCCTCTGGTAGGATTTGAGAAAACCTGAGTGACCAGCCATAGGGCTGCTACGAACCAACTGCAACACTTTAGTCTTCAAAGGGCATTGAGGACCCAAGAAGAATCTGCCCTTGTAGAAAACTAGATTATTTTGCCAAGTGAACCCAATGGGAGCACTACCAGCTTGAATGGATTGAATAAGTTGCTACATAAATTGGTCTTAAGAGTAGCTATCTCTGAGGATATACAACCGGGTAGGATCAGGAACTAAAAGAAGCAGCAGACAACTAGCCTCATCTTGCTAACTTGACATAGGAATGTAATTAGACCTCCTTGAAAGTGCATCTGCCACTTTGTTTTCAACCCCCTTTTTTGTATTCAACTACAAAGGCATACCCCAGCAACTTAGCCAACCACTTTTGCTGAGCTAGTGTGGCAATTCTTTGCTCCAATAAAAACTTCAAACTTTGATGGTCTGTCCTCATAATGAAAGGTCTGCCCAATAAATAAGGCCTCTATTTCTTGACTGCAGTGGCCAAAGCAAGCAGCTCAGTCTCATAATCAGACAATTGAAGATGTTTTCACTTTAAGGCCTGATTGTGATAGGCAATGGGCCTATGCTCTTGCATCAGAACAGCCCCTAACCCATGTCCTGAAGCATCACACTTAATGATGAAAGGCTTTGAAAAATTAGGAAGAGCCAAAACTGGAGGTTGAGCTACTACAGCCTTGAGCTCATTGAAAGCAATAAGAGCTCTATCTGACCAATGGAACCCATCTTTCTTGAGGAGGTCAGTCAAAGGCTGAGCAATAGCCCTATAACCTTGGATAAATTTTCTATAGTAACCTGTAAAACCCAAAAACCCTCTCAGAGCCTTAGCATTTTGAGGAATTGGCCATTGTTGTATAGCCAAAGTCTTCTTAGGATCAGCTTTCACCCCTTCCCCAGATATGATATGGCCCAAATATTCAACCTCAGCACAACCAAACACACATTTAGATTACTTAGCATACAATTGATGAGACTGCAGAACCTCTAACACAATTTTCAAGTGAGAAAGGTGATTAAAAAAATTTGAACTAAAAACCAAAATATCATCAAAGAATACCAACACAAATTTCCTCAAATAAGGCCTAAAAATAGCATTCATGAGAGCTTGAAATGTTGAAGGAGCATTTGTCAAGCCAAATTGCATCACAAGGAACTCATAGTGATCCTTATAAGTCCTAAAGGCTGTTTTAGGAACATCCTCAGGTTTCATACAGATTTGATGATACCCTAACCTTAAATCCAACTTAGAAAAGATGGTGGAGCTTGCAAGTTCATCTAGCAACTCATCCACCACAGGAATTGGAAATTTATCTTTAATGGTGGCCTTGTTGAGTGCTCTATAATCAATGCACATCCTCTAACTTCCATCAGCCTTTCTAACAAGTAAAACAGGTAAGGAAAAAGGACTTTGACTAGGCTGGATTGAACCAAGTTCTAGTAATTCATTTACAATTTTCTCAATTTCAGACTTTTGGAAATAGGGGTACCTGCAGGGTCTTTCACAGACTGGTGGTGTGCCATCTTTGAGAACAATATGATGTTCATGGCCTCAGATTGGAGGTAATCTTGTAGGAACTTCAAACACCTTGGAAAACTGAGCCAGCAAGTCTGACAAGGCAGCAAGTAACAAGGGTTGAACATCAGGACTAGAATTGGTGACAGCTGAAATATGGAGGACCAAGCCTTTCTTTTCTCCATTAGAAAACAAATTATCTACCTCTGAAAAGGTTGAAGGTGACAGATGCAAGCCCTGCAAGAACACTTCTTTACCCAAATAACAAAATCTCATGGTCAAAAGCTTGAAATTCCATACAATTTCACCTAATGTACACAGCCACTGAGTGCCAAGGACCACTGCAAACCCCTCCCCCCCCCCCCCCCCCCCAAATGCAACACATTAAAATCCACTACAAATTTATACCTTTGGATAATGACTGTCACTCCATGACAAACCCCCAAAGTCTTGATAATGTTGCCATCAGCCACCATAACTTCTAAAATTTGAGAAGTATCTAATGGTAAGTTTAGAGTAAACAACTCAGTAGCATCCAAGAAGTTGTGTGTGCTCCTAGAATCAATGAGAGACACTACCTCATGATTCTTGATCCTGCTCTTCACCCTTATGGTCTAAGCAGATGGATTGCCCACCAAAGCATACAAGGTGATCTCAGTAGGTGCACCAACACTGTCAGCAAAATGCACATTCTCTTGAGGTCCCAACACCACCCCATCTTCCTCCAACTCTACTAATTGAGCACCAGAACAAGGCTCAACATCCACATCCCAACCCTCTAATAAAAACAACTTTGCCCCTTTACACTTATGTCCTAAATGCCATTTCTCATCACAGTTATAACACAAGCCTTGTTTTCTTCTCTCCTCCATTTGAGCATTAGTTAGCTTTTGCAATGGAAGCTTAACCTTTGAATCATTTCTGCCCTCCAACTTAGGTAATCCTAAGATAGAAGGTTTACTTATATCTAATATAGGTTTGAAAGACTTCCTATTACGTATTAAGAACTCTTCTTGAATCTTAGCTAACCCAAAGGCATCATTAAGGGACTTAAGAACTAACATCCTTACTGGCAATCTAATTTCATCTTTTAGACCACTCAAAAAGCAACTTAGTTTGTGAGATTCAGACAACCCCTTGATTCTGTTAGAAAGGATTTTGAAGTTACCTTTACAGGAAACCACAGTGGTAGTCTACTTTAGCCTAGTGAGTGTTTCCATTGGATCATCATAGGCTGAGGTACCAAAAGGGGTCTGCAAAGCTCTAATAAAGACCTCCTAGCTAGCAAAGCCACCTGCTTATTCAGCATCTTGAAACCAAATCAAAGTTTCCCTATCAAGGTGATAAGAAGCCATGATTACCTTCTGATGTTCAGGTGTACTATGGTATGAAAAGAACTGGTTGGTTTTATAGATCCAACAAGTTGGATCTTCACCATGAAACCGAGGAAATTCCAACTTCAAGTTCTTGATGGTACACACTAAAGAAGACTCTAAGTTGTTGGCATTCCCAATTTGAAGAGCTTGTGACCCGTTAATGGGAGAATTAAGTTGCTTTTCTTCATTTTCAGCTATTCTCTGCATTAATGAGTTGAGGGTTTGCAATTGTTTCTGAATTTCTTGTAAGGTCTGTTCATGGCAGTCAAGGACCTTAGACATCATTGTAATTTTCTTAGTATTCTGGGAATTAGATCGTATTTCAATCATGGTGGTGAATTGGGATCAACAAGGCTCTGATACCAATGTTAAGATTTAGGAAGTAAGGGAATTGAATGGTAGATCACTTCGAGGGGATTTAGGCCTCCATGGACAGAGTATGAGAAGAAATGTAGAGAATTAGAGAGAGAGAGAGAGATATTCAATCTGATGTTATTATTCAATGAATGAATCTGTAACCACCCATACTCATCTTATACATCAAGTCTCTAACTAACTAACCAACTGTAAGCGACTAAATTTCTTGGTTCGAAATAAGTCAAACAAGTGAAATAGTTTCACAAATGCGAATTTGTATTGATGATTGTGTGGTACAATTCTCTGTGATTACAAAAGAGTGATCCTCTGATTCGATCTCCTTAAAAGACTTGTTGATTGGATTTGTAGTAATGTGATTTTGATTCGAACACCCAATGTACTTCAATTTGGCTGAAGAATGGATCGAAGATTTTTGGAACAGAATTACAATGAATCTCTGGCTATGAGCTTGTTGGAAATCCTTTGTTCTTCACGTTCTTCGTGTTCTTCGTGTGTTCTTCGTCTTCGAAGGTTTGTGGTGGAAGTTCTTCGGAGCTTTAGAGGCTTGAATCCGTGGAGCTTCACTGATTTGTGGTTGTTTGAGGTGGAGGCTTTTGAGCTTGATTCCAGTGAACTTTGAGATCTAGGCAGATAGTTTGGATGATTCTGCTTCGAATGTTCTTTGTATTTGAAGATTTATGGTGGAAGTTCTTCGGGGCTTTGGAGGCTTGAATCCGTAGAGCTTCACTGATTTATGATTTGTTGATGTTTTCGGACCTTTGAGCTTGATTCCCGCAAACTTTTGGATCTAGGCAGATGGTTTGGATGATTCTGCTTCGAATGTTCTCCGATTTTGGGGTTGAAGTTCTTGAAGTTCCTGGAGGCTTCAGGGCTTGATTCCAGCAGAGCTTTTTCACTTCTGAATCCTGGTCTTCCCTTTTAAATGCCTTAGGAAGGCTTCTACTTATAGGATTTAAAGGTGGGTGAGCGACACGTGGCGGAGTTTGATTGGTGACACATGTCACAGTCTGATTGGTGCGCTTGTGTCATCGCTTACACGTGCTGAATTGCTTGTGTCATCGCTTACACGTGCGAGGCTGCTTGTGTCATCGCTTACACGTGCGAAGCTGCTTGTGTCATTGCTTACACGTGCGCTGATGCGTGATTGGTTTTTGCATGACACTTGGCAAATTTCTGTTGGTTTCTGAGTAGTGATAGCAAAACCTAGCAGCAATACGTGGCGCTTTGTAATTGGCTGTATTTTGTGGACCTGGTAATGTGACGCGTCAGCTTGTGATAGGTCGGGAATTTTCCCTCTCTACACCAACTATATCCAACTAACAATAACTAACTAACTACATTCAGATATGTTGTGCACACTCACACGTAGCCACTTGCACACTTACACGCACACCCTTGCAGTAATACACGCACACCCATCATCAGTACACGCCACACCCCTACATCAGTACATGCATACCCCTGCACACACACACACACACACACACATTTGTACCCAAATACACTTATACAATAGAGATGCCTAACATAGTCTGCTGTGCTTGATTTCTTAATGGAGTCAAGTCCAAGAAGGGAACCATCCTTCAATGTGGGCAATCTCACTAGGACCTCCTGTTACAGAAATTGCCCACTTTGAGAGAATGGGCCTAGATGGTTTTTCCTCAAATTCCTTAATCCCCACTAGAGAGTAGGCTTTTAGAGGGAGAGAAAGGGACAGTCTATTGGTGCATGCCTACTATCACACTCTTGCTCGCTTTCCGTTTTCCCTCTTATCTTTCACTCTTTTTATTACTTCTTTTTCTCTTTTTTATTTTTATTTTTTATTTTTTACATCTTGTGTTTTTCTTCCCCTTTTCTCTGTTCTCCTCCATTCTCCCTTTGTTCTACCTCTTCTGTGCACAGTTAAGGCTATTTTTTATACTGCTTGCCGTGATGGGTTTTCATTGTTTTGCCCCTTAACCGCTTTTGTCCTGGTATAGGTGTCATTCCCAAGCCACCCATTGGTCTATCGGTTGTCCAGCCATCACCACTTACCTATACTGGCCGTGCCATATCCCATTCCCAGACAAAAGAGTTTCATTTTGTTTTCTTGCTCACCGAGGCATTCCCATTTGGATAAAGGTGGGCATTCTCTCTTACTATCCCCTATGGCATGCATCTAGTGATTTAAGCTTATCTTTCCCTCTTTTGGGTGGCATGTCATCCCAACAGGACATTTTCCCCAAAAGAGCTTGAGTGGAAATCCTAGAATAGGCTTTCCCCTTTCTCCCCACTGCTAGACCATACCCTCTCTTACCTCTGACCCATAACCCACCACTCCTGTATTGGTTGGGTACAAGTAGGTGGTGTCTGAGCCTTATGCGTGCTCCACTTCCATTTGTGTCCATGGCTTGTCTGTTGTTCATGCGTTTACCATGACCTGAGGGCTTGTCTGGACGTTCTGCTACTCGTTCTTGACCTCTTGTGGCGTGGATGAGTCTCTGGGCTTTCATTCTTTATGTTTTACTTCTTTCCTGGGTTGGGTCGTGCTTGGTTGTGGGTCTTTCCTTCTTCAATCCATCCCTTAACCTCTTTGCGGGTCGATTGACACTCCTGCCATGCCACCCCGTTGTTCCTATCATGTTATTATTTGACTTGTGCTTGCTGGGTCTTTTTTGGGCCTGATTTATGCTTTCCTTTTGCTCAATTCCAGTAGCCCAGTATTATCATTGGGCTCATACTCATGCTGTTTTGGGCTTCCTTGGCCCATTTCATCGCTTTCGAGCTCCCTTGGCCCATTTTATTCTTTTGGGCATCCTCGGCCCATTTCATTTCCTTGGGCATCTCCGGCCCATTCCAATCCTTCATTCCCATGGACTTTTGCTAAGTCTTTTAGGCTTTCCCGGCCCAAGTTACCATATCATTTACTTTCAGGGCTTTATAGGCTTTTCCACCAACCCTTATTTACTTAATTCCTTCTTTTGGGCTCCTTCGGCCCATTTTTGCTTGCTTTCTATTTCTCATAATGCTCATGAGTTTGCTACTTCTTTCTTCAGACTTCTCTGGGCCCGTTTGTTTTCTTTAAGGCCCTTTTGCTATTTTACAGACCTATAGTCTATTATTCCTGCTGATGAGGATAAAATGAATGAATAAGGTGACGGGACACTTTTTGCCGTCAGCCTTTCTATGGAAGCTGACGGCCGACGGCAACTTGACGAACAGGGACTCCATGAATAGGGTACTACAAAAATAAACATCCTGAAGTTGACGGTGCTTAATCTGACGGCGCTGTATCTGACGGAATAACGTAGGCTGACGGCGTCAGTCCTTAATACTTGATCATCACGTTTGCGTGTATGAGTAAATAACTTGCTCCCCACACTTCATGAAGCCTAAGAACTCCTATATGGAAAGAATCCCGCAAAATACGCCCAAGGAGACTCCTATAAGGAAAAGACTTCTACACCAAGAAAGAGAGGTCAGCCTTTCTTCTACTATAAAAGCCCCAATACCCTCACAAACGGAGGTACGCATAATTTACCCTCTCTAGCACTCTAGAGTTGTGAGAATAATTCTAACTTAACCTTCGGAGGGTATTTGGCCGGTACCACACCGGTACTCTCTGCTAGGTTCTTCCTTGTTGTGCAGGTGCTGTTTGTAGCGAGCGAGAACCCTGTGACTTACTGGTGGTATTTTCGGCATCATCAGTTGGCGCCGTCTGTGGGAAACTTGTAAAGCCATACAACAGCTTCTCGGACAAAAAGTCGCATGGTGCTTACCCGCTCAATGGCAACCACTATCGACATTCAAGAAGAGGAGCCACCCACAACCGCCCTCGAGAAGCAAGTCAAGACTCTCGCAGCGGCTGTGGAACGTCTCACGCGACAGAACCAAGACCTAGAGGAACAACTACGCCAAAGGGACGCAAGACCTGTCCTTCAGGAGCAAAACCAGGAAGGTAACAGTGCCGAGCGAAGAGAGCAGGAGAAGCCTGAAGGCAGCAACGCCCCAAGTCGACCGGAGCGGCAAAACATAAGCCTTCCGTCTCTCATAGACCTCGCCCCACCACCTATCGTCGCGGAGATGCAGGCGATGAAGGAGCAAATGGAGGTCATGATGAATGCCCTTAAGGGACGGGTATCTTCTGATCTCGACGACTTGGTAAACAGAACCGACTCGCCATTCACCGCCACTGTCAACGCCTACCCCCTACCGAATAAGTTCCGCATGCCACAGATAGACAGTTATGACGGGGTCAAGGACCCTCTGGACCACCTGGAGACCTTCAAGACCCTAATGCACCTTCAAGGAGTAGCAGACGCAATCATGTGTAGGGCCTTCCCTACAACGCTGAAGGGCGCAGCAAGAATTTGGTTCAGCCGACTGATACCGAATTCCATCAGCACCTTCAAAGAACTCAGTGCTCAATTTACCGCACATTTCATCGGAGGCCACCGGTACAAAAAGTCTACGGCTTGCTTGATGAGTATGAAGCAGTGAGAAGATGAAACTTTAAGAGCCTACATCTCCCGCTTCAACAAAGAGGCGCTCACGATCGACGAAGCCGACGATAAGATACTGGTTGCGGCATTCACGAACGGCTTGAAGAAGGGTAAGTTTTTGTTCTCTCTATACAAAAACGACCCAAAGACCATGTCGGAAGTACTTTATAGTGCCACAAAGTATATGAATGCTGAAGACGCGCTGTTAGCTCGAGAAGAGAGGCCCAGGAAAAGAGAAAGGCAGGAAGACGCTCGACAGGATCAGGGCCGAAAGAAGGCAAGAACAGGAGACCGAAGGGACGAAAGGCGCCCAAAACCCCTGGGGGGAAAATTCACGAACTTCACTCCGTTGACGGCCCCGATAGATCAAGTCCTTATGCAAATCAAGGACGAGGAGGCTCTGACGTTCCCAGGAAAGCTGAAGAGTGACCCCAACAAACGTTCCAGAGATAAGTACTGCCGTTTCCACCGCGACCACGGCCACGACACAGCCGACTGCTATGATCTCAAGCAACAAATTGAGGCCCTTATCAGACAAGGAAAATTACAGAGATTCGTTAGCAAAGAGAAAACGGAAAACCCTGCACAAGACCAACACCCCCGGCGGGATAATGAACGACCGAGGCCCCCGATCGGGGACATAAGGATGATCGTAGGAGGAACGACTGTCGTCGGGTCAACTAAAAAAGCCCGCAAGACCTATCTTCGGATGGTACAAAATGTTCAGCTGACGGGAGTCGTGCCAAAGATAGCACGGAGAGAAGGTCCCATGATCGGGTTTTCAGAAGAAGACGCGCGACGCCTTCACCATCCACATGACGATGCACTCGTCGTCAGCCTAAGAGTAGGAGACTACAACATGCACCGGGTGCTGGTCGACAATGGCAGCTCAGCGGATATTTTATACTACCCAGCGTTCCAGCAGATGAGGATCGACAGGAAGCGATTAATCCCGACGAACGCCCCGCTTGTGGGCTTCGGGGGAAGTCGGGTGTTCCCACTGGGCGCGGTCACATTATCCGTAATAGCGGGCGACTACCCTCAACAGATAATCAGGGACATAACATTCTTGGTAGTCGAGTGCTCGTCTGCCTACAACGCTATCCTCGGGCGACCAACGCTCAATTCATGGAAGGCAGTAACTTCCACCTACCACCTGATGATAAAGTTCCCGACTGACTACGGAGTAGGGGAGTTGCGCGGAAGTCAGATGGCCGCGCGCGAATGCTACATAGCCATGATGGAAATGGAGGATCAGGTTCAGGCTCTAAGCATAGAAGAACACCGGACGGTAACAGAGCCGGTTGAGAGGTTGGAGGAGATACCCCTTGACAGTTCCAATCCTGGCCGAATGACCAAAATTGGAACGCTCGCTAACCCCACGATCCGCCAGGAGCTCATAACCTTCCTCAGATGTAATCAAGACGTATTCGCGTGGGGTCATGAAGATATGCCGGGAATAGATCCTTCGGTCATGGTGCACAGACTGAATGTATCACCCACCTTTCCACCTGTTCGACAAAAGAAGAGAGTATTTGCCCCCGAACGAGACCGAGCCGTAGCAGAAGAAGTCAGAAAACTACAAGAAGCAAGCTTCATTAGGGAAGTATACTATCCCGACTGGTTAGCAAACGTAGTGATGGTTAAAAAGGCGAGCGGAAAATGGCGGATGTGTGTGGATTTCACCGATCTTAACAAGGCCTGCCCCAAGGATAGCTACCCCCTCCCGAGGATCGATGTCCTAGTAGATTCTACGGCCCAACACCAGTTGCTAAGCTTCATGGATGCTTTCTCAGGGTACAACCAAATTCGAATGCACGAAGCCGATCAAGAAAAAACGTCGTTTGTGACCAGCCAAGGCCTCTTCTGTTATAAGGTGATGCCTTTCGGCCTGAAGAACGCAGGCGCCACGTACCAAAGACTTATGAACAAGATGTTCGCACAACAGATTGGGAGGAATGTCCAAGTCTACGTGGACGACATGCTAGTTAAAAGCCGGAAGGAGGAAGATCATCTAGGAGATCTTAGAGAAACATTCAACACACTTCGCTCCTACAACATGAAGCTTAATCCAGGAAAATGTGCCTTTGGAGTAACGGCAGGAAAATTCTTAGGATTCATGGTATCTCAGAGAGGAATCGAGGCAAACCCGGACAAAATCAGGGCCATTATGGATATGGCACCACCAAGAAATGTGAAGGAGGTACAAAGCCTCAACGGAAAGATAGCGGCACTAAACAGGTTCGTATCAAGGGCAACGGACAAATGTTTACCCTTTTTCCGAACATTGAAAAAATCCTTCGAATGGACTGACGAGTGCCAGCAAGCATTCGAGGAATTGAAGGCTTACCTCTCCTCCCCACCACTGCTGAGCCCGTCGCAGCCAGGAGAAGAGCTTTTTCTCTATCTAGCCGTTTCCCCCGCAGCCGTTAGCGCGGCCTTGGTCAGAGAAGAAGAGAGAGTGCAAAAGCCCGTGTACTATGCAAGCCGAGCGCTTCACGGTGCCGAAGAGAGGTACCCGCCCATGGAAAAACTTGCCTTTGCATTAGTTACGGCAGCCCGCAAGCTCAAACCGTACTTCCAAGCTCATACGGTGAACGTCCTGACTGACAAACCCTTACGGCGAGCGATGAGCAGTCCCGAAGCCGCGGGACGACTG
Source organism: Quercus tomentella (assembly GCA_028535165.1). NCBI lineage: Eukaryota > Viridiplantae > Streptophyta > Magnoliopsida > Fagales > Fagaceae > Quercus > Quercus tomentella. The sequence goes on along the minus strand of JAPQVY010000155.1, from coordinate 66,181,093 downwards.
GCGTTATGGGCCATAGAATTGAGCGAGTTCGATATTCAGTACCGCCCGCGGACCGCCATCAAGGGGCAGATCGTCGCCGACTTTATAGCTGAATTCACTCATGACGAAGACAAGGGGGCAGCGGAGTCCCCCCAATGGAGTATATATACGGACGGATCGTCCAACAGACAAGCCGCAGGGGCCGGCATTGTGCTACTATCACCCGAAGGAGACACCATTGAATGTATGGTCCGTCTCGACTTCCCTGCTACCAACAATGAATCAGAGTATGAAGCTCTGATAGCAGGGCTCGACCTCGCCAAAGCGGCAGGAGCCGCGAGGGTAGTCATCTACTGCGATTCCCAGGTTATCACTAACCAAATAAATGGAGACTACGAGTGCAAGAGCGAAAAGATGAAGAAGTACCTTGATGAAGTAAAGGCGAGAGTGGACGACCTAGAAGCCAAAGTCGTCCAAATTCCCAGGGGAGAAAACGAGCGAGCCGACCGCCTCGCGAAAGCAGCTTCAGCAGAACAAATGGTCATCCCTGGTAATGTACTCTCTTTCGTGCAGCTATCTCCGCTAATAGATCTCAGCAACATGCAGGAAATATGCCCCGACAATAGTTGGACAACGCCGTTAGTCTCATACCTAAAAGATGGGGTCTTACCAGACGAAAAGGAAGCCGCAAGGAAACTTAAGGTCCAGGCGGCGAGGTTCATCCTGATAAAAGACGTCCTCTACAAAAGGGGTTTCTCCCGACCATATTTGAGATGCTTGGGTACGGAAGAGGCAGACTACGTCATGAGAGAGGTGCATGAAGGAGTATGCGGAAACCACTCAGGGTCCAGGTCGTTGGTACACAAACTTGTGCGAGCAGGGTACTATTGGCCCACCATGCAAAAAGACGCCGAAGCCTATGTCAGGGCCTGCGACAAATGCCAAAGGTTCAGCAATATTATTAGACAACCAACCGAAGAGCTGACCCCGATGACGGCCCCATGGCCATTCGCACAATGGGGATTAGACATTATGGGACCATTCCCTACAGCCGTACGACAGCTGAAATTCCTAGTAGTGGGCATCGACTATTTCACGAAATGGGTAGAAGCCGAAGCTTTGGCCACGATTACAGAGAAGAACGTGCGGAGCTTCGTCTGGAGATGCATCATATGCAGGTTCGGCATTCCTAGAGTCTTTGTCTCGGACAACGGGAGGCAATTCGACAACGACCCCTTCCGGGATTTTTGCTCACAGTTAGGAATAAAGAACCACTACTCCTCCCCCGCCCACCCTCAAGCCAATGGCCAGGTTGAAGTCACGAACCGATCCTTGCTCAAGATTATCAAGACTCGGCTCGAGGGGGCAAAGGGTATATGGCCCGAAGAATTGCCAAGTATATTATGGGCATACAGGACGACTGCCAGAACACCCACAGGAGAGACACCGTTCCGACTGACGTACGGAGGCGAAGCAGTCATCCCGGCCGAAATTGGACTCACAAGCTACAGGGTGCACAACCATGATGAGAACAAAAACGACGAGGCTATGCGACTACAGCTCGACCTAGTGGACGAGATCAGAGCAGCAGCAGAACAAAGGCTCGCTAGGTACCAGGACCGCATGGCCAAACACTACAACTCTCGGGTCCGACATAGAGACTTCCAAACTGGAGACCTTGTTCTTAGGAAGGTCATGGGCGCCGCTAGAGACCCTACCCAAGGGAAACTCGGCCCCAATTGGGAAGGACCTTACCGAGTCACGTCATGGCAGAGAAAAGGTACTTACCACCTGGAAACGTTGGAAGGGCAGAAACTACCGCACCCATGGAACGCCGAGCACCTACGAAAGTATTACCAATAGGAGCGGCAACATGAAGACCAACCTCTTTTTGTTCCAGCAAATTTTAGTTTTACTCCTCAAATTTATCGTTTACTTTAGTTTTTTTTGCAACAATGCTTTTTAGCCCAAAGGGCAGAATTTGGTTTTAATTACTTTTGTTTGAATGCATGGCAATAAGAGGAGTTTATTCAGAAATTGCTGATCTATGTTTAGAAATCTACAGTTCAAAGTCCACATAAGTGAGCAACTAAGTTCACAAAAGTGAGCGATCGAAACAACCATGTCCATAACACAAAGGCTAAAAAGCTGACGGCCCCATAAATCAAACCGTCACTATACGGGTAAGGTCTGAAAACTAACGGACCTACAAAGATGACAAGATCATCGAAGCCAAAGCAAAAAGCTGACGGCCCCATAAATTACACCGTCACTATACGGGTAAGGTCTGAAAACTAACGGACCTACAAAGATGACAAGATCATCGAAGCCAAAGCAAAAAGCTGACGGCCCCATAAATTAAACCGTCACTATACGGATAAGGTCTGAAAACTAACGGACCTACAAAGATGACAAGATCATCGAAGCCAAAGCAAAAAAAGCTGACGGCCCCATAAAGCAAACCGTCACTATACGGGTAAGGTCTGAAAACTAACGGACCTACAAAGATGACAAGATCATCGAAGCCAAAGCAAAAAGCTGACGGCCCCATAAATTAAACCGTCACTATACGGATAAGGTCTGAAAACTAACGGACCAACAAAGATGACAAGATCATCAAAGCCAAAGCAAAAAGCTGACGGTCCCGTAGATAGAACCATCATCATACGGACAAAGATCCCCAACCAAAAAGATCTACAAAAATGAAGGCCAAAGCTAAAGGGAAACTGACGGGCTATCTAACAGACGGAAAGTTTTATCGAAATTTCGTCTTGGACCGTCAACAACAAAATATATAAAGGCAACGGAATCAAATGCATACACAACTGTACATAAACAAAGGCCCTTAAACATTGTTCAAAAATACAATTGTTTGCCAAACATTTGAAGAACAACGATTGTCTACAAAATAAATACACGACGAAAATACAAAATAAAAACTAAGCAGCAGGAGCGTCCGCAGGATTGCCGTCAACCTGATGGTCTTCAATATCCACAATCACAGCTGGAGAATCAGATGCAGCGGGGTTAGTAGCAGGCTGGGCCAGGACTACACTATCATCATGCTCCGGAGTAGGAGTAGGTTGATGAGAGCCGTCATCTTCATCATCCATGGTAATCCCAGACAAGTCTAACTCCGGGAAGGCTGACGCGACTTGCCGAAGGCAATCATCGAACCCAGTGCCATAATACCCGGCACATGAGTCAATAAAAGACTGCGACGTTTTAAAGTCCCTGATCGCGTCAGCTTCCGCCGTCTGCAGCTTTTCGCCCAAGTCCGTCACCTCCACCTGGAGCTTGTCATTCTGGCAAGTGACCTCCGTCAGCTTCTCCTTAACGTCCTGCAGCTCTTGGTTGAGGATACGGACGGCGTCCTTGTACTGAGCCTGCTGATTCATTAAGTTCGCGTTATGTTTGCGAACTCGGGTGACGACCCCCTCCTTCGCCACACAACGGTCGTGAAGGGCCTTGACACGCACCAAGGCCTAAAAAAAATATATCCGTCAGTTCAACCAAAAAATTAACTGAAAGAACAAAATAAAGCTTGTTCAACCAAAAATACAAGAAGCCTACCCTGGTGAGATCGAAGAGGGCCGACGCCCCTAAATCCTCCGTCCCCACCTGGTCACAAGGCTCTATGTCCGTCGGTTTTATCAAGGATTCAATCTCCCCGACGGCATAGTCCTTATGAGTCAGGAGGCGACAGGGACCCTCACTGACGGGACCAGCAGAAGTCATCACTCCTTTGCCCGCACCATGGCTAGGCTTCGGAGGGGACTTTTCCTTCGATGGTTCGTCTCCAGGAGAGACGGCAGCCTTTTTTGCGGGACGACTGTTGCTCCCGTCGGGTTTTCTCTTCGCCACCTTAGCGACGGCCTTGGGGGTAGACGAGGCCTCCCCCCCAGCCTCCTTAGCCTTCCTCTCCTCCTTCTGACGGGCTGCGGCAGCCCTTATCCTTTGCCTCGCGGATTCCATCTCTACAAACACGAAGAAGGCTGTTAGGGCATGGACGGAGGAATGAAACTGACGGGAATGAAAGAAATCTACTCACGTCGTCGTGCAAACTCTTCTAACCTCCTAGCTGCCGCTGACGGTACTGGACCCCCACAATATAAGTGAAGGGTGTCAAGGGTGATCAACTCCCTGCACTTACGGTCTTCCAAAGGGATTTCCAGAATCCGTTGGATGAACTCCCCTTGCTCGTCAGATATGTGTGGACGGGTATAGGCTGAAAGAAACACAAGTGTTAGTAGCGTCACTTCAACTCCCTGCACTTACGGTCTTCCAAAGGGATTTCCAGAATCCGTTGGATGAACTCCCCTTGCTCGTCAGATATGTGTGGACGGGTATAGGCTGAAAGAAACACAAGTGTTAGTAGCGTCACTTCAAAAAAAACAAAAAAAAACAAGAACGTAACTGACGGGATCAACCTGAATCCCTGACAAAGGCCCAAGTGTTGTCAAAATAACCACGGGGCATCGTCGCCCACTCCTCCTGACGGCAAACCCAATCCGTCCCCTCAACGAAAAAATACCTACTCTTCCAGTTCCTATTGGAATCCGGCATATCTGACACAAGCCGTAACCCTTTTTCCCTGACGTTGAAATGATATGTCCCCTTAGACGAGGCGATATGATGAGGCCTATAACAATAAAAAAATTCATCGAGTGTAAGCTGACGGTGTCCCCCACTAAAGCTGCCCCACAGGATTTCGGCTCCTATAAAAATCCTCCAGGCGTTTGGGGCAATTTGGGTGACGGATATGCCCAGAAAGTCAACAAGTTGACGGTGTAGAGCCGTCAAAGGTAACCTCAGGCCCGCGGCAAACATGGCATCGTACATGCCAACGTCAGCGGTCCGCCCGGAATAACACCTCTCATCCTCTTTAGGGAGACGGATTGGAATGTGGTCTGGGATTTGATAACGAATACGCAACTCCCTAAAAACCTTACCACTCATTCTAGGCAAAAATTTGTTAACAGCCCAATCCTCAGGAAGAATGAAGGGACGGTTATCTCCAGGACCAACTGAGGTTCCTTCAGTAGATCCCTCATCCCCGTCACTATCCTCTCCATCAACAACCATTTCATCCCCTCTTTCGTCGTCCTTATCTCCCTCAGCAAAACTCTCATCACCGTCAGGAGATTGGGCCGACGTCTCTCTCTCTAACGGAATTGAAGAGTCCCCTGACTCATTTCCGGAACCAAAGGCCTCGTCGTAGCCCGCTCCTTCGCGGGCTGACGATTCCTCACAAGATGCGTCACTTGACATCTGACTACCTACAAGTGACGGATTCAATCTAAGAACCTAAACTGACGACCTCACTAGTGAGGCGAAAATAAAAAGAGAGGAAGAAGGGAGAAGATGAAAACTTACTGTATGGCGGTCTTGCGGATGGCTCTGAGGACAGCGACGGAATAGTTGACGGGAGTAAAACTGACAAAAAATGTGCGACGGTCTGTCTCTCTCTCCAAGATCAGCCGGGTTGAAATAGAGGAAAATGAGGGAGAGGTGCTGTTTATATATGGGATAAAAGGGCGCGGAAGACGAAGCGTCACCTCGTCAGAAGCACAGCCAATAAAAATGAGCCACCTGTCCAAAGCATTAATAACACGGCGGCTCGAGGAGACCCACGAGAGCATTAACCTCGCTTCTTTAAAAAATATAACATAATCAACTCCACAACCCGTCAGTATAAAAACTGACGGAGTAATGGAGTAAGGGGCAACTGATGAGGATAAAATGAATGAATAAGGTGACGGGACACTTTTTGCCGTCAGCCTTTCTATGGAAGCTGACGGCCGACGGCAACTTGACGAACAGGGACTCCATGAATAGGGTACTACAAAAATAAACATCCTGAAGTTGACGGTGCTTAATCTGACGGCGCTGTATCTGACGGAATAACGTAGGCTGACGGCGTCAGTCCTTAATACTTGATCATCACGTTTGCGTGTATGAGTAAATAACTTGCTCCCCACACTTCATGAAGCCTAAGAACTCCTATATGGAAAGAATCCCGCAAAATACGCCCAAGGAGACTCCTATAAGGAAAAGACTTCTACACCAAGAAAGAGAGGTCAGCCTTTCTTCTACTATAAAAGCCCCAATACCCTCACAAACGGAGGTACGCATAATTTACCCTCTCTAGCACTCTAGAGTTGTGAGAATAATTCTAACTTAACCTTCGGAGGGTATTTGGCCGGTACCACACCGGTACTCTCTGCTAGGTTCTTCCTTGTTGTGCAGGTGCTGTTTGTAGCGAGCGAGAACCCTGTGACTTACTGGTGGTATTTTCGGCATCATCACCTGCTATTCGGGTTTAATGGTTTTCTTCTCAATTTGCTAATTCTTCTTTATTCTCTCCCATATTGTTGAGTTTCTTCCTATATATTATTGGGTCTCCTTGCCAAAGTGGGCATCAACATGTTGCTATGACAGGTATCAGTGACCCTTTTACTATTGTGGCTAGCGTTATTATGGGAATTCAGCAGAAGCAACCAGAGTTTAGAATGAGAATATATTGTGTAACTGTGACATGTGAAGCGGCAAGGGAATTGGCTAGCGCATGTCTTAGATAAAGAAAAATTCTAATATGCTTAGGCTCGCATTGACTCGGGGTGCATTAAATTTTTCTTTTTCTTAATGAAAGTTAAGATCTTTTTGTAAAAAAAGAATAATAATTATTATGTCGGCACCATTTGAAAGGACAACCAATAATACTGGCATCAGTTCTAATGTTTTAATATAATTAAAAAAATTCTAGCCAAAAAAAAAGAAAAATAAAAAGTAGTATAAACTTCAACCTTAAAAGTGTCAAGTTGGCAGATTCGTTGAAGGGTACATTCTATCTGACCCTCAAAAATCTTGTTGGAGAAGCAAAGAAATTAATACACGAGATTTGGATTTGTGTCACTATCAACGTCGTTAATTAAGCATGGTTGATCCAGTTTTGACCTCTACGTGTGTGCGTTATCGCAATACATTGCATGTAATAAAACCTCATCGATAATTTTTTTTTTCCATAAAAATTTTCTTTAATTGGATTTTTAACCAGTATCTTAAGGGTACTCGTTAGCATTTCTCTTTTTTATAATATCACCTAATATTTTCAAACAAAATTATATATTAAAAAAATCGCAAACATTTAATAAATTTTCTTATTAGATCATTTTAAAACAACTCCTATTTTTATATGTTTTACTCAAACATCTTCTTATAATTTAATTTATTAATGTAACAAGTTTTGATATGTGAAAAACTTTTATCAACAATGAACGTAATGTTAGATTATCATTAAATTATTATCATAACAAGTTGTGAAAATATATTTATAATATATTTAGTTTGAAAAGAAGTTTAATCGTCAAGAGCCTTAGAACTAAGGAACTAAGTGATACGACATAGTTCTTCTCATGAGGAGAATTTAGATTCAAATTAAATTTCTTTTCACTTTGTTTAATCAAAACTCTCTCTCTCTCTCTCTATCTCTCTCACGGTAAATACATGTTTGAAATTTTTTTTTTTTTTTGAGGAAGACGTTTGAAAATTATTGATGGACTCGTTCATCAATGATGGAATAAGATAAGGTTCTTTAATTAATTAATTAGAGGATTTTTATTCCACATATCAAATCAGAAAAATCCCTCTTTTTTTTTTTTTTTAATCTTTGGCAGGTAGAATCTATCCAAATTGACAGTAGGAGATAATTAATCCCAGGATTTCTCTTCATTAATCTAATTGAGCATAAAAAAATGAAAATCTGAATCTAATTTTAAAGTTAATTGAGCATAAAATATCTACTACAAAATAGAAAAAGTGCAATAGTCCCAATCACAATTCAACGCACAACCTTTTCAACTTGGACAATGCATTATATTCCAAAATGAAGGTTAATAGGACCCACAATTTGTTCCATCCTTTAGGGCCCCCCCCCCCCCCCCCCCCCCACCCCCAATGGGCGGCTCAGCTCTTTTATATCAAATCCAAAGTATCCTAAAAGTCTTCCCTTTGTAGTATTATACATAACCCACCCACCAAATTCCCCAGCTCTTTAAGCGCATTACACGTGACCAAATTAACAGCTGGATTATGCTCCTTTTCTATGTTAGCCACGTGGCAAATACTTAGCATTCATGTTTGGATAACGTAGGGGGGGTTGGGTTGGATCACTGTGCGAAGATTATGCGTAAACTATGCTCATATAGTCATATGCTTGCTGCCGTAAATGACAAAGACAACGAGATGCGCAAGTGAGATAGTCAGAATAGTTGTAATTCACTAATTCTTTGCTTTAATATAATTACTAACTTACTATATTGTCTGTGAATTGTGATTCACATTATTTGAAAAATCATTTGATTTTGATTTTTGGTATGCATGAAATTCTCTTTATCTAACTCTTAAGTTATGTTTCAACATGATTTTAACTTTCACTTGCCTATTTTTAAACCCGAATTCCAGACATGAAAGTGCTTAATTTTTTCATCTACTGTCTATAATAATTCCATATGTAAGTGTTGACATTCAATCACAAGATGAAATTCAAACATATTGTGAAAATGAGTATTGATTTGTGCGTATTTATAGCAAATTGTTTCTTAAATATAAATATATATATATATATATATATATATTTATATTAAATCACTAATTCTTTGCTTTAATATAGTATCTAGCTATAATGTTTATCTGAGACTACTAGTCACAGACTTATAGGTATATAAGATCCACGTTATCTAAAAATCATTTGACTTTGATTTCTAATATGCATGGAATTCTTTTTACCCAGCTCTTAAACTATGTTTCAACGTGACTTTAACCTTCACTTGCTTATTTTTAGGCCTACATTCTTCAATTTTTTCATCAACTATCTATGGTAAATTCCATATGTAAGTGTTGATGGTTGACATTCAATCACAAAATCAAATTCAAACATATTGTAATAATGAGTATGGATTTGTGCGTGTTTATAGCAAACTGTTTCTTAAATATATATTTTTAAATCACTGCAATATATATGACCTTTTATCTAATTATCTATCCCCCTTCTCACCCATATAATACAAATAAAAGATTATCCACTAGGACCACAACAAAACACATGGCAAGCTACTGCCTACTAGTATGTTTTAAAAGTCCAATTTCCATATATAGTTGATGTGGATTTTCATGTTAACAGGTGCAGCGTGCAGGTGCTTTATCCTTAAATATATGAAGATGAGTTTGAGTTTAATGCATATGATATATGTTTTGTTGTTTGGAAAACTCCACGTTTATGGTTTCTATATCACTCTTGTAGGTGTTTATTATCCGTATTACCATGGGAATAAAGATAAGGTATACATATCCTATATATATATATATATATATATATATATATATAGTATGGGATGTGTTGCTGTACTGAGCCTACCGACTACCAAGTGAAGGTGATGGGTCACATCATTTTCCGTTGAAAATCAGCGTATCAACTATCAGACAGGCTAGTGTCAGGCTGGCACGCAACACGCCTACTTTTTTTCTTAAATATGTTTTTCATCCTTAATTTTTAGGAGTATTTTCAATTTGATCCTAAAAATTTTAATATTTCATTTTATTCCTTAATCTTTTAAAGGGTATTTCATTTTCGTTCTTATCACCATTTGGTTCACAAAATTTGCTTGGAGCCCAAAAATGTTTAGAGCTCAAAGCTCCAACCTGCAAGTCTGCAACAACTGGAAGATGATGTTTGTGCATTACATATTATGAGACACGGGTCATTTTTCTATTGATAGTTTTTCTATTGATAGTTAGAGCCAAACTTTTTCCAAAAATAAATTAATCCTCTTTCGTTTCCTTCATATTCCCCCACTTTCTTAACAACCAAACACTAGGGGTGTGTTTTGTAGAGTGAATTTTAGGGAGAATGAAAAAAAAAAAAAAGAGAAAATTAGGAGGGAAAACTTTTTGTAATGTGTTTGACTGGAAAAGGATGAGGGAAAAGAGATAGTGGGGTCCAAGTGTTTTCTTCCTGGGCCCACCAGAAAATTTTCTTCCCAAATTGGGGAGAAAACTAGTGGCTTCTATTCTGGACCAAAATGCCCCTGAGTTTGGTGTGCACAATTCAAAACAACTTTCTTCTTTTGCTATGTTTTTTTTTTTTTTTTTGGTCATTGGGTTTACTTTTAGGCCCCACTTGGTACGTGAATTCAAATACATATTTTCAATTTTTAAACAACATTACAGGTATTTTCGCACATTTTTTCATCCACACATATTTTCAAAAAAACTAAAAATTGTTATTTAAACACACGTACTAAACAGACCCTTAATTTTTTTATCTTTTTCTTACCTATACGATTTCAATTAGTAGCTACTGTTTTTCATTTGTTTGTTCGTGGAATCAATTGGTCCTGGTGTTTTTTTTTTTTTTTTGGTTTGTTTATGTTAACGTGTTTTTTTTTTTAAAAAAAAAAAAACAGTGGGCTATGTTTTTCGTTTTTTTTTTAAATCAACAGTGGCTTCTTTTTTTCTTTTTTTTCTTTTTGATAACTGGTTTCTCTTTCTTTCTTTTTTTCTTTTTCTTTTTGATAACTGGCTTCTCTTTTTTCTTTTTTTGAATTCAATGATTGCTTGAACCTCTAATTGACATATATATAATATAATAGAAAAATAAAAATTTTATTATTTAATGATTAAAAAAATTATTTATTACATTATGTAATAGGGCATAGAAGTAAATTTATACAAACTATATTTTCTATCCTCTTATTTATCTTCTCAACCAAACTAAAGAGTTTTCTACCCTCCCACTTTTCCACTCCTCCAAGTACACACGAAGGAAAACTTAATTTTTTCTATCCTCTCAATTTTCCATCCTTCCACTAATTTTCTATCCTCATACTTTTCCACTTTTCCAACCAAACGGACCCTAAAAGAAAGTAATTCAAGGTCAGATCAAACACATCTCCCAACTACAGAAGCCAAATCCATTACTAAAAAAATCTAACACAAGCAACTCCAACTTCTCCCATCCCTAGTACCCTCAGCCCAATGCCTCACTAGCCCACCCATATCTAACTTTCACACTGGTGTCGTCAGCCTCAACCTTGAGGACTCCTCTATCTACTCCTTCCTTTCCATTAAAGTTGAGTTCCCAAATGTCCATCTCCAATATTTTTTTATTATCTAAGGTAGAATTCTACTTAGCATAATCTAAGTGTATATGTATGTAAAGCTCATTTTCTGGAGACTTGAACTCTGGCCCTTCCCTCCCCACACCTCATAAGTATTTATAGTTGTAAAGTGACCATTGTACCAAGGGTGCACGGGGACCAGTGGTGTCCATCTCCAATACTTGATTCATGACAAATTTTTCCTCCTTACCAATCGCTCCCTTAATGGTGTAGCATAAAATATGGGAGTTAATTTTTATATAAAATTTGAAATTTTAGAAGTTTAGGCTTTTTATTTTCGTGATTTTAGATATTCTTATGGATTTCCTAGTTAAATTTGGTTCCTCATATGGTAGGGTATCAATTATGACCAATTTAAGAATATTTTTAATTGTAAAATAGGTTTTCTAAAGCCTTTAAAGTTTAAATAGACTTGCAATATATAAAAATAAAAAAATTATTGATTAAAAAAAATGATGTTATCTTTAATTCTAATAGATTTCAGAGTTATTTCACATGGATTCAATGTGACTATAATGACTTTAAGGATTTACATATATGTAAAACAAGATCTAGCCTTTCACAGAAAATTATTAGGTACTCCCGGAGTACCATAAATGCGTACTCCCCCCTCTCACATGAATAGTGGGTCCCACCATGAATTTAATTAGTGGGACCCACCATTCATGTGAGAGGAGGGAGTACGCATTTATAGTACTCCGGAAGTACACAATAATTTCCTGCCTTTCACTCTCTTAATTCCTTGTCAATCGGTATTAGAGTTTGTTAGCATTGTGGGATGCAAACCCTTTGGGTGACGAATCAAGCTAATGGTGTGCAGATAATTGTTGGATTTAAGGAGATTCATGACATGCTCATCAAACTAGTTTTGAATTGTGGTAACAATAGGGATAGCTTTGGGCACAACGCATGGTTTAGGGAGTACACCTCTGCCGAGTGGACCGGGGTGGAGAAACAAGGAGTTGCCACCTAGTTTTATGGTCTAGGAATCATGAATATAGCGCCCTTACGTGGAATGATTGATCTTACTACTAGAGTATGGGTTTGGAGTTTAGGTACGATTTTGGGAAGGTGTTAGGCACCTAAAACCGCCTGACCCGTGGGTCGGCTTCCACTCATTGTGTCTTACATCTTAATCTCATCAAAGGAATGTTCAACATTGTATTCTATACTCACACACACACACTAACATGCATCTAACAATCAACATGGCATCAAACATCCCAAAACCTAACATTCATCTATCATGCTTATCAACTAAACCTAGCATACATCTATCATGGCGTCTAATCCAAGGAAACAACAAATCAAGGTAGCAAGTATGCATGGCATAAACACAAACATGGCAAAATCCAAATAAACATGTGATTACATCAAGAACAAATCATCCAAGCAAACATTTTTATACTCATCATCAAACATATACCCAATGCATGTTCATGTGAAAGCATGACTTACCTCCCTTATCTCACTGCATCTCAGCACCTATGCATCATAAATGAACATATGAATGCATGTTCATGGCATCAAAGCAAGAAAAGAAAAGAAAACCCTAATCTAGCATGTCAAAGGAAAACAAACAATTCAAATAGAGGAACAGAGACTTAAAAAACATCAAAAGGAACCCACAGAGGCATATGGTGTAAAAGAGATGAAGAAACAGAAGCTGAAAATATAAATTAAGGTTTCTGGGCACGAGCATGCGTGCGCATACATAGGCCTACGTACCCAAGCCAGTTGTATGCGTACACATACTTCAAGCCTGCGTGCGCTTGCAGAAAGCATACATACGCAGACTTAGTCAAGAACCCTAACCCAGAACATAAAACAATAAAACAGAGCAGAAACTTAAAGCGAAGAAAGTAACAACCTAATATGCTTTAAAACATAAAGACCAACTAAAACTAAGCTTAACAAACAAGTCAATGGGACTCCAACCTCAACATACCAGTGATATAAAACAAACAAAGAAACCAAAGAAGGGCATTGTATAATAGAATTATGATTGATGAACTTGAGAGGATATTGCCTAAATACAGCAATAGTTACCTCCACATTAAATAGATGTTCTCACCTAACTGTGGTTACATTTATTACTTAATAATCGATCTGAATAATGTTGCAAACCCAATAATTCACTCATTCCCTAAAAGGTGGAAGAGACATCTATGGAACAAGTATCTTTTGATCTCTACCTCTAGATCCCACTACTGAAGGGAGAGCTAACTAATATAAATAGGACTCTTCTCCCCATAAGAAAGGGATCTAACAATAAAAAGAATAGTAGTATGAGAGAGTGAAACTATAGTCCTTTGTATGAACCTACATCTTGGCAAGTCCGAAGAAGATAAAAAGAACCAATTCCTTTTTATTTTCTTCTAAAAAAAAAAACTCCTTTTTATTCCGTATTATTGCACTTCAATATTCTTTAGTCTGATTGTCAATCTAATTCTCTCATTGTAGCCTTTCATTCAACCCCACATTAAAATTTACCAACTAGCTTTATTAATAATTTAATCGTTTTAAATCAAAAATATGTATTGTAATTTGTAAAGGTTATTATTTATATTTTTTTAAAGACAGATGGCGGGGATATTTGAGCAATGTTGAGAGAGGCAGTTAAGCATATAATTGACGTGGGCAGAAAACCAGTTGGTCACGCTGGAATTGCCGCCAAAATTGCCGGCAAACCTCCGACCAAAACTGCACGTGACACGTACGATTGCCACGTCACCCCAAACCATCACGTGCTCTCTCTCTCTCTCTCAAAAAAGTTTCAAAGCCCCACGCACCGTACGGACACCCCCAATAGTAAAATGAGTTAATTTATAACTTTAAAAAAAATCAAACACTGCCACACATATCCAAACAAGTCAAAACACTTAACTGCCCGGGGCAGCAGGAGCGTGTAACCGCTTCAACTGTCCAATGAAAAACCGCCACGTCAACTCCAATAGTACCACCTTAATATTCTGTCTGTGGGCAAACTAACTTATGGCTTAGACTTATATTTCACACAAAGTAGAAAGTGTGAGTTAGTTCGTTTCACTGTGTTTTTTTTTCCTTTTCTTTTTCTTACTGTACTTTTTTATTAAAATTGTAGTATGTACTTTTCGTTCCTCTTCTTCTCAAGTCTCTCTCTCTCTCTATCTGATTTTTCCTTGGTTGTTGGAGGAGGCATGATTGGAATTTGGATGTGTATGTGAATATCAGTTTGTATAGTACTACTATTATTGTTCTTGAAATCTTTCTACTTTGAAAGTCTTTGTGTTGGTTTGTGGGAATTGAGAGAAAATTTTGGAAGAGAAATGGATGATGAATATGCTAAGCTTATCAGGAGGATGAACCCTCCAAGGTATGTTGCAAAATTTTGCTATGAATTTAACTTTCTTTTGGGTGTTTGGAGGAGGTTGGTTTTTATGGTTATGTGCTTTGATTGAATTTTTTTTTTTTTATTTTTATTTTTATTTTTATTTTTTATAATTTTGGTAAAAGGGATGTGATTTTTTTCCTTTGGCTTCAAGTTTTAGTTTCTTAAAAACAGTTGTGGTGGCAATAGGAAGAATTTACTTTTGAGTTCTGCACAAGTTATCCTTTTTTTTTTCCTTCTTTGTATGAATTTTTGTTTGGTTTCTTAGAAAGCAGAGGAAACAAAAGAAAAGAGAAAACTGAAGCCTTATATGTTTAAATAAAACTATCTAACCATTTTAATTATGTATTTTACAATCACTTGGTGATGGGTTTTCAATTTTCTGAGGAAGTGTACAGCATATCTTCTATTACTTTTAATATCTTTCCCTTTTTATGTTGTTTCCTTCATGTTTTCAGCAATCAGATAGGGCTTCCTGATTCTTGCTCTTCTTAATTAAGTGAGCTTATGGTTTTCTTTTTAAAATTTAAGCTATTTTGACTGCTTTTCCTTTTGATGTTTTGTACTTGTTTTTCTCTTCTTTTACTGACCTTTTTGCTGATTACATACAGATTTCAAGAGTTTGACTTGTATTAACTGAATTAGTATTCATAAATATCTTGTTCTCTACTTTTTCTCATTACTATGTTTATTGATGGTGCCAAGGTTCTGATTCTGAGTCAATGCTGAACACACAGATTTTGTTTAAATTTACCCTCTTCAGAAAACTTTTGGTTACTCCCATACGATTTTTTTTTTTTTTTGCTACTCCTCCATCTGATTTGCCTCTTGTTCTTTGCAGAGTTGTGATTGACAACAATTCTTGTGAGGATGCCACTGTTATTCAGGTAAGGCTTGTCCTCTCTCTTTTTATGCTTCCCAAAATTTGCTTGAACTATATGTATATGTAAATATTGGAGAGATTACTGGGGTCCTCAAATTTTGTTAATCTTGTGAAGAAAATGATATGTTAAGGCATTATGTTAGGGCTTTAAAGAGTAGGTGTTATTTAATCCCTGTAAATACGCTGATTTTGCTAAGTAAACTCAAATAAGATTTTTTTATTTTTTTTATTTAGGTTGACAGTGTAAATAAACATGGGATTCTCCTGGAAGTTGTCCAAGTGCTTACGGATATGAACCTTATAATAACAAAGGCATACATCTCATGTGACGCGGGATGGTTCATGGATGGTACTAATTCTAATTCAACTGCCAGAATTTTAATTGAATTTAGAGCTTTTGACTATTTCTCATCTTTGTTTCTAATTGTTGTTTCAGTGTTTAACGTGATTGACTACGATGGGAACAAAATCAGCGATAAGGAAGTCATCGATTATATTCAAAGGGTAGGAACTATAATATGAATGCTGTTTGTCTTTAAATATTCTTCTCAATTACATAGTTTCTGTTTCTTAAAAATAAGAAATAAAGAACTCAACATAATGAGTGTTGTATTAGGCCCGTATCTCTTTGTTTCTTTCTTTGTTTCCTTTTCTCTGTGGGAAGAGAAAGGGGTTTGGGGGTTGATAAAGTTTGTCTTGTGATGAAGTAATTTTTGTTTTTAAAAGCTTGTCATTTCTGAAGTTGTTTCTCAATTTTGCAGAGGCTTGAAAGTAATGCCAGCTTCTCACCCTCCTTGAGAGACTCTGTTGGGGTAATGCCTTCTGAAGAGCATACCTCAATAGAACTCAGTGGTACTGACAGGCCTGGCTTATTGTCTGAAGTGTGTGCAGTTCTCACAGACCTTCACTGTAGTGTGGTGAATGCTGAGATATGGACACACAATGCAAGGGCTGCGGCTGTAGTTAATGTTACAGATGATTCCACTGGGTGTGCAATCAAAGATCCAAAACGTCTCTCAACAATTAAGGAATTGCTTTGCAATGTCCTTAAAGGAAACAATGACTTGAAGACAGCAAATATGACACTCTCACCCCCTGGAGTTACAAACAGGGAGAGAAGGTTACATCAGATTATGTTTGCTGACAGGGACTACGAAAGAGTTGAAGTAGACAGACTTGGGGGACTTGAGAACAAGAAATCAAGACCTCATGTAACTGTGTTGGATTGCAGCCAGAAAGATTACACAGTGATTACTATGAGGTCAAAAGATCGGCCAAAACTGTTGTTTGACATCATTTGCACTTTGACGGACATGCAGTACGTAGTTTTCCATGGAATGGTCAACACAGGGAGGATGGAAGCTTATCAGGTGAGATAAATTCCAGTAAAGCTGATGTTAGGAAATATAATTGACCCTTTCGGTTGATAAGACCATTATGTATCCCATGAGGCATATGCATTGGTCAACAGAGAGATTGACAAGTGAAGTCTTACTGATTTGGAAGTTGAAAAGTCATGAAAGCTAATTCAGATTTCATGAACTTGTGACTATTTCAAACCTTATGCTGACCTTGTGTTACATTTCAATTTGCTACTTTTTTGTGTTCTGGGGTTAGGGATATATTTTCTTGATTTATCTTTACGATTTGATCTAAATTGAATATTTCTGATTCTGCAGGAATTTTATATTCGACATGTTGACGGCCTTCCTATAAGTTCAGAAGCTGAGAGAGAACGCGTTGTACAGTGTCTTGAAGCGGCCATTGAAAGACGGGCATATGAGGTATGGTAGACTTCAAATGGATGAACCTCAATAAAATCTGGTGTACTTGCTATGATATATACTAAGATATGTTGCTTGGTCATGCAGGGACTGGAGCTTGAATTGTGCACTGAAGACCGGGTTGGTCTCCTCTCAGATATCACCAGAATTTTCCGTGAAAACAGTTTATGCATTAAAAGAGCTGAAATTTCGACAAAAGTTGGACAGGTCAAAGACACTTTCTATGTCACAGATGTGACTGGCAACCCTGTTGACCCCAAGATTATCGATGCACTTCGCAGACAGATAGGCCAGAGTGTGCTTAAGGTTAAACATAATTCAAGTATTTCACCAAAGCCTCCTCAAGAAACTACAATGGGATTCTTATTTGGAAATTTGTTTAAAGCTCGAAATTTCCAAAGTTTCAAATTGGTCAGATCCTACTCTTAATATCTTCCTGTATATTCTCAGAAGTCAGAAGTATAAACTGTACAGAGATATTAGAAAATCGTTACTCTGAAGAATGCATAGGGATGGAAAAAACATGTAAGTAGGAACCTCCCTTTCCTCGTGTACATAGGGTTAATGTTATGTGTTGATGTACTACAGAAGAAACCCAGAAACCACTTTATACTGTGAATGGTACTGGTGGGGTTTGTATATGCTTATGTCCTGTAAGTAGGTTATGTACAGTGTGGTGTTACATTGATTGTACAGAGATATGGAAGCTGTATAGATATAATTGAGCTCAATCAAAAAGTTACGTAAAAATCTTAGTGTTTCTTGTGCTTTTGCAGCATTGTATTAAATTGAGTGGATATTATTTTGTGGGGTCTAGTCTTGATCATTTATAATTCTTTCAAACCCAAAACCTATGAAGTATCAGGAAGATTTGATTTGCTTGTAAAGATAGAAAATTGGAGGTGGCTATATGCTCGGTCAATATTATGCGGAGTGATGTTAGGGGTACTGTAAATTTTACTATATAAGTTTTACAAACTAATATGTTATTACTCAAGAAATAAGATATTTATTTATTATGTGTTGAAATATTTTCAATTAAATTCATTATCATGTCAGTATGTAAATCTTTTGTAGTAAAATTTATAATAACTTTAATATTTTTCCTATTGCGCGATTGGACCAGTAAGAGTAATGTTGTAACTTGCCAAGACCATTCCGTGAAGAGTTTTGTAACTTAATTAATATCTCTTGAAGATTCAAATCTCCTCTATTGTAACTAGTAAATCGTTAAAAACAAATCCCGCAAAACAACTCCATTCTATGTGCCTTTCAGCATTGTGTTTAAGTTGTGCTTGGATTGGTGAAAGTGTGAAACTGTTGGCGATTCTATTGGGCGAGGGCATAGGTGGAGCCAGGGGAATACCATTTCATTTGGCCTTGACCGGTTGACCCCTCTCTCGGTCAAAAAGACAAAACCCCCCTCTCCCACAAAACCAATTCCATTTTCCCTTACATGGAGCCGCCTAAAGTCTTACCATGGACCAATTGTATCTATTATTGGGCCAATATATAGGTTCGATTAAGATGTGTTGCTTAACGTAACATTAAAAAGTGTTAAATATTAGCATTGATACACCATATTGAATATGCTAGTATGGATGCGGAAGCAAAAACATAAAGTATAGAACACAATAACACACGAAGGTTACATGGTTCAGCCTAACGGCCTACATCCACGGAGGAAACCCTAAAGGACTATATCAATAATATATTATAGTGTAGTACAAATCCTGTGTTATAATGAATTATAACATGTGTATATATAGTAGACTAAACCCTAGACTAATAGACTTCTAGTACAAGTAGGAGACTTGGCTTGCACACAAAGTAGAATTAGGCTTAGGCCTATGCTAATGGACTAAAATATCTCTAACACCCTCTCTCAAACTCAAGATGAAAGTTTGATGAAATCTTGAGATTTGATAAGGTTGAGAAGATCCCTTGAATGAAGTTTGGCTCTGTGACGGTAGTTTGAGGAAAGCAATGGTCTTGCAGTGTTGATGCGACTTCTAATGGTGGCTTGACTATACCGGAGAGTTTTGACGGCAACAGTAGAAAGCCAAAGAAGATGAACGCAGCGAAAAAACACCGAGGAAGACAAAGATTGCTCTTAAAAATACCGCAAGAACAGAAAACCATGTCCACAAGAAGGTGGCTCTGATACCATGTTAAATATTAGCATTGATACACCATGTTGAATATGCTAGTATGGATGTGGAAGCAAAAGCATAAAGTGTAGAACACAATAACACACTAGGGTTACGTGATTCAGCCAAACAGCCTACATCCACGGAAGAAACCTTAAAGGGCTACATCAATAATATATTATAGTGTAGTACAAATCCTGTGTTACAATGAATTATAACATGTGTATATATAGTAGACTAAACCCTATACTAATAAACTTCTGGTACAAGTAGGAGACTTGGCTTGCACACAAAGTAGAATTAGGCTTGGGCCTATGCTAATGGGCTAAAATATCTCTAACAAAAAGATTCTTGAAAAGCCAATAGCTTGTAACTTAATTGATTAACACTATCCGATGTTTTTAATGGAAAAATCTAAGGTTTAAATTCCTTTACTTTCAACTATTGATATAAATAAATAAAAGGAAAAAGAAAAAAAAAAGAATCACCTATAAACTTAAAACTAAAACATAAATTACTTTTATCATTGGATGCAATATATACATACATACATACATACATACATATATATATATATATATATATATATATATATATATTAAAAGCAATCAAAGACATATCTGTTTGAGCATCACATAGTTTGGGTGGTCTATTTGTATAATATTTATTAAAAGGTATAGTTTTTGGTAGCTTTTTTTTTAAATGTGTAACAAAAAGTTAAAAAAAAAAAAAAAAAAAAAAACTAAATTTGTTAATATTTAAATAATAAAAAAAAAGAGACAAAAAGCAAAAGGCTAAAAACCAAAAGCTTTTGACAAACAGATAAATAATGCATTTTTATAAGTATATTATCATAATTTTTTATTCTTCTACAATTAATTATTATTATTTTCTTTAGTTTAATTTTAAATAACCAAAATTTGTTTTTAATATTTAGATTGATTTCGAATTTAATCCTCTATCAAATATATTGATTTTTTTTATAACTATTAATTATAATAATATATACCTATAATTATAAAGAAACTTTAGCATAATAATAAGTCACAATTAAAGTCTAAAGAACTCATATCAAGGTACATTTTGTGAATCATCTTGTGATTGTTTTAGAAGAAAACTATGTTACTGTAAGGACTCGATTTGTAACGACCCCAGATCCGTAAATGGGTTCGGACGTTAAAGGCCCAAACAATAAATTTGTAGAGCGTGGATATCAAAGAACTAGATTAACCTTAAAGGAAAAACGATCAAATTCAACACTTATAGATGTATTCGCACTAATATAACGATCAATTTCTTCTTAAAAATAAGTTTTTCGTTCTTAGTTTTTTTTTTACAAGGTTTTCTTCTTAGTCCTACTTGTTTTGAAGTTCCGATCTTTTTCTCAATGCATTCTTCCATGTTATATACTGCTATCTTCGTCTCATCTTCGCCACACACGTGTAGGTTGAATTTTGCGGTATCCCTTCCTATCCCATCCAACACTTCCTGGAAACCTCAATCAGTAGCTGTAAGGCTGCTTTATCAATGTTCAGGCATCACCTCCACATTAATGCGGCCAGGGAGTTGGTTGGAAGGCATTTAATGTGGAGGTAACAGCTTTACAAATATTTGTTTGCCTCCCCTGTCTTTCCCCTAGTCCAATATCCCTTCCTTAGCTGTGGTGCAACCCTGAAGTAAATCGGTGATGGTATGACACTCAAATTCACCCTAGCTACAGGCTGCCGAGAATGATTTTATCCTAGGACACTTATTGGACTCATCTCATGTTGTCTTTAATCTTCCCTTAGCTTTGTTCTCTTCACAGTCTTATTTGGGCCTCCTCGGATAGTCTAACATCCTCGAATTGGGCTTTTGGGCCCAACTGGCATGGCCTTAATAGTACCTCCTAATTAATTGGCTCCCACAATAGCCCCTCAAAATCTTACCTTTTGACTCCTCAGGAGGAAGGATGATTTTGATATCCTCGACTGATTTTGTTTGGTACTCTACTCTATTTCTAACCTTTCATATGTCTCTTCACCTACCCCATACACGTTCTTGACGCTTAGGCATCCTGAGCGTGCCAGTATTAAATTTTGGCAACTCCCCTGTCCCCCACATTCAACGGTACGATGTGAATCGAACGGTGGAGGGTTTCCCTCGTTTCACGAGCGGGAGTTTTCCCGCCTGCAATTTATGGGTCGCTATAAATAGCTTTTCAAAACATCTCTCTCTTGCTTACTTTTCGCAATCTCATAATTATAGAGCTCGTACATCGAACTTGACTCTCTATCTTTCCTCTCTCTGTGCATCTACAAATACTAGAAATTTGTCCGAGGATACTTTCTAAACCTATAAGTCTTCTTAAATCCTTTAGCTTTTATTTAAAATCGTTAACTTTTCTTCGAACCCTTTTAGAAAAATGGGTAAGTTCAAGTATTTGGTCAAGTCCGAGGAGAGTATGAGGAGTTTTAGGGCCAAGTATAGGATTCCACCCACAGTAGGCATGAGGCACGCTGTCCAAGGAGAGTGGGCAGATGATAGGAAAACTGGAGAGGTGGTCATTCCCATGATAGCCTTCATAGAGGGAGGGATGACCATTCCTATGGGCACCATCACTAGGAGTTACCTCAGATTTTTTAGGTTGTCTCCAATGCAGTGTGCCCCTAACATGTTTAGGGTATTGGGAAGTATAGAAGCCTTGAACTAGAGAATGAATCTAAACTTGACCCATCATGACGTGAATTGGGTGTACAACCTCAACCACTTGAAAGGGCAGGGATACTATCTCAAGTCGAGGTTTCCCGCGGTGAGGCTAATCCAGTGCCTCCCCACCTCAAGCAAGAATTTAAAGGAGGATTTCCTTATTTTTTCCGGACCTTGGAGCGATGGCTTAAGGTGTCCAACGGAAGAAGGAGAACCAGGTGGGGGTGTAGCCATAGATTCATGAGTTTTGATCTACATTTCCCTTTTTTTTTTTGTTTAATATTCTTGCTTCTAATGAAACCCCGTTCTAATTCAACGATTTTGCAGATAGGCGCTATACCAAACCCAACCTCAAACTAGTAAACCAAGCGAGCTTGGACAGGGTACTGAAGGCCGAGATATACGTGAACGAAGCTGACGGTCAGCTCCGCGCCGCTCACTTGATCCTTGGATACACACCCTTATCATTCGCATTTCAAGCTCCCAAGTGCGTGATCCGAGCTCGAGATCCTTCGCTCCGCCGCATCAACGTTGCCTACAAAGGGTTCGTCGTCCCAGAAGGTGTTCCACTTCCCAAGGATACACCCCGCACCAAGCCCTTTTTTGTGGCCGCCATCTCAACAGCAGCCTTTTCATCCAAGCCTGCTCTCAGAGAAGAGGAAGTAGAAGAGAAAGCAGAGGATGAAGAAGAAGAAGGAGAATAAGAAGAAGAAGAGGAAGAAAAGGTTGTAGAAATCTTAGACTCCTTGGAAGATTTTGGGATTTTTTATCAACCTATACTCTCCGAGGAAGATTTTGATGAGATGGGAATACAAAGGAAGCCCCAAAAAAGTTTACAGGAGTTGATTGAGAATCAGCCTGGGAAAAATGCGCCGGCAAAATCAACGCAATCCCAGCTTCCTTCTCTTCCCACCAAGTCTCCTCCTCCTGCTCCTCACCAACCTCCCCAGCCAGTCAGAGCTGATGCTACCGAGTTAAAAAGGCGCAGGGAGCAGAAGAGGAAGGAGGTGGTGGATGCAGGCAAGTCCCGTCCGACCGGCGAAAAGGATGCCCAGCGAGCTACAAAGCAGCAAAAAACTAGCCACCAGGCTCGACGAGGCCAGGAGGGGTCTGGCATTCAACTTCCTGAGTCACAAGCATGGCTGCCAGCACCCATGCACGGTGGGGAGCCCCTACGAGATGATGCATCTATTAGGGACTTCAACGGTGGCATTAGGTGTCACATAGCCTCGGCCATAGAAGAGGCTTTATTGCTCCCAAGGGATATGGCCGAAATAAAGAATGCGAGGAAAAATGAACTCATCCTCAATAATAAAAGATACTTGGGCATGGTATAGTGTAAACTCTTTTCCTTTTTCTTTTTTATGATCATTCCTCACTAATATATACTTTTTACTAACTATAGTGTTTCTCCCTTCTTTTTAGGTTATCCAAAACACTTTTAAGCTGGATGAGATGCTCAATACCTGCTACAGTCAGCTAGACGATGAAAAGCAGAAACGAGCGTCAGCTGTTCAAACTTTGAAAACTTCCGAGCAAGACTTGGCGGCTGCGAAGAAGAAACTACTTGCCGAGGAGCAAGCTCGCAAAAGCGCTAACTCGGCCTTGGAGGGCTATCAAAAGCAAGCTGAGGACCAGGGGAAGCGCTTGAAGGAAGCAAATGCAGAACTAAAAGCTACCTGGGAGCAAGTTGTAGTCCTTAAGAAGCACTTGGAGGAAACCCAAAAGCTAAGGGAGCAAGCTGAAAAGTCCAGGGAGGAGGCTGAGAGAGCAAAAGCTGAGGCCGAACAGGTAACGAATGAGGCCGAGCAGAAGGGCTATGACCTCGGTGTGGCTAAGACGGAGGAAACACTAAGGGCTGAGGTTCCAATGGTGTGTCGTATCTACTGTGCCCAAACCTGGGATGAAGCCCTTAACCGAGCTGGGGTTGAGGCTTCATCCGAGTTAAGGAGGCCAGAGAACGTGTTTTACCCTGAAGGAATCCACGCCTCAGCTCCTCCATCCAGTCAAGCTGAAGACACTCCCTCAACCATTAATCCTAATGAGGGGGTTTTGCCTTCAAATCTTCCTCCTCTTGGCCAACCAGAACCAGTTAAAGAGAATACTGCTCCTT
Source organism: Quercus tomentella (assembly GCA_028535165.1). Classification (NCBI taxonomy): domain Eukaryota; kingdom Viridiplantae; phylum Streptophyta; class Magnoliopsida; order Fagales; family Fagaceae; genus Quercus; species Quercus tomentella. The sequence goes on along the minus strand of JAPQVY010000155.1, from coordinate 66,156,949 downwards.
CAGAAGCCTCCTTGGACAAGACTACAGCTACTTCTGAGGCTGAGGCAGCCTCTAAGGGCTTTCAACAGGATTTAGCTTCCACAGTCATGCCTTCAGTGGAAGTTACTAAGGACAAAGAAGGAGTCTCCACTTCAGAGGAAGACAAATCTGCCAACCAAGCTTTAAAGCTCCAAATTAAATTGAAAAAATAAGACTTACTTTGTAATTTGGTTAGAGCTTTTGTGAGATTATTTATGTTTACTTGCTCATTGTTGCTGCCGTTTTATCTTATTTTTGTACTTGTTAATTATGTTATCTTAATTTGAATGGACTCATTTTGACTATCTTTTGTTTGTAAGAGAGGAAATAACTTATAAATATTAACAATTGGCGACTAACAATGGGTGATATACATTAATACTATGAGGTCTCAGTGAGTCATTTTGGATACACACGTATTCTTTCTAATCAATTAAAACCTTAGAGAATGTTCAAGAGTTGGATAAAGTTGGATCCACAGTACTTCAAATGCACATTAAATGGTGTTCAAAGGCTTTTGCTTAATACTTCAGTGAATATCATAGGGCAACGAGTATTAATTTCCACTAAGTTTGTGGTCCGAGGACCTGACAAAACTTAGTTTCTGTTTAATACTTCATAGATGTCATAGGGTATTAATTTCCACTAAGTTTGTGGTCCGAGGACCTGACAAAACTTAGTTTCTGTTCAATACTTCATATATGTCATAGGGTATTAATTTCCACTAAGTTTGTGGTTCGAGGACCTGACATAACTTAGTTTCTGTTTAATACTTCATAGATGTCATAGGGTATTGATTTCCACTAAGTTTGTGGTCCGAGGACTTGACATAACTTAGTTTCTGTTTAATACTTCATAGATGTCATAGGGTATTGATTTCCACTAAGTTTGTGGTCCGAGGACCTGACATAACTTAGTTTCTGTTTAATACTTCATAGATGTCATAGGGTATTGATTTCCACTAAGTTTATGGTCCGAGGACCTGACATAACTTAGTTTCTATTTAATACTTCATTAGATATGGAAACACATTGTATATGGTTGGCATGAATTAAAAATAATTCAAACTAGATCACTTTCATTAATAATAATACCTCCTGAGATTGTTTACATTCCAAGGGTGAAGCACAGCTCTCTCATCTAGGTCTTCCAGGTAAAAGGCCCCTATCCCGGCTACTGAAGTAATCCGATAAGGTCCTTCCCAATCAGGCCCCAATTTTCCCCAAGCTGGATTCTTAGTGTTTCCTAGAGTTTTCCTCAGCACCAGGTCTCCTATAGCTAACGGCCTCAACTTTACATTAGTATCATAACCTTGCTTGAGTTTATGCTGGTAATAAGCCAATTGGACCATTGCACTCTCCCTTCGCTCTTCGATCAAATCTAAACTTTTTTCTATCAGCCTGTCATTACCATCCGAGGTGAATGTACTAGTCCTTAACGTTGGGAAACCGGTTTCCAGAGGGATGACGGCCTCAGCTCCATATGTCATTGAAAAAGGAGTCTCTCTGGTTAAATTTCGGGGCGTTGTTCGATACGTCCAAAGGACGTGCGACAATTCCTCCACCCATTTCCTTTTCGCATCATCCAGCCTCTTTTTAAGTCCATTTACGATAACTTTGTTAACGGCTTCAGCTTGCCCGTTCCCTTGAGGATAAGCCGGAGTGGAATATTTATTCTTAATACCCAAGTCTGAACAGTATTGCCCGAAGGCTTTACTATCAAATTGCAGGCCATTATCCGAGATAAGTGTCTGTGGAGTTCCAAACCGCGTCACGATGTTCTTCCAGATGAACCTTTTGACATCAACGTCTCTGATGTTAGCCAAAGACTCAACCTCGACCCACTTAGTGAAATAATCTGTGCCGACTAGCAAAGACCTTTTGTTTCCTGACGCCTTAGGAAAAGGACCTACGATATTTAAGCCCCACTGAGCGAATGGCCAAGGGTTAGAGAGGGGATTAAGAATTCCTCCCGGTTGATGGATGCTAGGAGCGAATCTTTGACACTGGTCACACTTTCTGACATACTCCTGCGCTTCCTTCTGCATGTTAGGCCACCAGTATCCTTGAATTAAGGCCCTGTGAGACAGGGATCTTCCCCCCGTGTGGCTACCACAAATTCCTTCATGCAGCTCCTCTAAAAGTGACTCTAACATCTCGGGGTGTATACAAAGCAGATACGGCCCAGAAAAAGAACGTTTATACAACTTTTTGTCCTCGGATAACCAAAACCGAGGAGCTTTCCTCCGTATTTTCTCGGCTTCTACTTTCTCTTCAGGCAAGGTATCACTCTCGAGGAATTTCATTATGGGGTCTATCCAGCTCGACGCTAGGTTGACTTAATGTACCTGAAGCATGTCCTTCTCTGCAGGCGTGGGAGTGCACAAATCCTCAACGATTATCGCCTTAGGAAAATTCCGTGCCGAAGAGGTGGCGAGGGTTGCCAAGGAATCAGCGTGGGTATTTTCACCTCGGGGGATATGCGACAAATCAAAAGATTGAAATTCTGTTTGTACACGCTTAACCCGGCTCAAATATCCTTGCATTCTTGCATCTCGGGCTTCCAATTCTCCTCTCACCTGGCCAACTATCAATCTTGAATCCGAGAACACTTCCACTACTTTTCCTCCCATTTTCTGGATACTCATCCCCATCAACAAGGTTTCATACTCTGCTTCGTTGTTCGTAGCTAAGAATCCCAGTCTCAAAGACTTCTCAATGATGATCTTTTCGGGGGATACCAGAACTAGCCCCACTCCTGCTCCCCGTTGATTTGTAGCACCATCCACATATACTTTCCAGGATGACCTATCCTGCGTTGAAATCATGCCAACCGACTTTTCATCCATGTCATGTTACTTCATCGCAGCTTCTTCTAGGAGCTCGGCGAACTCAGCTACCAGATCAGCGAGGACCTGACCTTTCACAGAGGTACGGGGCATATACTTGATGTCGAAAGCCCCTAGGATCGTGCCCCACTTAGCAATCCTTCCTGTATAGTCCGCGCTTCTCAGTATGGACTTGAGTGGAAGCTGAGTTAGGACTACTATGGTGTGCGCCTGAAAGTAATGCGGGAGCTTGCGAGTAGCATGGACTACTGCCAAGATGGCCTTTTCTAACGATAAGTACCGCACCTTGGCTTCGTGAAGTGACTTACTTACATAATAAACGGGTCTTTGGATGCCACTGTCTTCTCGTATCAGAACAAAACTCACAGCATGAGGGGCCATCGCCAGGTAGGCAAACAGAACTTCATCCACCTCAGGGCTGGACATAATAGGCGGCCGAGATAAATATTCTTTCAACTGCTGAAATGCTAAAGCACATTCCTCGGTCCAATCAAATCCTTTCCATTTATGCAATAAACGAAAGAAAGGTCTACACCTATCGGCTGACCTGGAGATAAATCTATTTAAAGCGGCAGTCATTCCTGTCAGTTTCTGCACCTCCTTCAGATTCCGAGGTGCTTGTAAATCGTGAATGGCTTTTATCTGGTCTGGGTTCACCTCAATTCCCCTATGAGTCACCATATACCCTAAGAACTTTCCAGAACTCACACCAAAGGAACACTTTGAGGCATTCAAGCGTAGCTTATGCTTTCTTAGGACTTCAAAAATATTCATAAGATCTTCCACATGCCCGGACACCACCTTGCTATTTACCACCATATCATCGATGTAGACTTCAATGTTCCTGCCCAACTGTGGTTCGAACATTTTAGTCATCATCCGCTGGTAAGTAGACCCCGTATTTTTCAATCCAAAGGGCATTACTTTATAATGATAGTTTCCAATAGGTGTGACGAAAGCTGTCTTTTCTTGGTCGTCCACTGCTAACGGTATCTGATGATACCCTTGGAATGCATCCAAAAAACTCATCCGAGGATGGCCGACCGTCGCATCTACCAACTGGTCTATCTTTGGCATAGGAAAAAGATCCTTAGGACAAGCCTTATTGAGGTCCGTGAAGTACACGCACACTCGCCATTTTCCCGTCTTCTTTTTCACCACCACTGTATTAGCTAGCCATTGAGGATAAAACACTTCTTTTATAGCACCGACCTGCTTTAGCTTGGCCACTTCACTTCTGACAGCTTCGGCGTGCTCCTTTGATGGTCACCGAGGAGGTTGTCTCTTCGGAACAATGGTAGGATTCACGTTGAGGTGATGACAGATGAAGCTCGGATCTATACCCGGTGCTTCATATGGACTCCAAGCAAACACGTCGATATTCTCTCTAAGGAACTTGACCAGCTGCTCCTTCTCTTGAGAAGGCAATTTAGCCCCCAGCTGGAAAAATTTATCCGGATCATCAGAAACAATCACCCTCTCCAAATCTTCGCACTTTGCCTCGTCGGCCAGTCCATTTGAGGGTAATACTGGGGCTGTTAACTGCTATAAACCATTACTGGCAGCAGCCGAGGTCTCTGCCTCCGGCTGATGCTGGATAGCCGCTACTAGGCATTGCCGAGTTGCAACCTGGCTTCCCACTATCTCCAAAACTCGACCCCCGGATGGGTACTTTACCTTTTGATGCAGGGTAGAGGAGACCGCATCCAGGGTATGGAGCCAAGGTCGGCCCAAAATAGCCATGTATGGCGAAAAGACGTCTACAACGATGAAATCCACCTCCACCACATCCGTACCGGCCTGCACAGGTAGCCTTATCTAACCCTTTGGGACGACCATTCTTCCCTCAAAGCTCATCAGAGGAGAACTATAAGTCGTCAAGTGTTCAGGTTTCAAACCCAGCCCGTTGTATAAGTCAGGGTACATTATATCAGCAGCACTGCCCTGGTCAACCATTACCCTTCTCACATCGTACCCGTGTATTCTCAGCGTAACCACCAGAGCATCGTCATGTGGTTGGATGGTTCCCACTTTGTCCTCGTCTGAAAAGCCTAACACCAATGAAGTGTCCGTCTTGGCTCTTTTAGACATTGAGCTACACTCTCCAGCTGGAGATCGGGATACTGATAGTATCCTAGAAGGGCATGACCCAGTCCTCTCCGGGGCAACAAAAATGACATTAATTGTTCCAAGGTGAAGCCTCGAGGAAGCATCGCCCCGCATCTCCGAACCTGCCTGGCCAGCTCGGCCACTGGAGTTGTGCAGTAGATGTTTCAACTTTCCCTTTCGGACCAATTGCTCCAGATGGTCCCATAAATTCTTACAGTTCTCAGTGGTGTGTTCGTGGTCTTGGTGGTAGTGGCAATATAGATTCTGGTTACGTCTCGCAGGATCTCCTGCCATCTTATTGGGCCATTTAAAAAATGGTTCATTCCTAATCTTCTCCAATACCTGCTGCGCAGGTTCTCGAAACACCGTATGAACCTCCTGGATGTTGGCTGAACCTGACCGCCCAACAAAGTCCCTTCGCGGCCTATTATTGTTGTATCGGTCTGACCTAAAATCCCTCTTCTCTTGAGGGATTACCTTAGCCTTTCCTTTCCCCTGCAGTTGGTCTTCTTCAACTCTTCTGTACTTGTCAATCCTATCCATCAGTTGATGCACACTGGTGACAGGTTTACCAGTTAGAGATTTCCTCAAATCATGCTCCACTGGAAGACTAGCCTTGAAAGGACTTATAGCTACATCGTCATGCTCTCCCTCTATCTCATTAAACATCTCCCAGTATCTGTCCGAATAAGCTTTAAGAGTCTCACCCCCTCGCATGGACATAGACAGAAAAGACCCCAAAGGCCGAGGAACCCTGCTGCAGGTAATAAAGCGAGCGCCAAAAGCCGGGGTAAGTTTCTTGAAAGAGTATATAGAATTAGCCCTTAAACCGTTAAACCACCTCATCGCAACCAAGCCCAAGCTTGATGGAAAGACCTTACACATCAGAGCTTCATCTCTGGAATAGATAGCCATCTTTTGGCTGAAACAGCTAATGTGTTCTACCGGGTTAGTCCGGCCATTGTATGGGGTGAACGTAGGCTGATGAAATCGCCGAGGAAGATTCGCATCCTCAATATTCCTTATGAAGGGTGACTTGGAAACTTGGCTTAGAGTTTTGTTCATGGCGTTATTCCCCAAGCCCCTACTCGACAGGCTTTTGCGCTTACGTTGGCGGTGGTACTCCTCTTCATAGGTAAAAGTCTCACTGGGCGGGGTTCTGGATTTTCGTCTATAACTAGCACCGTCCGTCTCCTCGGAGGAAGACCTGGAGCTGGGCGGTGAACACCTTCGTCGAGCATGACGCAACTCTCTTCTCAATTCGTCAATTTCACGTTGCATGTCTCTATCGTTCTTTGCATGGGAGACATGACTCTTCCCTTGAGACTGACTCTTGCTAGTATGAGTCGTGCGTACACTTCCCTCACGGCCCTCTATCCTTTCGAGGCTTCGGCGTGGATTGCCATGCTGGGAGCCCCTTGATTCTGCTTGGTGCGGGTTAGCATCTATCTGGTGCGGCCTAGCTGCTATCTGGTGTGGACCTGCTTCCTCCATTGTAAACGTTGCAACCGAATTTCCTTTGGCCTAGATCAAGCTCGCCCCACGGTGGGCGCCAATTGTAAGGACCTCGATTTGTAACGACCCCAAATCCGTAAATGGGTTCGGACGTTAAAGGTCCAAACAATAAATTTGTAAAGTGTGGATATCAAAGAATTAGATTAACCTCAAAGGAAAAACGATCAAATTCAACACTTATAGATGTATTCGCACTAATATAATGATCCATTACTTCTTAAAAATAAGTTTTTCATTCTTAGTTTTTTTTTACAAGGTTTTCTTCTTAGTCCTACTTGTTTTGAAGTTCCGATCTTTTTCTCAATGCATTCTTCCATGTTATATACTGCTATCTTCGTCTCATCTTCACCACTCACGTGTAGGTTGAATTTTGGGGTATCCCTTCCTGTCCCATCCAACACTTCCTGGAAACCTCAATCAGTAACTGTAAGGCTGCTTTATTAATGTTCAGGCATCACCTCCACATTAATGCGGCTAGGGAGTTAGTTGGATGACATTTAATGTGGACGTAACAGCTTTACAGATATTTGTTTGCCTCCCCTGTCTTTCCCCTAGTCCAATATCCCTTCCTTTACTGTGGTGCAACCCTGAAGTAAATCGGTGATGGTATGACACTCAAATTCACCCCGGCTACATGCTGCCGAGAATGATTTTATCCTCAGACACTTATTGGATTCATCTCATGTTGTCTTTAATCTTTCCTTAGCTTTGTTCTCTTCACAATCTTATTTGGGCCTCCTCGGATAGTCTAACATCCTCGGATTGGGCTTTTGGGCCCAACTAGCATGGCCTTAATAGTACCTCCTAATTAATTGGCCCCCACAGTTACTATTCCGGAGATCGTATTCAAATAATTTATCTATAAAGGGAATCACGTTAATCATTTATCATAAATTTTCACAAACTATTTAATCTATAAAACTGTTTTGTGCGTAACAAAGATTTTTTTTATTTTATATTATAAAATTATTTTAGGAATTTTTTTATTGAAAAATGAAAAGAAAAAAAGTAATCTTTTTAACAACTTTTTCCATTCCTCATAAAATGTTTCTTAAAATAAATAATTGATGGATGCCTGGATTTTTTTTTTTTAACCCAACATTTGACCATAAAATAGAGAGATGGAATTCTCTCTTTTAAACTGAATTTAGGAAAAATAATAGGTCGACATTTTCACCACTCACAACTCACGATAAATTTTTTTTTATCCCTACGATGGAATTCTCTCTTTTAAACTGAATTTAGGAAAAATAATAGGTCGATATTTTCACTACTCATAACTCACGGAAATTTTTTTTTTATCCCTATATTGAGTGTGCGTTTGGCTTCTGATTAAAAAAACAGCTTATTTTTTAATTTAGTTTATTTTTATTACTATTTATAAATCTTGTTATACTTTTTATTACTATTCATAAATCTCATTGTACTATTTTAACTAACTTTTATAATTTTTTACTGTACATCCAGTAAAAAAAAGTTACAATTTCATCCAAATAAGTTAATCAAACAGACCCCTGAATTGAGCCAGTCTCATACTCTCTCTCTCTCTCTCTCTCTCTCTCTCACAAATGCACGCAGAGTCATGAAACGTTGTGCAACAGAGTTAGCAACTCGAATAAGCCGAGCTCTGATCTCCGCCTCAAACCACACGAAACCACCTCGTACATGGACTTCTTCGTTGGAGCAGACTCTGCACCAACTCGGTTGCCGCGACTCGCTCACCCCACCACTTGTCTCCCGAGTCATCGACCCGTTCCTCCTCACCCACCACTCACTCGCTCTCGGCTTCTTCAACTGGGCCTCTCAGCAACCCGGTTTCTCCCACAATTCCCTCACCTACCAATCCATCCTCAAGTCTCTCTCTCTTTCCCGCCAGTTCAGTGCCATTGACACTCTCTTTAAGCAAGTCAGAGCTCACAAGATTAATCTTAGTTCTTCCGTTTATGCTTCCCTCATTGCTTCTTTGATCGTGGGGAAGAAGACCCAGAATGCTTTTTTGGTTTTTAGTGAAGTCAGCGCTGAAATTCGAGAACTTGGGCCTGATATATGTAACTCTCTTTTGGCTGTTCTTGCTTCTGATGGGTATTTCGAATATGCGGATAAGGTGTTTGAGGAAATGCTTCTTAGAGGTGTTTCTTTGAGCACTCTTGGGTTTGGCGTGTTTATATGGAGGTTTAGTAGGAATGCTGAGGTGGGTAGAGTTTTAAGCATGTTGGATGAGGTTAGGAGAGGTAGTTCGGAGATTAATGGGTCGGTTATAGCAGTTTTGATCGTTCATGGGTTTTGTCAGGCTTCAAGGGTGTCAGAGGCTTATTGGGTATTGGATGAGCTGAGAGGAAGGGGATGCAAACCTGATTTTATGGCGTATTGGATTGTCGCGGAAGGATTTCGGGCCATGGGGAGTGTGCCTGATACAGAGAAGGTTTTGAAAAAGAAGAGAAAGCTAGGAGTAGCTCCAAGGGCTAATGATTATAGAGAGTTTATATTTGCTCTAGTTTCAGAGAGACGGATTTGTGAAGCAAAAGAATTGGGAGAAGTGATTGTTGGTGGAAGTTTCCCGATTGAGGATGACGTGCTTAATGTGTTGATAGGATCAGTTTCAGCATTTGATACTGGTTCTGCAATCATGTTTTTTAAGTTCTTGGTTGGAAAAGAGAGATTTCCTACACTTCTGACTTTGAGCAATTTAAGTAGGAATCTATGTAAGCATGGAAAGACTGATGAACTGTTAGAAGTTTTCCAGTTTCTGTCATCTCATGACTACTTCAAAGATTTGGAGAGTTACAATGTCATGGTTTCATTTTTGTGCAAGGCTGGGAGAGTGAAAGAAGCCTATGGGGTTCTTCAGAAAATGAAGAAGAAAGGATGGGGCCCAGATGTCTCATCTTATAACTCTCTCATGGAAGCATGCTGTAGGGAAGATCTACTGCGTCCTGCTAAAAGGCTGTGGGATGAGATGTTTGCAAGTGGATGTGGTGGGAATTTGAAAACATACAACATTCTAATTCAGAAATTCTCAGAAATAGGTCAAATTGAGGAGTCTCAAAGGCTCTTTCACCACATGTTGGAGAAAGGCGTGGTACCCAATGCTACAACTTACACGTCCCTCCTAAGAGGGCTCTGTCAAGAAACAAAGTTAGAAGCTGCCTTTGAAGTCTTCAATAAGTCTGTTAAACAGGATATGGTTCTTGCACAAACCATATTGAGTACATTTATACTATATTTATGTATAGAAGGTATGTTCTTTACGCTCAAAAACATGTTCCTTGGACAACATTACATAGTAAAGCTATTTTTCTTTTCCCCTTCAAATTCACCTGGAAAAGTGTTTAGGTTTTTGATTCTATGTAATGTCACTCTATTTGGAAATTACTAGCTGTGTGTTTATGTTCATGCAGGTCATTTTCTAGCTGCTTCTAAGTTGCTCTGTAGTCTCACTTGTGATATAGAACATTCAGGCTCCCATGTAATTTTACTAAAATGTTTAGCTGATGCTAGAGCGGTTCGAATTGCCATTGAGCACATTGAACAGGTTCAAAAGGCCTCACCTTCAACATTGCAAGTTATATTTAATGAACTTTTGGCATCACTTTCTTCGTGCTCAAAACCGGAGGCAATTTTACAGTTGCTTCAAGCAATACAGGAGATGTCTAATTTCCAGCAATAATGGTACTTGGAAGAGTATGATGTGCAGCAGATAACTCTCTTAATGTTACGCTGGGAAGCACTAACACCTCATTTGGGTTGCCGTGTCTGTGTCTAACACATATTGGACACTGGACACTTATGGGACAGGGTCGGGGTGTATTTTGATTTTTGAATTTTGTTATAGTATTATCCATTATTACTCTTAAATTGATATATGTTTAGTTAACATTATATGTAAAATAAATGCTTGACAATATATAAAAATAAATAAAAAAATATAAATATTTAATAATTAATTAATATACACTAGCCATGTCGTGTACTAATTTTTCATAAATTGTCATATCGCTGTATTGTACTCATATTCGCATGTCCGTGCTTCCTAGGCTAGCAAATTAGTGTCATTCTATGGAATTCTGAGTGAAAATTTTGGCTCTGGGTATGATCATAAAGCATAGCCATTACTGTTGCTTTGTTCAATCTTATGGCGGTGCACTGTATGTTATTTTCCGAAAAGTATTGTTAAGAGTGCATGGAGAGAGTCCAAGAAGAAATGTGAAGAGACCTATCAATATCATGTACAGTACTAAAATATAAATTTATAGATGAACGCTACACATTTATTCTACGAATCGGCATATCTTCTGCATCAGCCTCTACTAAATATTTGTCGCTAAAAAATCCCATGTTATAGTCATTGCCATCATGTACTGCATTTTGTTGTTGTGCCACCAAGATTGCGGTGTTGCCCAAAAATTCTGCTGAAGCCAATACCTCACCAATTGTTCCCAACTCTGTGGGTTCAGCAAAATCCTTAAGTCCCAATATGAGACGCGATCGACTATCATGTTGTCTTCCCACCAGTATAAGTTCATATTTGTTCTCCATGGATCGAATCACAGAAATGGTCCCTGTCCCATCTGTCACCACCTCCTCAACGTACATGACCTGATAGTTTCCTGCCATACGGAGTTTAAACTCATTCATCACCTTGCTGTCGAACCTCTTCTCCTCCTCATTTTCACCGACAACACTTCCATTAGCAAGGAATCGAATCACTACCAAGTTGATGCTGGGATGTCCAGCCATCCGTGCCCCTATAGCTAGTGCCTCTCGATCATCAGCTCCACCAAAGAAGAGAACAGCAACACGATATGAAAACCAGGTTGCTAATAGAGGCCTTGAGGTTATCTGGACACCACGGTCAACAAGGACTGCAACTGAGCAAGGTGCCTTATCAAGGACATTACGGTTCATGATCCTAATGGCCTTTTTGTTCGCCATTGCACCATTGTTCTTATAGAAAGGAACTATAATGAGGGAAGTCCTTTTGTTAAGTGCAATTGAGCACACATCGTCATGCATGGTTTTATAATAAGAAATTGCTGTAAAGGGGAAAACCGTGACAAATCCATGGCTGTTCTTCTCATAGTATCTGAAGGCATTGACAATGTATTTTGAGGGATCGGCTTTGGAAGAGGGTCTTTTGGTCAGCTTGTGGGGGATGACAGTGGAGTTTGAATGGCCGACAAGCTCAAGGAGGTGGAGTAAGTAGATGGAGAGAGGGCTTCTTTTGCTTGGATTCAAGGCCTCAAGGAGGTTGATTATGGTTGGAACATTTTCTTGGTCATGTACGCAGGCTAGAACCCGGAGTTCAGAGTTTGGTCTAGAGTGCATCACAGTTCTTCTGCTATAGACCTGGTACCTTTTTGAAGGATCATAAAGGAACTTGATCAAAGGTGTGATGACCCCCATTACAACCACCATGTATATGCACATCACCACATAAGATTCGTAGTCTATTGCCTGCACAATCATAGAACACCACCAGATTCTCAAACAGGTTCAATAAGGAGATGTATTATTACAGATAGCAGTCATCAGCAAATGGGCAATTGGAAATTGTAAAAATAAGATAAAATTTGATGCATACCTTACTGCTCTTGATCATTTTAAATATGACGAGCTCAAGTACACCTTGGGCATTCATGACAAGTCCCAGTGCCATAGCGTCCTTTTTTGGCATGTGGCAGTAAAAAGAAGTCAGAAAGGCTCCCAGAAACTTGCCTAGTGCTCCGATGAGTGCGATGAATTGCACTGTCAAATATTTTTTGAAGTTGACGGAAAAAATATTAAGAAGCAAGCCATTTTTGACAAAGTAGAGTGGCATAAACACCCAGCAGGTGAGGTGATCAAGCTTCTCAGCCATTGCTGTCCCTACTGGTGGCCCTGATGGAGTAACAATCCCAAGAACAAAAGGGCCAAAGTAAGCATTTAAACCAATAGCCTGACAACAAAACCCACTCACTAAGATCGCTAAAAGCAGGGCAACGATGTAGCTTTCTTTCAGTGGCTCCCCCAGTGGATTTCGACATATCATCCATAAAATCGTAGGGCGAATAAAAAAAACAATGATAACTCCAACAGCAATACCGGTAGAAATTGTTGTTATCATTTTGTAATTGTCACCAGTTGTATGATGCGACAGAACAGTGTAGGTTATCACACAAAAACTGAAAATGCTACTAGTCATAGAGGAAGCTAATGCAATTCTACCAAACTCAGAATTTATAATCTTGAGCTCAGTGAGGAAATGAGCAATCACTGGGAAGGCAATAATAGATTCTGCTTGTGATACTACTGGGAGTGAGTAGTTTGTCTTTGGCTCTAAATTTGTGAAATTTATCAAGACAGATGAAAAGGTGTAGGTTAGGAGCATTGGTAGTGCCACTGAAAAAAATCCAAGAGCACAAGACTTCCTGTTAAATTTCTTTAGCATCCATGGATCCATTTGCAGTCCGACGAGGAAAAATAAGAACATGAATCCAAAAGAAGTTATCATATCAATCACTATGAAGCCTCTGAGAGGAAATATGTTTCTTGCAAACCACGTAGTTCGGCTTAGGAACGATGGACCTAGGACTATACCACCCTGATAATAAATAATATAAAGCAATCAGTAAAAAACAATATAACATTGCATGCATGAGCTATCTTATTTAAGTTTTCATTGTGATATCCTTATCATTTTGTAATGAGAAAAAACAAAAACAAAAACAAACAAAAATGAGTTTGGAAACAATGGTTTTGTAGGGAGAAAAGCTTACTAGGATTTGTGAGACCACGGTGGGTTGGTTGAAAGGCTTGAGGAGTTCTTTCATGAGTAGCATGACTCCAGAGGCAAGAAATATTTGAAGCAGTAATAGAGGAAATGAGTAATGCAGAGGATTGGAGTTGAGGAAGATACCCTCTGAATGGGTCATCGATGCTGATTTGCATAAGGATGTGAAATTGTCAAGCGGGTCGAGAGCTCTGGTGGTGGCATAGAGGGAAATGTCATCAGGCTCCATAGCATTAAATTTTATGGTGGAATGGATCCTAGCGTCACGGTTGGCTTGGAAGTTTTTATTGGGAATTTCCAAGGCCGTGACACTAGCTAGTATGTGGCTCTGACCTTTCACACTAGAATAGAAGAAGAGGAAGGAAGGATATGATACGTGAAGAAAAAGAGAACTAAGAGATTGAGGTTATAAAAGACTAGAGGTCAGCGAAAATACCGGACATCTCAGCCTCAGGTGGTCAAAATAACATTACCTGTCGTTCCTCCACAAAAAAAAAAAATAATAACATTAACTGTCAATCTAGAATTGGTTAATATTAGTCAACCCAAAAAACATAGGACCTTCTGTAATTCATGCCACTCCATTTTGACGTCACACCACTTGGTCTCCAGGTGGATATAACACATCCTAACCCAATTTATTCAGCTAAATTTGCACATGGTTTTTTCTTTTTTCTTTTTTTTTTTTAAAGTATTTTACTATTTTTAATCCAAGGCTGTGTTTGGCTCAACATAAAATATTTTTCGTCTGTAGGAAAATAGTTTTAAGTGTTTGGTTGCGTTCTTGAAAATATTATAGAAAACATATTTTTTACTTTTTTTTTTTTTTTTTTTAATCTCCCAAGCACATTATATAATAAAAAAGTAAAATTTTAGATTAAAAAAAATTGTGATCGAGGTTGCCAGTGGTAGAGGTTGGCCACCAGAGATCAAGGATATTAGTGGAGCGTAGTGGTTGGGTAGCAGATAGTGGGAGTAAGGGTGGAGGTTCAGTTGATGAATTGGGTGAGGCAGAAAATGGTTTACTGCCATAAGTGCCCTTATTTTACAAGCAACTATAAAACAATTTCAAGTTGACTAATTTTTTCAGTCATCCCAAACACTTGTAAATGCGGAAAAACTGTTTTTGGAAATCCCGAACCCATGTAAATGCGGAAAAACTGTTTTTAGAAATCAATTTCGGTTTGAAGCAAACACAGCCCCCCAAGTTTCAATTCAGTTTCCATGTGTCTCACTACTAAAAAGCTATGTTTAGATCAAGAAAACCAGCAAGAAAGCATGCAGGGTTTGTCAACCAAATAACCCACCCCGCCAAAAACAGAAAACAAACGCACACAGTATGAAAAGAGATGAAAGTAGACAGCCATGATTATTATTTAATAGTCATTTATTTATCTATCTCTTCTATAAAAACTTTTTATAGAAGAGATAGATAAATAAAACGACTTCCAATAGAAATTTTGGCCGACTTCCACACCAGATATATCGTATAAGCCTTTTAGTGTGTTGATATAACATAATAGAACATTCATATTGCCCTCTGAAAAAAATAGAACTTTAAAAAGAATTATTTTGATTCAACCTTCTCTTTTTTCGACTTGCCTAGTTGACTTATATATATTTGTATACCAATTAATTACATAATATCCCTAGTTACTTGTATCTCTTTTAGGAATCATAACCGATTTCATAAATCTATGGAGTTCCCAAAAGAATTTTTTTTTTTTTTTTAATTATTCATTATTAATAGGAATCAAGGATTTCGTATATAACTAGAACGACCCTCACAAATTGCAAATGCTAATTTGTTAAGAATTAATCGGATTGAAGCTATCGCGTCATCATTTGCTGGGATCGAAATATCAGCGAGATCTGGGTCACAATTTGTATCGATTAAACAAATCGTTGGAATTCCCAAAATCATACATTCTCAAAGAGCCATATATTCTTCTTGCTGATCAACGATTATTACAATATCGAGTAATCTAGTCATATATTTGATCCCGCCCAGATATGTTTGCAAGTGAGATAATTGTCTCTTCAACATAGCTAAATCTCTTTTCGGAAGACAATTGAGTCTCCCAATCTTTTGTTCCGTTCTCAAGTCCCTGAACTTATGAAGTATTGTTTTCGTAGTATACCAATTCATTAACATACTGCCTAGCCATTTTTTATTAACATAATGACAACTGGCCCTTATTGCAGCCCGTGCTACTGAATCAACTGCTTTATTTTTGGTACCAACAATTAAGAATTGTTTTCCCCTACTTGCTGTATCAAAAACTAAATCACAAGCTTCTAATAAAAAACGGATAGTTCTAATAAGATTTATAATATGAATACCTTTACGCTTTGAAGAGATATAAGGTTCCATTCTAGGATTCCATTTACTAGTACCATGACCAAAATGAACTCCTACTTCTATCATTTCTTCCAAATGGATGTTCCAATATCTTCTTGTCATTTATTTATCCACACCTCCATTCTTTTTATTAAAAAAAAGAGAGATAAGGTGTACTGAAATAGAAATAAATAATTGTTCCAATGGAACCTTTGTTTCTACCTCTAACAGATATTAGCCATTGATACATGATTCAAACCATTAATATTATTTTTTTTTCTATTCTATTTGTTATTTTATTATCTTTATTACTATTACCAAAAAAAAAAAAAATGACCGCAAATACAAATAGCTAAAAAGAATGGGGATGAATCCGCTCTTAGGAATCATTCAACCCTTGAAATGATTGTCTCAGTGTATCGTGTAAATTCCTTGAAATGAAAAAATCAAATAATTCTCCGTGGTGGAACAAAATATCTCGCATTTTTGCCTTGAATAGTTTATTGTTTTTGGTTTCCAAAGGAATGTTGGTATGTTGCCTTGAACGTTGCACTACTCCATTGAATCCCGTACCAACGGGTATCATGCCTCCTAGCACAACGTTCTCTTTCAGACCTTTCAACCAATCGATACAACTCCGAAGAGCGGCTTTTGCTAAAACTCGAGTAGTTTCTTGGAAACTTGCTTCAGATATAAAACTTTGAGTATTTAGAGATGCTTTTGTTATTCCCAATAAGATAGCTCGGTAACAGATCGCTTCTTCCAGAGCGCGCCCTGCTCGTTCCGCCCGCAGCAATTCAATCAGTTCTCCAGGTGAAAAAACATTAGACATTCTCTCTTCTAAAACCAGCACTTTTGATGTTATTTGACGCACAATAATTTCTATATGTCGATTATGAACTTGCACCCCCTGATATCGATAAACTTTTTGGATCTTATTAACCAAAGATATACGCCCTTGCACTATAGTTAGCTTAGCACCAATCAAGAATCTCCAAGGAATTCCAATAATTTTTGTTATACTCTTGTTCCAACCCGCAATTCTCTTTTCTAGGTTCATCAATATTGAATCAATCGAACACACTTCTAACACTTGTTCCACTTTTGGAAGACCTTGCGTTATATCCCTAGATCTCAATTTTTCATATATAAATGTAACTAATGTATCTCCTTCGTAAAGGATTTCTCCATAATGGCCATGAATGGTTGCTCCTAGAGTGGCCAAATATGCTTTAGATGATCTTATTACTACAGAGTCAATTTGAACAATTAGAACTTAACCCGATTTTAAGTGCGGTCCGTTTTTGGCTATACATGAATTTTCACAAATAAACTGCCCAAGGCTAATTATTCTAGACGCTTTTTCACAATAATTATAATGGAGAATATTCCAATTCGAATTGAATGGATTCAAAACGATGTTACCGCACGGATCAGGATTATTATAAATAGAAACCCTACCATTTTCATCCATTAAATAATATTTAAGCACTTGAAAAGTCTGTTTGAAATTGTCTAGTTGTAAATATTTAGTTACCGAGATCTAATTATAAGTTATTAAATGGTAAAATGAATAAAAATGCGCAATTTGAGGGGTTCTTCCTAATCCTAAAGGTCCCAAGGAATTCCTAATTGGAATTAGACTATCCCTTTTCATTGGTTCTTTTTTTATTACATCATTGTAATATTTTACATCGTTGAATGGACCCATTTGAAAACAATTAGACAATGACAAAATTATAAAATATTGGCATTCCTTATTCCTCTTCAATAATGTACGAATAGTTACTTGATTTTGGTTAAGTGATTGTTGAATCCTTGCCTTGGAAGAAATAGAATAAAATGGATTGATACTGGTACGATCTGGCCTCTAATCAAAGATCAATCCTGAACATGACAGATCTTTCCTTTTTCTGATATACGAAATATGGGATTTCACTAAATTGATTCGCAGAAAATCTCAACTCATCCCATTTGTATTTACTTCAACAAAGGGC
Organism: Quercus tomentella; assembly: GCA_028535165.1. Lineage (NCBI taxonomy): Eukaryota > Viridiplantae > Streptophyta > Magnoliopsida > Fagales > Fagaceae > Quercus > Quercus tomentella. Next base: position 66,139,352 of record JAPQVY010000155.1, on the reverse strand, counting down.
TTGACTCATAAATGCGGAAAAAATGTTTTCCGGAAATCAATTTCAGTCTAACCAAACACAGCCCAAGTTTCAATACAGAACGTGTCTCACTGCTAAAAAGCTATGTTTAGAACAACAAAACCAGCAAGAAAGCACGCAGGGTTTGTCAACCAATTAAACCCACCCCACCAAAAACAGAAAACACATACACACAATATAAAAAGAGATGAAAGTAGACAGCCCACGATGATTGTTTAATAGTCATTTTATTTAACAACAGTGCTCTCGTGCTAGGCGCGTAGTAGCAAGTGGGAGTCTTGCAGTTTCTTGCAAGAGTTGGAGTGCCTTCTCCTGTGTGAGGCAGTGGTAGTTTTTGGTTGTCGCAGTGTCATCTAGGTGGTTTGAAGGGTGGGCTGTTTCCTAATAGTCCATACACAGGTAGTAAGATACCAAACTTAGCCATGGCTGATGAGTTAGAGGAGCTATGGAAAAAACTAACTTTTACGGAGGAAGAAGACACGGGTTTAGAGTTGGATAGCAGTAGCACAAGCGCTGCAAGGAAGATTGGGAAGTATTGCGCTGTGATGAAGATCCTATCCCAAAGAAGTATAAATATAGATGCTCTGAGGAAGAACCTTAGAATGCTGTGGAAACCGAATAAAGGGATGCAAATCTCTGAGCTGGAGGAGGATTTATACCTGGTGGAGTTTGGAGATGAGAAGGACAAAAGGAAAGTGCTGGATATGTGCCCCTAGAGTTATGAAAAGCAATTAGTCCTGATTCAAGAGTTCGACGGGAAGTTGACCCCGAAGGAGATTGAAGTAAAATGGGCCCCCTTTTGGGTCCAGATCTACAACCTACCTTTGAACAGTAGGACGAGAGAGACAGGCCGGGCTATTGGGTCGTGTTTAGGGGAGGTGATTGATGTGGATGTTTCAGAATCTGGAGTGCAGTGGAGTAAGTGTCTCCGAGTTAGAGTACGAGTCGACGTTAACAAGCGATTGGTACGAGGGAAGAGAATCACAGCAGAGGGAGTTGAGTCTAAATGGGTCAATTTTAAATACGAGAGATTGCCAAATTTCTGTTATAGGTGTGGGCTCCTTAACCATTCTCTGAAAGAATGCAGTGAAGGGCAAGTTCATGGGGATAAAGAGGAAGTTAGTCAGCTCCAGTATGGATCCTGGTTGAGAGGGGAGCCTATGCGAAGGGGAGGGAAGGAAGCATTTGCACAGGGAATGAGGAAAGACACTGCGGAACGCATTGGGGCGTTTGGGGGCAGCCCGGTTGTTCAGCCGGAGAAGCGACACTCGGCGGAGGAACGAGTGGAGGCAGGTGGAAGTCACGTGAATGAAAAGTCAAATCAAGTGGGTAGCAGTCCCATACGTGCTGCTGTGGCAGAAACCTCACCTAAGCCTGTGTCAGATCTCCTGCACGAGGATGGTATGGTCAAGGAGTTGGTAGGAAAGGTTGAGGAGAAGGTGCCCAGTTTAGAGAGATTCGGTGAGGAAAATCTGATTTCCAAACCGGATTTTATGGAGGGGTTGCAATGGGAAAAAGTACCTGGTCAGGGGTCCCAGTCTATTTCAGAGGGAAGTTTGAAGTTAAGTAACGATGATATAAGGAAGGTTGTTGGGCCAGCCTCTGAAAATCCTATCCCCGGCCCATTAGCTATGAGTTTTGATGATAAAAAGGGCTGGGTTGCTGAGCCTTTGGGCCCAGCAAGTAAGCATTGGAAAAGGCTGGCCAGGGAAAGTAATAAAGGGAAGTCTCAGGTTACTGGAAGCCCAACTAAAGGAAAAAGGGAGGGCCCAACACCTCTCCAGGATCTTGATCCAAACTCAGGTAGCTTAAAACGAAGAAAAGGGAGGCAGACTGGAGATCACGAACAAAATGGAAAGGAGAATACGGTTGGCGGTGTGGCGGTGGCTGCTGAGCAGCACCGCCGAGCCAAATGAGTCTGTTAGCTTGGAATTGCCGAGGATTGGGATCGTCCTTGGCAGTTCGGACTCTCGCCGATGAGGTGAGATCAAAGGATCCTCTTCTGGTTTTTCTTTCGGAGACAAAGACCGGATTGAATCGGATTAAAGGGATACAAAGAAAGCTGGAGTACACTCAAGGTATAACGGTTCCAAGCGACGGCCGGAGTGGGGGTTTGGCGTTGCTCTGGAGAGAAGGGATTGATGTTCGTTTAAAGAGCTGTTCTAACTCGCATATCGATGTGGAGATTCATGATAGTTCTGTTCCAACCCCGTGGCGTGCTACTAGGTTTTATGGGCAACCCGACGCTGCCAAAAGGTACATTTCGTGGGAGCTTCTGGATACCTTGAAGGTTCAGAGTTCATTACCATGGGTGGTGTTCGGGGATTTCAATGAAATCACCCATCCCGACGAAAAGCTTGGAGGTCCGGAGAGAGATGCTAGGCAAATGAAGGACTTCAGGGAATGTCTTAGTAGATGTGGTCTATTCGATTTAGGTTTTGTTGGGCAAAGGTACACTTGGTGTAATGGAAGGGAAAGGGATCAGAGAACTAAACTTAGACTGGATCGGATAGTGGCAAGTGAGAGTTGGATGGGTATTTATCCGGATGCAGGTGTTTATCATTTTAGTATGTCAATTTCTGATCACTGTTTGCTGTATTTGTCCCTCCACCGACGCCAATCACGTAAGCCGGTAAAAAAGAGATTCTTCTTCGAGGCTATGTGGACTAGAGAGGCTGGTTGTAAGGAGCTGATTAAAGAAGTTTGGGACCCGGTTGGGAGGTCCTCAGTTGGTACGATCGTGGACCGCTTAAAGAGTTGTCAAGAGCAGCTCCGTAGGTGGAATTGGAGTGTGTTTGGGAATGTTAACAATACCTTGAAGCAGAAAAAAAGCCAACTTCAACAGCTTGAAGCTGTGGATGGTTTGCTGGATAAAGCGGCGGAAATTCAGGGGCTGAAAAAGGAAATTAATGAGATTCAAATTCGGGAGGAGATTATGTGGAATCAAAGGTCAAGGGCTTTATGGTTGAAATGGGGGGATCGAAATACGAAGTTCTTTCATGCCGCAGCGAGCCAACGGAGAAGGAAAAATAGAATTGATGGTTTGCAAAATCATCAAGGGGAGTGGATTGATGATCAGGAGGGTATTGAAAATATTACTTTAGACTACTTCACAAAGATCTTCAGGTCTGATAATCCCTCAAATTTTGATGCGAGTTTGGGTGCTATTTCGAAGAGAGTCACGTCGGAAATGAACGAGGAGTTGTTGGCTGTGTTCAAGGCAGAAGAGGTGTGGCAAGCCCTGCAACAAATGCATCCCACAAAGGCTCCGGGCCCTGACGGTATGTCTCCCATCTTTTACCAGCATTATTGGGATATTGTAGGACCTGATGTGGTTAACTGTGTTTTAGGAGCTTTAAATTCTAGTGTGTTACCCTGTACTCTCAATGAAACATTCATTTGTCTTATTCCTAAGGTAGCTTCTCCACAGAAAATTACAGAATATAGACCGATAAGTTTATGCAACGTAGTGTATAAAATCATCTCTAAAATGCTTGCAAATAGATTGAAAAAAATTCTTCCGGAGGTAATTGATGAGTCTCAAAGCGCGTTTGTGCCGGGCAGATCAATAACAGATAACGTGCTTGTGGCTTTTGAAACAATGCATTGCATAGACCAAAAAAGGAAGGGGAAGGAAGCTCTGATGGCAGTAAAGCTCGACATGAGCAAAGCATACGACCGGGTCGAATGGCCGTACTTAGAAGCTACGTTGAGGAAAATGGGGTTTCATGAGAAGTGGATTGCTCTTATGATGATGTGTGTTCGAACGGTCTCTTACTCGGTCTTGATAAACGGGGAGCCAAAAGGAAAGATTGTTCCTTCAAGAGGTCTTCGGCAAGGGGATCCAATCTCCCCGTATCTTTTCCTATTATGTGCGGAAGGGTTGTCGGCTATGTTGAAGAAGGAAGAGAATGAAGGATACATCAAAGGTGTGGCTGTTAGTAGAGGGGCTCCGAGTGTTTCACACTTGTTCTTTGCCGATGATAGCATCATATTTTGTCGGGCATCGACCTTGGAGTGTGAAAGAGTCTTGAAAGTGTTGGAAGATTATGAAAGGGATTCGGGGCAGAAGGTGAATAAGGAGAAAACAGCCTTATATTTTAGTAAGAATACAAGTAGGGAAGTGCAAGATCGGGTCAAGCTAATGTTCGGGGCTGAGATCGTTAGACAACATGAGAAATACTTGGGGCTTCCGCCTCTAATAGGAAGGGGGAAAAGGAAAGCATTCAACCGAATTAAGGATCAGGTGGGAAGAAAAATTGCGGGGTGGAAAGGAAAGCTACTGTCCAACGCAGGCAGAGAAATCCTCATAAAAGCTGTGGCACAAGCTACCCCCACATACACGATGAGCGTTTTCAAGCTTCCGGACTCTTTGTGCAAGGAGTTGAATTCAATGATGGGTAATTTCTGGTGGGGCCAAAAAGGAAGGGAGAGGAGAATGGCGTGGGTTTCTTGGGAGAAGTTATGTAAGCCAAAGTCCGAGGGAGGTATGGGGTTTAGGGATCTCAAGGCGTTCAACTTAGCTCTCTTAGCAAAGCAAGGGTGGAGATTGGTGGAGAACCCAAACTCTCTGGTTCATAGAGTCTACAAAGCTAAGTACTTTGCAAATGAGTCATTCTTAAATGCTCAAGTGGGTAGGAGACCCTCCTACGCGTGGCGTAGTATTATGGCGGCAAAGGACATAATTTCGAAAGGTGCTAGATGGTGCATTGGAAATGGTCTTAATGTTCATATCTGGGACGATAGGTGGGTTCCGCGACCTGACTCCTTTAAAATAATCAGCCCTCGGCGAACACAGGACGACGTAGTGATGGTTTCGGACCTCATTGATGCCGATAGGAGGTGCTGGGATACAGCGAAGGTTAGGAGCACTTTTCTCCCACATGAAGCAGAGCTGGTGTTGGGCATCCCAATCAGCAGTAGACTGCCTGTTGATTCAGTTATATGGGCCTGGACCTCAAATGGAAAATTTTCTGTGAGGAGTGCATACGGGGTAGCTCAGAGTTATCTAAAAGAGGGACCAACAAGATCTGATATAGGCAGCTGCTCGGATAATGCAAAGATGAGAGCAATTTGGAAAATGGTTTGGCGGTTGGATTGTCCAAACAAAATAAAACATTTCATGTGGAGGGCTTGCAAGAATATTCTACCCACTAGGAATAGGCTAAAGGGGAAGGGAATTAGCTGTGAGGATAGCTGTGCTCTGTGTGGGTGTAATGAGACATCGGGGCATATTCTATGGGACTGCAAATTAGCCAAGGAAGTTTGGTGTGGATCAAAAATCAAACTCCCTGCTCTGCCTGAACCGGTGCCTGAGTTTTTGAATATTGTGTGGGAGGTTATGGATTCTCATCCAAACACAAATTGGGTGCTTTTTGCTGTGACAGCGTGGAGTTTGTGGAATAATAGAAATACGGTGATTCATGGTGGTCTTAGCAAAGGGCAGGAGGGGCTAATCAAGTCTGTGGCAGCATATATTGAAGAGACTAAAGGGGAGAAAACACCACAGAGGAGAGACCATCAAAGTGCTGCACATATGTGGAATCCGCCAAAGCAAGGTTGGTATAAAGTCAACACGGATGGGGCAGTGTTCAGGGAGACAGGAAGCTGCGGCATTGGTGTGGTGGTCAGGAATGAAAAGGGCCAAATCATGGGAGCTCTGTGCAGAAGACTGGAGTTGCCTTTGGGGGCGCTGGAGGTAGAGGCTAAAGCCGTGGAGGAAGGGGTCCAATTTGCAAGGGACCTTAGTCTGGGTCGGATTGTTATTGAGTGTGATTCTCAGGTAGTGGTCAACTCTTTTTGCAAGCAAGGTCCGGTGCAAAGTAACATCCAGAAAGTGATTGAAGGCACAAGCCTTGGACTGCGATGTCTTGATGCGTGGGAGGTGGTTCACACACGTAGAGGCAGTAACTCAGCAGCGCATATTATGGCAAGATATGCCAAGTTTGTAAATGAATGTGATATATGGGTGGAAGATACCCCACCTATGATTGTTAATCAAGTGCTTAATGATGTAAGCCGTTTGGCTCCTATTTCAGTTTAATGAATTTATAAGTTGAAGATCAAAAAAAAAATTGTCATTTTATTTATCTATCACTTCTATAAAAAAAAACTTCATTTATTTATTTATTTTATTCTATACATCTACAAAGGCTTGACTTCCTCATATATACTTCGCATGCTACATAATATCAACAGGTTCAAAAAATATCAGGTTGTTAGTAAAATACAAATAAAAAATAATTAAAAAAAGATTTTGATCTTCTTTTGATAACTGTGCTCCTCATATGAACTGTACAACTTTAATCCTGAAAATTTACAAGAGATGTACAAACGTGTTTAATCCGTCAATCTTCAAAGCGCTGAATCTCACCCATCATTATCCGGTTGCTGGAGACTTTGAAGCCAAGGAGGGCAGGATCAATCTGTCTTCCTTTCTTCCCTTTCTTTTTGCCACTTCGCCCTGCTTGTATGCCACCGTCAGATGACTCTGAAGGAGCTCCACTAGCTACATCAGTCTCTGGGAGAACTGGTTTTTTGAGCATGTCTATGAATAATGTCTCGGAAACAGAAGCATCACTGGAAGACGAGGTCCTCTGAAAATGCACATCCTTCTTCCTAGATGCCTGATGGTCACCGACAAACTCACACCCACCTTCTGAAAGTGGGCCAAATTCTCCACATGGTAAATCAACCACTGAGTAACACAACAATGGAAGCAAAAGAACTTTCTAAAATAAAAACCTACCATCAGAAACTTCCATGCCCATTGCATTTTTTGGCTTGACAAGAGAAGCTGATGCTGGCTCCAACAAAACATCATGGGATGTATGAAAAGCGCTGTCAAACCCTTTAGTTAAAGTAGAGGGCAGCCTATCAAAATGGATAAAAAAAATACACATTAACTTCTGGAAATATATTGAGCAACACCCAGTTAGCTAACATAGAATCACCATTCTCAAGTTTCCAACACAATTGACTAAACAGTTCAAGTGCCAAACATCTCACACTTGCAAGCCACAGAGAGAGAGCGAGTTTGGTTGACAATCATATTTCAGCTGTTGGTCAAAGCTCAAACTATGCAAAAATCATTCCCTACTCCGTCAATCATTATTATATTAAAAAAAAAAATGAAACAAGCAAAAGGTACCTCAAGAAGCACAAGTGGAGGTGTTATTGACCGCTGCCAAATTCTCTATCTCTAATTGTAGACTAATAGCAAGAGATTGAAAACATTCAAAGCCAGGACTCAAAAACAGCTCAAATTATGCAATCATTTTTGGGAGTTTTTGCTAGATCCTTATTTTGTCATCTGTCACACTAAGAACATAAAACAAGCATATGATGGCACAAAAAGTGCAATGTGAGGTGTTATTGACTGCTTGTCTATATTATCTTCTAAGGAAAAGTACAATTTACACCCTCGTGGTTTGGCCCTATCACAATTTAGTCCACAAACTTTCAATTGCTAAATTTGAACCCCAAAAGTTTATAAATTAAAATTAAATTGTTAAGTTGTGTCTAAATTAACAAAATTTTCATTTTGGGAGCAAATTACCACTCAATTTCCTAGTAGGCTAAATTACAATTTACCAACTTGTGGTTTGGCCCTATCACAATTTTGTCCACAAACTTTTCAATTACTACATTTGGAGCCCTAAACTGATATCACTATGAGGTCAAATGCCCCAAACATGCGGAAAATGCTTATCTTGGACATAACTCTAACGACTTTATTTTAGTCCAAACCTTTTTTTTTTTTTTTGGTGTGGGGGGGGGGGGGGGGGGGGGGGTGGTAGGTATAGAAAGGTACAAACCATAGGAGGGTCAAATGTAGCAATTGAAAGTTTGTGGATAAAATAGGGATAAAAGCACACCACAAGAGGTAAATCTTGATTTAGTATATCTTCAATCAATTGTGGAAAATTCATATTTCTTCAAAATTAAGTCAATCATTACAGACAATGGAAAAAGAAGTCAACCACAACAACAAATTTGAGCTGCTAGATTTTATTAAAAATAAAACAAGATGAGTTCATGTCCATTAGCAGGCTTCCATAATCCAAGCCATCATCTGATTGGACACCAAATAACCATGAAAAGTACCATATTTGACATAGAAGGAATGCAGATATAGCTCCCTAGTAGAAATGTCTCTTTTGATAAGCATACGAATAAGTAATCCTAGTTGAAATATCCATGCTGCTTAAATACAAATCAATTTGCAACTTTTTCCCACTCAGAATGATCATTTATAAAATAAATTGTTCAATATTAAGAATTCAACACTTGACTAAGAATGGATAGGCCTACCTGTCATTACCAATGTCCTCTCCTCGAAGTGATTTATCTAATCCCATCTCATAACTGAATAAGCCTCCACCATCACCACCTGTACCATTTCATAGTGCTCCTAACATTGATTCAAGCGAAAATGAGATTTACTCAAGGAAGAAGATTATTCGCCAACTTACCAGCACTACTCAGTGAGCTGTGCCTACTATGAGCATTAAAAGGTAGTTCCCTGCCCAATGCTGTCTCTGTTTTCTCTGACAAGTTTTCTGTGATCTCCAAAACTGAACTGCTCGTTGAAATCATACCCTTCGATCCATGTCTCTTCCCCATGTTTCCTTCTAACTCTAATAAGTCTTTATCTGTAGCTGATTTACCAATTAGGCTATTATTTACATAACCAACATGAGAAGTATCTTTAGTGCCCAATAAGAACGACTGGTCTCCAGAATTAGATCCAAAGGGAGACCTTTCACTCTTTCCCAAATTGTTGAACTTCTGTTCATTCACAGCCACACCAACAAAGTGATCCTGCAAGAAGGCACTTGAATTGGAATCTCGAGGCCTTTTTGTGAAAGAGTTGTTCAGAAATAATTGTTGATCTGGAGGAAGATTAAAAGGAAAATTTGAATAATTTGACTCTGAATTCAGCAGAAAGGTTTCCTGACTTCGGGAAGGTAATACAGAATGTCGATAATCAATTTCAGATGACTGTGCAGATTGAAGAACCATTTTTTGATGAAGGTCCATCAAACCTCGTCTTGAGTTCTCTTCACCTCCTGCAGATGCCCAAACATTTGAATCTACAGAAGATACATTAACTTCCGCCTCCATTCTTTGTCGCAAAGCTTCAAGATGCAATTGTTGCTTTTGTGCTTCAATCCAGCTATTTTCAACCCGACCATTGTTCCCAGAGGAGCAGCTCTGAATTGCGTCTAGATGAGAAGCATAATACTCATCGGACGCTTTTTGGGGATGAGATGGGAAACCAGAAGAAAAAGGACCGAGTTGATCATCAGAATGCCTATAGAGTCGTCGCTCTTGTAGATCTAGACCATGAGAACTAGTGTTTACACTGTCCAAGTTCAACCCAGGAGCACTAGCAGGAAGAGGCATTGACCTCCCGAAGGACATTGAGCTAGGATCATAAACACCTTGCTGAATTTGCTCCGGTAAAGCATGATTCCAGCTGAGATTTCTCAGTTGCTCCTCATGGGAGGAAAGCCTATTCTGTTGCAGGCAAAAATCTGGCGCGTTAAATCTAGCTGACACAGCCTGCTGTTGACTAGTAGGATTTATGAAAAACTGACCAGCTTCATCAACTGACCAAGGCCCACCATTATGCCTTTCCCCCTCCAACCCTAACTGCTGCCTCAATGTCATAGATAGTTGCTGTACCTGCGCCTGTTCTTGCTGTAGACGAAGCTGCTGTTCTAATGCGATTGTATTTCCATGCTTTGGCTGCAACATAAGGTCCAAAATATCAGCCTGCCTGCCTTGGGCGGCATTCTGGCCAACTTTTGCTTGGATGATCTGCTCAAGCATTGGATCAAGGTGCCTTGAAGAGTGAGAATTCAGCTGCAGCTCATGCAGAAGGTGCTTCCTCATTTGAATCTGATCAAAAGGGTTGTCTCTTAGAGGATCTACCATTGACTGCCCATAACCAGGCTGAGATATCTGGTGATGCAGAAACTGCTGAATTTGAGACTGCTGCTGCTGTTGTTGCTGCAGTTTCATTTCATGGAGATGAACCTGCTGTTGCTGCAACAGATGCTGTTGTTGAAGCTCATGCCGTTGAAGCGCCAAAAGATGTTCCAGATCTGGCTCCGGATGATGGACTGCCTGCTGGAAATTAAGGTTCTTGCTCTGAGACAAAACTAAACCAGAAGAATTCTCAACACACAACCCTATAACATGTCTGAAGGGATGAGAAAGGAAATTCTGCTGTTGAAGTTGCTCCATTTGCAGTTTTTGTGGCATCAGATGCTCTGTCATGTCAAAAGCACTGCATTCTTGCTCCTTGTGAGATATGTGAGGAATATCTAGGGAACCCAGATGAAAATTAGGGTTAGAATGTTTATTTCTTCTATAATCACCAGTCCATGTCTCACCAAAAGGTTGGTCAGCCATAGCACCAAAGGAGCTCTGACTCACAAAAGTGGCATCTCTCTTGACCAAAGGATCAACAAAGTGACCCTGATCACCCATGCTTGATGACATATTGGATGATTGAGCACAACTGTCTTTGAGCTCAGACAGTGAGAGGCCAAAAGGATGCATATTATCATCCTGATGATTACGCATGGCAGTTTCTGAATATTCATTTGCAAGGGAAGGATGTCGCATAGAACTGGAAAATGAACCGTGAATGTCAGTAGAAGGTCTCCACAAAGGGTTACCATTGCTACTTCCAGGCCTTCCAGGAAAGATAACTTCTGTATAGAATAAAAAGAAGAGCAATCAAGATAGCAATATAAGCAGACACCAGATGATAACGATAACAGCATAACCATGCCAGAAAACTTACCATCATCTTTTCTAACAAAGTTTTGGAAACTATCATCATCGCGATACTGGAGCTCAGAATGATAACCCTGATTAGGCATTCTTGACTGAACACTAACACCGGAGGTAGCCTCATGTACAGATGGAGCAGACTTTTGACTACTTATAACAGCACAATCTTTATAGTCAAGTGCAGAAGAAGAAGCAGCCATATTCTCTTCTAAGATGCCTCCAACAGCATCAGATGGTTCCAAATTTGTAACCAGATCATTGCCGGAGGCACACCCAGATCTAAATCTAAGATGTGGCATGACACTACCAAGTTCTTGAAAAGGTGATCCGTCAGGGGCATCTGACAAGCGAACTGGTAAATCAGGTCCATAATAGCCTTGTTCAAACCACTTAATGATATCAACTCCCAGAAAAGGTCCCTGAGTTTCCCCTTGAGGATCAAGATAATACAAACTCCATTCCTCAGGTGGGATATCACTTCCCAGTGGATGCCCCTCCTCATAGTTATTTAAAGGTGGCTGATTACTGCTTGAAGTTTTCTGTAAAGACAGAAAATCAAATAGAGAACTTGAATCGTCAGGAAGCTGGCTGCCAAGTTCAAAGGAAGTAGCTGACTCAATGCCTTTCAACTTAAAGTGTTTCAAAATTGCAACTTCTTCTGCCTGGTTATTTTCACTAGATTTGAGTTCAGCAGCAGTACTGCTGGGACCACTAATCTCATTGACACTGCGGCAATCATAGCCCTCTGAAACTGTTGACATCAAGCCATTGGTTACTACCACACCAACTGCTGCTGGAAGATACTGATCTTCTTTATAAGAATCATGTTCTACAGAACAATACATAATTAACCCTAAATCATAAAAATGGCAACAATAAAGTTGCTTTCAACTTCAAAAACCCACAATCATCAAAAGCTAAAGGCTAAAAGCATCATTTTCTTACCCTCAATTCTATCAAACTGTGAACCACAAGTATCCAACCCCACGGCAACAGGAAATTGGCAAGAATCATTTAAATTAGCCACTCCAAAAGATTCAACATTTTCTTCAGTATTACTAGTGGAACTCTGTCTCAGCCCACCTAGAGTCACATCACAGATGCCGGAACAATTCCAATCACAGAGAAACTTGAATTATTTTTTTTTGGTAAGTAAAGAAAAGAGGTAAAAGAAAGTTAATGCTTCTTCGGCAACAGTCAGAAAATATAATTTGATTACCAGTGATATTACCATTTGCTCCTCCATTCTTGCCTCTAAATGAGTTGCGTGACACTCCACTGCTATTGATTTTTCCCTTCCATATATCTCCAAGTACAACCTGCAAACATCACACAAACTACTTTAATGTGGTAACAGTAACAAGTGAATGATAAAATCATTAAAACATGCATAAATGTGGATATTAAAGTAAACGATTTACATACCTCTTCCTCCGCATCAGGTGCAACAAAAGCCAATGGCTCAATAGAACCTACTTGTGTTATTGGTGATACATGCTCCATCCCATCAGGCGTGGCATTGAATGTTGGATCAGTCTTTTTCTTACGATAAATATCTAGAAGTTTTCCCCTAGGGTAGATATATATATCTTCATGGGGGCCAGATTTTCCTAGTATGCTGTTATTCTTATTAACAAGAACAGACCCAGTAGAAGATGCAGAGTTTGACCTTCCTCGTCCCTGAGCAAATCGCACATTTGCACCCTCCACCCGTCCTCTCTCCAACCCAAACCCTGGTGCAGTGCGGTGTGCTGCCAAGCCACCTGCATGAGCTTCCATACGATGGCGTGGCCTCCATTTATCACGAGAATCAGTGTCACGTTCAGAAGCTGCACGATTACTACTGACAAAAGATTGTTTGTCGGTGTCATTACCCTCTTTCTCTATATCTGTCCTCCTTTCAGTTCTAGAATTCTTTTCTTTGTCATCAGGACCCCACCTTGATGACCATTTGCTGTCTCTCCGGGATTCATGCCCAGAACTACGGCTATCTTGCCAGCGATCAGTCGAGGACAAGGCTCTATTCTCAGAAGTTGAGATGACATCTGCATGACGATCTTCTTTTCTGTGATCTCTTCTACCAAGTATGCCAGTGTCTCTCTCCTCTTCACGCCAGCGGCGATTGAATTCAACATCAGGAGCAGCCCTTCTCCAGTCTTTCTTTTCCTGAGACCCATCTAAACGCCAACCGTCTTTTGGGCTGGGATCTGTGGAGTTTCCATGGGGCAAAGAACCAGGTGCACCCACTTCCTGTAATTCAGTAACAGGAATGTAGCAATTATTTCTCACAGCCCTTCATCATGAAATATAGTTTGTTGAATGCATTGATGAATGGACATTGAATGGCTATTATAGTTTAATTAGTCCAGAAGGGTTGTTTCTTACTCCAATCTTGTTTCTAGGAAAGTATTGAGAAGTTTCAAATCTACAAGGGTAATGTACAGAACAGTCTTGCATTTTGTTATTTTGATGTCCATCTTTCAGAAAGAGCAATCTGTGGGAGAGTATCACTAATAACGTTCTATCATCAGCACTCTGAAATTTAATTATCGTTGACTGTGTTTGTGTTTATGTTCTCTCATCAGAAACAATTTCTTGTCAATTATTAAGGAACATCTAACATTCAGCCCAATGTTTCCACACATTCAAATTCAACCACACAACAAATAAGGGAAAAATAGACTAAACCAGCATAGGCATTGCATTAAGGCAAATTATCATAATATGGAAAAAGAGAATCGTCCTTCCTATTATTCACATATCACAGTGCCCATTTTACATAGCTCATGACTGGTCTCATCATAATATGGAAAAAAGTAATAATCATTCCTGCAATTCAACAAATGGGAAAAAAACAACAACAGGAAAGGACTAAAGTAAATTTTTGTACCCCCAAAATGCCAGCAGTTAATGCCTTAGCGTCAGCTGGCTTAGCATAGAGCCACTGTGGTGAAAGAGGAATATTGCTTTCAGATGCTACTTGGTCTGCAATTAAAACAAAAATATTATTATTAAATTTTACTAAAGTTAACGTTACCACAAGAAAATGCAAAGAAGAAAAACAAATTTAAAAAAAAAAAAGTATAAGAAATTGAATTATTAACACAAATTGAAAGGAAAATCACACAGTACAAGTTTGTATTGTTAGATTCCAAAAATATGGACTTAAAATGCCATGCACTTACCTTTTGACTCATCGAGTAACCCCAAAAGTGTCTTATCCTCACCATTTCCTCCAATGGCTTCATCTAACATAACACAACACCAAATGCTTATAAAATAATACGCTACTTACATTTATTAAAAAGCAAAGCACAGAAACATCATCCGGAAAAGTAAATATTTCAACAACAGCAACAACAAATCCCAAATTTTTGGGGTTGACTATGCTCAACCTTGTGTTGCAACAACAAAACACAAACAATTCGGCAAAGGCTTAGAGAATTCCCAGAGAAAAAAAAATTACTAAAACCAGATAATTTGAAATATTTCCAACACTATTATATGAATCAGGATAGCATTTCTATCCCCCCAACTCAAACCCATATGTACTAAAGGCGATCCAACCTCTCGTCATATCATGCCACGGATCAAAAGATCTTCTTAGATAAAGCTTTACACGTAAAAGAAAGATAATATCGACACAGTTAAAACCCTATCTCTAATAGTTTCAACCTATAGCGTCTGCTCTTGATAATTTCTCTTATTCGACGACAAGAGACTTTACCAATTGAGCTAACTGAAACCACATATCTCCAATTCACTAAACACGAAATTACGGCACGGAACATTCAATAATTGTAAGTCCTAAATTCTCAAACTAAACATTCAACTAATCAAATTATACTTAGGAATCACTTACACAAACACCAACATATAATCCAAATAATAATAACAAAACCAAAACTTGATAATCAAATTTATTTAGCAACCTTAGTAATCGAAAATTAATATTGATTTATATGTACAGAAATGGAAAAATGAATACAGATTGAGATGTTTATGGATCGGGAAGATAAAGAGAGAAACAAATTCAATGAAATGAGAAATATGAAAACGAAAACGACAATGCAAATGAGGAAAAAAAAGAGGTAATAAGAGCAACAAAAAAAAAAACCTGTCGTTTTGGAGGAGGAGAGATCGTTTGGCAGATTGGCCTTGCCGTCGTCAGCCATGTCGTCGTCGCCGCCGTCGTCGTTTTGAAGGATTCCAAAATTGCACGAATTTTAGAGAGTGGAGAAGAAGAGAATTAAACGTATTGTCGTTTTGCAACTAGGAGAGAGAGAGAGAGAGAGAGAGAGGGGGATGGAATTTTGGGTTTGATTTTTGATCAGAACAGCCAAAGGGGGTGAATTTCTCAGAGTCTTCAAAAAAATCAATTTACATGTATCTAAATCTAATATTATTAAAGCCTTTATAAATTTTAATAATAATAAAAATAAATTATTATTTATGCCTTCTAGAATTCTAGTACTTCTATTAAAAAATTAAAGTAAAATAAGATTTGAAGTACTTAAAAAACTTTTTTTTTTATCATTTTGAAAATAATAATAAATAATCATTCTCTTGATTGGAAATAATAGTAATTATTATTATAGTATTAATTAACAATTCGAATATTTAAACAATTTTTTTTATATCATTAAAAATCATGTTTGCATCACCGCTTCAAGACATGGTTGATATATATTAATTAATGCCATATTCATTGATGTAACTTTTTCTACTCAAAATCTATTAAGGTGCTTTATTCCTAAGCAAGTAATTACATGTAGGTGAATTTGTTTTTTTTATTTTATTATTTCCTTCTTTTCTAAAAATAATGTAAAGTTTTGGAAAGTTGCAAAGAGGTAAGCCGTAAGTGTAAAGAAAAAAAAAAGAAAAAAGGAAAGTGGGAAAAACAAAAAAGAAAAGTACATTTTAACCTTAAGTTAGGGGTATAATAACAAATTAAATATTTTCTTTTGATAGTTCAAGACGGGGTATTTCAACCTTGGACCGATGGCTCTATTGGAAATAGTAAAAAGTGCTAATTGAGCTACAAGCGTCATATAAAAACTTAAACATTGTAATTTTAAAAGTTTTTAATTAAATATTAAGGTTTTTAAAAAAGAAATAAACTAAATCATGTAGTTTTAAAAGTAACAAAATAAATTATTGTCAATAGCTTTGTAACTTAGTGGTATTATTTGCTTTTCTTTATAAAAAGAAGTTCGAATCCACCATCCTTCATTGTTGTAATTGTCGAATCATCAAAAACATAAAATTAATCTTGAAATTTAAAAAAGTAACAAATTAAACATTTAGGTGGAATGCCATTGTATATAAAATTGCTTTGTTACTTTTTGAAACTTCAAGATATAATTACTTTTGAAATTATAGGACTTTTCAAAAGTCTTGTAACTCAACTAAGGAACAACTTTACTTAGTAAAGATAATGAACTAGTGCCATAAAATCTCACAAAAAAAAAACTATAGGGTAAAATACTATTTTAGTCCCTAAACTCTATTAAAAGTTTGTTTTTCGTCCCTAAACTTTAAAAGGTTATTTTTTCATCTCTAAACTTTGTAAATAGTTTTTGAATAGTATAGAGACAAAAATAAGGATGAAAAAATAACTTTTTTAATAGTTTAGCGATGAAAAATAAACTTCTAGTAAAGTTTAAGGACATAAATAAAACATTTTCAATAGTTTAGGGATGAAATATGAACCTTTTAATAGTTTAGGGACGAAAAATGAACTTCTTAAAGTTTGGGAATAAAAACAAACTTTTGGTAAAGTTTAGGAACCAAAATAATATTTTACCCAAAATTATATATATTATACAAGTAATATATATTGATTATTCTCTAAAGTTGAAAAAAGAGGAGAAGACGTATTTTTATTTCATTTTTTCCCCTTGGAAATCAAATTTTTAATTGCTTGAAGACAAAGTTAAAGCTGATGCAATCGCTCATAATTAGATTTATTTTTTTTTTTAAATACTCATAATTATAGCATTTTCTTTCTTTAAAAAGAATACTACTTTAAATAGTCACAGGATATATAAAATAAACCGGTTAAAAAAAGAAGCATTTTCTTAATTTGGGAGCCATTTCTCAGTATACTAAATTATGAATTTATGATAAAAATAGTCAAGATTTAGTAAATCTTAGCTTCTTAAATTTTTTTCTCAAGTTTAATTTCCTAAACTTGAATAGTTGATAAGTAGTAGAAATACTCGTTATTTAATATAAAAACTACGGGCACACAAAAATGAGGGAAATTAATCATTTTGGCCTTGCATGAGAGCATGAGGTGAAATGCAATTCATATCAAACAACTTATACCTTTGTGAGGAGAAGGTATTCCATGTATCATCTCTCTCACATGTGACTATATAGTATACAATAAATCAGAAGATATTTAAGATAAGTATTACTTTAAGATAAGTAATCCTGTAAGAGTCATCATTGTGTACAACTCCTCCCCTTCTTGTTTCATCATACAGCATTCTAGTTTTTTTTTTTTTTTTTTTTTTTTTTGAGAAAGATACAGCATTCTAGTTGATGGATGCGTCATGATTATTTTGCAACTAAAAGATAAAAGGTAATAATTAATGTTTTGTAGGGTTACTAAAAGATAAGTGGTAAGAATTAATGTATTGTAGGGTTTAAGGATTCTGCAAACTAGCCTACGACCACCTTGAACTAAGCTTATCATATAGAAAAACAACTTCACAAATTAGCTCAATATTTTCCGGTGATTGTTGTTATTGATGTGCTTAAATAATCCACTAGATTAACGTTTTACACTTTGGTTAATGCCATGTTTCAGCAATAATATTTTATAGAAAATTAGTCATTTTTTAAAAAGTAATTTCTTATAAAACTATCTTATTTTTCTACGTGTGATAATAACCTTAAATGAGTTGAAAAACATTTTCTTAATTTCTCTTATTAGGGTAAAAAGAAGCTTGGTGTGATAGTAACTTTAAATGAGTTGAAAAACATTTTCTTAATTTCTCTTATTAGGGTAAAAAGAAGCTTGATGTGAGACAGATGGAGTTTTTTTTTTTTTTTTTTTAATCTAATAAAAAAATAATCTCTAAAAATAAACCATATTTTTCCTTCTTTTTTTTATTATTTATTTTTTATGCTACTAAACACAGAAAAATATGAAAAAATATTTTTACATAAAGTTTCATAGAAACAAACGGGTAAGTTGGAATTGAGAACTATTCAGCAAAAAAAAAAGTTGGAATTGAGAACACAAATCAAACGGGAACGGTATATGAAACTTGCGAGTGCTATTAATATGTGCAAGAAACACCACAAACTAAATTAGAGACTTTTAATTCACCAAAGTCTGGCTACACATCACATATGAAATCAGGCAACCCCGACCCAATAAAGCCGCACATTAAAAAGACAAAAAGAATCAAGAAATCATTAACAGACAGTAAGGCCTTAAAAACATTAGGACCTACTCTAGATTAACGTCAAAGACGGATGCATAAAGGCCTTAAAAACAAGAGAGGGTATGCTGTGTTGGGATCCACTGAATCTTATTCCAAACATTTTTCCAACCGACCATCTTTCAAGGAAAAATACAATCCTTATTACACTAGAAAATATTGGTCTCATAAGACCAATCAACATCTACTAGGTCATATAAAAATAGTACGATTATTAAAATATGAAAAAAGAAATTTTAAAAATCATAATCTCCATGAGCTCTACCTTAAATGGCATCTCATCACTCCACAGACATTGAATGACAAATAAAATAAAGGCACATATCTGGTTTATGCTTGGGGATCTTATCAGTTGCGAGTGAAAATTGCAAAATGGGGGTTCAAGTTGCTTCTTATACCAAAAATAAGGAATCATGATAGTCTCAACCGAAAGCTATGAATGCAAGGCAGCTTAAGCTCAAACACCAACATTAGCTGTTCCTTAATTTATATAAGCTGCCTCTAAAAAGAAACAAAACTTATGTAGTTAATGCAAATAACCTTGAACAAACAAAATTCTAGATAAAAACAGCTCAGACAATCATATCTAAGTAACAAGAAGAAACACATAATCATTGCTCCTAAGTCATCCTCTGAGCAGCTTCCTTGGCAAGAAGTCTCTCTTTGGCCTTGGTTTTGGCCTGGGATTTGGAACCCATGATTCCACCACCCCACTTTTTCTTGTACTCGTCATACTTGTCGTTGAAGTTGGCCTGGAAGAACAAGAAACATTGCAAATTAAGTTAATCGATACAAAAGCAGCTTCAACAGTAGACAATATATACAAGACAAGTAATTCTTCACCACCTTGATAGCCTCTAAGATCTTGCTGAACTCCAACTTATCTTCATTCTTGACTGTTGTCAAGCACAAAACTGAAGCAGTTTTCTTGTGGACAATCTATCAGAAAGGAAATCAACTTGGGTTTCAATTCACAATTGCAATTTTAAGGGGAAGAAATTAAAATAGAACAAGATTACTGGCTTGATTACCGATCCCAAGCGGGCTTTTCCTTTCACAATGCAGTATGGGATTTCCATCTTCCTGCACAATGCTGGAAGCCAGACTACCAACTCGATTGGGTCCACATCATGTGCAATAACAACCAGTTGAGCTTTGTTCTGCAAGAAGAAGACATTACAAAAAGCTGCTACTAAGAAAACTGTCCACTAACACAAAGGAATGTTGGTAAATGTATGCTTTTGAATTAACAAAGGAAAATAGTACCTGCTCGATGAGGTATGTGACATGGTTGAGACCATACTTCACAACAATAGGCTTCTTTGCTTCAACAGTTTTGCCTTCAGATTCAGCCTGAGCCCTTTTCAAGAGACGCTCTCTCTTTGCAGCCTTGTCCTCAGGCCTGTACTTGAGTAGCATCTTGAACAGGTTTGTTGCTGCTCATATGAGTTCAAAAGAAGACCACAACAAAGTCAAACACAATTTCACAACCCAAAGCAATAGATTCAAAAGCATTGCTCTTAAAAATAATAGAGAAATGCAAGCCCAGAAGCAATTATATCATAAACTTGAATGACACAGCCCTATAGAAATCCATATCCATAGTATAATAAAGACCATACTTAAATATAAAGACAATGCCAGTAAAAAAAAAAAAAAAACAACACAACTGGCAAACATATTACATCAGGGAGCTATCGAATTACTCCCATTAGGCCAGACCAGCCGAGACGACTATAAATCTTGAGCCTTCAATCAAGGAGAGCACTTCACACGATATCTTTAAAATTAGGCCCAATTAACCACTCCATTTTTTTATAGACTAAACATTTCTTTAATGACAATAATTAAAGGCAAGAACACATTCACAATTGACAAATGTAAAGTAACAAGGAAACAAAATGAAAATGATTCATATTATAAAGCTATTCGTCACATAAATCTAATGTAAATTTAATAACAATACATATAATGTTCCTAGACAGAGAACAATACCACACAAAGTTCAGCCCTGGTTCAAGTAATAACTCATAAATCACATGAATTAATTCAAAGTGGCCAAACCAAACATAAAACCTCCATCGTGTTACAACAATATGGTTTGAAAAATCTCAAATAATTGGAGCAGTAAAAAAAAAAAAAAAAAAAAAAGTAAGAATCAAATAGTATACATACCAAGGTTCTTATCGAGGGTTTTGGTGAACTGGTTGAGAGCTGGTGGGACCTTGAGCCTCTGCTTGAGGATCCTCTTCTTCCTCTGAAGCTGAACAGTCTTAGGCCATTTGACGAATCGGGTCAGATCTCTCTTCGGTGGCAAAGCCCCACCGATCCCAAACTGCTTAGGACGCTTCTCGAACAATGGGTTCAACACCTTCTCCGTCTTCTTCTTCGATGCCGCTGCTGGCACTGGTGCCTTTCCACCTCTCTTTGGAGCCTTCATCGTTCACAAAAACACAGAAACGCTTAACCAATCAGAAGAATAGAATACATACAGAAATGAAAATGAGAGAAGAGAGAAGAGAGAGAGAGAGACTGACCATTTGTGCCGATGTGTTGAAGGTCTCGTCTGGTTTACCTTTGCTAACGACAGAGAAAGAAAAACCCTAGTGCGGTATCCTATATATATAGAGGGCCGTTTGGGTTTTCTCTTCTGAAGGGACAATGTTGTATACGTGTGTGAGCGATGTGTCAACGTATTTGGGCTGCAAAAAGCTTATAGCCCATTTAGGCTGAGGTATAAAGTTTTCGGTCAGTCAGCGTTGGGCTTCTCAAACCCAATCATAATTAGGGTCAAATGGGTGGATCATTAATGAATTCGGTGATTTTTTTTTATTATTATTATTATTTATTTATTTTATTTTTTTGGAGAAGATGATTTATATAACATCTAATTGGATAAAACCAGGGATAGAAGTAGAACCATGATTTAAACTTAGGGACCGAAGCATAAACCATTTTTTTTATTAATGAAAATCCAAACTAGCACACATTGAATGTTAACAAAATTTTAACACAAGAAAATATAAAAAATAATTGTATCGTAATACGCTACAACAGTGGTCATAAAAAATGTCCCTATCACTAAATCGTGTACGTCGGATATTGGATTTAAAGACCCCTGCAAGAGATAATCCTTCCCAAAAATAAGTTTTGTATTTTTGAGTTCTAATCTCAATTTGAATTCTATATACAAATGGGAGGATTGATACACAAATTGGCCTAGTTATGTGCATTGCACAAGTACAGATGTAATATTTATATTGGTCATTGGAGCACAAGACTTCAAACATATTTGGACCCAAACTTTGTCATTGCCATATTCTTTACTATTGATATTTCTTGTACACGGCACCAACCTATACACCAACCTGCATTTAAAATCATTCTCATTACCTACTAACCAATTGCCCGGTTGATCCATATTTTTCAACCAAACTTTTTTTTTTTTTATAAAAACAAATCAATGGCCACCTTTTTAGAGAGAATGAATAAAATCAATTAAGAAAATGAATTGCACTTAATGCTTTAATATCCTTCCAATTCAGACAGTTTTGATCATGACTAAAATTCTTTATAATCATGAATTCATGATGGAAAAAGTCTTCAATGTTAATAACTCATTGCCAAAATGCATATAATTACAAATTTACAACTTCAAAAAGAGATAGATCTTAAGGAGCACCAAAAAGTATATATTTTAAGTTTAAATTACTATAATATCATTCCTACTAAAGAAAAAATAAATAAAAAATAAACTACATGTCATGGACCATGTCAAGTTATCAGTCTTTTTAAATGGACATATTCTTAGGTGTGTGACTATGTGAGTGTCTGTGTGTGTTGTGTGTTAGCTAGTTTGTGGTTAAAAAGTTGAGAAATTGAAAAAGTTGTTAAAAAAATTACTTTTTTCTTTTCATTTTTCCATGAAAAAAATTCCTAAAATGATTTTCTAATATATAGTAAAAATAAAAATAAAAAATCTTTTTTCCGCACAAAACAGTTTTATAGATTAAATTGTTTGTAAAAATTTATGATAAATGATTAACATGATTCTTTTTATAGATAAATTATTTGAATACAGTCTCTGGGATATTAACACAATTTTCTTCTAAAACCATTACAAGATGATTCACAAAATGGGAAAATTATTGAGTACTACCGGAGTATCATAAATGTGTATTCCCCCCTCTCACATGAATTGTGGGTCCCACCAAGAATTTAATTTGTGGGACTCACAATTATGTGAGAGGAGGGAGTATGCATTTATAGTATTCTGGGAGTACTCAATAATTTCCCCACAAAATGTTCCTTGATATGGGTTCTTTAGAATTTAATTGTGACTTATTATTATGCTAAAGTTTCTTTATAATTATAGGTATATATTATTATAATTAAAAGTTATAAAAAAATCAATATATTTGATAAAGGATTAAATTCGAAATCAATCTAAATATTAAAAACAAATTTTGGTTATTTAAAAGTAAACTAAAGAAAATAATAATAATTAATTGTAGAAGAATAAAACATTATGATAATATACTTATAAAAATGCATTCTTTGTCTGTTTGTCAAAAGCTTTTGGTTTTTAGCCTTTTGGTTTTTGTCTCATTTTTTTTAAATATTAACGATTTTTTTTTAAGTTAGTTTTTAACTTATTGTCACACATTTAAAATAAAAGCTACCAAAAACTATACCTTTTAATAAATATTATACAAATAGACTACCGAAAACAATGTAATGCTCAAACAGATATGTCTTTGATTGCTTTTAATATATATATATATATATATATATATATATATATATATATATATATATATATATATATATTTCATCCAATGATAAAAGTAATTTATGTTTTAGTTTTATGTTTGTGGGAATAGAAAGTCCAAGCGGGTATGTTGGGTTATGGGCTGTGCCCGAGGACGAGCAAAAGCCCGAGGATGGTCAAAGGGATTGTTAAACCTAGGTCAATGGGCCAAGAACAAAGGAAAAGAATAACGGGTTAGCTCTGGTTCTCGAGGAGCCATGCCACCTCAGGAGGGCTTTAGGGAGGTAACCTTTATGGAAGGATAAGCTTCAAGGAAAGTAGCAGAGCTCAGTCAACAATAAAAGAATAAATATCTAGGAAGAAGGCTATCACCACCACATTAAATGTACTGCACCAAATGAACTTGCCGCATTTATGGAGAAATGACACCTGAACAATGTCATCTCAACTCACAGCTACTCACAAAGCTTCCAAGAGGTCTTGATGAGACAAGCATTCAAGAGATTTTCTACCAAATCAACAGGTGGAAGGCTAGGATGAAGGGGTGAAGGACTATAGAATGAAATGGTCATCGTGAAAAATGGGGCATGTAATCTAAGAAGGAAGAAAAAAAGAAGAACATATTGTATTTAAATAAGCTTGAGTTAAATATAAGAACATCTCTTCCTCGGACCTGACCGAGGAGCATTATTTCCATCAATTTATGCTTTCAATCTCATTAACATCTATCCTATCAGCTCTGGCCCATACTTAAGTTGCTGAGACATTTTCTTGTTAAACACATTCTCTAACAAACATATTATTTTGGGCTCATTGAGCTATCATCCACTATACTTAGTGGGCTGAAGTTCAACTCTCTAGTCCTTACAATTGGCGCCGTCTGTGGGAACAAGGAAGCACCTGCAATTTTAACTAGCCATGGTGGGATTGGGACCAAATAGAGAAGAATCTGTTGGGTCACAGAGAGAAGATCACTTCGTCAACCTTGAAAGGAGGAGAGATTGTGAGGCTAGTGTACATACAGATCATACTGGTAAGAGTCATTCTAGGATAGGGAGCCACGTCTTACATGATGAGGAAACCAGGAATCTTAGGTTGGAGATTGATCATTTACGTAGGAAGTTACGGCATAAGCAAAGAGAAGCATCCCCTCCCACCTCCGAAACTGATTCAGATGAAGATGGAGACTATAGGCCAAGGTCTAGAACACCTCCTAGCGAATCCTTCTCTTTATCTCCACATTTGGAAAGAGAAGAGCAATATCATAGGAAGAAAACTAAAAGTCCGAGGCCCAGGAGCATGGGCAATGATGCAATGAGTAAGGCGCTACGTCAAATTTCCAAATCACCATTCACACGTAGAATTGATATGGCTAAACTCCCTCGTCGATTTACACAATCAACCTTTACTATTTATAATGGAAGGACTGACCCTGTGGAGTATGTCAGTCATTTCAATCAGAGGATGGTTGTGCATTCCAAGAATGAAACTTTGATGTGCAAGGTTTTTCCCTCAAGTTTGGGACCTATGGCGATAAGGTGGTTTAATGGATTGGATGAGGGTTCAATTAGCTCTTTTGAAAAGCTAACTAGGGCTTTTGGGGCCCGATTTTTTATATGTAGTAGGGTTCCTCATCCTTTAGATTCCTTGCTATAAATGGTGATGAGAGAAGTTATGACCTTAAAAACTTATTTAGATAGGTACTGGGAAACATTTAATGAGATAGATGGAGATTTTAAAGATGTGGCGATAAGGATATTTAAAGTTGGCCTCCCCACCGAGCATGATTTAAGAAAGTCTCTTACAATGAAGCCTGCGCAAAATATGCATCAACTCATGGATTGAATTAATGAGTATAAACGAGTTGATGAGGATCAGCGGCAAGGGAAGGGGAAGGCAAAGATTGTTCCTATTGACCAAAGAGATTCTCGGGCAGAGAGGTATAGTCATTGCCGACCCAGGAGAGATTTTGCTGGTCACTCTAGGCACCCTAATGCTCAGATGGTCAGTTCGGTGTTCAAGGAGCCAGTTCACCAGATCCTTGAAAAGATAAAGAGTGAACCTTACTTCAAGTGGCCAAACAAGATAGGAGGCGATCCTACCAAACGTAACCAAAGTCTCTACTATCAATACGACCAAGGTCGTGGGCATACCACTGAAGATTGTAGAACTCTCTGTGATCACTTGGAGTAGTTAGTCAAAGCAGGAAAGTTGAAGCAATTTGTGCATCAATCCTCCGGGCAGAGGAGTCAGACCGGATCGGGGTATCAAAGGGAGTCTGTATCAAGGCCATCCTTAGGGACAATTAATGTTATCTTTGCAGCACCAGACCGAATTAGAGCATACCCTTCCGGGGTTATGTCCATAGCAAGACCAGATACCGAGGATTGAGTCCCGGAGTCTAAGCGAGGAAGATTGGAGGCTTAACCAACCTTGGGTTTTTCTAATGAAGATAAGATTGGGACTTATCAACCGCATGACGATGCCCTGGTGGTAACCCTTCATATTGGAGGGTATGATGTGAATAGAGTCCTAGTAAACCAAGGAAGCAGAGATGAAATCATGTTTCCCGACCTGTATAATGGGCTTAATCTGAGACCTGCGGACCTAGTTAGGTATGATTCCCCTTTGGTAGGATTTGATGGGAAGACGGTTATACCGAAGGGCCTGATCAAGTTGCTTGTCTAGACTGGATATGAGGTGGTCGAAGTAAGCTTTATAGTGGTGGATGCTTATTCACCTTATACTGCTATCCTGGCAAGACCGTGGCTCCATGCCATGGGAGTAGTATCTTTGACCCTGCCTATGAAGGTGAAGTACCCCTCGAGGGGACACGTCGGGGAATTGATAGGAAGTCAGGCCATGGCGAGATAGTGCCTGGTCGCCACTATTAGACATCAGTCAGAGAATGGAGCCTCGGCTTCCCAAAAGGAAGCCTTATAGCAATTAGCAGAAATAATTGAACCCCCAAATATTGGAGATGGGGGACTGATGTGCGAAGAGCTCGAGAAAGTCATCATCGACACTGATGCAGAGAAGTATTTCCAAGTTGGGGTCCAGTTGCCTCCCCAAGAAAGAGAGGAATTGTTAGCTTTCCTTAGAAAGAACGTTGATGTTTTTGCTTGGAGCACGTATGAAGCTCCAGGAGTAGACCCAAATTTCATTTGTCATCACTTGAATGTGGACCCGATGGGTGTCCCTAAGAAGCAACCACCTCGATGCTCCTCAAAAGAGCATGCCGAGGTCGTTAAGGAAGAAGTAAATAAGTTTAAGCATGCAGGAGCAATCAATGAAGTGTTTTATCCAGAGTGGCTGGAAAATACAGTTGTGGCGAAGAAGAAGTCAAGAAAGTGGAGAGTGTGCGTGGATTTTATTGATTTGAATAAAGCCTGCCCCAATGACCCCTTTCCGATTCCTCGGATTGACCAGTTGGTTGATGCTATGGTCGGACATCCTCGGATGAGCTTTCTAGATGCCTTTCAAGGCTATCATCAAATACCTTTAGCTCTGGCCGACCAGGAAAAGACTGCCTTCTTAACTCCTACTAGTAATTACCATTATTGGGTGATGCATTTCGGCTTGAAAAATACCGGGTCTACCTATTAGAGGATGGTAACTAGAATGTTTAAGTCTCAACTTAGAAAAAATGTGGAAGCATATAATTCAAAAGCTGACTGGAGTGACTGCTGCCTTACACAGGTTTATATCTCGATCAGCAGATAGATGTAAACCATTTTTTCAGCTCCTTCACAAATGGAAGGAATTCGAATGGACTGAAGAATGTAGCCTTGCCTTCGAAGAACTAAAGGAATACCTGTCTCACCCTCCTATCCTTTCTAGACCGGAAAAGGAGAAAGTCCTTTTTTCCTACATCACAGTTACATGTCATGCGGATAGCCTAGTTTTGGTAAGGATGGATGTTGGGTGCAGAAATCAGTCTATTATGTGAGTAAGTCATTATAGGAGGTGGAAATCCATTACTTGCCACTGGAGAAGGCCATTTTGGCCATTGTGCATGCTACGAGGAAGCTCCCTCATTATTTTCAGGTGCATATAGTTATGGTCCTCACCCAACTCCCTTTGCAGTCATTACTTCAGAGGTCTTATTACACAGGGAGAATTGCCAAGTGGGAAATGATCCTAGGGGTGTTTGATATCAAGTATTTGCCTCGCATGGCCATTAAAGGGTAGGTGCTAGCAGACCTAGTGGCAGAATTCACTGAGTATCCTGAAAGGGCCATTGCCGAGAAGGATGATTAATGGGGGCACAGATCACAACAGTTACTATCATTAGGTCACCAATGTGGAAGCTCTATGTAGATGGGAAGGCCAACCAGAAGGGGTCCGGCATCGGGATAGTTCTGATATCCCTAGAGAGGATCACCATTGAGAAATCTTTGAGGTTGGATTTTTTAGTCATAAACAATGAGGCCGAGTATGAAGCCTTGTTGACTGGGGTAGCCATGGTGAAAAAGTTAGGAGGTAAAGCTGTGGAGATTTTTTCAGACTCGAGATTAGTCGTCAGAAAGATTAATGGTGAACTGGAAGCCAGAGATCAGAGGATGCAAGGGTACCTCAATAAGGCTCGGCGATTGCAGTCTAACTTTGAATCCTTTTCTATACAACAAGTTCCAAGGAGCAAGAATACTTATGCGGACTCTTTGGCAACTCTTGCCACTTCCTCGGAGCAAGGTCTTCCTCGGGTCATACTTTTTGTGGTTTTATTAATGCTTGCTGATCAGATCCAAACTATGGTTGGAGTGCACCAATTGAGGGTCGATCCGAGTTGGATGGACCCTTTGGTTTCATCTTTGAAGGATAGAGTATTACCCGACGACAAGGAAGAAGCATAGAAAATACGAAGAAAGGCTCATCGTTTTTGGTTGTTTGAGGAGCAAAAGTTGTATAAGCGTTCTTTCTCTGGACCATATTTACTTTGTGTACACCCTGAGGCAGTGGAGCCGTTATTAGAAGAGTTGCATGAAGGAATTTTTGGCAGTCATACAGGAGGAAGATCCTTATCACATAGAGCTCTCACTCAAGGCTACTGGTGGCCGAGTATGCAGAAAGTAGCTCAAGAATATGTAAAAAAGTGTGGTCAATGCCAGAGGTTTGCCCCGAGCATCCATCAACCTAAAGGTATGTTGAATCCTCTCTTTAGTCTATGACCATTTGCACAGTGGGGTTTAGACATAGTTGGACCATTCCCAAAGGCAATAGGAAATTGAAGATGGCTCCTTGTTGGGACAGATTACTTCACAAAGTGGGTAGACGCTAAACCATTGTCTAACATCAAGGGCGTTGATGTAAAAAAGTTCATGCGGAAGAATATTGTCACTAGATTCGGGATCCCCCACACACTTATCTCGGACAACGGACTCCAATTTGATAGTAAGTCTTTTAGGAAGTACTGTTGTGAGCTAGGCATCAGGAATAGATACTCAACCCCAGCCTACCCACAGGAGAATGGGCAAGCCGAGGCTGTTAATAAGGTCATAGTTAATGGGTTGAAGAAAAGGTTAGATGAAGTTAAGGGCAAGTGGGTTGACGAGCTCCCCTATGTACTCTGGACATATCACGCCACTCCTCATCGATCAATTGAGGAAACTCTGTTTTCCATGACCTATGGTTTTGAGGCAGTTATCCTATTGGAGTCGGGATTTCCAATGTTAAGAACAAGCTTATTTGATCCAGACAACAATGATCAGTTACTCCGAGAAAGTTTGGATTTAATTGATGAAAGGAGAGAAGTAGCCATGGTTCAGCTAGTGCATTATCAGCAAAAGCTTAAACAGGGATACGATATAGGAGTGAAGGTCAAACCATTGGCCCCAGGAGACTTGGTTTTTAGAAAAGTGGTAGGTACTGCGAGGAATCCATCATGAGGAAAACTGGGACCTAACTAGGAAGGTCCGTATCGCATCACTTCGATAACTAGTATAGATGCTTATTTTTTGGAAGACTTGGATGAAAACGTTGTACCACGTCCATGGAATGTAAATAATCTCCGAAGATATTACTATTAATGAAAGGCAATGTTGCCATCTTTTGGTTTAATTGCTATTGTTTAGTAATACTTTTTATTTGCTTAAGTGTTAAACAGAACCTTGGTTATGCTTGACTCCTCAGACTACATACCTTGGGTAAATTAATATTTTTTATTTGGTTAAGTGTTAAATAGAACTTTGGTTATACCTGGCTCCTTGGATCACATACCTTGAGTAAATTAATACTTTTTATTTGCTTAAGTATTAAATAGAACCTTGGTTATGTCTGACTCCTCGGACCACATACTTTGGATAAATTAATACTTTTTATTTGGTTAAGTGTTAAACAAAACCTTGGTTATGTCTGGCTCCTCATACCACATACTTTGGGTAAATTAATACTTTTTATTTGCTTAAGTGTTAAATAGAACCTTGGTTATGCCTAGCTCCTCGAACCACATACCTTAATACTTTTTATTTGGTTAAGTGTTAAATAAAACTTTGGTTATGCCTGGCTCCTTGGACCACATACCTTGAATAAATTAATACTTTTTATTTACTTAAGTGTTAAACAGAACATTGGTTATGCCTGGCTCCTCGGACCACATACCTTGGGTAAATTAATACTTTTTATTTGGTTACGTGTTAAACAGAACATTGGTTATGCATGGCTCTTCGGACCACATGCCTTAGGTAAATTACTATTTTTAGTTTCTCGAGAAGATATTCTCAGTTTTTCTCAACTCCAAGGAAAAGTCCCACCCCAGCCAAGTTTAGGGCCTCAGTCCATACTTGAAGGCAGTAACCTCGGCAAACCTTTGTGACTTGGGCCCTCAAAGCATCTTCTGTCTCTTTCACCCTAACATCATACCCAGCTAGGAATGGCAAAATTGAATACGACCCACGAACCCGACACGACACGACACGAAATTAGTAGATTTTGGGTTAAGGCTTAATGGGTTAGTGTCATATTCGGGTTGATATGACTAACTCGTTTAATAAACGGGTTAAGTTAGTATTCAACTTATGGAACCCGTTTGACCTATCTGGCCTGTTTAATTAAATGACATTTTACTAATATACCCTTCAAACCTAGGTATATAAACTTATTAGTTATTGTGGTTTACTTTCTTTGACATAATGTGATTAATTATTTGTGATATTGAGATATGCTTTAGTTTTAAATGATTATTTGTGATGCAGTTACTCGTTAGTTCTGAATTTTATATTAAAAATATTTGTTTGATTGTTTTTCATAATTTTTTTTTTCATTTTGATAAAATTGAATAAATAGGTTAACACGATTGATCCGTTTAATAAATGGGTCATATTAGGGTTGAGGAATCTTGACCCATTTAATAAACACATCGAGTTAGTATTGACCCATATAGTCGGATACTCATGAGTTGACACGACACGAACCCGACACACGAACACAAATTGCCACCCCTATACCCAGCCTGCTTGGCCTGAGCAACTTCCTCCACCTTCTT
Organism: Quercus tomentella; assembly: GCA_028535165.1. Classification (NCBI taxonomy): domain Eukaryota; kingdom Viridiplantae; phylum Streptophyta; class Magnoliopsida; order Fagales; family Fagaceae; genus Quercus; species Quercus tomentella. The sequence continues at coordinate 66,108,817 of JAPQVY010000155.1, read as the reverse complement.
CTCTAGCTCTTTTTTTTGGGAGTCAACTGTCTCCCAAGTAATAGCTAGCTGCTCCTCGGCCTTGCAAAGATGCTAACGTTGGTCCTCAGCCTATTTCTCGATGCTAGCCAGAGCAGCCTCGGCACTCTTCCTTTCCTTGTCTGCCTCAGTCAATTTTGTGCCAAGGTCTTTAATTTGCTTCTTAGCAATGACCAAGTTTTTGACAACTGACACCTGGTGTGCTTTCTCATCTTTTAGCTTAGAGTGGGCGTGATCTACCCACTCCTCGACTATGTTAGTTGTCTGGATTGCCTGAAAAGAAATAACAACGTGAGGAAAGGCAAAATAAGTTAAACTTCCAATATACTAAAAAAAAAGAAAAAAAAAGAGCAAACTTTTTTTTTTAAGTAAAGTAAAGAATGAAGTAAATCACAGGTTGAAGCTCTTAACATGGCTAAATCCCTTTTCAGGGTTAGAAAGACCTCATGCTTCTTCAGGGTCCTTAGGTCGGCCATGTCCTGTGGAAGAAGCAGAGGTTGTTCCAGGGCATTGGCTACATAGCTTGCCTTCCTCTGCTAAAAGTCCTTGATAGATGAGTCAATGGGGAGAGGGGCTCCCTCCAACTCAAGCGTTGTTGAGGTCCAAAAAATCACAAACACCAAGGCCCAAAGAAATAACACAATGGGCCATAAAAAAAGATTGAGTTTACCACAAGGGAATTAGACAAGCCTTAGCACTCATAAAATTCAAGGAAGAAAGAGAGAAGGCCCAGCCTGCCTAGACCAAAGAATTGGAAAGAGCCCAGTGGGAAGAACTAAGGCAGGACCTCGGAGGCTGTCAAAGGTTCGGGATCCCTGGGACGCGTGAGACGGGATTAGGACAGGTCAAGGGGAGTGCCAAAAAAGGCACAAGAAACGAAGGGCAGATACGTCCTTCTCAAGCGACCAGTGATGCAGCAAGAAAGCTGAAAGCTTAGGATAGCCATTCATGACCAAAGGGACGGCACCCTAGGGAACCCAAAATGAAGAGCTATAAAGGGAGGCAGCAGGGAAAACCTTCAACCCAGCAGGAATGGATTCTGCCCATTTGGGAAAAATGACAAAAAGAGAACGACCAAAAGCTGAGTCTGAAAGGATGAGAAGCTTGGAAAAAAACGAGAAAACAAGAACTACTCCCTAAGTACGCTCTGGAATGGAAAGTCAGCCATAGGCTTTCAAAGAAACAGCACCAAAAGGAGGAAATTATGAGGAATAGGGAAAGAATCAGTCTTCTGGGTGATAGGCACATAACGGGCTTTAGTACCCAGGGGAGCAAGGGAGGGGAATCAATAGGACCCCGAACCCTTGGAATGACACTATAAAAAGGGGAAGGCAGCCAGCAACGAGGGGTGGAGAAAAAGATAAGAGAACCAGAGAAGAAAACTCAGTCAGAACAGAGAAAAGTAAAAAAGGAGAGAGACATTTCCCGGTATCCCGGACAGCCACTATAGAACATACTTGGATTTAATGGGATTCAAACTTTGCAAGTCTTAGAGGCTTAAATAGTCATCTAAGTCTGTAATTTTTGAGCTTATTTGAACCTTGTAATATGTCTTAGTGAGCATTTTATAATTTGCAATTGAGAAAAGACAACGAAATATTTAATATTGACTTGAGGATCTCTAACATTTATCTGTGCCCTCTGCTATTACATTTGCTGCTTTCTTTCTTTTTTTGCTTTTTTGCTTGCTATTCCGATATATTCTTGCTTGCTAGCATGTATTTCTTGTAGGACCACTACTCTGTGCATCACTTGGTTTGTAAATAGCCATTTAGCTGCAGTGAACTAAGCCCAGTCCCTTCAAACCATAACAACCGGGCCCAGGGTCCTTGCTTCAATTTGGGCCTGGACTTTGTCAAAAAAAGGACCCTCACAAGTGTCGGGTTCCAAACTGGAACCTTCGTACGGTGATCAGACACCATCTCTGTGCTCGAGCCCTTCGCCGTAGTTCTTCTTTGTGGGCCTTTAGTTATTTTCGCCCCTTTCTGGGGCTCGAGGTCCTTTGGGGGAGGGACTTTGCCCTCTTCAGATGTCTCCTTGCCTTTTTTCTTTTTGTTCAGTTTCTTTTTTGGGGGCTCGACAAGGGAGGTGCGAGAAGGAAGAGGAGTTGGAGGCCAAGGATGGACTGCTACCTTGGGCGTGGATCCCCCTGCGTGAGATTCCAACAGCTCGAGTTGGCTGGTGTTTTTGTGTTGTAGCACCATTGCCTCTAGTATGTCGGTTGTCTCTTGATTGCTGCTGACTAAGGTAGAGGGTAAAGATATTGGAGAGAGGTTTGAAGACTGTTGAGGTAAAAAAAAATCATGACACCACGGCCCAAAGAAATAACACAATGGGCCAACCCTATGACAAGTAATCATAAAAGGGATGAATTCACCACAAAGAAAAAGGATGGTAAGCCCAAAAGATTTAAAGCCCAAAATCCACGGAAGGAAAAGCTTAGCCTGTCAAGATCAAGGGATCGAGGAGAGTCTTGCAGAAAGAGATGGGCCGGGATCCCCAGAGGCTGCCAAAGGCTTGGGATCCCTGGGATGCGTAACACAACTGAGGTAGGATTGAGACAGCTCAAAGGAAGTACCAAAAAAACATAAGGAATGAAGGACAGACATGTCCTTCTCAAGCACCCAATGATACAGCAAGGAGTCAGAAGGCATGAAGTAACCATTCGTGAACAAAGGGGGTGGTACTTCAGGGAACCCCAAACTTAGAACTATAAGGGGAAGTGGCTGGAAAAACCTTCAACCCAGCAGGAAAGGATTCTGACCACTTGGGAAAAATGACAAGAAAAGGGACAGCCAAAAGCTGAAAAAGTAAGGAGCCAAAAGCTGAGATCAGCTACCTAAGGGCACCTCAGAACGGAAAGTCAGCAAGGGACTTTCAGAGAGACAGCACCAAAAGGAGAAAATTATGAGGAATAAGGAAAGGACCAGCCTTCTAAGTGACTGGCACAACACGAGCTCTGGTACCTAGGGGAGCAAAAGAGAGAAATTAGTGATACCCCAGAACCTTACCATGACACTATAAAAGGGGAAGGCAGCCAGCATTGAAGATGCAATTGGGCAGTAGTGAACCATAACAGAATCATTGAGAAAACTCTATCAAAACTTAGAGAAAGTAGTAAAAGAAAGAGAAATACTCCCAGGCATCCCAACACAGCCACTGTAGAACATACTCGGATTCAAAGAGATTCAAACTTTGCAAGTCTTGGAGGCTTGAATAGCCATCTAAGTCTATGATTTTTGAGCTTATTTGGACCTTGAAACATGTCTTAGTAAGCACATTGTAATCCATAATTAAGAAAATAATCAAATATTTCATATTGACTTGAGGATCCCTAACAGTCATTGTGTGCTTTTCCTTATTACATTGTTTTCCTTTTGCTGTTTTTCTTACTGTTCAATACATATATTCTTGCTTGCTAGTGTATACGTGTTGTAGGATCCTTGCCCTGTGCACCACTTGGTTTGTAAATAGCCCATTTAGCTGCGGTGAACCAAGCCCCGTCCACCAAACCATAAGTATTTGGCCCAGGATCCTTGGGCCTGTGTGCTAAGAAAAAAGGCTCTCACACATTTTGGCGACTCCACTGGGGACTGGGTAAAGGAGAGGGAAGAAGCAGTCCCTTCACAGAGCATGGGTCCAAGGCCAAGCAATAGCAAAGGTACCAATGTGCCACTTGCGGCCTCTGAGCCCGTAGGAGAGAATGAAGTAGCCTCTAGACAGAGGAATGAGGTGCCTCTGGTAGAACAGGAAGTGGTATCAGGCCAAAGGTGCACAAGACAAAAGCCAGACCCTGTGGCTCGAATGGCAGAAATGTTGAAAGATTTGCAGCAAGAAATTCACCTTCTCAAAGAGGGCAGGACACAGGAAATTAGGGACAATGTCCCCCTTGTGATCAATCAGGACAAAGCCCAACCAGAGGGAGGGTCAGTAGTAGGAGGGGGTGGCAACCCCTAGTACCTAACGCTGTCAGATATTAATGCCCTTTTGGAGCAAGAAAGGGAAAAACTCTCGGGGATCCCCAAGCAATTTTCTCGGGATCCCCCATTCCCACCAAAACTCCTCGGCAAGCCATATCCCAAAGGATATGAACCCCTAAAGTTCCATCCTTTTGATGGAAGAAATGGAAGTGCTATGGAACACGTGAGTAAATTTATTCACACTATGGGCCCCTACGCAGGAGACAGAGAACTGTGCCTAAGGGAGTTTACTAAGTCCCTAGTGGATAGAGCATATACTTGGTACACTACGCTGAGGCCTGGGTCCATTAAGACCTGGGATGAAATGATGGAGAGGTTCTGTGCAAAGTATTACCCCGGCGAGGACAAGGTCACCTTCCAAAGCCTATAAATGGTAAGGTAAAGGCCTGGAGAGAATCCCGTCCAGTTCATCAAAAGATTTGAAGATGTTTCTCTAGACTGTTATAGAGACCATGAGGAAAAAGAGCTCGTGGAGACTTGCATATCCAACATGCTCTTTGATTAGAGGCTCAACCTCGAAAATTTATGCATCACTCAGTTTGCTGACCTGCTATAGAGAACCAGAAGGACAACACAGACTATGAGAACAAAGAGAGTGCTAATACCCTAGGCCATAACAGTATCAGTAGGAGAGAAAAGGAAGAGGCCTGAAGGGAAATTGTTCGAGGAACCACCAGTGATCCCATATACTGCAGAGGAATTGAACCATGTCTTGTACAAGTGGATTAGAGATGGAATTGTTAGGTCATTCACTGTGTCCAGGCCACCAACTAAGGAAGAAAGGAAGAATCATTTGTTCTGCAGGATTCACAACTACGTTAAGCACTTCACCAAGGATTGTTGGACCCTCCGTAGGCTCTTTCACAAGAAGCTAAGGGAGGGAACCCTGGAGCTCACTCAGAAGGAACCCGAAGTGCAAAGGAATCCCCTACCCAACTACAAAGGGAAAGGGGTGGTGGCTGTGGTGATCCATGGGAACCCAGCATAAGCAGAAGAATCTGAAGGATCCTTCCACCCAAGCACAGTCAGGACTCTCCAGAGGAACCCTAAGTTCAGGTCACTATTCAACCAGTTGGGATTTGGGCCAGAAGCAAGAAGGGTGGCCACAGAGTCCCTCATGAGTATAGTAGCAGATTCAGAGATGGAATGTTTTACGGTAGAATCTCATGTTAGTCGAGCTTACTTAGAGACAACCAATGCAATAACCTTCACTGATGAAGACATGGAGGTCGAGCATCCAAACCACCGTAGACCCTTTTATCTAATGGCCACCATAAATGGTGTCCAAGTTAGAAGAGCATTAGTAGACATAAGGGCATCACTCAACCTCTTAGCCCTGACTACCCTGGAAGCCGTGGGCCTGACTAGCAAGAGGATCCTGGGGGCTTCCATGGAGATAACAGGATTTGGAGGATCAGCAGAATCAACTGAAGGACATGTGCAGTTGGCCTTAAGAGTAGGGCCAATAGTAGCCCTGACCAAATTTCATGTGATCAATTCAAAGGTTTCCTACCATGTACTGTTGGGATGCCCATGGCTCTATAAGCACCGCCTTATTCCATCCATGTACCATCAATGTGTTAAAGGGAGATTGAATGGGAGGCCCGTAAGGATCCCTGCCAACCATAACCCTTTCAGCCAAGGAGAGGTAAACTTTGTGGAAACAATGTTCTATGATGAGTTAGAACCAGATGATGAGAGCCTTACGCCGAGGACCCCAGAAGCACCTATCTTAGAAGAAGAAGGAAGAGGGGGTACCCGTGACCTAAGAAACCTCTTGGAGAGAAAAAGGCAAAAGAGGGAGTCCAGCACCTCAGGATCCCAGGAATGTGTAGTAGTACAAGAACCAGGAGGAAGGTTAATTTATCGTTTATGAAGGTACGCGGGGCCTGAATGCATCATGCAGGAGGGTCTCGGACCTCCAGAATGTACGGTGGTTCAAGAAGAAGTCCTAGGGGAATCAGTTAAAGAGGCACAAATTCAGCCTGAGGAAGAATTAAGGGAAATAAACTTGGGAGCTGAGCTGGGATCCTAGAAGCCTGTTTTCATTAGTAGTCAGTTGACAGCACAAGAAAAGGAGCAATTAGTGGCCTCGCTCAAGAAATACATGGATTTGTTCGCATGGACCTATGATGAGATGCCTGGTTTGGATCTAGGGCTGGTGGTCCATTCTCTCAACGTAGACCCGAGAGTCAAGCTAGTAATCCAACCAGCCAAGGTCTTTCACACTAATGTAGAAGTTCAGATAACTCAAGAAGTCAAGAAGCTGCTAGCAGCTGGTTTTATCAAGCCCATCCAGCACCCCAAGTGGCTTTCCAACGTAGTATCTGTGAAGAAAAAGAATGGCCAAATCTGTTGTTGTGTGGACTTTCACAATCTGAATAAGGCATGTCTAAAAGATGAGTTCCCTCTGCCTAATATTGACCTCCTTGTGGATTCAGCTGCGGGAAGTTCTATGTTTTCATTTATGGATGGGTATAGTGGGTACAACCAAATTCGCATGGTTGCCAAAGATGCAGAGAAGACAGCATTCAGGACCCCAATCGAGAATTTTTATTACACTGTGATGTCTTTTGGCCTAAAAAATGCAGGGGCCACGTACCAACGAACCATGACAGCTATCTTCCATGACATGATGCATAAAGAGATGGTGGACTATGTGGATGATATCATGGTGAAATCAAAAACTAGAGCAAGGCACCTTCAGATACTTGAACAAGTTTTTGAAAGGTGCGGGAAGTACAAACTGTGCATAAACCCCGTAAAGTGTGCCTTCGGGGTGTCTGCTGGAAAGTTTCTTGGATTCCTAGTACATCACATAGGCATAAGTGTAGATCCAGCAAAAGCCATAGCCATTGCAACAATGAGGAGGCCTACAACAGTAAGGGAGCTCAAGAGCTTCCTAGGGAGAGTCTCCTACATTAGGAGGTTTGTGCCAGGATTGGCTTCAGTCACAAGTGGTTTATCCAAACTGTTGAAAAAGGGGGCTGAGTTCACCTAGGAAACCGAGCAGCAGGAAGCCTTTCAAAGGATCTAGCAGATCATGAATCATCTTCCCACCCTCCAAGCACCTGTACATGGGCGACCCCTGTTGCTATATTTAGCATCAAACTCCCAGGCGATAGGAGCCCTGCTAGCACAAGAGGATGATGATGGGAATGAACAACCCATTTACTACGTGAACAGGACACTTAAGGATGCTGAGACTAAGTACCCCAGGATAGAAAAAGCTTGCCTAGTAATCATCTACGCATCCCAAAGGCTGAAGTGATATTTCTCATCTCACCAAATCCTTTTGGTGACTAAGTCACACCTCATAAAAGCACTCCTACATCAGCCCCTCTTGACAGGAAGGATAGCATAGTGGTTAATCCTTCTTTCTTAATATGACATCGGTCTCAGGACCCCTAAGGCTGTCAAAAGTCAAGCCATAGCAGACCTGCTAGCCTAGTTTCCAAAAAAGGAAGAGTGCTCACTAAGCGAAGAGATCCTAGGGGAAGTGGCAGTAGCAGAAATCCCGGGAAAGAAGTGGACAATGAGATTTGATGGGTCAGCAACAACAACTTCAAATGGACTAGGAGTTGTACTTAGCTGCGAAGATGGGGACACCATACCCCTATCTTTTAAGCTTGGGTTTTCTTGTTCAAATAATGCAGCTGAATACAAGGCATACTTGATTGGCTTAACCATAGCATTCAGCATAGGAGTAAAGCATATGAGAGTTTTAGGAGACTCCAATCTTGTGGTCTCCTAGGTGAAAGGTGACTTTGCACTGAAAGAGCAGAGTTTGGCAGCCTACAGGACTTGGGCGCAAAGGCTGCAGCGGGAATTCCAGACCTTTAGTGTGGAGTACACCCAGAGGAGCGAGAATAGGTTTGCTGATGCACTAGCCACCCTAGGATCCCAAGTGCCATTCAAGGGAAAGACACTCTGGTAAGAATAGGTAAGCAGGAACATTCCATCATAAGGATCCTCAAAAGGATGTTCCCTGAAGAACCCGAGTAGTAGGATTGGAGGAATGAGGTCAAGGAGAAAATGAAAGAGGCAGGATATGGAGGAAGTATCAAGAAGCTGAGGGACTACACTCTGATAGAATGGGAGCTATACAGGAGGCTGCCCGGAGGGATCCTATCCTGGTGCATCAATGAGAAATAAGGAAAGCTGAGACTAGAAGAACTACATAGCCAGGCCTGTGGGGTTGCAGAAAAAATCAGTCTATACAAAAGGATGCAACGCATGGGGTACTACTGGCCAAATATGAGCAAAGAGGCAGCAACTATACAAGAGAAATGCCAAAAATGTCTACTCTCAATAGACAAGGAAGAAAGCTATGTTGTATTTGTTATAGAAGATTGGAGAACTCCATTCATGGAGTACTTGGCTCAAGGGATCCTACCAACTGACAGGACATTAGCCTACCAGCTCAAGAGACTTGTAGTCAGGTACTTCTTACAGAACGGGATCCTGTTCAAAAAAGGGTACAACGGGGATCCCCTAAGATGCCTAGGGCTAAGGGAAGCTAGAGAAGTAATCATGGAAGTCCATTCCGGTGACTATGGAAGTCACCTAGGGAAAAGAAGACTCTACAAGCAGTTGCTACTGCTGGGGTAGTATTGGCCAACAATGAAAAAGGACTCCAAGGAACTGGTCAAAACATGCCATGCCTGTCAAGTTCTTGGAGATGCAATCCACACTCACTCAAACGTACTGCAAGATATGACAACACCATGACCTTTCCACACTTGGGGGCTTGATCTCATAGGGCCTATAAACCCCCCTTCCAATGGTTACATATGGATCCTAGCAACCATCGAGTACTTTACAAAATGGTTAGAAGCTATCCCTTTGAAAAAGGCCACTGGAGTAGCCGTGACAAACTTCATTCGAGAGCACATCATCACAAGGTCCGGGATTCCCAGGAGACTGATCAGTGACAATGGGACCCCGTTCATAAACAAAGACATGAAGAACCTGACTGAAGCATATTATATCAAGCATTGAAGGTCTACACCATACTACCCGCAAGGAAACGGCCAGGCTAAAGCCACTAATAGGGTGATGCTGAAGATCCTTAAGAAGATGAAACATGAGTATGGGGGAAAATGGAGTGACCATTTGACAAATGTACTCTGGGCATGCAGGAGCTCTGAGAAAACAGCCACAAGATTCTTACCGTTCTCCCTGGTTTATGGGACAGAAGCCATTAGTCCTGTGGAATTAGTAATCCCCACACCAAGAGTAGTGCTTGAAGAAAACTGGGAGGACACCGAGGAAGCAAACAATGAAAGACATATGCACTGGCAGTACCAGCAAAGGATGGCTAAGGCATATGCACAGGCAGTACACCTAAGGGCTTTCACTGAAGGACAGCTGGTGTTAAGAACAGTAGAACATGTAAGAAGAAACCTCCCAGACCCTCCAAATTTTCCCCAAAGTGGGAGGGACCCTACATCATCAGGGAAGCCCATGATAATGGGTATTACTACCTCTCAAAGGAAGATAGGATAGTCCTGGAAGATCCCATAAATGGGAAGTGGCTGAAACGGTACTATGCATAGAAAATGGAGAGATCTCAGTACATCGAGACCCTTTTGCCGACTCCCCAACCTGCTAAGTATTTCATCATTCTTTGCCTTTGTAATGAATTTTTGTCTAAGTAATTTTGTTCAGGAACTCAGGGTAGAAGGACATTCTGTGATCCTTACTATCTTTGATAACTTTTCTGTGTTCCTCAGATGGTAATTGTGCTTTGATTTAATGAAATCTCTTTTATTCCGTTTAAGTTATTGTTAAATTAAAAATTGCAAAGTCCAAATATGGGCAGACTTGAGGGGGGTACCTAGATCAATGCAAAAGAAAAAAGAGAACTTTGATACATGACCCAGGACCCATCCCACAATTAGCTTAAAATATATGGCATAGGATCACGGGCAAAGGTAAGTGCCCAGGATACCTAGCCTAGTATTTGACAAAAGAAAGTCTGCTTGATTCATGATTTGGGACTTGGAAAAAAAAAGAAAAAAAAAAAAAGAAAAAGAAAGAAAGCACCCAATGTACCCAGTTCAGTACCTGCGCAGCAAAACAACCACCAGGGTACCTGAGCCAGGACCTACAGTAAGACTTGTAGGGACCATGGCCCAAGACTCAGTGCAAAAAGAAAGAAAAAAGACAGTATACGAAAAAGAAAAGAATAGATCCACATATTATTAAAAGCTAGAGGCAGTCTCGAAAAAAAAAAAAAGACAACACAAATACAGATCCATATCACAAAAAATGAGGAAGAAAAGCTAGGAATAGTGTTCAATAGAAAAAGATAAAGCTTATACAACCCAAATTGTTTGAAAATACACATCTCAACTAACTAAAAAAAAAGGGAAAAGGCTAAGGAATGAGGCCGGTCAGTAAAGAACTGTCTGGAGAAATGGTAGGAACAGCTGAAGAAGAGAGAACCCTCTGCCTTTTAACCTTCAAATCATGCAAAACTTTGTGAGCACAAGCTAGAGCCTCCTCAACAGCAGCAATCTCAACATTTATACTCCTGGAAGCCAGCCTCTGGAATAGCATGTGGACCAATGAACGTAAATGCTCCAGCAAGAAGGACAGGTTGAACTTTGCTTCTAAAAGATCCTGCACCACTCCCCTCCATTCCAAAAGTTTTTCTTCAGATAAGGAGTCAAGAGAGGAATCCCTCAAGGAGATCAACACAGCACACAGCAGCTCCGTCAAAATGTTGTCCAGAAACACACCTCCCCTAAAAACACTAATAAAGTCTCCGTGAACTTTAAGCAACCCTTCTAGCAATGGTAGACCCTCCACAGGCACAGAGAAGCGTAAGAAGTTGCCATAGAAAGACCTAAAGCGATGAAAATGGCTTGCAGGGAGGCTGTTGAACTTCAAAAGATCAAACCGAGCCAGGAAGGCAGGGAGCCCTGAGTCAGGATTTGAAATAGCCACTTCTGGAGTCTTCCCCATTGTGGCATCTCCACTTGTAGAGATTAGGGAACTGTTAACCTTCTGGATGGCTTGAGGGGTCCCTACTTGTTCAGTAACCTGAGTAGATCCCACAGCCACTTCAGGAACCACGAACTCAGGATCTCTAACACCTATGTCAACACTTACAAAAGCAGACAAAGTTCAAAAAGGGAGAAAGAGCCAAGGAAGAAAGGTAAAATAAGAAAAGCAAAAAAAAAGGGGGGGACCAGTATCGGCTTCTTGGGGTGGAGCTTCCTCCTCTTACTCCTCTGATTTCTTGGAGGACTCGGTGAAAGAACACACAACACATTGGAGAAAGGGTGAGGAAACCTTGGCAAAATGGCTAAAGGAAGGTAAGGTCACTGAAGGCTTCACCATAGAAGGAAAAGACAAAGGAAGAGCATAAGAAGGGGGAAAGAAGAAAAAGCACAGTAAAGGTGAACAACATGCACCTTCAGAACCCTCTGATTCCAAAGAAGAGGCAGCCTCAATGGTAGATCTCACACTGGTTTGACCTAAAAGGAGAAGAGAAAATAAGAACTCTAAAAAAAAAAAAAAAGGGGACACAAGAGAAGTAAGGTTAAGTATTCTTATAAGGGGTAAATGGGGGCTTACTTGCTTGTATGGATGGAGACGCGCCCCCTAAGGGTTCTTTACTTAAAACAGGTTCAGGTGACACAGTGTTGATGGGATTAAAAGTCTGCTTGGCTGGGGATCTTGGAAAACGGGAAGTTGGGAAGGCTTAGGATCCTGAGTAGCCTGGACACCCTGCATTGGCTGCCCAACCTCCTCAGTCATACCACCATTAGGGGGCTCTTCTTCCACGCTTGGGAGTGCAGCAAGGGGGGCTGCAACCACTTCTTCCTCCAAAATCCTATCAGCCGTGGGATGAGGTACTTCCACCTGCAAAAAAGGGGTAAGTGATAGAACATCACAAATAAGCAGTACCAGAAAAAGGATGGAAATAAATAGAAAAAGGCATGAGTAGAAGAGGTCCATACAATATCATCACTAGACGATTGACTTCTACCTTTCTTGGGGTCTGACTTGCGCTTGGACTGCAAGGAAAATAATCACTCATCAGTTAAAAAAAAGAGAAGGGAAGATGAAAAAAAAAAAAAACACTGTAACAACAATAGCAAGCTAGTGTGAAAAATAAAAGAGAGAAGGAAAGAGGCCTTGCCCTTCTCTCTCTCTCTCTTTACAGGGTCTTTAAGGGTCTTTTGTCTACTACGAGTACGCCCAGAGGGTCCTAAAGGAGACTGAGGTACAAAGTCAAGGGATCCCAAAGAACCATAGGCTAAAGAACTCACAGGAACTTGAGAAAGAGAAGACTCTATCTTAGTCTTCACCCGAGTCCTTGGAACTAAAGGATGTCCAACTTCCTTTCCCACTGTAGGGGAGCTTAATCTCTCGGGTTCCTTAAAAATTACTAGTTGTTCCTGAGACTTCCCAATCTTTCTCCTTTTGGTCTCAAGACCAGCCTCCGTACCCTTTGCACTTTCCTTAAGTCTAGCTTCTTTAACTTTTTCCTGCTTAATCCTTTTTCTTTACCTTTGCCTATGGGAGTGGCAGCACCAATGGCCTCTACTACCCCTCTCTTAATTGGCACCCCAGAAGAAGCACCAACAATAAGGTCACATCCTGACCAAGTCTTTGGAAAATCCTGCACATAAGTCACCCAACCACCCCGAGAGGCATGCCACTTTGCGAACCCTATCTTGCTACTTATGGCAGCAGATACAATACCAGTAATGGGAAGGGATAGGCGCCTGTTGACAGTAGGAGCAGAAAGAATATTGGGATTGGGAACTCTCTCAATCTTACCAGAACCAACATAATCAACAAAAGATTTCTGTACTCTTCTCCAATAGTTGGCAAAACCACTGGAAGCAAAGACTCCCCTCTGGGAGTTAGGCACTACAAACTGAGGGCTTCTCCGTGACCAATAGGAGAAGATCTGAAGCCTCAAGAATGGGTCTAGAGAAGGGAGAGAAGGTACTATATCCTTGAATACTGGAGGGATGTCCTGATTGAAACCAAATTGCCAGAGTACCCGATGTGCTGAGTAATATGTGTACTTGGGGCCAGTTGAGGAGGGCACTGGAAGCCAGGAGGGACTAACACAAGCTAAGTAGGCCAAACTGCCTTCGTCACCACAACGCAGATCAAATGTATTCCCTGGAGAAGTAAGGAAAGAAGCTAACACAGAGTCACAAGCAAACCCGGGGTTGAATTCCCGGGGAGAACGCTAGCTTAAATGCCCTGCCTGGTCAAAAAGCTCAACCAGATTAAGACTACCACCTTTTAGACTGGCCCAATGAAAAATAATTGGATGGCTATCAGTCGAACTACCACACAGACCTTTAATTACATCAGGGGATCCCTGGAACTTATCTTTTACAAACTTCAAATTTCTACACTTTGCTAAAGTAACCGAAGAACGGTCCCACATGAATACCTGAAGAATAGCACAGTGGAGGGATGAGGTGATCGTGTAGCAAGAGTCGCCTTCAACTTCGTCTCCATGAAGCTGATCCAGTTAAGAATAAACATGGCCCAAGAACATGGGGACTAGAGGATATTGAGTACCCAGGGCCAACCTGATTGCCAATGGGAAGAAAACGGACTTAACCCCGTACCCGGGGAATTCACTAAACAAGAATTTACTAAGCCAGAGCGCCAGGAACCCAGCTTGCCTGACTTCCTTGTCTTTCTCTCGCGAAAGATTCATAACCCATTTACCCATCCTGGCCGGTTTCCCACCAGGAGAAGCAGTACACCCACCAAAATGGCTAAATAATTTATCCTCCACCTTGAGATCCTCATCGGAAAGACTAATATCAAAGGGGTTCTCATCTCCAAACACCGGGAGGAGGAAGTTGTTTACCACATCCTCCAAGGTGATCGTAAGCTCTCTAACAGAAAAGAAGAAAGTATAAAGAGAAGGGCACCAACGGTGTACCAGGTGCCTAAGGCCCTTAGCATCTCAGAAACCTTCAAGGTTCCTGGAAATCGCCACTGTGTTCAGGATCCCGGTGCACTCTAGACGACCCAAAACTCCTCATCAAAAAGTTCCCTATCCACCCAAATGGGCCAACCTTGGATCCTCCTAGGAACGAAATCGAAGAAGATAGGGACCGCCTTTTGAGATCCCCGCCTGATCTGGAGATCTAAAATCTCTCTTGGGTCTGGGACCTGAGCAGAACTGGCAAAACTTTCCTGACCGGAGAATACCCATGTATGAAGGGATGAAGGGGCCTCACCGTGAGACACCTGAGGAAAGAACAGATTGGGGGTGTACTAGGGGTCCCGTAAAGGGAAGGCAGGGCGCTCTGCAACCCCATGTGACTCACACTGCGCGGAACCAGAGGAACTCTCGCCCTCAGAGGGGCTGGGAGTATGCTCCCTCCTTTTGCGTGAGGAAGAGGAAGCAATCAAAGCGGTAAGTGTTGGGAAATAAGCAAATCGAGGGAATAAGGAACACAGAGAAGGAAAGCAGATTGACTGTAAGGGAGAAGATAAGCTTAGAATTAAAGGCTCAGGGAAGTAAAAAGAGAATATGAATTGACAACAATAATGGCGCAAAGAGCAATTGGAGAAGACGATGTATGGAAAGGCGCGCCAGTTGCCAAAATTTAATTTTTTTTAGAAGAAAGTTACTGGCCGTTATTAATGAGAGTTACGGGGAACGTGAAAAGTGGGTGGGGAAAATTTTACTCCAAAATCAACTGCCACGTCTCGTGCAAAGGGGGGAAGTTACAAAAGAAAGAAGCGCAACGTGCAAAGAAGGCTGGGATACCCAACGACAATGGGGAGTCAGGATCCTGAAGGAAGAAAAAGGGGACCCCAAGAAGAAAAATTAAAATTGTGAAGAAAGAAGTCCTACAAAAGCTTAAACTCTAAATTACTCACGCGTGGACTGCAGGCAACCCATGAGCTCGGGGGGCTAAATGTTGAGGTAAAAAAAAATTATGACACCAAGGCCGAAAGAAATAACACAATGGGCCAACCCCATGACAAGTAATCATAAAAGGGATGAATTCACCACAAAGAAAAAGGATGGTAAGTCCAAAAGATTTAAAGCCCAAAATCCACGGAAGGAAAAGCTTAGCCTGCCAGGATCAGGGGATCAAGGAGAGTCCTGCAGAAAGAGTTGGGCCGGGATCCCCAGAGGCTTCCAAAGGCTCGGGATCCCTGGGACGCGCAGCACAGCTGAGGTAGAATTGAGACAGCTCAAATGAAGTACCAAAAAAGCACAAGGAACGAAGGACAGACATGTCCTTCTTAAGTACCCAGTGATACAACAAGGAGTCAGAAGGCATGAAGTAACCATTTGTGAACAAAGGGGGTGGTACTTCAGGGAACCCAGAATGAAGAACTATAATGGGAAGTGGCTGGAAAAACCTTCAACCTAGCAGGAAAGGATTCCGACCACTTGGGAAAAATGACAAGAAAAGGGACAGCCAAAAGCTGAAAAAGTAAGGAGCCAAAAGCTGAGGTCAGCTACCTAAAGGCACCTCGGAATGGAAAGTCAGCAAGGGACTTTCAGGGAGACAGCACCAAAAGGAGAAAATTATGAGGAATACGGAAAGGACCAGCCCTCTGAGTGACTGGCACAGCACGAGCTCTGGTACTTAGGGGAGCAAAAGAGAGAAATTAGTGATACCCCGAAACCTTACCATGACACTATAAAAGGGGAAGGCAGCCAGCATTGAAGGGGCAATTAGGCAGTAGTGAACCATAACAGAATCATTGAGAAAACTCTGTCAAAACTTAGAGAAAGTAGAAAAAGAAAGAGAAATACTCCTCGGTATCCCAACACAGCCACTGTAGAACATACTCGGATTTAAAGAGATTCAAACTTTGCAAGTCTTGGAGGCTTGAATGGCCATCTAAGTCTATGATTTTTGAGCTTATTTGGACCTTGTAACACGTCTTAGTGAGCACATTGTAATCCATAATTAAGAAAATAATCAAATATTTCATATTGACTTGAGGATCCTTAACAGTCATTGTGTGCTTTTCCTTATTACATTGTTTTCCTTTTGTTGTTTTTTTTTCTGTTCAATACATATATTCTTGCTTGCTAGTGTATATGTGTTGTAGGATCCTTGCCCTGTGCACCACTTGGTTTGTAAACAGCCTATTTAGCTGTGGTGAACCAAGCTCAGTCCACCAAACCATAAGTATTTGGCCCAGGATCCTTGGGCCTATGTGCTAAGAAAAAAGGCTCTCACACAAAGACTCAGTAATATCTGGTCGGTCAAACACTTCAAAGTCTTCCTCTGAGTCCACCACTTCAAGCACTCAGATTGTTTCTTCTCCTTGTTCCGAGTCTGAAGAGATCACCTCTTTTTCAATGGTACGCTAGTCGGGCAGCTCAACTTGGTGAGTTCCTTCAGGGGAGATGGTCAGTGATGAATCCAGGCACTGCAACGTTGATTAGATGTAGTTAAGGATCCTTGGCTTTAATGACATTCTTGGGAGACTAGAAGTTGAAAGAGATTAGCTTATACTCGAGAATGACATGGGCAACGCGCAGTTGTCCGTCCTTGTGAAGGAAGATCTCAGATTGAAGTATTCTGTTGAGATCTCCTCGGTTGACTAGGTTGAAGTTTAGGGCTGTGAAGTGCTTGTCTGCAAAAGTAAAGAACCAAGGCATGATTAAAAAAAAAAAGAGTATATGAAAAAATGAAGACATGTAGTTATTAAAGAGAAGAATATCTACTAAAGTGAAATTTTCACTTTCTAAAGGGGAAGGGATGGGTTACTTAAGCCTAGAATACCCCACCTGGTTGCCCGTTTCGCATTGGACAATGTAAGCCATCGTGCCATTCGCCTGAGATGATCAAGAAATCTTGGTCCAAGCCCTTATTGGATTCGGGGAGACATGAAATTAATCTGACTAAGGGAACCTTAGTTTTGAGGTAATACCCAGTGTCTTTAAGGTATTGGCAGTTATACACCTAATTAACATCATGATGGGTGAGGTTCACCCCAATCTTATGATTGAGGGAGTCAACACTACCTAGTATCCTAAATAAGTTTGGAGAACATTAGGTCGAGCAAAGTCTATGAGCAATTAAAAAATCTCTAGTTACCCTCCCTATAGGAATTTTCATTCCCCCCTTTATAAAGGCAATGATAGGGATTACCACGGCCCCCTCTGGCCTAAAAGCATGCCAGTCACCTAGGAGGCAGTGCTATTTTGTAACCCCAGGTGGTATGTTATATTGGGCTTTAAAATCTTCTATACCTTTAGGAGTATCTACCAAACTAGCAAATCTACCCATTTAGGAAATAAAAGAAAACTCTTGAAGAATAAGGAAGAAAATTATAGGCCAAAGAAAGGATCCTAAAGTCTATGTATGAGCTAAATGGTACTTACAGAGAAGTATGTAAAGAACACCTCGGACCGCTTCTTTGAGAGATTGGAGATTTGGAAAATGGAGGAAATTGGCTCCCCACATCCTTTATATAGGGAGACAAGGTGAGCGGGAAAGTTCCAGCTTAAGCAACTCATTGCTGGCGGTGGTGCTGGAAACCAGCCACCACCTGAAAATTTTCCTTATCCTCAGATTCACAAATGTCCATACACTGCCTTTTACCAGCCTATTCATCTTCTGACTCTAGCCCAAGCCTACGGTCTGACACCATTTGAACTGGGGCAATCTGATTCTCTGGAATAATATCACGGGTCAGCTTACTCCACTTTCTAGTCAACGTAGAGGGGGTCAATGCTACAGGCTTATTTGTGCAATCACCCAAAGGCATGGGGGTGACCGTAGTTGCATAGGATGCCACGTTAGACCCACATGGGAGTTGCTGAGAACTATTATTTTTGTTGGCCACAATTTTGGACATACTACCCTCATTATTCAACTTCAAACTTGTGATGTCTCTCCTCATATTCTTAGTGCTTACCACCTTGATGAAATAGTCATTTACCATACTTCCATCTGATGAACTCTCGGACTTCTTGAAGGATGGAGGAGCTTGACTTCCCGGGTCTTCTCCACCACAGTGCTTGAGCACAAGTAGAGCCAGGAATCACAGTAACAAATTTTCTACTCCCTCAAACCAAGTCGGCCCGTATCCATTCCCCAAACTGTTGATTCTCCTTCCTTAAAGTTCCCTTGCCTTGAATCCACAACTCACACTCCCTTTCACCATGTGTTACCTGGCCAATAACAAAAATTGGGTAGGCGCTCAAATTTTAATCCAACCCAACCGACCTGCTTACCTTCTACCCAAAGTTTGCTACAACGAAGGAGGGGCTTTGTTATGTCCATGGAAACCCTCACTCGAAGGAATTCATTACCAACACCGTTATCCTCTGCGTCAGCCACCTTAACGACCTTCCCTATCGTGTTGCCTATTGTTTCACCTGTGGCTTGGGTGAGAGACCTTTCAGGGACGTTGTGAATCTACACCCATAATGTGGCCTTACTAAACTCCAACGATGGGACACTTTCAATCTCCCTAACGCGCTCGAAAACTACCATATGTTTTTCATACGTCCATGATTCTAGTTTGAGCACCCTTTCAAGGTCAAGCCCCTCTTCGAAACCAAAAACTAGAATGCTATCACCAAGGTCACAGATTTTCAACTCACCTTTTAGTTTCCATAGAGGTTTAAACGTGCACCCCATAGCCTCCACGTTCAAAACCCGCTTGGTGAAGAAACGACCAGCCAATCTGTGTATTTCCTTTTCATCATCCTTCAAAACTTCAGCCCCAAACTCTTCCTCTTCATTCAGCGAAAACCGAGATCACATGTTCTCCAGACCTTCCATATTGTAGACACTAAAACTAACGATAACCAAAACCCATAGAAAAACTCCTAGCGAACCTACCACCGACTAAGTAGTGACACACCGACCTATCAAGAGAAAGAGGGTCTTGGAGGGGACAAGAAACCTAAACGATGAAAGGGATAGGGATTCTACAAGCAACCAGAGGGGGAAAACCAAACCCTAGTAGATGTTGATTGTTCTTATGAGGCCAATATTATCTAGTTATGCCCTTTCAGAGGAGCCTAACAAATGAAAATGCTCCGGCTTGTGTAATAGGGATTATATTTTTCTTTGAAAAATGGCCGGTTGGAAAATGTTTGGAATAAGATTCAGTGGGTCCCAACATAGGATACCCTCTCTTGTTTCTAAGGCCTTTATGCATCCTTCTTTAACGTTAATTTAGAGTAGGTCCTAATGTTTCTAAGGCCTTAATGTCTGTTAATGATTTCTTGATTCTTTTTGTCTTTTTAATGTGCGGCTTTATTGGGTCGGGGTTGCCTGATTTCATATGTGATGTGTGGCCAGACTTTAGTGAATCAAAAGTCTCTAATTTAGTTTGTGGTGTTTCTTGCACGAATTAGGAAATGGTCACCGTGAAAAATGGTCACCGTGAAGGAGTGAAGGACTATATTAGGAAATGGTCACCGTGAAAAATGGGGCATGTAATCTAAGAAGCAAGAAAAAAAGAAGAACATATTGTATTCAGATAAGCTTGAGTTAAATATAAGAACATCTCATCCTCGGACTTGACCGAGGAGCATTATTTCCATCAATTTGTGCTTTCAATCTCATTAACATCTATCCTATCAGCTCTAGCACATACTTAATTTGCTAAGACGTTTTCTTATTAAACCCATTCTTTAACAAATATATTGTTTTGGGCTCATTGGGCTATCATCCACTGTACTTAGTGGGCTAAAGTTCAACTCTCTAGTCCTTACAGAGGGAAATAAATCACCTCGGCCTTGCATGAGAGCATGAGGTGAAATGCAATTCATATCAAACAACCTATACCTTTGTGAGGAGAAGGTATTCCATGTATCATCTTTCTCACATGTGACTATATAGTATACAATGAACCCAGAAGATATTTAAGATAAGTATTACTTTAAGATAAGTATAACTCTGTAAGAGCATTAGCATCCGAGGATGCAAAAAAAAAAAAAAAAACTTATTTCGCATCCTCAAACACTACTTTATCTATTTTACCAATTCATTTTAAAACTCACCTTGCATCCCAGTTTTTATTTTTACATACAATCCAATACAATAATATAAACTATCTAATAAAATAATATAAAGTACTATTCTCCCTCTTTTTCCTCCCACTCACTTTTTCTCTTCACACACAACCATAAAATTAATTTTTTTTTTTTTTTTTTTTTACAACCTATGAATAGTAAGAGCATTCCCATCAAGAGTTTTAAAAATTTTAGCATTTAGCAATTAAAAAAGCCATTGAAAAATTTCAGCAGCTCTTAGGAGTGCTTGCCATTCGGCAATATGAAAAATACTTGGGGTTGCCGGCGTTGGTGGGGAGAACTAAGAAACAAAGTTTCATCTATCTTAAAGAAAGGGTTTGGCGGAAGCTCCAAGGGTGGAAGGAAAAAATTCTTTCCCATGCAGGTAGGGAGGTTTTAATAAAATCAGTCATTCAGGCTATACTCACCTACACTATGAGTTGTTTCAAACTCCCTAAGGGTCTTGTTAAGGAATTGGAAGTTTTAATTAGGAAATTTTGGTGGGGGTACATTGGTGATAACAGGAAAGTCCATTGGGTTAAAGTGGGATCAGTTATGTGAGGCCAAGGAAGTTGAGGGATTGGGGTTCAAAGAAATAGAGAAGTTCAATGATTCCCTTCTGGCTAAGCAGGTGTGGCGTATGATGAATAATCCAAATTCTCTATGCCACCATGTGTTCAAAGCTCGATTTTTCCCAGATTGCTCAATTTTGGAGGCTAAAGATTCAACTGTTGGTTCCTACGCTTGGAAGAGAGTCCTAAGTGCTAGGGATGTGATCTGTAAGGGTATGGTATGGAGGATAGGGAACGGGCAATTAGTGAGAATTAAAGAAGACAATTGGCTTCCAGTTAAAGCTAATAGAAAGGTGATTTCCCCCCTCACAACTATCCAACCCGAGACTAAGGTGGGTTCTTTGATAAACCATGAGCTTGGAGTGTGGAAAACAGAGCTGGTGGAAAGGCTTTTCCTCCCTCATGAAGCATCCGTGATCTTTGGAGTCCCTTTGAGTAATAGGCTGCCACCTGACAGTATTAGTTGGGGTCTAACTCCAAATGGTACTTTTTCAACCAAAAGTGCATACAAAATGATCGTTACCCTGGATAACAATGGTGTTGCAGGAAGCTCAACTCCTGATTCTCAACACAATTTTTTGAAAAATTTATGGAGCTTGAGGGTGCCAAACAAGGTGAAACACTTTGCTTGGCGTGCATGCAACAATGCCCTCCTCACCATGGCTAATCTTGCTCATATGAACATTAGTCCATCTGATGTTTGCAAGCTGTGTAAGACAGCCCCTGAGGACACTTTTCATGCTCTGTGGGCGTGTAGTAAGCTGGAAGAAGTTTGGAATATGCTATCCTGGACTCAATCTGCCACTCATGCTCGTCCACTAAGCTTTAACAATTTATTGGACTGTTTCTTGCAGGTATAGGAGGATTTCAAAAAGGAAATTTTCATAATGGTGGCCTGGACTATTTGGAATCGCCGAAATGCTTTGAAGTTTGGCCACCCGACGGTTTCAGTGGACTACGTCATCCCAAGAGCAAAAGCATTACTTCAGGAGTTTTTGGCAACTCCAGACAGATCAACCGAGGTCCCCCCCCCCCCCCCCCCCCCCCGGTTGCTGTTCTTCACCAGTGGCATCCTCTGGAGTTCCCGTATTACAAAGCCAATTTCGATGCGGCGGTTTTCCGACAAGCTCCTCGGCAGGGATTAGAGTGATCATTCGCGACAATAGAGACGAAGCTATCAGTGCATTATCTATGCCAATCCCATTGTCCAATTTAGTTGCTGTCTTGGAAGCTTTAGCATGCCATAAAGCCCTCCTCTTTGCCAAAGAAATCGATCTGAGACAGGTGGTCTTCGAAGGAGATTCTGCCATGGTCATTCAAGCAGTCACCCATGGCAACTCTGAGTTAGCAAAGTACGGACGCATCGTTGAAGACATCAAGATATTAACTGCAAATTTTGATTTAGTGGAGTACGGACACATCTTTGAAGACATCAGGATACTAGCTGCAAATTTTGATTTTATTCAGTTTAGCCATGTTAAACGCAATTGTAATGTTGTTGCGGATGCCCTTGCCAAGAAAGCTAGAGACTCTTTAAACTTAGCTGTTTGGCTTGAAGAGGTGCCAAAGGACATTGCCCCTCTTCTTTTGTTTGATATTCCTTAAAGTTATGTTATTTTCTCCCCTGGCCGTTTTGGTCTGGGCTCTCAAAAAAAAAAAAAAAAAAAAAAATCTACTAGGTCATACATAAATAGTACGATTATATATGAAAAAGGAAATTTTAAAAATCATATTCTCCCATGAGCTCTACCTTAAATGGCATCTCATCACTGCAGACATTGTCAGACAAATAAAATAAAGGCACATATCCGGTTTAGGCTTGGGGATTTTATCAGTAGCGAGTGAAAATTGCATAATGGGGGGGTCAACTTGCTTCTTATACCAAAAAGAAGGAATCATGATAGTCTCACCCGAAAGCTATGTATGCAAGGCAGCTTAAACTCAAACACCAACATTAGCTGTTCCTTAATTTATATAAGCTGCCTCTAAAGAAACAAAACTTATGTAGTTAATGCAAATAACCTTGAACAAACAAAATTCTAGATAAAAACAGCTCAGACAATCATATCTAAGTAACAAGAAGAAACACATAATCATTGCTCCTAAGTCATCCTCTGAGCAGCTTCCTTGGCAAGAAGTCTCTCTTTGGCCTTGGTTTTGGCCTGGGATTTGGAACCCATGATTCCACCACCCCACTTTTTCTTGTACTCGTCGTACTTGTCGTTGAAGTTGGCCTGGAAGAACAAGAAACATTGCAAATTAAGTTAATCGATACAAAAGCAGCTTCAACAATAGACAATATATACAAGACAAGTAATTCTTCACCACCTTGATAGCCTCTAAGATCTTGCTGAACTCCAACTTATCTTCATTCTTGACTGTTGTCAAGCACAAAACTGATGCAGTTTTCTTGTGGACAATCTGTCAGAAAAGGAAATCAACTTGGGTTTCAGTTCACATTTCCAATTTTATGGGGAAAGAAATTAAAATAGCACAATATTACAGGCTTGATTACCGATCCCAAGCGGGCTTTTCCTTTCACAATGCAGTATGGGATTTCCATCTTCCTACACAATGCGGGAAGCCAGACAACCAACTCGATTGGGTCCACATCATGTGCAATAACGACCAGTTGAGCCTTGTTCTGCAAGAAGAAGGCATTATAAAAAGCTGATACTAAGAAAACTGTCCACTAACACAAAAGAATGTTGGTAAATATACGCTTTTGAATTAACAACGAAAAATGGGCAAAACTTTAATAGAGTACCTTAAGTACATACTTTAGATTCCCCTTTTAATATTAAGACATGTGGCACTTAGCCAGAGACACTAAACGGCATTAAACTTTTACACGGACTGGGGAAATCCAACAACTCATTCTCTTTCACTTCGATTGAAATCAAGAAACAAAACTCTCCCAATCCACTCCTCTTTGCTAGAAATCAAGTACCCATACCTCTTGAACAGGTGTCAGTGACCACCTTCGATTGTAACAAACTGTAGAACTCGTCATATCCACCAGCAGTAGCAGAATTTTCATGCACCCAATTGCTTGGCTTACGAGAATATATCCTTGGAAAGAGATTAGGTGGACATTAGTTTTGAAAATATACCTTTAGAAAGAGATCTGATGGCTCATTCTTCCAATTGATAACACATTGACCAAACATTGCGACCATAGTTCGGACCGTGTCAACAAAAACCATGGACAGCAAATCTTGACACCCTATCTCCAACTGGTTGAAGTTGCAGGAAAAAATAATCGACAAAGACCCTAAATTGGATAAATTACTGAAGTGGGTTTGCATAACCTCCATTTACCACCGTGAATTTATCAAGTACAACACTAAATCAGTAATTCTTGACTAATTCTCTCATCTAACCTAAAAAAATTGAACCTAAAACTCTAATTAATCTTCAAACCCAGAACCTGTGTATTTGCATAACCACCCAAAACTTGTGTATAATGGATAAAATCCATTGTTATGTATCAAAGGGGCTAGATTCGAGTATGGAAAATTGCCGATCTGTTGTCTCCCACCTTCCAATTTCCAAAGCCTTGGAGTTCCACCTCTGATTTGAATTCCAAGCCCAACACCATTCCTATCAAAGCAAGTCTATCAAAATTGTTTGATTTCTCTTCAAAAGGGTATGAGAGCTTGATTTCTAGCAGAGATAGAAGAGGGGTTGAGAGAGTTTCACTTCGTGAAACAGAAAAGACTGCTGCTCTCAGTCAATGCTAAATTTTAACGCCGTTTAGTGTGTTTAGTTAAGTAGCAATATGTCTTAATATTAAAAGGTGAACCTAAGGTACTGGACATAAGGTACTGCATCTAAGTTTTGCCCAAGAAAAATACTACCTGCTCAATGAGGTATGTGACATGGTTGAGACCATACTTCACAACAATAGGCTTCTTTGCTTCAACAGTTTTGCCTTCAGATTCAGCCTGAGCCCTTTTCAAGAGACGCTCTCTCTTTGCAGCCTTGTCCTCAGGCCTGTACTTGAGTAGCATCTTGAACAGGTTTGTTGCTGCTCATATGAGTTCAAAAGAAGACCACAACAAAGTCAAACACAATTTCACAACCCAAAGCAATAGATTCAAAAGCATTGCTCTTAAAAATAATAGAGAAATGCAAGCCCAGAAGCAATTATATCATAAACTTGAATGACACAGCCCTATAGAAATCCATATCCATAGTATAATAAAGACCATACTTAAATATAAAGACAATGCCAGTAAAAAAAAAAAAAAAACAACACAACTGGCAAACATATTACATCAGGGAGCTATCGAATTACTCCCATTAGGCCAGACCAGCCGAGACGACTATAAATCTTGAGCCTTCAATCAAGGAGAGCACTTCACACGATATCTTTAAAATTAGGCCCAATTAACCACTCCATTTTTTTATAGACTAAACATTTCTTTAATGACAATAATTAAAGGCAAGAACACATTCACAATTGACAAATGTAAAGTAACAAGGAAACAAAATGAAAATGATTCATATTATAAAGCTATTCGTCACATAAATCTAATGTAAATTTAATAACAATACATATAATGTTCCTAGACAGAGAACAATACCACACAAAGTTCAGCCCTGGTTCAAGTAATAACTCATAAATCACATGAATTAATTCAAAGTGGCCAAACCAAACATAAAACCTCCATCGTGTTACAACAATATGGTTCGAAAAATCTCAAATAATTGGAGCAGTAAAAAAAAAAAAAAAAAAAAAGTAAGAATCAAATAGTATACATACCAAGGTTCTTATCGAGGGTTTTGGTGAACTGGTTGAGAGCTGGTGGGACCTTGAGCCTCTGCTTGAGGATCCTCTTCTTCCTCTGAAGCTGAACAGTCTTAGGCCATTTGACGAATCGGGTCAGATCTCTCTTCGGTGGCAAAGCCCCACCGATCCCAAACTGCTTAGGACGCTTCTCGAACAATGGGTTCAACACCTTCTCCGTCTTCTTCTTCGATGCTGCTGCTGGCACTGGTGCCTTTCCACCTCTCTTTGGAGCCTTCATCGTTCACAAAAACACAGAAACGCTTAAGCAATCAGAAGAATAGAATACATACAGAAATGAAAATGAGAAGAGAGAGAGAGAGAGAGAGACTGACCATTTGTGCCGATGTGTTGAAGGTCTCGTCTGGTTTACCTTTGCTAACGGCAGAGGAAGAAAAACCCTAGTGCGGTATCCTATATATACTAGGGCCGTTTAGGGTTTTCTTTTCTGAAGGCGCAAGGTGTATACGTGTGTGAGCGATGTGACAACGTATTTGGGCTGCAAAAGCTTATAGCCCATTTGGGCTGAGGTATAAAGTTTTCGGTCAGTCGGCGTTGGGCTTCTCAAACGCAATCATGATTAGGGTCTAATGGGTAATCTGATTATTTCAGCATTAATATTTTTTGAAAAATTGTTCATTTTTCAAAGAGTATTTTCTAAAAAATTATCTCATTTTCTAATGTTTGGTAACGACTTTGAAAATGAACTTAAGAATGTTTTCTGATGTTTGGTATGCAATTCTTTTTTTTTTAATATTTCTTGTATAATTTAAAACATGTGTATTATATAAACCAACTAATGTAATCATTATAAATAAAAAAAAAATAATGAATTTGGTTTTCATACTAAAATTATGACAATAGATACAATCAAAATTAATTAATTGTTAAATTTTTATGATCTCCACCACTCATCTTGCTCATATATATGGATAGTAACATACGTATGTATGTATGTACACACACACATATATATAAATTTTACAGGAGAATACATTTTCAATAAATATAAATAACGATAATTTTTAATTATCTACTCTTTTTGTTGGTATACTAATTGTCTGCTATGGTCAACTACAAGTCTTCAATATTATTCTAAATTATGTATTTACATAATATATCTGCATAATATATCATCACTGTATAAAGTATTTGCCAACAAAAAAAGTATTTGCCAATAAATGCAATTCTCCTAAACAATTATCATTCATTATATAACAATGTTATTAGTCCATGGTAAAGATTGTCCCATGTAAAAGCAATTTAGAGCAATATAGGTACTATGTTTAAAATTTTCATCATTTACTTCATCCATTCTTTCTTCTTCTTCTTCTTTTGTTTTTATTTATTTATTTATTTTTTTGCACTTTATGTACGAAAAAGAAGTAACTTCTACTAAGAATCTATCAAACCGAAAATTTCTTAGAGAAAAAAGAAAATCAAGCTTGAAATTCAAAGCAAAGAATTGAGATTTTGGTAAAGAGGAATGAAATAATTACCACTACAAATTTGTTTTCCTTTGCAAGTTGGAGCTATTGACCAATCAGTGAAGAAAAAAAAATCTAATCAGAGAATTGTGTTACAGAAGGGAAGCATGGAGAAAAGAGAGAAGATAGATAGTTAAAGAGAGAGATCTATGGGAAGAGGATAGACCAGAGTTAGTGACAGTGAGGGTGTAAGGAGAGAAAAAGCAAAAAGAATAGAGAAAAAGTGAGAAAGCTTACCACAAGAGAGAGAAGGCGTCAAAAAACTATGTTTCCCACCGCTATAGACGAAAATAATATTTATAGGAAATACAACGCATGAGAGAGAGAGATTGTTTCCCAAAAAAAAAAAAAAATTGGAAAACAACATATAGAAACAAAGCCTTATTTTTATTAGGGTTTTCCGTTGACCAAAGATAGTTTTCTATTGACCAATTTTTTTTGTGCTACCAAACACTAAAAAATGTGGAAAAATATCTTTACAGAAGATTTTTCAGCGAAACAAACAGAGCGTTATATATATATATATATGTATATATATATATATTTTTTTTTGAGAAGATGATCTATATAACATCTAGCTAATTGGATAAAATCAGGGATAGATTAAAACATTGGGGCCAAAGTATAAACCATTTTTTTTTATTAAATGAAAATCCAAACTAGCACACATTGAATGTTAACAAAATTTTAATAAAAGAAAATATACAAAATAATTGTATCATAATACACTACAATAGTGGTTATAGGGAGTATGCCTATCACTAAATCGTGTATGTCGAATATTGGATTTAAAGACCCCTATGGAGATAATCCTTCCCAAAACTAAGTTTTGTATTTTTGAGTTCTAATCTCAATTTGAATTCTATATACAAATAGGAGGATTGATATACAAATTGGCCGAGTTATGTGCATTGCACAAGTACAGATGTCATATTTATATTGGTTGTTGGAGCCCAAGACTTCAAACATATTTGGAGCCAAACTTTGTCATTACCACATTCTTTACTATTGATATCTCTTGTACACGGCACCAACCTATATACCAACCTACATTTAAAACCATTCCCATTACCTACTAACCAGTTGCCTGCCTTAAACAACATTTTTTATTTAAAAAATTTCATCTACTAGTTCTTTTGGAAGTTGGGCTCTTGAAGGTTGTAGGCTCTAAGTGTGTTAGACCTAGATTTTTTTTGTTATGCTTGAATATTTTAAGGAGGATCGTGTTTTATGTTGAATCTTGTGGTATTTTGAGATATAATCATATATTTTGATTGAACACTTTTGGAGTCAGTGGCGGCTCCAGGAATTTTTCTCAGAGTATTCCTTAAGGAGTATAAATTACACAACCCACTATGCATTATCCACGGCTCAACCCACTGCCTAACATAATTTAATTTGTTTGTCTTTTATAATGTATTGGTTAATTAAATTATTAATTATTGTTGTTTAGTTACTTCATTATTTTTCTTTATTGACTGCTAGCAGTTTAGCACACATCCCACTGTGCATTAGCACACACCCCATGTGCATTATCCACGGCTCAAATCACTGCCTAGTGCCTAACATACATCCCACTGTGCATTAGCACACACCCCATGTGCATTATCCATGGCTCAAATCACTGCCTAGTGCCTAACATAATTTAATTTTTTTGTCTTTTATACTGCCTTTGCATGCCTTCAGCCTTTATTGCTTCTACCTGTCCACTTCCCCAATTCGAATATCCCACCCCATGGCCCCATGGCCCCTATCCACCACCCACTCAACAGACAAGAGTCACAAGAGCCAATCAACATTCCACAAAATATTAAACATATCAAACATTCACAACACAAAAAATTTACAATACACAAAACGACAAACTCACAAACCAATAAAGTCAAAATGTCAAATAAAGTTATAAAGTAAAGGCAATTAGACATTTAGACATAGAGAAACAGAGAGATAAAGAGAATCTCATTTCAGTTCAAAGAGAAAGAAAGAGAGAGCTCCGCTCTCACTCAGTCACTCTCAGATCAGAGCACAGCAATTAGCAAAGCCAAAGATGTAAGATTTAGATGAGATAGACAGATAGAGAAAAAGAGAGAGAAGTAAATAACTGAAATACCTTGAGGCCTGAGGGGTGGCGCCACGATAGCATGTCGAGGCGAGGACTCAAGGGACGAGGGTCGAGGCGACGAGGCAAGCCAAGCAATCTCTGATCCGATCTCCGATCTTGTCGTCGCTATTGCTCGAGTTTGAGGCCCGATGTGCTCTATTACTCGAGTTTGAGGCGGTCCAAGTGGAGGCGCCATCGCGCCGATGTGCTTGGAGCTTGGTCATTGATGAGGTTTTTTTTTTTTTTTTTTTTTTTTTTTTTGAGAATCTGTTTGGGTTGGGTTGTATTTAGTTAATAAAAATTTAACTAATTTTTTTTTTTTTGAGAATCCGTTTAGGTTAGTTTTGTTTAGGATTGATGTTTGGCTTTTTTTCCTTGGGGTGGGTTTGCTATGTTAAATTTTTTTTTTTGGGCTTTTTCTTTTTGCTTGAAAGTAGAACAAATAAAGGAGCAAAATTTAATTTTATTGGCATAAAAAAAATTGAAGGTGTTCCCAAATTTTTTTTAAAAGGGTATTCAAATAATTTTTTATTATTATTATTATTATTATTATTATTATTATTATATATATATATATATATATATTTTTTTTTTTTTCAGGTCAGGGTGCCCTTAACGTGGCGCCACCACTGTTTGGAGTTATGCTTTGTAGTGATCTTTGTAAATTCCCCATAGAACTTTAATTTACATTGTAGAGATTTTTAATATTTTAATATTCTTATAATGGAAATGGGCGTTATTTGACAGGAACAAAGTACCTCTCTTGATTATTTGTTTTCTCATGCTTTGGACCCATGTAGGTTTTGACCATGATAAGATTACACAATTCTCTCATGCAACACCAATATTATAACAACAACAACTAACACATAAAACACAAATCACATCAACGCAGACCATGTAAAAGATGCAAAATTTTAAAAATTGTTCATCGAACAAAATTGGTCTACAAAAAGTTCCAATTTTTACATGTACTTAAGTGCAGGAGTCAGGACACAAACATGGGTGAAATGACAATTAATCATTTTTATATACTTAATCCCAATATTAAGGGGAAATCATAGATAAAAGAACAAATAATGCTAGTTTTCAAAAGTACTCCATTTTTTCTCTCATTAAAAAAATAATCAGCCCATATTGTATTTTTGCCCATATTACTCAGGTTATCTATTAATTGCATAAATATGGGATTATTACTCTCTTCTTCTTTATTTTTTTTATTTTTTTATTTTTGAGAATCTACTCTCTTCTTCTTTATGGATGTTGTAATATGAGATTATTGTTGTGTTCCTTCCTTATGGATGTTGATCTTAATGTGGATGTTGATCTTGATGAAGTTTGCAAGAGAGTCCACATTTTTAGTAGCTTCACTCTTCTCCATTTCAATAGTTTGCGCCATGTCATTACTTATCTCTATATTCTTTCCCAAAAACAATGACAAGTTCATTGTAGTGGGGGAATAATTATTCCTTAAAACACTAAACCAATCAAAATACATTTGTAGAAATGTAGAAATGAGAGAGAGAAAGAGGGTGACCTTTTTTGCGGATGTGATGGAAGATTTCTCTGCGGTAAAGAAAACCACAGAATGACATATATGTGCATTTAGGGGTCTTTTTTTTTTTTTTTTTTAAAGGACAAGCTTTGTATACGTATTTGGGTTATTTCAATCTTAGCCCATTTGTTTGACCGCTTTATTGGGTTGAATATGAAGTTGCGGCATTGCTAAAAAATTGTGGTTGGGTTTCTCTTAAACAATTAGGGTCTTTTTTTTTTTTTTTTTTTTTTTAGAGAGAGTTTCAACCTATGGCGTCCGTTTCTGATAATAGCTCTTTATTATCAGATCAAGACACCAATCAGTTTTTGGTGTAGGCGGGGATTGAACCCCAGAGACTTTACCAGCTGAGCTAACTGGAACCCACTTAAACAATTAGGGTCCAAATGAGTGGGTTGGGGAGTTATTAATGACTTCGGTGCTTAAAAAACATTTATTGAATTTAAGATAGGTTAGATTTACTTTTAATTCCCTCCAATATTTTAGATTATTATGTGAGCATGTATTAAGTTAAAACCATTATTGAAAAGATTCCAAGAATTAAATGGCCATTCAAGAAGATAAAATCAATTAAACAATCAAAATCAAATTAAACAATAAACACTACTTGAAGTTGGAAATAAATAAATTGAAAGAGATCAAGTATAAAATTCTTTGAACTTCTAGAAATGAATAACATTTTCTCACATAGTCTAAGCTCTAACTTAGACTATGTGAGAAAAAGAACCTATTTCCCTTCTTCCTTGTGTGTGTGTTTGTTTCTTAAAAAAAAGTCAATTTTTTTTTTTTTAATTATAGAAATGAATAGCAAAATTCTTCCATAATATAAGCTCAATTGTAAATTTAACAATATAGGTGTGTACGTCAAAAAAAAAAAAAAAAAAACAATATAGGTGTGTAAAATATAATTCATGTCATTTATAAATTTCATGGTGATTATATAGGACACCTATCACAATATTGGTGTTGGTTAAAGATAGACCATGACTGTCTATAAAGTCACACAATATATATGCGAGATGCAAGCCACGTGGTAGAGTTAATTAATAAACAATGCTAATGATATTAACTCAATCAAAATAAATTGAAATATTTAGACGTTATATGCATGTTCAACAAAGGTCATTGGTAATTTACCCAAATCAAAGTTTCTCTGGCTGCTAGGGTTTCCTACGCCGCCTGTAGAATAACGTCCCTTACAGTGTTTAGGTCTCTGTTCCCTCTAGCCGCCTTAGCGCCTGGTAGGACGGATTGTTCCTTTGATCGTTAGTTTGGTTTGTTACTCTTTCTGCATCTCTCAGTGTTCAACGAGGGGTCTAAGGAGTTGTGTTATTTTCGCTGCAATTAATAATGGTTGGGTTGGATAGTCTATGGTCCCGATTCACTTCTTATGATGATGAAGAGCATGGGGCGGAAGCCCCACAACCTGTGGAGGAGATTGCTCACCGTTTGGCTGGGCGCTTTTTCACCAAAAGAACTCTGAACGTTGACTTGGTTGCTCGTACTTTTAAACCCTTGTGGAAACCGGTGGGAGAACTCAAAATCCGGGACGTCGGAGACAATATTCTCTTGTTTGAATTCGAGGATAACCTAGACCTTGAACGTGTGTTGGAGCATGAACCGTGGACTTTCGACAAGCACATCATGATCTTCGAGAGGGTTTCAGTTGTGGAGGAAGTCCCATCTTTAGAGTTCTTAAGGGCAACTTTCTGGGTGCAGCTTCATAATGTGCCTGAGAAGAGCTTAAACCAAGCCACGGGCGAAGCCATTGGCAAAACCATTGGTAAGGTCATTGAGGTTGCGAATCCAAAAGACGATGGTAATGGAGGTGAATTTTTGAGGGTGTGTATTTCCATTGACATTTCAAAACCACTACCAAGATGCAGAAAGTTGTGGTTTGAAGGTAAACAAATAGGTTAGGTTGGTATTAAGTATGAACGCCTTCCCAATTTTTGTTACTGGTGTGGTCGTCTTTCTCATGGAGACAGGGATTACGAACTGTGGATTAAAGGCAAGGAAAACATGAAGAAGGATGATTAGCAATTCGGGGAATGGATGAGGGCTGATACGTTTAGGTCAACAAGGAAGACTGTAACTGTTATTCAAGGCTCTTCTCGCACTCAAGCTCCTTGGTGGAGAAAACCGGGTAGTAAAGGAGCTCATGCTTCACCCCAACCTTCTGGCACGAGCACCCCAACAACACAACAAGTCCCTCGTGATGTGAGTGAACGTGAGTACATGAGGGAAGTAGTAATGGAAGAGTCACAAGCAATCAATCTTCCACATGTGGCTTTCGGTGGGGCCAGTGAAGTACCAATGAATCATGGTTTTGTTGAAATTGGAAGCACGGATAATTTGACTAATAGTATATAGGGGCTACGTATGGACAAGTGCATGGGAAATGGTTCAATATTGAATTATATTATTGGCTCACAAGCTAAGGAAGTGGTGGACCTTACACAAAATCATGCACCACCTGTGCTCATACGTTCTCCTCTAAGTGAGTGTACTAATACAGTGGGTAATCAACCCACCCCTATCTCACTCAAGTCCTTTAAGAGGCTTGCCCGTGTGGTCAGTACGAAGCAACAGGCTTTACCTCCAAAGGGTAGTTCAGATCGGAGACCGGGGTTGAAACTAGAAGATGGTCAGGGGTCCAAAAAGCAGCGGAGGGATGGGTGTGAGTGGTATGAGCAGGAAAATTTTCAGGTGGAGATTTGTGTCCAATCCCACCCATCACAATGAGTTGCCTTAGCTGGAACTGTCGTGGGCTTGGGAACCTACAGACAGAAGAAGAGCTTGTTGCTTTGGTGAGCAATAAAGATCCCAAGATGGTTTTCTTGATGGAAACCAAAGTTGAAAAAAATACTATGGAAAGAATTGGTAGAAAAATGCAGTTTGCTAACATTTTTGTTGTTCCACGTGTTAACACAAGTGGTGGTTTGGCCTTACTTTGGAAAGTTGATTGTTCTGTGGATGTTCAGTCTTTTTCCAATAACCACATTGATGCTATTGTGGACCATGGAGTTGATGACGCCTGGCGGTTTACGAGTTTCTATGGTGACCCTAATACTGCTAACCGAGAAAACTCCTGGTCTTTGCTACGTGTTTTAAGTCGTCGTTTCTCTCTTCCTTGGATTTGTATGGGTGATTTCAATGAAATCTTGTTGGGTGAGGAGAAACTTGGCTGGCTTGATCGACCTGAAAGACAGATGCAGTTATTTAGAGATGCTTTGGATGACTGTAGATTGAAGGATTTGGGATTTAATGGTTACCCTTTTTACATGGTGCAATAGGAGACCTGGTGCTCACAATGTGTGGATCCGACTTGATAGGGGTGTTGCCATAGTGGAGTGGATGTTGAGATTTCCTACTTCCCGAATCCATCACCTAGATGCTTTTCATTCAGACCATAAGCCAATACTACTATGCTCGGACTCTGAACTGAAGCGTTTCTATAGGCGGGGCAGGCCTTTTAGATTTGAGGCCATGTGGGTTAAGGATGATTCATGTGAAAAGGTTATCAAAGATTCTTGGGGTTCAGCTAGCCTTGCAGCTTCGATGTGGGGCTTCAGCAGAAAACTCGGTTCAGTCCAAGACAATTTGAAAGCTTGGAATAGACATTCCTTTGGTCATGTCCGTAACTCCCTAGCCAAAAAGCTAAAGGAGTTGAAGGTAGTGGAGGAGTCGGGTGGGTATGTTTCAGATCCTACCCGTGTGCACATGCTACGCTCTGAGATTGAGCAACTGAAAAATAAGGAAGAATGTATGTGGAAGCAACGTTCCCATACAGCTTGGTTGAAGGAAGGTGATAAAAATACTAGATATTTCCACTATAGAGCAACCCAAAGAAATAAACGTAATCTTATTTTGGGTTTGGAAGATGAGGCCGGTGTTTGGGTTGACGAGGAAGAGGTTTTGGGCAAAGTGGTTGAAGACTACTTTCAAGACATGTTTACATCATCAAACCTGAGTCAGTTTGATGAAATCTTGGTGGATTTGCAACCAGTGATCACAGCTGAAATGAGTGCTTCCTTAAGCCAAGACTATCAAGCTGAAGAAGTGCTCCTTGCTCTTAAACAAATGGCCCCACTCACTGCGCTTGGTCCAGATGGTATGTCTCCCATTTTTTATAAAACTTATTGGCATATTGTTGGTGATGATGTTATCTCTATTGTTCTTAATGCTTTAAATTCGGGTAAGGTTCATGAATCTCTCAATTCTACCTTCATTGCCCTTATTCCAAAGGTTAAAAACCCGAAACGAGTTGCTGAATTTAGACCAATTAGTTTGTGTAATGTTGTTTACAAATTAATTGCCAAAGTGGTGGTTAACCGGTTGAAACAAATCTTATCCCATGTGATTGATGACTCTCAAAGTGCTTTTCTCTCGGGTAGACTTATCACTGATAATGTCCTTGTGGCATTTGAAACCTTGCATTACCTTAAAAGAAAAACCCAAGGTAAATTGGGATTTATGGCTTTAAAGTTGGATATGAGCAAGGCTTATGACCAGGTGGAATAGGTTTTTTTGGTGAAGGTCATGGAGCATTTAGGCTTCCCGAATAAGTTGGTCTCCCTTATATCTTCTTGCATGAGTACAGTCTCCTATTCTGTCCTCCTTAATGGCCAACCTGTGGGTAACATTAAACCTACAAGGGGCCTTAGACAGGGTGATCCTTTATCACCCTACTTGTTTCTCCTTTGTGCTATGGGTTTACAGGGACTTATCAAAAAGGCTGAAACTAATGGTGACATCAGAGGTGTATCTATTTGCAGAAATGGCCCACGGGTATCTCATTTATTTTTTGCAAATGACAGTGTACTCTTTTGTCGGGCTAAAGTGGAGGAATGTCAGAAGGTCCTTGATTTACTCTCAGTCTATGAAAAAGACTCCAGACAGAAAATAAATAGAGAAAAAACAAACATTTTCTTCAGTGCAAACACCCATCAAGACATGCAGAATCAGATTCAACAACTTTTAGGAGTGCCAGCTATTCGCCAGTATGAAAAATATCTGGGTTTGCCAGCATTGGTGGGGCGTGCCAAAAAACAAAGCTTTGTCTGCATCAGAGAAAGAGTTTGGAGAAAATTACAAGGTTGGAAGGAGAAGCTCCTTTCACAAGCTGGTAGAGAGGTGCTTATCAAAGCGGTCATCCAGGCGATACCTACCTACACTATGAGCTGTTTCAAGCTCCCTAAAGGTCTGATCAAGGAACTGGAAACTCTCATTTGAAAATTCTGGTGGGGGTACAGCGGAGATAGTAAAAAAGTACATTGGGTTAAGTGGGAAAGATTGTGTGAAGATAAGGAGAAGGGAGGGATGGGATTTAAAGACATTGAAAAATTTAATGATTCTTTGTTGGCCAAGCAGGTTTGGTGTATGATTAATAATCCGGATTCTTTATGCCATAGAGTGTTCAAAGCTCGATTTTTTCTGGATCGTTCAATCCTTGAAGCTAAGGATTCTACTTTGGGGTCCTATACATGGAAGAGCATTATAGGTGCTAGGGATGTGATTCGGGAAGGGATGGTTTGGAGGATTGGGAATGGGCAATCCGTAAGAATAAGGGAGGATAAGTGGCTGCCGGTTCAATCCAACAAGTCAGTCATCTCATCTCTTCCCTCAGTTGCACCAGAAACTAAGGTGAGCTCCTTAATTAACCCGGAGCTGAGAGGGTGGAATTCGACCTTGGTGAATCAGCTTTTCCTACCCCATGAAGCCACTGTCATTTGCGGCATGCCCCTGAGCATAAGACTACCTCCTGACAAAATTATATAGGGCCTCACTCCTTCGGGTATGTTCACAACAAAGAGTGCCTACAAGCTTCTTGTTTCTCGTAATTCTACTAACCATGCAGGTACATCATTGTCTGAGAATCAGAGGCTGTTCAGGAGAAGTTTGTGGCAGCTTAGAGTGCCAAACAAGCTCAAGCACTTTTCCTGGCGTGCGTGCAACGATGCCCTGCCCACAATGACCAATCTGGTGCGGAGACACATTGCCACCACAGAGGTTTGCAGCGCCTGTCAAGCTCAGCCCGAGGACACCCTCCACGCCCTATGGTCTTGCACGAAACTTGAACCAGCCTGGAGCTCACTTTCTTGGTCCCTGCCCTCTGCTAATGCCCACGCGTTGAGCTTTTAAGAACTTCTTCATCGATACATGCAGATCAAGGAAGACTACAGAGCCGAGATCTTCGTCACCATTGCTTGGATGCTGTGGAACCGACGCAATGCTCTGAGACTCAACCTTCAAGTCCAGCCCCTCAACCGTATAAGCTCTTTGGCCGGAAGTTACCTTCAAGAATTTCTGGACGTCCTAGATCAGACACCAGCTGCTACGGGCCCTCCTTTGCCTCAGCAATGGCAGCCACCTGATGAAAATAAGTTCAAAGTTAATTTTGATGCTGCGGTCTTCAAGTCTTGTAACCAAGCAGGGATAGGTGTGATCATCTAGGATTGGCGTGGTGAGGCTATTGGAGCATTATCCACGTCAGTTCCTGTAGCTCAATCAGTTGTGGAGTTAGAAGCCCTTGCTTGTCGCCGAGCGGTGCTGTTTGCAGTGGAGCTAGGCCTTCAAGATGTTGTCTTTGAGGGTGACTCCCTCCAGGTGATCCAAGCTCTTAATCAGGACAACGCAGATCACTTGACTTATGGCCACATTCTCGAGGATATCCGAACCCAAATTGCTGCTCTTTCTTCTTGTGAATTTTTTTTTAATACTAGGCACTGCAACGTTGTAGCAGATGCACTACCTAAAAAAGCCAAGAACTATAGGGAGACTCGGGTATGGATTGATTTCATGCCTGAGGACATTGCCCCTCTTGTAGTTTTTGACATTCATTGAGTTGTTTTCTCGTGGAATAAAAGCCCAGGCTACTGATAGTCTGGTTTCTCAAACAAAAAAAAAAAAAAAAAAAAAAAAAAAAAAACAAAGGTCATTGGCATGTTGCTAAGATTTGGATATGGCTGTATTTAGCAAAAAGATTTGGATAGTACTATAAACAAGCTGAGTTTTGTCGAGTAGTGTGTGTTTGAGTTGGCTCGTCAGTAAAAGTAAAAAACACAAGCTTAGCTTGAGCTTGAGACAAGCCTAAAATAATGTTTGAGTGTGAACTCGTGGAAAAGTCAAAAAGCTCGAGCTTAATATCAACCTCAAACTCGAATTCAGGTCAAATTTTTAAACTTGAGATCCAAGATAATTACAAAAATGAAGTAAACAAAATTAATAAAATAGCATACTCATTCCATCCTTCTACTTCTACTTATGATTAGCCATTGTTCAAATTACAATTTTATATAATTAAATCCATCCATTCATCCTTCCTTATTTACAATTTCAACAATTGTTCAAAATACAAGAACTAGAAAGAAACTTGTTTTGTTATTATTATGAATGAGAAAAGAATAACATGTTTCATAACTTTACATTAGATGGTGGATAAGGAAGGACCATACATAGCTCACTTAATTTTTTTGTAAAAAAATATAACTTAAGCCTAAAATGGTGCTTGGTCAGTTTAGAGGGAATGAAAAAATTAAACTAATGAGTAGTGGTCCCATGTGGACCATGTTATTATCAAGATATGAGTAATGATTTTATTTAGCAAACATATATCAAACCTATAAATGAGTCTATGATCGACTTGTTTTGTATCGAGGCTTATAGCTCACGAGCTTGTTTATGAACAAATTCTTTTTCTTGGGCTTAGCTTGTTTATTAAAAAAGCCTAAAACTAAGACTTATGTTTGGCTTATTTATAAATAAACATGAATTATCTTTTTATCAAACTGAGCTTAAGTTATTTATGAACGGCTTCGGTTTATTCACAATCCTAGATTTAGATATGGTGCAATCATGCAATTACCACTTGATTGTGAGATATAAAAATTCGGATGCTAAAAAAAAGTTTCAACCTTTTATCTTTTTACCATCTTAATTTTTACATCTCATGAATTCAATTCTGCCTACTTGTTCCCAAAAAAAAAAAAAAAAAAACTGCCTACTTATATTTATATTTTAAAATTAAAAAAAATAGGTTAATTATCAAGCAGAGTAAGGCATTTGGAAATTTTATTGAAATTAAGAGTTTGGTAGAGGAGTTTGAGTAATATTGTTTATAATTTTTTAAGAATGTGTGAGTGAAAAAATATGTAAATGAAAAAATATGTATTATATTGCTTAAAAACTGAAATTCAGCTTTTGGCGAAAAAAAAAAAAAAACTGAAAATGAGTTGGCGAATTTTAGTCGCCATAACAACAGAAAACATCGAAATCGATAAAATATTAGTATTTTGCTCTCTCTTCTCTCTCTCTCTCTCTCTCTCTCTCTGTAATTCAGATTCGAGCCCCACTTCACTTCTCTCTCCGACCGACCTTGATACACAAACTCCTTTTTGTTTTACCTTCTTGGATCTGCAAATTGATGATGTTTTATTTAGGTAGTATTTGATTAAAACCACGTAAAACAGACGCTATATTATTTTTATTATTATTTTCCTTAAAAGTCTTCAGTTGCACGCAAAGCTAAACCTGGTTGAAGATTTATGAGTATGAGTTTAAAAGATCATAGATGAAGAAACCAACACCGTTTCACACTTCACCACACTAGCAAGCAAAGCAAAGCAAACCCACCACCACTATGGACAACAGAAACGTCGTCGTTTGTGACAATGGCACTGGGGTATGTTTACTAATTTTTGTTTCCAATTACTCTTCTTAACCTTTTTCTTCGACCCATCAAATAATATATAATTTAGGATTGTAATTACTAGGTAAGAAGGCGAGATTTGATTAGTGTTTGTTTGATTAGCTGAGCTAAACGAGGTTTTGCTTCTCAAAACAATTTTGTGGAAACACATGACATTATTGGTTTATTTGTCAATGGATTTGCCTATTTCGATTTGTACTTTTGTTTTTATTTATGTAACTTGGGTTTTTTAATGTTAGTTACTTGTGAATGATTTCGATTATTCTGTTGAGGATTCATAGCCGAACCCGTAGTTTTGGGACTAAAATTTTGTTGTTGTAGTATGTCAAATGCGGCTTTGCTGGAGAGAATTTCCCTACATCGGTATTCCCTTGTGTTGTGGGAAGGCCTATGCTTCGGTACGAAGAATCACTTGTGGAACAAGAGCTAAAGGTAAACTAATTGCATTTTGTGTTCTTAGACCACAAATGGGATTTCTAGGAAAATCTACAAATCTTCATGTTATTATTGCAAATGGTTTCCATAACTATATATGTTGATCTGTCAATGAATGTACATTACATTCTTATGTTTACTACTACAGTCGAATTGAATGAAATGAGAAGGTTATTATGTATCCCTTGTTATTACTTTACTGTTGTTGAAAATTGACATGGAGGCAAATATATGACTTAGTGTTAAGGAGTTAGTATGCTTGGTTTTGATTTTATAATCTTGTTCACTTCACATGCTCTGTAGTCTTAAGTACATAGCTGCCAATCGTTTATGCTTATTCTTAGTTATTAATTCAGTATGAAGAATCACTCCTCGAGCAAGAGCTACGGGTAAACTAATTTTCTTCTCTAGGACAAAAATTGCATTTTGTGTTCTTAGACCACAAGCGGGATCTGTAGGAAAAACTTCAAATCATGTTATATGCTGGTTTCTTGTTAAAACAATTTCATGGTGTATTATTGCAAATGGTTTCCCTAACTATATATGTCAATCAGTGAATGAATGTACATTACATTCTAATGTTTATTGCTACTGTCGAATTGAATGAAATGAGAAGGTTATTATATATCCCTTGCTATTTTTACTGTTGTTGAAAATTGACATGGAGGCAAATCTATGACTTGTGTTAAGGAGTTAGTATGCTTGTGATGATTTTATATTCGTGTTCACTGCACATGCTCTGTGGTCTTTAGTACATTGCTGCCAATCATTTATTGCTTATGCTTAGTTCTTAATTCTGAGAGGCTGTTCTTTATTTCTTATTCATTTAGGATATTGTGGTTGGAGAATCTTGTGCAGACTTGCGGCATCAACTTGATGTATCTTATCCTGTCAGCAATGGTATCGTGCAAAACTGGGAAGATATGAGTCATGTGTGGGACCATGCATTTTACAATGAATTGAAAGTGAGTGTCAAGAGGTTCTGATTGCTGTGGCAACCTATACTGTAAATCTTGCTTATTCTTTTCTTGATACAGTTTCATTGGATCATTACTAAGTCTGTTTCAAACTTTCTATTAACAGATTGATCCAACAGAATGCAAGATTTTGCTTACAGACCCACCTCTTAATCCTTCAAAAAATCGTGAAAAAATGGTTTGTGATCGTTTTTTCTTTCTAAAATGATTATCTTTGGTAAACTTATCTTTATCTTAATTTATATTTTGAATCATGATATTGGCTTTTCATTATTTTACAGGTTGAGACCATGTTTGAGAAGTACAACTTTGCTGGCGTCTTCATCCAAATCCAAGCTGTTTTGACATTGTATGCTCAAGGTGCTTATAAAGATGATTGAAGGTTATAATTTTTTAATATTCTTCAAAATGTTCTTAAAAAAAAAAAGACAATAACAGTGAATCTCATCATGATGCCTTTGCTACATTTTTGGTGGAAAAACTTTAAAACTCCCTATTAATACTAATTTTGCTACCGGTTTTATACACAACATTACCATCCCTTTTTAGTTATGTGTCTCAGCATTTCCTTGACTTCCTCACAGGTTTGCTAACTGGATTAGTTATTGACTCCGGTGATGGTGTTACTCATGTGGTAAATTGCTTAAGAACCATATTTTCATGAATTATATTATTGTAATGAACTTCCACTATTATCTTTCCTCTTGTCAATTTATCAATTTGGTCTAATCAGTTCATGGATGTTGAATTCATTGCAATTATATAAAATCGGGAGTGATATCATTTTTTTATTTAATCATTTATTTGGTAGTGTTTCAAGTTTTATTTAAAAAACTTTTGAAACAAGTTATTGTTTCAGTTTGTGCTATTAGTAATGGTATCGACTTCATTCTCCTTGGAAAAAAAGGTGATACGAGTCCACTTTACTTCATGACTAAACTTATTCTCTATGTTTTCTTAGATTTTGTAATTATGCGAATTAGATGCTTCTCCCACTATAAAAACTACAACAACAATCTTACAATCAAGCTTTAGTCCCAAAATTTTGGGGTCAGGAATGGTTCCTTGATGGACTAATCAGGCTGGGTTGGCCGAAGTTTTACTTTATGTTACTTCTTTAATTGTCATGTTCTTTTTACTACTATTACTAGTGTGCGTTTGGCACAAATTAAAAAGCCAACTTTTTTTATTATTCAGCTTATTTTTGCTACTATTCATGGATCCCATTGCACTTTTTGATACTATTTATGGGTCCCACTGTACTATTTCAGCTATTTTTTAGTTTTATCTACATTACTTTTAGCAAACAATTTTCAGTTTCAGCTAAATAAGCTGTTCCCAAACAGAAACCTAATGTTATTGTCATACTCTCAATTACCTTTCTTTATTCTCTCAACTTTAATTAACTCACTCGTCCTCACTATGCATTATTTGCTAAAATATCTCAAGAAACTCTCCCTCATCTTTTCTGCAATAAGAGATACCTTTATCTTTAAGTGGATTTTCTCATTTGAATCCTATATTTCCTTGTATCTCCACTTATCCATTGTAATATACTCATTTCAATTACACTCATTTTTATGAACTTGTAACTTCTTAATTGCGTACCATAGAGCATAATTGGTCTTATAGCAATCTTATAATAATTTCCCTTTACTTAATAGGTATTCTACAATAACACAAGACTTTTGATGCACTTCTCCACTTCATCCACCTTGCTCTTATCTTGTGATTCACATCTTGTTCAATCTCTCCATCCTTATGATCTGTTGATCCAAGATATCAATAACTCTCGCTCTTTGGTATTTCTTGGTCATCAAGTGTTACAACCCCTTTGTCTTTATTTCTACTTTTGCCAAACTCACATTCCATGCACTCTGTTTTAGTCCTACCTAGCCGAAAGCCTTTAGACTCTGAAACATCTCTCCAAATTTCTAACTTGACATTAATTATATGTCTAGTTTCATCCACTTGTAAAGGGTATTAGCATTATGGTATACTTTAAGCCTTTACCAGTTAGCATTAGTGAATCTAGGGCATAGCTTAATGTAGAAAGTTGTAAAGGGTATTAGCATTATGGTATACTTTAAGCCTGGAGGTTCATTTTAGAGTATTATCACTTGATCTCTGTCCAGGTTCCTGTAGTTGATGGCTACTCTTTCCCTCACCTTACAAAACGGATGAATGTAGCTGGCCGACATATAACATCATATCTGGTTGATTTGCTATCACGAAGAGGGTGAGCTCAACGCTTTATCAGTAGGATCATTATAATTAACATTGATTTTTTTCCTTGATTTAAACTTCCATTTTAATTGGAGAAACACAACTTTTGTTGCTGAAGGTATGCAATGAATCGGACTGCAGATTTTGAGAGTGTTAGGGAAATTAAAGAGAAACTCTGCTATATAAGGTGAACATGCAATCTCATGTTATATTCTGATTTTGTGGAACTTGATGCATTGGCATATAATGGTATACCTGTTTTCCTACAGTTATGATTACAAGAGAGAGTATCAATTGGGACTTGAGACCACTATCCTTGTTAAGAATTATACTGTGAGTTCATTTTCTTAGTTTCTTATAGTTCTTATGGTTGTTTCTATATAAATGTTCAAATGTGCAATTCCATATGCATGGCTTGATTGAAGCTTATATATACACACTTGCACATGCATATATATATATATATATAGAGAGAGAGAGAGAGAGAGAGAGAGAGAGAGAGAGAGAGATGTATATCGGTGACTTCTCTCCTTTATTTATTTGGATAAGTTATACTGTGACTTTCCTCCTTATATAGCAAAATTAAACTTATTTCTTGCCTGTTTGGATTTTCTATATTCTGAAACTTTGTGTTTTTAATAAAAAGTTATATAATCCATGTAAAATTAATTCATTATGTCACATTAACCAGCTGCCAGATGGAAGGGTCATTAAAGTTGGCACTGAACGTTTCCAGGCTCCTGAGGCTCTTTTCACTCCAGTAAGCCTGTACTTCTTTTGACTTTTGTTTTGCATGCCTCCATGTTTTTCTTTGCCTTAATGTATAATCTGACAACTGGTTGTTTAACGTGTAATTGATCAGATGTTATGTTTCTGGTTGTTCCTATTGATTATATATATTTTGTAAATGGATGTCAATTGAACTACATTGTTATATTTGATCTATTGTGATTGTTGTAATCAGTTTTAGAGCAAATTTCATTTTATCAGAATATTAGAGGAAGTTCAGAGGTTCTTCTTCCTTGCAGGAACTCATAGATGTTGAAGGTGATGGGATGGCTGACATGGTATTTCGCTGCATTCAGGAGATGGATATTGACAATCGTATGATGGTACTAATATTATTACCAAAACATAATTTTTGTAACATGCTTTTAAACTTTAATTAAGCATTAATAATATCTGTGATAGGTATGATGAGGATGTGAAATTCTCTGTTCTGAGTGAAAATACAATGCTGTAAGGTTGATATATGTTCGAAGTAAGCTCTAACTTGTCACATCGAAT
This sequence comes from Quercus tomentella, assembly GCA_028535165.1. NCBI lineage: Eukaryota > Viridiplantae > Streptophyta > Magnoliopsida > Fagales > Fagaceae > Quercus > Quercus tomentella. The sequence goes on along the minus strand of JAPQVY010000155.1, from coordinate 66,064,665 downwards.
TTGTACACTCACTAGGTTTGCTAGTTTTTCTAATGCCTTTCCTTTTTCTTTTTAAAAAGAAAAAAAAAAAAATGCCAATGGTTTTATTTCTCTGTTTTCCATTTTACAAGTTGCACATATGTACAACCCAAAGAAAAAGCTGCACCTATGTGTGATATCATGCCTGGAGTAACTACCAATTGGTATACTTAGTAATGTATTACGACTTTTAGACATATCTAGGCGTTTTAATTGGTTTTGTTTACCTTTGCTTTCCCACTTTTTCTTGTGGGGCAATAAATCCTGTTTTTAAGTACTATTCAATATTCTGTACCTGCCCTTTTCTGATCCGGCAATTAATCCTGATCTGGCAACCATGATTTAGATTCTCTGTTGCTGCATATAAATATTGCAGCCTAGTTATTGATCATATAATGGTTAGGATTTTCATCTCAGCTTCTTCTTAGATGGTAACCATAATTGAAGAATTCAGATTGATGAGTAAAACTAGTGCCACTTCAGGGGCAGGTCTTAGTAAACTTAGGGCCATACCTTAGCCATATATCCCTTTGTTTTGTTGTGAATGTGAACTCCCTGCCATGTGTTTCTAAATTTTTATGTATTTATCTTTTGCAGCTTTACCAGCATATAGTCTTAAGTGGAGGGAGCACCATGTATCCTGGATTACCTAGTCGGTAATACTGTAAACCAGTCTTTGTTTTCTTCAGATATGAACCTCATTTGCTCTTGTATAAAGTAGTTTTGTCCTTGCCAATTATGTTCTGCACAGGTTATCTCATTTACTATTGTATTTGATTACTTAGCATACATTAGATTTTATGTTATTACATTCCTGCCTCATACTCCAGAATATGTTTTTGTTTCTGTTAGAACTTTGGTTTGAAGATTTGTGAAGAACAGTTGCTTGCCTTCAAAGCGCTTGAAAATTTCAGAGAAGACTCCAAAATGATGTTTGGTTATCAAAATAATTGATTACGAACCAGAAGGGACTTCTTTTTATGTTGGTTAATCAGCATTAATTTTCTGAAACATGTCAATTTAAAGATGCCTGAAAAATTTAGTTGGTGACTGCTTTTATGGTTACTAATTGGATATAGTGTATTGTATGACCATCAATCCACCATCACTGTTGCTAACTTACATATAGAACACGTTCCTAAATCTCAGTAACTTTGAACCTGGGAATCTGAAGAAGTCTTCAGAATCTGGGGCCTAGTAAATTTTTTCTTATCCTGTGAGAACACCATTTGTTGTTGCTGTGCTTTTTATATAGTTTCTTAGTATAAATTGTTGAAGTTCTGATTTTTAGTTTTTATTTTTCCTTCAGTTTGGAGAAAGAAATACTGGATCGTTATCTTGAAGTTGTTCTAAAGGGAAACAAAGATGGGTTGAAGGTAAGTTTTGAGTTGTGGGTGTTACAGTTCAGAAGAATAAAAATACTTCGTCTTCTTTTAATTTTTTTGGGGTTAGATTTAGTGGCTAGCTTGAAGAAAATTAAATTTAATATTCTTGATGTTTTCCGTTTCCTATGGAATTCTAGTGACATTTTTCAATTACACCACTGACTATATAGCTGTTAGTTTGTAACATAAAATATTGTGATATAAAGCCAGCTAATGGAACAAAAAGAATGTTCAGGAATTAGAGTTCACTCCTATTCAATGGTGGAGCTAGAGATTGAATTTAGGGGAGCCAAGTAATAGCAGAAGAGGTGGAAACCTATGTGGCTTAAATTAAAAAATCTAGTACTTAAAAATTTGAAAAATTTGTGTCCTTCCCTATGCAAAAATCAGGTTAGGAGCTTTATGAACTGGCAAATAAGTCCTAAATTCCTGATCATTTGAGTGGAGCTTATAGAAGGTAGTGATTAGCAAGACTACCACTAATTGTGGTGCAGCAGTTATGGATGGAGCCAATCTTTTTTATACTTGAACTTCCCCTTATATTTTCTATATATAATGGTGAGCAGAAACTGCGATTGCGGATCGAGGACCCTCCACGAAGAAAGCATATGGTGTATCTAGGAGGTGCAGTCCTTGCAGGAATTATGAAGGTAAATGTCACCTCTCTCTCTCTCTCAATTCAAGTCTCAAAATTGTTGATTGATATAGCATTGCCACCAATTCAGTGATTGCAATTTGTATAATCTCTTATATCTCACTCTGAAGGCTGGTAAGTGAAGTAATCTAAGAAAAATTGAATATGTTGGTCTACACATGCAGGATGCACCTGAGTTTTGGATTAGCAGGGAAGATTATCAAGAAGAAGGAGTTGCTTGTCTAAGCAAATGTGGCCAGGCATGATTTTTGGGGAGCAAAAGCATCACTATGAGCCATCCATAATGGGTGAGACGTCTATATAAATGGGTGCCATGTTTTTACCATCTTTACATCCCTATGAGCCTTCGATAAGCTTACTGAAACAGTTTGACAAACGGGATAAAACTCATCATAGCATCACTCTGTTGTATAACTAGAAAAATTGAAAATCTATAGAAGAAAATCATTCAATATTTTGTAGCTGTTGTTTTCTATCCATTGTATTTTATTTTGACTGGAGTTAAAAGTGTCAAGTTTTCAGCTGCATTGTGACAAAAGCTTATTTGTTAGACTTCGAGTTTTTACCTTATTTAATCTGTTTGGAGAGAGAGAGAGAGAAGGTTTGAACTTTGTAGACATGATAGTTGAAACGTGACTACTTGCCAAGCATGTGCACTTCTAAATGTCTAAATGTCGCGGAAACTTTTCAAGCTCATATGAGCTCTGTATGAATTTCATATTATCCATTTGATCCATTTGATGCGAATATGAAATTGTTTTTTAACTATGAAAAAGAAAAAGAAAAAGAAAAAAAAACCCGGAAAAGGTGGTTCGTTTAATGAACACTACCAAAAAGATTATTAGCCACAGTCAACAAAAATTTGATACTTTGTGCCTTAAAAAATAACGATAGAATAATGGGAGAGGCAGCTGCTCCAGATTAGGATATCTTTGTTGATCTAATAAACTAATACGGGTTCTCAATTTAAAAATTTCTAGTTGATCTGATAAACAAAAGGCTATTCAAGTTAAGGATTTCTAGTTGATCTAATTGTTAATAACGAAGAAAAGTGCGACTAGTGCTTCCAGGCAATATCTCAACGAATTTGGTACGAGGAAATGTGTCTTATAGCTTAGTTGCTTACCTGACTCTTAATTTTAGAATAGAAAATTCAGAGTAAACATAACAACCTATAACTAATCCTATATTCTATACTATTTAGCCTTTTATTTTTCCCCTCTCGAAATGTCACTATTTTCTACCATTTGAGTTTTCTAACATAATGATCCAAATTGATTGGATTAGTGTTTGGAGTTTCTTGATGTTTTCCTGCTTTGCTTAAAAAAAAAAAGTCATGTTAACGGGTGCTCTTAGAGCAATTGTTAATAAACTATTTTAGGAAAGTTTTGATACCACTTTCATAGAGAATATAAAAAGTTATCAAAAACATTAATTGCTTCTTTTTTTTTTCCTAATAAAAAGTTTTGGGTAAATTCCATTAACATACCCTGAAGTTTTAGCTAATGTCAACCAGGTTCAAGACTTTTCAAAACTAGTCAGTTTAGTCCTTAAAGCCAACTTAGTTCCTTAACAGTTAGTTATTTTTTCTCAACTGTTTTAGGGACTAAACTGGGTTTAGGGACCAAATTGGTTAGTTTTGAAAAGTCTTGAACTTAGTTGGCATTAATCCAAACTTCAGAGGTGTAAATGGGATTTACCAAAAACTTTTTAAAAATATTTCTTAAACCAATGTTCTTAAGGCGGTTGTTAACTTTTTCCTTAAAAAAGAAATGATCAAGATATTAATGGATTTTTTGGAATTCTGTACGTTGTTAGGTTGAAACTTCCAATTAATTAATAAAGAAGTAACAACTAATAAATGATCTGGCATCCATAAGCTAGTTTTCTTCCTGTACTTGAACTCTGTTTTCCAAATTCTAAGCAACCACATAAGGTACATTGCTTTTTTGAATTATGTATTGACTCAGTAAAAAAGCAACCTAACAAGTAACACGTACCATGACATTGATCATGATTCATGAATCATTTTTCCTCTTACTACATACAACTTTGAATAGTTTGATCATAGAGGAGAAAGAGCAAGCAATAAAGATAAGAGCAAAGGAACCAAGTAAGCAAAATTCGGGTGCCAACCCTCACCAAATAATAAGCCCCCACTCTTCCTTGCAATGTGTCTGGCACTCTGACTCTAGATACCTTTGTCTGGTATTGTTAGGTCCCAAGACCAGTGGCCTACCACACCCATAAGACCAAAACTCAGTCATAAACAAGACTAATTAGACTGTGTCCAATAAACAAAACCATCTCTTTCTGCAACATCATCAGCAATCATGCACAACTACCCATCCCTTTCACATTATGTTTCAATTGCTTAAGGAATGACACATTATTTAGGCTGGGGCTATTCACTTTCCATATATAGCTTCTTATCCCATTGGAAAAAGGATCAGACTCATCTAATAAATTGTGTGACAGACACCAGGTTTTCCAAACCACACATTCGTTTCTAAATCAGTACTATTAGTTTTTGGTTCCTGGGCTTTTCCTACAGAGTGTGAAGCATTATAAGAGCGTTGAGCCTTCCCTTTCAATTTATTAAAAAACTTTTGTCACTTCCACAGATTGTTCACATGGTTTGTTTTCATATAATCAATAAATATGCACTGAATTCAAACATTTAAAAATATAAACCATGCTCTTCTTTTAGCTTATTTATCTAATTATCTATCATTTTGACTCAGGTTGTGGAGGTTCAAGAATCTGCTGTGATGGAGAGCTGTAATGGCAATGTGTTTCAACTTAGTGTGAAGCAAGGAGAGCCAACTTTGGTTCCTCCTGCAGAGGAAACAGAGAAGGGTCTATATTTCCTTTCAAACCTTGACCAGAACATTGCGGTGATCGTTCGTACTGTCTATTGCTTCAAGTCAGATGAGATAGGAAATGAGAAGGCTTGGGAAGTGATCAGGAATGCCTTGGAAAAGGTTCTTGTTCACTATTACCCGCTTGCTGGGAGGCTGACTATCAGCTCTGAGGGTAAGCTCATTGTGGATTGCAATGGAGAGGGAGCTATTTTTGTTGAGGCTGAAGCAAACTGTTCAATGAAAGAGATAGGAGACATAACAAAGCCTGACCCTGAGACTCTCAGGAAGCTGGTTTATGACATTCCTGGAGCAAAGAACATACTAGAGGTGCCTCCCTTGGTGGCTCAGGTATGTAAACCCCTTAAAATATATTTGACTTTATTTCTAGTTGTAGTTCTTTGTTGTACGTAATTGAAGAGAAGGATTTAGTAAAGACATTATCACAAGTCACATTCACAATGGTCTTCCTGAGCTAAATGAATTTAGGATGTCTTTGCAGTCAGCCAGTCACTTACATGTGTATAATTTTCACAAAATTTAACCATACCAGTATGCAAAAACTGTGTACATAATAGGATCTCCCTATCTTTCTTTTAAGTTCATGCATGAGACCTCTCACAACTTGGGAGATATCACTGTTAAGTGTTAATTTTTTCCTCCAGGTGACTAAGTTCAAGTGTGGAGGATTTGTTCTTGGGCTGTGCATGAATCATTGTATGTTTGATGGCATTGGTGCTATGGAGTTTGTGAACTCATGGGGTGAAACAGCCAGAGGCTTGCCATTAGCTGTCCCTCCATTCCTAAACAGAAGCTTACTTAAGGCCCGAAACCCGCCAGAGATAGAGCACCAGCATCAGGAATTTGCCGAGATAGAAGACAAGTCCTGCATCAGTGACATTTATAATGATGAATTGGTGTATAGGTCCTTCTGTTTTGACCCTGAGAAGCTAGACAAACTAAAGATGAAAGCCATGGAAAATGGGGTTCTTGACAAGTGCACTACATTTGAAGTCCTCTCAGCATTTGTATGGAAAGTTAGAACTGAGGCACTGGGGTTTCTGCCTGACCAAAAAACAAAGCTCCTATTTGCTGTTGATGGGAGGCCTAAATTTAACCCACCACTACCAAAAGGGTACTTTGGCAATGGAATTGTGTTAACAAATTCTATATGCCAAGCAGGTGAACTACTAGAGAAGCCACTTTCATTTGCAGTGGGGTTGGTTAAGAATGCAATTAAGATGGTCACAGATAGTTACATGCGATCAGCCATAGATTACTTTGAAATGACAAGAGCTAGGCCATCTTTGTCTTCCACCCTTTTGATCACTACTTGGTCCAGGCTATCTTTCCACACAACAGACTTTGGATGGGGTGAACCTGTTCTATCAGGGCCAGTGGCATTGCCTGAGAAGGAAGTGACTTTGTTCTTGTCTCATGGCAAAGAAAGGAAAAGCATAAATGTGCTTATGGGTTTGCCAGCTTCTTCCATGAAGATCTTCCAAGAACTGGTGCAGATTTATTGAAAAAGAAATTAATGTCTACATGATGCTGTTGATTTTAAAAAATTACTATCACCACATTGGTCTAGTTTATCTTATATTATTCATCATAGTTCGTTAATAGGCAAGTCAAAGAAAATTATGCGTGGCCAAGTCAAGTTGGAAGGTGAATTATGTATTACGAATATGTTATTTCCGCATCTTTCTTTTATATATTGGAGTTGGAAACTAAAAGGTTTGCAAATGAGATGTTATGGATTCCTTATTCTGCTAAAAAAATTGACTCCCTATTAAAGAAGTGAAGAACAACATAAACACTTTGGAGCTGTTTTTTATGAGAACGCAAGTCTTTTATTAATTTGAAATTGGTAAATTATTTTGCAACTGGTTCTTTTATTTTTTATTTCCCTTCCCGAATGAGTAAGTATCATTAATTAAATCAATTATATAACAAAAGCTAGTCAAGGGGGCAAGCCATCTTCATCCTATAAGAGAACCCAAGATGGGGGATGTCTTCTCAAAAAAAAAAGAAAAAAAGAAAAAAAGAAAAAAAAACCAAAACAAAAAAAAGAAGAAGATGGGATGGATCATGGTCTCATGGATGATATGGTTAAAGGCCCCAGACAGTAGTACAAGAAGTCTAGGCAACAAGCAAATGAGTAAGAACATTACAATTCCTGTAAACAAAATGGATGTCCCAAAAAGAGAATCAAGTCGAGCTTAAATATTATTTGTAGGCTGGTGAACAATTTACTTTTGTTGTCTAATCAAGTTTGATCATTCACTACTCAACAAAGTTCGGCTACTTTATAGCCCTACACCTCACAAAATTTTTTTTTGCCCCAAAGATGTGATGGGTTGAGAAATTGGCACCTTGATCTGACCTCGTCTTGCCCTATTGCCATTCTTACTTAGGGTAACTTCTCCGTATAGTTCCTAAAAAAATCTTATATATTCATTTTAAAGTAAGTGAATTGGATTTAACCTTGTTATCAACGTTTAATTTAAGGTTGGCTATCACCAACTTGGTATCTATCTTATTTGTTGATGATGTAGCAAAATTCATTTCATTAATTTCAAAATAAATAGATTGAACTTACCTAAGAACTCTAAAGAATTTGAGTGGAAAAAAAAAATAGGACCGTACTATTTTGTGCTTATAAATTTGTCAAAATTATGATTGATGCAACAAATTATGAATGGTAGAAAAAAAGTAATGCGTTCATGTGAAAGTCAAAGACAACCAATTATACTCCACCACATAAGTAATTGTAAAAAAAGAACCGCGGTTCTAGAATTACTCATTATTGCGATATGCTGCTGAACATAATGCGTGAATAGAGATATGATGTATTTCAAGTGACTTCCACTAAGAAGTAAGGACTAAGAACCCAATGTCAGCTTGCATCTCATCTATCAATGTTAGGTAGGAAGTTGACCGGAAAATTCTACAATTATTTCTTACATCAAAATGAAGCCGCAAAAGCAAGGCTAGGAAGCACGGCAATTCCTTTCCTCTGACCAAAATGGGGAAAAAAAAGTTCATCTCAATCACGTTGAATCAGCACAATAATTATGGAGAATACACTATAGATTTAAATCATCTATTAATAAAATAAAACTTGACAATTGCCCGTATGCTTTTTCCCAATTAGGATCAAACACATTTCAGTACTCATTAATAAGAGAGGGTGACTTGACAATTTCATACATTAATTCTTGTCAAGTTATGTAGTTGCATTAAGGCCAATACCATGTAGAGTTTTATTTTATTTATTTTATTTATTTTGTTTTTTTATTATGATTAGAATTGTGAGTAGATATGACTCAATCATATGGCATTAAATTACTAGTTTAAAAGACCACTAATTATTGCTAATGTGGTTTTCCAAGTGCATCGAATAATTTCTCTAAGAAATAGGTACGGGATGAAAAAAAAAAATATTATCAAGCAATATGTCCATTGAATTTGAAAATATCATTGATGTATCATGCATGATCAAATGATCTCTTAAGTGGGATGATGGGGCTCTAATTTTTTTATCCATGATCTCTTTGAGGGTCCAAGTCTTTGTCCACCAAAAAAAAAAAAAAACCTTTATATTAAGTTTTTAGGGGTGTGACGTGATCACTTAGATGGATATGTCTTACCCCTTAGATCAATTAAGGATTTTACAATAAAGCTGTCAATTTTTTTTATTTAAATTGAAAAATAATAAACCTTTCATGAAATACCTCTTTATTGAATAATTTGGGAATTAAATCATAAAAGAGAAATTTACTTGGTTTTGATCCTAGATACATTCTAAGAGTTTTCTCAAAAAGAAAAAGAAAAAAGATATAGTCTAAGAAATAAAAAGTACATCATTATGATTTTAGTTACAATTTAAGAAAGGAAAAGAAATACACATCACTTTGATTCCAAGTTACGATAAAAGAAAAAAAAAATTACATTGATAAGTTATGGACTCCAAACCCAAGATCTAAGTTTGAAGATTAGGTTATGAAATGGAAAGGTATTAGACACTTATTCCACCCTTTTTGCATTCATCTAATTATATAATCATGTTATGCATGGCAAGAAATTAAATATGTTCATCATGTGAATTTAATGGGAATTAAATTCTAATTCTAATACGCATGAACATGTTAATTATCTCATATAATCAAAATTCATCATTTTATGCCAATAATTATTATTATAAGAATTAACTAGATTAGGATGCTTACCTAGATGCATGTTCTCTTGCAAACATTTTTTTAGCCACTTGATAATCAAATTGTTTTCCAAAACATTTATAATTTTTTACTTTAAAATTTCCTGTTATTTTTTATTTTTACAATGATTGATTAAAATTCAAAAAATCATTATTATCTTCAAGAATTATCTAATACTTTAAATACACCATTATCTTAAAATTTAATCAAATGAGATTTTGATATGTAATTAATCTTAATCTAATCCATTTAAAGACCAATCAAAATTAATGAATCATAACCACAAGGGATTAAGTCTTACTTTGAAAAATGAACATTTGACCATTAAAACTTGATGTGGTTTGATCTTTTGATTGGGTGATACAATTTTTAGATCCAACACATCATTTTGATCTTTGTGAACTTTGATGTATTTTGGAATTGAATTCATGTTCATTGAATGGTTCTAATGATTTTTTTAGCCATCGATAACTAAATCTAGGATTTTACCCTTAATTGACTTTCAATTACAAAATAGGTGTCTACACTATCATTAGATTATACAAAGCGGAGTAAGCTCACAATCAAAGCTGCTAAGTAATTGCTGATCTAATTCTAACTTACCTTAGGAACTGCATAATCCTTTTGAAATTTGTTTAAGATTATTATGAATACTCCACTCTATTTTTTTATTCTTCCTTTTCAATTTACCTTAAAAAGTTCAACAAAATCACTTTTATATAGGACTTTAGGTAATGAAAATGGACAGGGTCCTCATTATAGGCTTTATCAATGAATCATTGAACCTCATGAGAAATTGTGTCTAGATTCAAATGTTTCTGTGCATAACCTGTACATATAAATATCTAGCCATTCCAACAACCTTTCAGTCACTAACAAAGTAACATCTCAAAGTTTCTACGTACCTTTCACTCCCATATTGTCACAAATTCACAAAAGAGAAGGAACCCAAGTTTAGTGTCATTACAAAGCCACCTCTAGTCTCTTAACACAGACCCAACTCCTTCTCTTTTTACCTGCAAGTTTTTTTCTGCATACAATACAATGGCAGCTCCTTCAAATGCTTCATTACCCTCTAAAAATAAGGCTTGGGTCTACTCTGAATATGGAAAATCTGTTGATGTTTTGAAGCTGGATTCAAACGTGACCGTCCCAGAAGTGAAGGAAGACCAAGTGCTGATCAAGGTTGTTGCTGCAGCTCTTAACCCTATCGATTATAAGAGGATGCTTGGGTTTTTCAAGGCCTCTGACTCTCCTTTACCTGTAAGACTTTCTTCCCAATCTTTCTCTAGCGGTGCTTTCTGTGTGTATGTGTTTTAATGTTATTATTAGTATTATGAATTATTATATATATATATATATATATATATATTGAGAATCATATATGTTATTATTATTTCCCCTCAAAAAAAAAGAAAAGTTATTATTGTTTCATCTATTTTATGAAGATTTTGATCAACTTTATTTGTATTTGATGAAATTTCTTGATTCTGCATTTGATTTTTGAAGTTAATTTTAGGAACATTTTTTTGTGAATAGATGAGAGTCTCCCTCCGCTCCGCAAGTTAATCTTGCAGTAAGGGATGGCAATGGGGCGGGGCGGGTTCGAAGGATGGGGTCTTTTTCCCCGTCCTGTAAGATTTTGTCTTATCCCATTCCCGCTCTGCCCTACCTCGCAAGACGAGAAAAACTTTCTTACCCCATCCTCGCCCCACCCCCTAAAACTCTACTTTTTGTTAATTTGCCCACAATTATTACAATTTTTTTTAATAAAACCTGTTTTGTTAATAAAAATATACTTAAAATTACAAATAAATTTATCGCATCAAATCAAACTAATTTTTAACAAAAATTGAATAGTTTTATTAAAGTGTTTAACAAAACTATATCACAAAAAAAAAAAAAAAAAAAAATCTCATAATACAAATCAATGATTCAATAGTATATAAATTTGTTTATAATAAAGATAAAAGAAAATGTTAAAATTGGTACCTTATTTCCAACCTTGATAGAGAAAAAAAGAAGTAAAAAGCCTTGTTGGGTAGAATATAATAAGCTGATGATATGTTTGTTTAAATAGAAGTTTTAGAATATAAGCAATTTACAATTTAACCCTTATCAATGCGGGGCTGGGCGGGGATGGGACGGGGTGGGTTTAAAAAATCTAAATTCATCCCTATCCCGCCCCACTACCTTTGTGGGGCGGGAAAAACTTGTGTGGGATGAAGTGGGGAAGGGCGGGTCCAGTAGGGCGAGGCAAAATTGCCATCTCTAATTAAGCTATAATAAGGACTAATATAAAATAATCCTATTTCTTGCTAATATTAATTGATCGAATTTAATATTTTATTAAATGCAATTAATAAATCATGAATTTAGCATAAATATAGTAAAGTAAAATTTAAACAATCCTATTTCTTGGTAATATAGCATAATCAATTAATCATGAACTTTTTTTATTAAACTAAAGTTTTTTTTGTTTTTTTTTATACAATATAGAAATTATACTCTAGAATAATTTAAGTGTATATGTGAGTGAAGCTCCTTTCTGGAGACTTGAACTTCGGCCCTTGCCCCTCACATCTCACAAGCATTTATATTTGTGGAGTGATCATCGCACCAAGGGTGTGCGGTGATAAACCAAAGTTTTAAAAGTTAAATTTTAATTCTTGTTAATGTTAACTGAATTAAATATTTATTAAATACAATTTAATAAATCATGAATTTAGCATAAAATTAGTGAAGTAATAACATCATTTTAAATGAAATTTAAAAATTAGTTCATTTTTTTACACTAAATAAAAAAATCAATTAATAATATTAAATTTTTTTTTTGAGAAACTATAATATTTAAATTGGTTTGGAGTCAAACGAAAATTGTGAGACATGGACCATTAATATTGAAGAAGGGTCAAGAGACAATTTAGGGGCTGAGTTCCTAATAACAGAAACAACCTTTACAAGTTTACAACTTTATATATACTTCATATTTTTTTTAGGGGTTAGCTTTGCTTAACATGGTCCGTAGCAAGGATTTGAATGCCATAATAGCACTAATGGGTTCGAAATTTCCTCAGTGTGTAACTTATTAATTTATTCAAATCTTATAATAATACATTAACATTATTTTTAAAAAATATATTATTATTAATAAGAGTATTCATTTATTAATTTTGTTATTGTCGTAATTGTTATTGTTTGTGCAGACTGTTCCAGGCTATGATGTAGCTGGGGTGGTGGTGAAAGTGGGAAGCCAAGTGAAGAATTTTAAGGAAGGAGATGAAGTATATGGGGACATAAATGAGAAAGCTGCAGACCACCCAAAAGTAATTGGATCTTTGGCTGAGTACACTGCTGTTGAAGAGAAAGTATTGGCTCTGAAACCCAAGAATCTAAGTTTTGTTGAAGCTGCTAGCCTTCCCTTGGTTATTGAGACTGCATATGAAGGCCTTGAACATTTTGGTTTCTCTGCTGGTAAATCCATCCTTGTTTTGGGGGGTGCTGGTGGAGTTGGAACACAGGTTATTCAGGTAAATCTTCACTCATTGATATTCAATTCCAATGCCCTCATGTCAACCTTGTGAAAAGTCTTAAGTCATTTCATCCTTTCTGTATGTTCAGTATTTAAAAGTTTTATGTTGTCACTATATTCCACAATCATTATTAATTTGTTAGGAGCTTTGTAATTCCATTGGTATTTGTTGATGTTTATGACAAATGCCTAGAATTCAAATTCCCCCTCTCATTGTAATTAGAATTTTTTTTTTTTTTAAAAAAAATAATCATTATTAGTTTGTTCAACATATTTGTGGCCTAAAATGCACTCCATTCTAGATATGATAATCCTCGTGGATTTTTTTTTTTTTCAAATGTCTTGGGCAGCTAGCAAAGCATGTTTTTGGCGCATCCAAGGTAGCAGCTACTTCAAGTACTGGGAAACTGGAGCTGTTGAAGACTTTAGGAGCTGATTTAGCCATTGATTATACCAAGGAAAACTTTGAAGACCTTCCAGAGAAATTTGATTTTGTATATGATACAGTTGGTAAGATTCTGAATTCATTGTTAAGTTCTGCATAAGCATAATTTAGCCATTGAATTCTATACTTATAACTGGGTCTTGTGGTGGGTGTCCTATGACAACAATCAACTCAACAAAATGTGAACTTTATGTTTAGATTGATTTCCATGTCTAAAACAAAATGTAGATTACATATCTGATAAATCCCCACTCATTTCAAATTGAAAGATCACCTACTTTGATGTCACGATAAACTACAGCATATTCCAAAACTTGAGTTGTTAAGAAAGAAGAATTTAATCGGTTAATCATTATTCTAACAACGGCAAAAGACTAATTTTTTGTTGTACCTAAAAACAGGGGAAAGTGATAGGGCTGTGAAGGCAGTGAAAGAAGGCGGGCATGCTGTGACAATAGTAGGTCCTGGAAATCCACCGGCATCCATATTTTTTCTCACTTCTGATGGGTCTGTCTTGGAGAAACTGAAACCTTACCTAGAGAGTGGGAAGGTGAAGCCGGTGATCGACCCTAAAGGCCCGTTTCCATTTTCCAAGACCATTGAAGCATTTTCCCACCTTGAATCTAACAGAGCCATTGGAAAATTGGTCATTCATCCGATCCCATAAGAGAAAACAACCCAGTTACGGCAATATATGGAAATAAATATATCCTTGTGTGTGCATTAGTAAATGGAACTAGTACTGAAACTAATAAAAGGGTGTGTAAAATACACTGTTACATATTATTTGAGATGTTCTACTTTGCATGCCTAGTATAGTTTCTGTTTTCCTAGTTGATTGTTTTGTGTTGGATTTCAGTTGGAAATGAATAAAGCAGAGGATAACAACAATAAGAATGTAAATTTCATGATAAATCTCAGTTCTGAAGTTGAAATATGATGTTTGTTTAGCCCATAAAAGTGTCTCCAAGTGCATTTCTAATTAAACCAAAACAAAGAGCTAAGGGAGGTTTAGACTAACACAGTTCTAGAAGACCAGCAGTCCGGAGGCCAAAGCCATTCCCTTTTTTTATATTTCAATCCCCCTTCTTCATCCAACTTCATCAATTATGATTGAAATGTAACTATTTCATGATTTAGAATATTGAGACAATAGAGGTTTTGATAACTATTTATTGTTTGCATAACCAAAAAATGGTGGCTTTATGTAAAATAGAAAAGACAATTTCTCAGAGGGAACACAAAGCTTTTTTTAGTCTGACCTTAGACTTATGTCCACGGATGGTGTTTGGGAGAAGGTTTTTCACTAAGAACATAGGGAAATTACAGAGGTGGCACAAAGGCTTTTTCACAAATCCTGAACCCAAATAACACTCAAAGATCTCTCTCTCTCATAACAAAAAATAGAGAAATTTAGTTTGCTCTAGTTATAAAGCTGGCTAATATTAGGTTTTCTGCAACACGATCTAAATGAAAGATTTTGAAGCTTGTGAGTGTGCACAACAATGGCAGAAGCAAGAACAAACAATGAGAGAGAGAGAGAGAGAGAGAGAGAGAGAGAGAGAGAGAGAGAGAGAGAGAGAGAGAGAGAGAGAGAGAGAGAGAGAGAGAGAGAGAGAGAGATTTTGAAAAGAATACTCAGAGAAATATATTTCACAAAAGCTTAAAATGAATTACAACCATCAAAACTATTTATATAGCATAAATACATCAAGAACGTTCCAGAGACTATAACCGTTCTAACTGAAAGTAACCTACTCCACATTATGCGCCGAGAATCAAGGAATGACAGCTGGAAGGCTTGGAGGCAGTTAGAGCTCTTTGAAACAAACTCTGAAACCCATTATAAGAACAGAGGACTGGAAGAAGTCTTTAGACAAGACGAAGTATGCCCAACACACTAAACGCCCCGTTTCATAAACCAATACTCAGAATACCAAAACGATCCGTTTCATTAAGAATATAAATAAGCTAAGTTATACGGCATCGTTTCTATTAAGAAACTAGCCGCTAACTAGCCGTTGAAGGCTCTGAGTTTTCTTCTTCTATTTTCACTGAATGCTTTGGGTTACTGTCTTTAATATCCCCCCTCAAAACCATGGGGTCAAGGGACACCAGGATTTTGGATCTGAGAAAAATGAAAACGAGAAGTGGACAGGCTTTTAGTAAAGACATCTGCGAGTTGATCACCAGTAGAGATGTACTTGACCTGAAGATCTTTGCGAAGAACTTTCTCTCGAACAAAATGATAATCAACTTCTACATGCTTTGTTCGAGCATGAAACACGAGATTAGAGGCAATGGAGGGCATAAACGTTATCACACCAAAGCTTAGGTGGAAAAGGAAGAAAGATACCCAGATCCTTCGGCACCTGACGAAGCCAAGAGAGTTTAGCAGCAGTAGTGGCTAAAGCCCTGTACTCAGCCTCTGTGGATGACCTGGACATAGTCTCTTATTTCTTGGCACACCAGGTAATAGGGTTGGAACCCAAGTAAACAATGTATCCTGTGATTGATCTTCTGTCAAAGGGATCTCCAGCCCAATCTGAGTCAGAGAAGGTAGAGAGAGACAAAGACCCAGGTTGGAGGAAAATTCCTTGATGTAGAGACCCATTGACATATCTAAGAATCCTTTTAGCAGCAATTAAATGAACATCAGTAGGAGCAAACATGAACTGGCATGCTTGCTGGACAGCAAAGCTAAGGTCAGGTTTGGTAAAGGTCAACTAATGAAGGGAACCCACTAAGCTTTTGTAATCATGAGGATTAGATAAGAGAGAACCCTCAGTGGGTATCAACCTTGAATTAGGAGCACAAGGAGTGCGAGCTGGTTTGGAGGAAACCATATTGACCTTCAATAATAAATCCTAAGCATACTTAGCCTGAGATAAGAATAAGCCCTTGGAGGTCCTGGTGATTTGAATGCCAAGAAAATAAGAAAGAGGACCTAAGTCCTTAAGTTCAAAGGCAGTGTTGAGTTGAGCAATCAAACTAGACAAGAATTGAGGGTCATTTCCAGTCATGACTATATCATCAACATAGACAAGGAGGTAGACTACTTGATGCCCTTGTCTGAGAATGAATAAAGAGGAATTAGCAAGTGATGCTTGGAATCCAATATGCAGCAGCTGGGTAGAAAATCTCTCAAACCAAGCTCTAGGAGCCTATTTGAGACCATAGAGAGATTTTAGAAGTCTGCAAACATGGTTGGGGTGTGCTGGATCCTCATATCCAGGGGGTTAAACCATATAAACCTCTTCTCTGAGATAGCCATGAAGAAAGGCATTACTCACATCAAGTTGTTTGAGCGGCCAATTGAACTGAACAGCCAAAGATAAATTGATTCTGACAGTAGGAGGTTTAATAACAGGGCTGAAAGTTTCCTCAAAATCCACTCCATATTGTTGATGAAACCCCTTGGCAACCAGTCTGGCTTTGTATCTGTTTATAGACCTATCACTGTTGTGTTTAAGCCTAAACACCCACTTGCAACCAACTAAATTTTGAGTTGGAGAAGGAGGGACCAAAACCCAAGTGCCTTGCCTCTTAAGTACTACAAACTCATCATCCATTGCTGAGCACCATTGAGGAAACTGTGATGCAATTTTATAGGTAGGAGGCTCTGTGAGGGTGTAGTCAAGCTTAGGAATGGAGCTGACCTTGGGTGATTTGGTACTACACTGCACTTTAGGCTGTGAGATAGAGGTATGTGGTGCTGCATCAGTTAAAGCAGCAAGAGCCTTTGGTCTAAAAATGCCATCCTTTGATCTGGTGATCATTGAATGGTTGTTCACAGTAATAGGGACCTGAGACTGTGTTGCTGTGGGAATGGGAGGTTGGGATGATGTAGGAGGTGGCAAAGGAGTAAGAGTAGGACCACATTGAGGTGATTGAGACTGAACAGATAAAGGAGCAGAAACATGTGGGCTGTGAGATGTAGACTGAGCAGATAAAAGTAGTAGGAATAGGATGAGGAGTAGACTGGTCAGGTAAAGTGGATGATGAAACATTAGATGGTATAGGAGACTGTGAGGGAGTGAAAGGACATTGAGGTATAACTAGAGGTATGGGAATTTGAGGTGATGGAGTGGGGTTTGGACTGGAAGCAGGAGATGGTCTAGTGGATAAAGGTTGGGGATAAAGGAACTCACATTCATTGAAGTGGACATTTCTTGAAATATAGATCCGAGAAGTAAGAGGATCTTGGCATATGTACCCTTTGGTATGAGCAGGATAACCAAGGAAGATGCATGAAGTGGTGTGAGGTAAGAGTTTATGGGCATTGTAGGGTCTCAATAAGGGAAAACAGATGCAACCAAAGGTCCTTAAATGTGTAAGATCAGGTTTGGTCTTAAAAAAAACTTCCCAAGGAGTGGAATTTTGAAGATTGGGGGTTGGAAGTCTGTTGATGATGTGAACAGCTGTGGAAACAGCATAAGACCAGTAGGATGGAGGTAACTGAGAGTGAGAGAGCATAGTGAGTGCACACTCAACTATGTGTTTATGTTTCCTCTCAGCCACTCCATTCTGCTGAGGAGTGTGAGGACATGAGAACTGATGCACAATGCCATGAGTTGAACAGAAATGCTTAAAAGCATTGGAAGTAAATTCACCACCATTATCAGTTCTCAAGATTTTAATTTTAGAGTCTAACTGATTTTCAACAGTGGCTTTAAAGAACTTAAAAATATCAAGAACATCAGATTTGTGTTTAAGAAGGTAAAGCCAAGTGAACTTTGAGTATTCATCAACAAACAAGACATAATATTGAAAATCATTGGAAGATGTAACAGGAGCAGGACCCCAAACATCTGAGTGCACCAATTCAAGAGGTTTTGAGGCTTGAAAAACAGACATAGGAAAAGAAAATTGATGCATTTTGCCACTCAAGCAATGTTTACAATGAGGAAAAGTTTTATTGACATTTGAAATACAGGCATGATCAACAGAAGATAAAGCTGTATTCAACACAGCATCACTTGGATGTCCTAATCTATGGTGCCATAGCAGCCATTTGTTGGACTTATTTACATGAAAACTTGACAGAAAAGAAGTACCAATTGAAGAAGGACTCTTTAGTGGAGATGACTCAGAATTGAAATGAGAAGGTGACTTGTTGAAGTGCTTGGAGTAGATAGGATAAACTCCATTCTCACTCAAGCCCTTGTAAAGGAGTCTCCCCGTAGGAATATCCTGAATTTTGATTTGATTAGCATCAAAATAGCAAGAACAATTATTGTGTAGGCAAAATTTGCGCACAGAAAGTAAATTCAAGGCAATTCTAGGGACATGAAGAACATTTTTGAGAGTAAAGTTATGATATTTTGTGTGTAAAGTAGTATTACCTATGTGGTTGATTGGTAAGGATTGACCATTCCCAACAGTAACCTGTTTTAGCCCCTTATACTGAGATTGAACTGAGAGATTATTGAGATTGGCAGTGAGATGATCAAATGTACCAGAATCAGTAAGCCATGGATCTTAATTGTTGGTAATAGCTGCATTAGACACACTGGCCATAGCAGCAAGTTTTAGTGGAGGATTTTTGCCTTGATAAGCAAAATCTATCCTGTGATAACAATCCAAAGCTTGATGTCCAGACTTCCCACAGATTTGGCATGATGGTCTTTCATGCTTAAAGCCTTGAGAAGAGTTTTGTTGAGGAAAATTCTGAGAGGAAACATACTGAGGAGAGAAATTGTGAAACTGAGAAGAGAAATTGTGAGAGGCCTGTGGTGAAAAATGCTGTTGATTTTCACCATGATTAAATCTGCCTCCACCTTTTCCTCTGTTTGCATTGTTTCTTCCTCTTCCTCTGTTTGAACCATGAAAGATTTTGAAGCTTGTGAGTGTGCACAACAATGGCAGAAGCAAGAACAAACAATGAATGAGAGAGAGAGAGAGAGAGCGAGAGAGAGAGAGATTCTGAAAAGAATACTCAGAGAAATATATTTCACAAAAGCTTAAAATGAATTACAACCATCAAAACTATTTATATAGCATAAATACATCAAGAACGTTCCAGAGACTATAACCGTTCTAACTGAAAGTAACCTACTCCATATTATGCGCCGAGAATCAAGGAATGACAGCTGGAAGGCTTGGAGGCAGTTAGAGCTCTCTGAAACAAACTCTGAAACCCAGTATAAGAACAGAGAATTGGAAGAAGTCTTTAGACAAGACGAAGTATGCCCAACACACTAAACGCTTCGTTTCATAAACCAATACTCAGAATACCAAAACGATCCGTTTCATTAAGAATATAAATAAGCTAAGTTATACGGCATCGTTTCTATTAAGAAACTAGCCGTTAACTAGCCATTGAAGGCTCTGAGTTTTCTTCTTCTATTTTCACTGAATGCTTTGGGTTACTGTCTTTAATACTAAAATCTGTTGAACTGTCCTAATTTAAGTAGGACACGGTCAGCTAAGTTGACAAAAACAAGCAACTGCCTCAACAAATCTCCACCTGAGGTGAATCTGGTTAGCCTCACAAACACAATTCCCCCATCCCCTTCACCAAAGCCCCTAAGGGCAATCGCAAACTGTAAATACTAATTTAATCCAAGCAATGCCTAAACTTGTTCAAAACTACCAGCTTAGGCATCATATCTACTAGATCAACCTTTTTTATTGTAATGGTTCCCTAAGATATATGTTGTGAATTAAGTGATATTTGACATAAATATGTTTGGTTCTCTCATGATACATCTAGCTTTTAATTAGTCAAATATATGGCGCTATGGCTATCACAAACACAAAAGTATCATCCTACTGCAAACCAAGATCACTAGCCAAACCCTTTAACCAAATAGATTCCTTCATTGCCTTTGTTGTTGCCAATATTCTGTCTTTGTAGTAGTAGACAAAGCAACTATGGACTATAATGTCGCCTTACAACTGATGATACAATTACATATTGTGGAGACATAACCTGTCAAAGATCTCCATTTATCTAAATCACCGGCATAATCGGAATCTAAAAGTCCAACAACCCTGCTAATATCAACAGAAGCCATGTCATATACAAAGTCAAAATCTGCAATACTCTTTAAAGAATCCATTTCATACCTTGCCAATATTCTTTACCAGGATTAGCCATATATCTGGTAACCACACTATCTGCATGTGAAATATCTGAATAAACCATAGAATACATTATGCTACTAGTTGCACTAGAATAAGAAACATGAACCATGTGCTCCTTTTCCTCCTCAAATTGTGGTGACAAAGTCGCGGAAAACTTAAATTGTGTTGCTAGTGGAGTACTCCTTGGTTTAGTCGATTGCATATTCAGCATTTAAGTACTTTCTCAATGTAATTTTCTGTGACAAAAACAACTTGTCCAAGCTCCTACTCGTTGACGTCTTTGATATGGATCATAAGGTCCATAACAAGTGTTCTTCCATATGTTTTGTTACTTTTTGAACTTTTATATATATATATCACAATGAGATGAGTCCAAGTTACACCTGGTGTAACTCTTGTAAAGTTACAAATTTTTTAAACCATAGATTTCTAAAAGATCTAACGGTTAAATTTTTTTTTTTAAATGTTATTACTTTTACCTCATTAATACTATAATTTTTTCTCTCTTTCTCTCTCCTTATTTATTGTGTACCTCTGTTTTCAATCTACAATCCATACTCATCTACCAAAGAGCACCCCAGCGTAGCTTAAAACATGGATCTATTTTATCTGAAGCTTTCAAATCTATGTTGAGTGGGTGCTATTGGATTGTTTCTGTGAAAATCATGGTTGAAGTCGTGTCACTATGAGCATAAATAAAGAAGATAAGAGTTCCAAGTCATCTGAGATGATAACTCGTGTTACTATGGCACTATCAAAAAATTGTGGTGAAGCAAATTAGATAGCCATGACAAATTCCTAGCTTAAGAAATCAGTGTACATATATTAACATTAACAAATGACCCTTGTGCCTTGCTTTAGTTGCAAAAGGGAAGAGGTGAAATATGAGACATGCATCTTAAGGTTCAACTATTCATATAGCATTCACACCACTAGACTCCCACTCCAACTCCAAACGGACCAAACCCCTTTTACAGTGCCAAAAAGTAAACTTGTAATCCACTGAAAATGTTATGAATCGAGTTGTATTTGAGAAATTGAATAGAATTTTAGGCATGTGTGTCCATTGGAGGAGTTCATGGAGAGAGAGAGAGAGAGAGAGAGAGAGAGAGAGAGAGAGAGAGAGAGAGAGAGAGAGAAGAAGAAGAAGAAGAAGAAGAAGAAGAAAATGGTGGGAGACGAGAGAGTTTAATGACTCTTTGTTTATATTTAGAAAAGAATTATGACTTAATGATATTAGATTTGACGTGTCACTAGTGTCTTTTTAACCATTAGTTCTAATGAAAATCAATAGTTAAAAAAAAAAACAAAATTTCTCTCCAAACTAGTTTGAAGAGAAACACTTCAAACTCCTCATATATCTATATATTAAATGTGAATTTTAAAAATATAACCGTTGGATTGGATGCTCATATTATATCTTTCATGCTTGCAAAATTTCAAGAAAATCAAATATCAATTGCTATGTCATCAAATAAATATTAACATTTCAAGTTTTTGTGATCTAAAATTGTATATAAAAAATAAGTTTATTGATTAAATAGTAAATAGGGGTAATTACACATAACCCACCTGTGATTTGGGCGAAAATCACTTTGTTTACCTGTGTTTTGAAAAGTATCACTTAACTCACTTGAGGTATGTTCTGTTTATTTTCCGTAACCCACCTCTGTTAAAATCAGGAGTAAATAGGTATTTTTGCTCAAATTTTATGTCTCTCTCCTCCTAAAACAAAAAATAGCACAAAAATGCAAGAGAAATAAGATCAAAAGGGAGAGTTTTGGGAAAATTAATATTTGGTGGTTTCATTGGCTCCCACCTCCGCGAAAAGCTCATGGCAGAGACGCCGCACAAGGTGTTGGCTCTCGATGTATACAACGACAAGATCAAGCACCTTCTCGAGCCCGCAGGCGCTCACCCTTGGTCCGATCATATCCAATTCCACCGCCTCAACATCAAGAACGACTCTCGCCTCGAAGGCCTCATCAAGATGTCATATCTGGTTAGTTCCATTCCTCTCTCTACACATTACCATCTCAGATTCTCTCAATTTCTTCGTTCTTTTTTTGAAATTGTTCTTGAATTTTTGTCCTTAAAAACCAAATTGCCAAATGGGTTTGATTTATCTGAGCTTGAATTGAAGAGGGTTTGCCCATTTGATTTTCTCTTCACAACGAACCCAAATGGGTCTGAGGTGTAGCTGAAAATGAGCTCAGAGCCTGAGTACTTAGACACTGTTATTGGGCTTTTCCTTGACCTCCCAATCGTTTGCTTTAATGGCGGTGGTTGCTCCCTAGACAATAGACTGTATGGTACCTCCCACCTCTGCTTCTGTGCATCAGTAATGTGGACCCTCAAATGATCCTATGTCTCATGCCTGTACAAAAATCAAGAAACATCAAACAATTGAGAGGTGCATTTTCAAAAATAAAAGAACCAGAGGAAGAGTAGTAGGGGATAACATACTTGACAAAGAGCTGCAAGTGAGGAATATCAGGGCCGTAGACATTGTTGTTCTTGATGACAACGAGGTGGCCCACAAGGCCTCCATCAGGGGTCTCCTCAATGGAGATGAGACGGTAGCCTTAGCCAATCTTGGTTTGTGCAGGTTGATCTGGGTTTTATTTTTTTGGGTATGTTCTTCACGTTCAAGATTTATGTGAATTGAGAGAGAGACCAATACCACTTTTTGATTTTGTTTTTCTTGCATTTTTGTGCTATTTTTTGTTTTGGGAGGAGAGAAACATAAAATTTGTGCAAAAATACCTATCTAACCCTGATTTTAACAAAGGTGGGTTGCAGAAAACAAACAGAACATACCTTAGGTGGGTAAAGTGACACTTTTTAAACCACGAGTAGGCAAAGTGATTTTGAGCCAAACCACAGGTGGGTTTAGTGTTATTACCCCTAGTAGATAACATGTGATTTAAATGAAATTTGATATGCATGTTAAGAACAAAATGAAGATAAAATTCAATGGTTAGATTTTCAAAATTCACACAAAAAAAAAATAAAAAATAAAAAGTTTGAAGAGTTTTTCTCTAAATTAGTCTGAAAAGAAACTTTGTTTTTTAAAAAATGACAAAATTTAACTACAAAATTGGTTGTAGTCTAAGGTTACAACCTTATTCAATATTGTTAAAATTACTACATATTTTGAAAATCCAACCGTTGGATTGCACGTTCTTTATGCTTTTAATACACATGTCAAATTTTGTGTTAATTGTATATTTTTTATTATATGATCTATAAACTTATATTTTATGAATAATTTTAAACTATAAAAACTTGCAATTTAAACAATTGATTAATGATATAGCTATTGATATATAATTTTCTAGAAATTTTGTAAATATGGAGGATAAAAGAAGAAAATGTAATCCAATGGTGGATTTGTCAAAATTTACCTCTAATAAAAAGATATTGAGTAAAGTTGTAGCCTTTATAGCTAAACTTTATCCTTAAAAAAATGTGTAATTTTTCTGCTATATAGTTGAGAGAGGGAAGGTTTAAATTTGAATATTTTGTTAAAAACATGAAAAGATATTGATTGAGTTACAATACTATAAACGTCAAGTTTGAAATTTTCTGCCTTTTTGCCTTTTTGGAAGTATCTATTGTAAAGTGAGAAGCTATTTTGTATCTCATGAGTCATGACATTGCCCATTGGGCTTTTGATTCTTCCAAATCCAGGCCTTTAAACATCTTGGACCTTCCAGATTTGCCCTGGCGCAACTCGGTCTGAGATGTGAATGGCCCAGGTCTCTTTTGTATGGTATCTTATTTCCTTTGTTCAATAAAGTAATATGGGTAAAACTAATTACACACTTGTGTACTACAAAAAAAAAAAAAAAAAATTACACTTGTGTGCCACACAAGTGTCTAATAACACTGAAATCAGATTAAAAGAAAAAAAAAAAAATTAAAAGAAAAGATAGATGCTTGCTGTCCATAATGTCATTAGAGATAA
The DNA here is from genome assembly GCA_028535165.1 of Quercus tomentella. Taxonomy (NCBI): domain Eukaryota; kingdom Viridiplantae; phylum Streptophyta; class Magnoliopsida; order Fagales; family Fagaceae; genus Quercus; species Quercus tomentella. Next base: position 66,040,490 of record JAPQVY010000155.1, on the reverse strand, counting down.
TTTGTATACAACTGGTACATTGTAATAAGGACGTAATACAATATAAACAGTGGCAAATCAATTTTCTTCTTGCAACCAAACTTTACAAGCATTCTGGAAACAAAGTATAAACTCAAACAAACAATAAGTATTGCAGTAAAGAAAATATGAGACTTTTATCTCAATGATGAGATGGGATGAGTATCCAAGGATGGGATTCTTGGATTCTGTGTACATGGGAATAAAAAGAGCCATTATGGCGTCTGGAGGATGAGGTTGGATGTATTATAAAGGAAACATATAAAGGAAGCAAAGAAAAAACAAATTGGAAGAAGCAAGGAGGAAAGAGCATTCAGAACTCCTTTTTCAGTTTCCACATAAGGTGACCTCTCTTTTGGGCGGTCTAAAATTCATTGCATTCAGGCTGTAGATGCAGAGATTGGCTTGTCTTGATTTGATTGCTATTTCATCTGAGGTAGTCTTGTAGCCAGGAATATTGCATGAAGAAGATGTACTCCACATTAAGCTTGCTTGGCAAGAAGATACCACTGCTGAATCTTCTGCACATTTAATTCCATCAACCGATGGTATTTGCAACCTGTAAATTCCAAATTTGTCTGTAGTTCTATTCACTGAGATTGATATCTCTTCTATGGTTTTCCTGGAGATAGCTTTGAACATACAATCTATTTTAACTTCTGCACCTGGTGAAACAAGCAGCACCATGAAAATTTATAAGCTTATTTATCTTTACAAATAAAGTAAACACAAAATTAATGTCCAATGAAACATGTAATTATTTGTAACCTGGTAGGAAGTAGCTGTGCCTGGTGAAGCTGTTGTTGGAGCAGATATCACAATAAACGAAACCCATTACAATGATCTGGGAATTTGTTTTTGCTGGCTCGGCTTCCAGAAAGAGTGAATTAAAAAACAAAGACGAAATGACAAAGAAAATCATGGGATTCATGGTAAACTTTGGAGACAAAGAGTTCCAAATCAACATAGGCTTTCTTTACGAATAGTTGTTTTGCTGTGAATAGCTTTCAAAGCGTTATCACATAGTTGAAGATGAGTGGATAATGAGAGGCAGCAGTTAGTGGAGATCTTACTGTAAGCAAAAAGAAGTTTATCTTTTTCACAAGAAACAAAGACATGTGAATGTCCTTTGGCAAGATACAGAATTGATGTGTAGGAGAGAGAATAGATAGTAGATTCTTTTTTCTTTTTTTTTCGCAAGAATAGCTCCTTTTGGTAAACTGAGAGGTGATGGTGCTTTGATTTGAAGTTCTAATAAGTTCTACTAGAATATTGCTGGGTGTTTGACACTTAGGAAATTTTCACTTTCTGTGTGACTTTTATCAAGAGACGAGATAGAAAAACATTTGCTATTCCTATTCATTGAGCTTGTTTATATAATGTCCATGTAGGTAAAGTTCTATGAAGCACGGGTGCGTTTCGGGACTCGGGTGCGGGTGCGGGTGCGGGTGCGGGACTCGGCAATTTTTGAAAAAGTAGGGTGCGGGTGCGGCGGGACTCGGCGATTAAAAAATTATTAAAAATATTTTTATTTATATTTTCTATATATTTTTACTATTAAAATATTCTTAAAAAACACATTAATATACTTGATTCACAAAAAAAAAGAAAGAATAAGGCAAGAAACGCATCTGAGGTCAGAATTTCGGCCTCTCCGGCGATTTTCACGGCCGATTTCGGCCTGTTTCGGCATATTCCGGCCTGTTTCGGCCGTATCGGCCGTATCGGTCGCCGGCCGATATTGACCGATATGGCCGATACGGCCGATACGAACCGAGTCGGCCCGATTTGGGCCGCGTCGGCCCGAGTCGGGATCCGCCACGTGGCGCGACGCGGCACGACGCGGGACGGACGCGCGGTCTGCGGCGTCCCTCCCGCGTCGCCGCGTCCCGCCGCGTCGGACGCGGGTGCGCCGGCCTGGGAGCCGCGTCCGTGCATCCTTGGTAAAGTTTGAGTTAAACTTTAATGCATTTGATTTCCATTTATTCATTTATACTTTATTGCAAGTATGTGCATTTGAATGTTTGGTTATATGGATGGATAAGGTTTTACTTCATTGTGGAGGTGAGGATTTAAATGGGAGGGACCTTATCTCGTGGGGCTAGACTGGGGAGAGATGGGATAGGATAAGGTATTGAAGAAGGAAAAGCTTTTAACGTGGATGAGATAAGGTATTGAAGAAGGAAAAGCTTTTAACATGGATGAGATAAAAGGATTTCATAGCATTCATGTGAACCTCACTCAAAGCTTCTAACATGGATGAGATAAATGCTAGCGAATTTGTCTTGCAATTGTTATACCGCAGTCCTTTTCATCTAAATCACAAATAGAGGACAAAGTGTAACACAAACAGTAGACAGAAAATTTATATTAAGAAACCAAACATATGCCAAAAATAATTTACATGGTTTTTAGTCAATAAGGCAATAATTAACCTTCACCTCGCCAGAGTTTTAGAAACTATTCCACTGCCACTATAGGGAAAAGGATAAGCCAACTACATTGCTCTATTTGGACGTTGAAAGGTGGTATTTATTAATTTAAGAGTTTATATTTATGGATAATTCTTAGAAAGTGTATAATATTGTACTTTTTTTTTTTTTTTTTTTTTTGCAAATGTGTACAACGTTACACACATTTTATGTGTCTACAATAAATAAATTTATATTGCAAGTACAATGTAAACCTATAAGAGTCCTATATTTATATATTGATCATGTTGCTTAAAAGTTTTATTTTAGTTGCTACTGTAAAAATATAAATAAGAAAAACAAAAAGACGTGTAAATAGAGAAAGTAGAAGTAAGAGATTTAAATTAATTTGACCTAATGGCTCCATAGCATAATGATCCCAAATAGTTACATTTTGTTGTATTGAATTATGTATTACAAAAAATCCAATGTAGGATATATATATAGGTATGATAGGCCCAGTAATATATATCTATATATATGTTGGGCTGGGGGCCCAATCCGAGGACATCTAGTAGTCCGAGGACGGGTAAACGCTATCATGGAAGCCCGCATTAGTGAATGAAAACATGGGGTCTAGTCATGAGGGCCCAGGAAGGTGATCCGAAGAGGAATGTCTTCTTAGCTAAGCAAAACAGAGCTCAGAAGGTATGGTCTGCCATCCAGAGCAACATTCCGGGAGATTCTATTGATAAGGATACACATCATGGAAGCACAGGACAAAGGGGATCTGTGAAATATCTAAGAGAAAGTTGCTACCACCGCATTGAATGCTCTGTAGCTAACTCTCTGGCCACATTAATGTGGAAGTGATACCTGAACAGTAATTTTCAGCTTTACAGCTACTCCCAAAGACTTCAGGAATGTGCTGATGGGACAAGAATCAACGCCAAAAACCTGGTCTACACGTGGAGGGTGGAGATGAAAGAAGGAAGACAATATAAAAGAGAAAGAATACACTAAGAATGGGGATCGAAAGATTAAGAGAAAAACACTGTAGCAACAAGAACTGGATTTGTAATCAAATTCAAAAGAATTATATATAAGAGCTAACCTCCTTGGATTGAGCCGAGGACGATTTTCTTTAGATAAAACCAATTTATCTTTGTTTTCTTGTCATCTGGATTCATTACAATTGTTATCCAACTTATTAGAGCCTAGTTTTCTGACTCATTCTTTACAAATTCATTGTATTGGGCTCTTTGGGCCTAGATCTTATTATCTTTTGGGCTTAGGAACCAAATTGTGCCCTTACAATTGGCGCTGTCTGTGGGAATTACTTGAGTTTTATTGAGTTCAATGTCCAACTATGGTAGGTTTAGAGCCAAATCAAGAGGAATCTATTGGTTCCCAACATCAGGATCGGTTCCTCAACCTTGAGCGAAGGAGGGACCAGGAAGTTAGCGTGCATACCACGCACACTGGAGGAAGTCAGTCTCGAGGTGGAAGTCACCTCTCTCATGAAGAGAATACTAGGAGCATGCAACTGGAGATTGACCGTTTGTGAAGGAGGTTACACCGTGAGCGACATAGGGGAACCCCTTCAAGTTCTGGCCCCTCTTCTGGTGATGATAGTGATAATAGCTATCGCCCTAGGTTCAGGACTCCTCCCAGTGAATCATTTTCGTGTGATCAAGATCATCATTATAGGCGGAGAAAGGAGAGTCTGCCTCGCCAAGGTCTAGGCAATGACGATATGGGCAAGGCTTTGAATCAAATTTCCAATTCACCTTTTACCCGTAGGATTGAAAGTGGGAAACTTCCTCGACAGTTTACTCAGCCAACGTTCACCATGTACAACAGCAGTACGGACCTAGTGGAGCACGTTAGCCACTTCAACCAGAGGATGGCTATTCACTCTAGGAACGAAGCCTTGATGTGCAAAGTGTTCCTATCCAATCTGGGGCCTGTGGCAATGAGATGGTTTGATGGTATGAGAGAAGGTTCTATTAGCTTCTGTAAGGAGCTCACTAGGGCATTTGGGGCCTAGTTTGTGACTTGCAGTAGGGTTCCTCAAGCCTTAGATTCCCTATTATCTATGACCATGCAAGAAGAGGAGACCCTAAAAACGTACTCAGACAGATACTGGGAGATGTTCAATGAGATAGATGGGGACTTTGACGACGTGGCCATAAGGACTTTCAAGGTCAGCCTACCTGCCAAGCATGATTTGAGAAAGTTGTTGACCAAGAAGCTTGTAAGGAGTGTGCGTCGGCTTATGGACCATATTGACAAGTATAAGCAGGTCGAGGAAGACCAGTAGCAAGGGAAAAGGGAAGGCTAAGGTTATCCCTCAGAATAGGAGGGATTTCAAGTCGGACAGATACAACAATAATCGGCCCCAAAGAGACTTTGTTGGGCAATCTGGGCCTACTGCTACTCAGGTGGTTGGCATGGTGTTCCAGGAACCAGTGCATCAAGTCTTGGAAAGGATTAAGAATGAGTCATACTTTAAATAGCCAAATAAGATGGGAGGCGACCCTATGAAGTGCAACCAAAGCCTTCATTGCCAATACCACCATGTGCAAGGACATACCACAGAAGATTGTAGAACTTTGTGGAGTCATTTGGAGCAGCTGGTCAAAGAAGGAAAGTTAAAGCAATTTTTATATTAGCCCAGTGGGTAGGGGGGTCAAGCAGGATTGGGATCTCAGAGAGATGCTTCTTCGAGATCCTCTTTGGGCACAATTAATGTCATCCTCGCTGCTCTAGGGAGGACCCGTTCTCATCCCTCCAGGGTGATGTCTGTAGCTTGGCCACCTACCGAGGACTCTAACCCTGAGCTGAAAAGGGGCTAAGATGGAGGTCCGACCAACATTGAGTTTCTCGGATGAGGACAATGTTGGAACCATACAGTCACACGATGATGCCCTAATGGTCACCCTCAAGATAGAGGGTATGATGTGAAAAGGGTGTTGGTAGATCAGGGAAGCGGGGCAGAAATCATGTACCCTGATTTGTATAATGGGCTAAACTTGAAACCTAAGGATTTGACAGGTTATGATTCACCTTTGTTAGGCTTTGACAGGAAAGTTGTTGTTCCAAAGGGTCATATTAGATTACCCGTGCAAGCAGGGTCAGAGGTGGTGAAAGTAGACTTCATTGTGGTGGATGCTTATTCTCCCTACACTGCCATTGTAGCAAGACCCTAGCTTCATGCCCTGGGGATAGTTTCTTCCACTCTGCACTTGAAAGTGAAATATCCTTCCAGGGACTAGATTGAGGAGCTGGTTGGGAGTCAGTTCGTGGCTAGGCAATGCTTGGTGGCTGCAATTATGCATTAGCCTGAAAATGAGCCATTGGCCTCTGCTCAGGTGGGCTTATAGCAATCAAGGATCCTAGTGTCATCTATAGATGCGGTGTTGGAAGGGGCAAGCTATGAGGAACTAGAAAAGGTTGTTATTAGTGACGATAAGGAGAAGTTTTCCAGGTCAGAGCTCTGTTGCCTCCTTAAGAGAAGAAAGAGAAAGAGCTGATGGTGTTCCTTAGGAAGAATATTGATATGTTTGCATGGAATGCTTATGAAGCCCTTGGGGTGGATCCAAATCTCATTTGTCATCATCTAAATGTCAACCTGGCGGTCATCCCCAAAAACCAACCACCCCGTCGCTCATCTAAAGAGCATTCTGAGGCTGTCAAAGAGGAGGTGCTCAAGCTTAAGCAGACTGGGGCTATTAAGGAGGTGTTTTACCCTGAGTGGCTGGCCAATACCGTGGTGGTGAAGAAGAAGAGTGGAAAGTGGCAAGTATGTGTGGACTTCACAGATTTGAACAAGGCCTACCCAAAAGACCCCTTCCCCATTCCTCAGATAGATCAGTTAGTGGATGCAACTGTAGGCCATCCTCTGATGAGCTTCTTGGATGCCTTTCAAGGGTACCATCAAATACCATTAGCTTTGGGTGATCAGGAGAAAACTGCTTTCGTTACTCCTATTGGAAATTACCACTACAAGGTGATGCCCTTTGGATTGAAGAATGTAGGGTCTACCTATCAGAGGATGATGACCAGGATATTCGAGCCCCAACTGGGCAAAAATATTGAGGTTTATATAGATGATATGGTGGTGAAGAGTAAGGTGGTGTCCGAGCACATGGGAGACCTCGAGAATATTTTTGAAACACTAAAAAGGCACAAACTGCACCTCAATGCTTCCAAATGTTCTTTTGGCATTAGCTCAGGTAAGTTTCTGAGCTACATGGTCACTCATCGTAAGATTGAAGTCAACCCTAACCAGATTAAAGCAATTAATAACTTGCAACCTCGAGAATATTTTTGAAACACTAAGAAGGCACAAATTGCGCCTCAATGCTTCCAAATGTTCTTTTGGCGTTAGCTTAGGTAAGTTTCTAAGCTACATGGTCACTCACCGTATGATTGAAGTCAACCCTGACCAAATTAAAGCAATTAACAACTTGCAACCTCCTCGAAATCCCAAAGAGGTTCAGAAGTTGACAGGGATGACTGCTGCTCTAAATCAATTCATCTCTCGGTCAGCAGACAGTTGTAGGCCTTTCTTTCGGTTGTTGCATAAGTGGAAAGGGTTTGAGTGGACAGAGGAGTGTGCCTCAGCCTTCCAGCAGCTGAAGGAATACCTTGCTTGGCTGCCTATTATGTCCCGGCCTAAGAAGGAGGAAATCCTGTTTGCTTATGTTGCTGTAGCCTCTCATACGGTAAGCTTAGTACTGATACGAGTTGATAATGGAGTACAAAAGCCAGTTTATTATGTGAGCAAGTCACTGCATGAGGCCGAGGTTTGTTACCTGCCACTAGAAAAGGCCATTTTGGCAATGATGCATGCTACGCGTAAGCTTTCTCACTACTTCCAATTCCACACAATTGTTGTTTTAACCCAACTTTCGCTTCGATCACTACTTTGGAGGGCTAATTACACAAGAAGGATTGCCAAGTGGGGTACGATCCTAGGGGCTTTTGATATCAAGTATATGCCTCGCACCTCTATCAAGGGTCAGGTCCTCGCAAATTTGGTGGCCGAGTTTGCTGAATCCCCATTGGAAGAGGAGGTAAGGAAGCTGAACATGGATGGAAAATCAGTTGGCGTGTTTTCCTTGCAAGAACCTTTATGCTGGAGGGTATATGTTGATGGTGTAGCAAATCAAAGAGGATATGGAGTGAGGCTAGTTGTAATTTCTCCTAATAAGATCATTATTGAAAAATCCTTAAGGTTGGGTTTCTCGGCCACAAATAATGAGGCTGAATATGAGGTTCTATTGGTAGGGATGACTATGGTTCAGAAAATGGGAGGAAAAATGGTGGAGATATTTTCAGATTCAAGGTTGGTTGTAGGCCAGGTAAAGGGAGAGTTGGAGGCTAGGGATGTAAGAATGCAAGAATATTTAAATCAAGTTAGGCACTTACAATCAGGGTTTGAGTCTTTCAACTTACTATAAATCCCTAGAAGCGGAAACACACATGCTGATTCTCTAGCCACTCTTGCAACCTCCTCGGCGCAAAGCTTACCTCGGGTTATCCTTGTTGAAGACTTGTGCAAACCTACTGAAATGAAGAGAAAGATGATCCATGTCCATCAAATTAGGGTGGGACCTAGCTGGATGGACTCTATTGTGCTATTCCTTAAGGAGGATATCTTGCTCGAGGGGAAGTCCGAGGCTGACAAAGTACGAAGAAAGGCTTCTCGGTTTTGGCTATTCGAGGACCAAAAGTTGTACAAGCGCTCTTTTTCTGGGCCATATTTGCTATGCATACACCCTAAAGTATCAGAACTACTCCTAGAGGAGTTACATGAAGGGATTTATGGAAGCCACATAGGAGGCAGATCCTTATCTCACAGAGCCCTCACTTAGGGATATTGGTGGCCGAACATGTAGAAGGAAGCACAAGAGTATGTGAAGAAGTGTGACCAATGCCAAAGATTTGCTCCAAACATTCATAAACCAGGGGTGTCCTTAATCCTCTATCCAGCCCTTGGCCTTTTGCTTAATGGGGCTTGGATATTGTAGGGTATTTCCCTAAGGCAGCAGGGAATAAGAGATGGCTGCTGGTCGGCACGGATTACATCACCAAGTGGGTTGAAGTTGAACCACTGGCAAATATCAGGGACATGGATACCAAGAGATTTGTTTGGAAAAATATTGTTACTCGGTTTGGAATCCCTCGTACCTTTATCTCGGACAATGGTCTTCAATTTGATAGCAAAGCCTTCAAGAGGTACTATTGTGACCTGGGCATTACGAATAGGTATTCCACTCCGACTTATCCACATGGGAATGGATAGGTCGAGGCTGTCACCAAGGTCATAGTGAATGGACTCAAGAAGAGGCTGGATGATGCAAAGGGAAAATGGGTGGAAGAGCTGTCACACGTCCTTTGGACATATCAGACTACACCTCGTAGGTCAACAGAGGAGACCCCCTTTTCAATGACTTATGGAGCCGAAGCTATGATTCCTCTAGAGATCAGATTCCCAACACTGAGGACAAGTTCTTTTACTCTGAGCAACAATGATGGACTGTTAAAGAAGAGTTTAGATTTAATTGAAGAGCGAAGAGACAATACCATGGTTCAATTGGCGTATTATCAATACAAGCTCAAGCAAAGGTACGACGCCAATGTGAGGTTAAGGCCATTAGTGTCTGGAGACTTGGTATTAAGAAAGGTTTTGCGTACTACAAAGAACCCAACATGGGGAAAGTTAGGGCCCAACTAGGAAGAGCCATATCGCATCACCTCGGTGGTTGGAATATATGCATATTATCTTAAAGATCTAGATGAAAATGTTGTACCACGCCCCTGGAATGTAAATAACCTGCGAAGGTATTATTATTAATGAAAGTCTTTTCTTCCACATTTTCATTTATTACATTATGCGTTACACTTCTTATTTGCCTGAATGTTAAACAGAACCTTGGTCATGCTTGGTTCCTCAGACCACATACCTTGGGTAAATTAATACTTCTTATTATTTATTTAAATATCAAACAGAACATTGGTCATATCTGGTTCCTCGGACCACATACCTTGGGTAAATTGATATTTTTGTCCATTTTTCCTAAGAGTTAAACAAAACCTTAGTTATTCCTTGCTCCTCGGACCACATACTTTGGGTAAATTAATACTTCATATCATTTTTTTAAGTGTTAAACAGAATCTTGGTCGTGCCTGATTCCTCGGACCACATACCTTAGGTAAATTAATACTTCTTATTATTTATTTAAATATCAAACAGAATCTTGGTCATGTCTGGCTCCTCAGACCATATACATTGGGTAAATTGATATTTTTAATTATTTTTCCTAAGTGTTAAACATAACCTTAGTCATGCCTGGCTCCTTGAACCACATACTTTGGGTAAATTAATACTTCATATCATTTTTCTAAGTGTTAAACAGAACATTGGTCATGCCTGGTTCCTCGAACCACATACCTTGGGTAAATTAATACTTCTTATTATTTATTTAAATATCAAACAGAACATTGGTCATGTTTGGCTCCTCGGATCACATACCTTGGGTAAATTGATATTTTTAATCATTTTTCCTAAGTGTTAAACAGAACCTTAGTCATGTCTGGCTTCTCGGACCACATACTTTGGGTAAATTAATACTTCATATCATTTTTCTAAGTGTTAAACAGAACTTTGGACATGCCTGGTTTCTCGGATCACATATCTTGGGTAAATTAATACTTCTTATTATTTATTTAAATATCAAACAGAACCTTGGTCATGTCTGGCTCCTCGGACCACATACCTTGGGTAAATTGATATTTTTAATCATTTTTCTTAAATGTTAAACAGAACCTTAGTCATGCCTAGCTCCTCGAACCACCTACTTTAGGTAAATTAATACTTCATATCATTTTTCTAAGTGTTAAACAGAACCTTGGTCATGCCTGGTTCGTCAGACCACATACCTTGGGTAAATTCATACTTCTTATTATTTATTTAAATATCAAACAGAACCTTGGTCAAGTCTGGCTCCTCGAATCACATACCTTGGGTAAATTGATATTTTCAATCATTTTTCTTAAATGTTAAACAGAACCTTAGTCATGTCTAGTTCCTCGGACTACTTGCTTTGGGTAAATTAATACTTTTTATTATTTATTTAAGTATCAAATAGAACCAGCCATGTTGAATGGCAGAGACCTTCCTTGTAGTGACTTAATCAAATGGACATTCATGAACATCACTTAAAGCATTTGCAAGTATATCAAGTATATCTATGATCTGTTTGAGCACTGATTAACCCTCCAGTTCCTTAGACTTACTGATAAGTGGGGGGGGGGGGGGGGTTAAATGGAGCCTCACATGGATGGATGCACTACCATTGTGTATGTTTTTGAAGTTAAGGGTATACTTTGTTAAGATTGTAGACTTAGTAGGTTTAGCCTGTCCTGTTGCTGATCATGTGGGATGTGGTAACTATGCTACCACTTATGCAGATAACTAAATGGAGTTATATCTAATTGTTACATTGGTTAAGTATTAAGTGAAACAGAGTCTATGTTAGGATTCATGTAACTACCACAGGTATGAAGGAAAAACTTATAATTATCATTAAGCTGAGCCTCAAAAAAATGCGAATGGGTTACAAAAGGGTAAATTGATTACAAACCTTGGAAACAAAAACAACAGTTCAAAAAAAAAAAAGGGACAACTCATGGCTTCATCTTTATTACAAGCTTGTCTTTTAGAGTCTTGGCAGGCTGGGCAGTTGCTGTTGCTGAGGATACTAGACCCTTACCCTTAGGTTCTTCCTTGGCAGGAATGGGGAGGGTTGCCAAAACCAACTCGTGGCTTTGGGAAACCACCCCTCCCTTAGAAGAATCCTTAGGTGCATTCAAGGACTTTGTCATCTTAGGGGCGACTTCCTTGGGGACTTCTTTCTCCTTCTCAAGTGCACTGGTTTGCTCTGCCCCTTTTGGAGGATTGCTAGAAGGAGGAAGGTCCTTGGTCGAAACCTCTTCAACAGGGCTCGTACCTTTGGGGGCTACATCATCCTGGGAGGCTGAGGAGCCTGGTGCCCGAATTATAGGGGGGTAGTAAACATTCTCTGCTCTCCTAAGTGCCAAGGAGGCCTCAACCCCGGCCAGGTTAAGGGCCTTATTCCACACCTGGAGGCAGTACGCTCTACATACCCCCGAGACCTTAGCCCTGAGAGCCTTCTCGGTCTTAACTACCCCCACATCGTAGCCATCTTGTTCGGCCTGGTCCTTAGCCTTCTCAGCATCCTCTAGTTTCTTCTTTAGCACTTTGATTTGCTCTTTGGTAGTAGAAAGCTCATTCTCGGCCTAGCGGAGTTGCTTGCGCTGAGTCTCGGCCTGCCTCTCCACCCCTTCCAAGGTCGCCTCAGCGCTTTTCTTCTCCCTCTCGGCCTCGGTGAGCTTGGCGTTCAACTCATTTACCCTCTTCTCGGCCACATTAAAGGCCTCAACAGCAGCAATCCGCCTGCCCTCCTCATCCTTCATTTGTCGATGAGAGATATTCACCAACTCATCGGCTCTAAAAGTGGCTTGAACAACTTGCAAAGGAAACATAGCAGTGAGCAAAGGAAAAAGTAAAAAAAAAAAAAAAAAGATAATAAATAAATAATAGACTTAGCTTGAAAGACTTACCATGGCAAGATCTCTCTTCAGACCTAGAAAAACCTCATGTTTCTTCATGGTCCTCAGATAGGCCATGTCGTCGGGTAGTAGCAAGACTTGCTCTACAATGTCTGCTACGTACCCGGCCTTCCCCTGGTGGAAGTCCCTTATTGAGGAGTTCACAGAGAGAGGGGATTCGTCTAACACCAGGGGGGATTCCAGTTTGGAACCCTGGTGCGAAGATCACATCCCCTGTCTCCAGGTACCCCATCCCTCGAGGACCTCGTCTGGGTAGTCTTGGCTACCTTGACCCCTTTTTGAGGCTCATTCTCCTTAGAAGGGACACCTCGGCCCTCTTCCATCATATCCTTCCCCTTCTGCTCCTGTTTCCTCTTTTTGTTTGCAGGCTCAGGCTGAGGGTCATGAGGAGTGGGGAGAGAGGGGTGTTTACCTTGACCGACCGCCTTAGGTGCCTTGCCCCCAGCTTGAGACTCCATGATCTCCAGAAGACTAGCCCTGGGCTTGCGTTGTATCCCCATAGCTTCTGGAACGGAGGGATCTCCTTGTATCTGGCTTACTTGTGCCGAAAGTAGATGACTAAAGTCACTAGTGGGAGTCTCTAGAGATGGAGGTCGGTTGAAGACTTCGAAATCATCCTTGGAATCAAGCACTTCAACTACTTCTTATTTTTCTTCTTCTTCCTCTTTAGCAGCTAGCTGTAAAGGGTTGCTTCGTCCTCAACCTTGTATTGAAGGAGTGGCTCTACCTTTAGTACACCTTATGGTCCCGGACTTGGGTTGAGGAAGCCAAGCACAGCAACGTTGATCAAGTGCAAATGCGGATCCTTTGCTTTTATCATGCACTTCGACGCCTGGAAACTTGATGAAAGAGGGTTGTAACCGAGGATTAGATGGGCCACTCGTAACTGACTGTCACTATGAACAAACTCCTCGGCTTTAAGTATCTTGTCTAGGCTCGGCTAGTTGACAAGATTGAAGTTTGGAACGGCGGCGTGCTTATCTGTAAAACCATTAGGAAAAAAAAAAAAAAAAAAACCGTCAAAAAAGGGAATGGCACAAATCAAAGGAAAATTCAATTACCAACACAAACGGAGAAAAATGGGTACAAAATATGTCAAAGGGAAAAAATGGTGACTTTGAAGTAATAAACCTAGACCTAAAAACCCCACCTGGTGTCCCCTCTCTCGTCAGGCAGGAGAGGCCATCGTGCCACTCCCTTGAAACGATTAGGAAGTCTTTGTTCATGTCTTTGTTAGATTCAGGGAGGCATGAGATAAGCCTAACCTCGAGGTACCTAGTTTTTAGGTAATATCCCTGCCCTTTTAAGTGGTGAAGGTTATAAACCTAGTTGACATCGTTGTGGGTAAGGTTTAAGCCCATTTTCTCATTAAGGGCATCTACGCTACCTAAAATCCTAAACATGTTTAAGGCATACTGGGTGGGGACTAACCTATGGACCCTTAGGTAATCCCTAGTGACTGTGCCCATGGGGATTCTCATCCCTCCCTCTATAAAGGCAATTATCGAGATTACCACTTCTCCCTCCTGCCTCTGAGTGTGCCAGTTCCCTTCCTTACAATATCTAATGGAGACTCTTGACAGGATTCTATATTGAGCTCTAAAGCTCTCTATACTCTCTGCGGAGTCTACCAAGTAAGCAAATCTACCTATATATGAAGGAGGGTTGAAGGTACTAAGATGGTAAAGGGAAATTAAAAAGGCCGAGGAGAAAAAGGGCTTTGTGAAAAGAAAAGTAGAAGAGAAAGCAAATGAAATTTTTTAAAAGGACTTATGCAGAGAAAGAAACTCTCCTCGGACTAGCTCTTGATATTTATGAGTGCAAAAGTGAAGTGAATGAAGTGTTCAAGCGATATTTGTATCAGAGAGAGACGAGCGGGAAAATTCCCGCCCGAGTTCCAATAAAATCCCCAGCCGTTGGATCCGCATCGCACCGTAGAACGTGGGGGACATGGACCTACAGAAATTTAATGAAGGCACATCTTAGATGCCAAAGCGTCAGGAGCGTGTGTTGGGCAGTTAAAAAGGTGTTGTGCAGACAGAGATGATGTACGATAAGAGTAAGGTGATTGTAGTGATCTCAAAATCCTCATTTCTTCCTAAGGAGCAAGAGAGGAGAATTTCGAGGGGCTATTGTAGGTATGATAGGCCCAGTAATATATATCTATATCTATGCTGGGCCGAGGGCCCAATCCGAGGACATCTAGTAGTCCAAGGATAGGTAAACGCTGTCATGGAAGTCCGCATTAGTGAATGAAGATATGGGGTTTGGTCATGAGGGCCTAGGAAGGTGGTCCGAGGAGGAATGTCTCCTCAGCTAAGTAAAGCAGAGGTTAGAAGGTGCAGTCTGCCATCCAGAGCAATGTTCCAGGAGATTCTATTGATAAGGATACACATCATGGAAGCACAGGACAAAGGGGAACTGTGAAATATCTAAGAGAAAGCTGCTACCACCACATTGAATGCTCTGTAGCTAACTCTCTGGCCACATTAATGTGGAAGTGATACCTGAACAGTAATTTTCATCCTTACAGCTACTCCTAGAGACTTCAGGAATGTGCTGATGGGACAGGGATCAATGCCAGAAACCTAGTCTACACGTGGAGGGTGGAAATTAAAGAAGGAAGACAGTATAAAAGAGAAAGAATACACTGAGAATGGGGATCGAAAGATTAAGAGAAAAACACTGTAGCAACAAGAGTTGGACTTGTAATCAAATTCAAAAGAATTATATATAAGAGCTAACCTCCTCGGATTAAGCCAAGGACGATTTTCTTTAGATAAAACCAGTTTATCTTTGTTTTCTTGTCATCTGGATCCACAATAATTGTTATCCAACTCATTAGAGCCTAGTTTTCTGACCCACTCTCTAAAAATTTATTGTATTGGGCTTTTGGGGCCTAGATCCTATTACCTTTTGGGCTTAGGAACCAAACTGTGCCCTTACAATATATATAAAAGAATACATGAGACTTATTAAGATAACTCTAAAATCACAATAGTTCATGATGTTACAAAATCAATAGTTTGTGGTATTCTACAAAAGCATGGTGTTTTCACTTATGAGAATATCCCAATATAAAATATCCTACTATATTCTAACAGCCACATCTATTACTGATAAGATATTAAAACTTGTAAATTGATTAGTACATGCAGGACAATAATGTACCAAAAAAAAAAAGCTTGTTAAAGGGACATTAGAGCATTCTCATTAAAGGTGCCAAAAATGCTAAATGCTAAATGCTATTTTTTTTAGCTTTTTTAGCATTTTTAGCACCTTAAATGATAAAAACACACTTCCATCACACATTCTAAATCCTAAAATATTTAGTACCAAGCTACAGTGAACTTATATCAATACAATCTCACTGTAGCTGGATTGTAAAAAAAAAAAATTGTTTTTTATTCACCCAACGGCTCTTTCCCATTTCTCATTCTCTTTCCTCTCTCACTTCTTTCATCTCTCTCTCAAGTGGTTCGGCGATTGTGGTCCGGCGATTGTGGGCCACCGATGGTTGTGGTCCGGCGATTGTGGGCTGTCGTGGGTTGTGGTCCGAAGGTCGTGGGTCATGGTCTGATGGTCGTGGGTGGTGGCAACAATGGTTCGATGGTCGGCAATTATGGTCCGATAGGCATGGGTCATGGATCCGATGGTCGTGGTTTTGGTTCCTCTGGGTCGTAGGTCACTGACCTATTGGTCCGAGTCTTCACTGATCTATTGGTTGAAGGGTGTGAGTTGAATTTGGTGGCAATGGGATGGTGGGTTGTGGGTTTAGGTCGTAATGGGTCGTGGTGCAGTGGATCGGCATGATGGGTTTGCTTTTGTGGAGGTTTGCCGTGGTGGGTTTGTGTGTGTGTGTGTGTGTGTGTGTGTGTGTGTGTGTTTTGCTTGGTGGTTTGATTGGCAATGGTGGATTGGGATGTGGGTTTTTGCCTCTCTGTCTTTCTTCTTTCTTCTCACCGATCTAGGTTTTGTGATTATCTTCTTTCATCTCATCGATCTGGGTTTTGTGATTGTCTTCTTTCTTCTCACCGATCTAGGTTTTGTTGTCTTGTGATTTGGAAGAGGAAGGTAGTGGCTGGGCCGCCTTTTTTTTTTTTTTTTTTTTTTTTTTTTTTTCGTGTGATGGATTTTGGTTGCCATAGTGGAGGTTGATGTTGGTAGTGCTGTGGCGGAGGTAGCTGTGACCGTCGCTATTGGATTTTGTGGAGATTGTTTTTATATTATTTTAAAGTATTGTATATATTATTTTAAATGAAGTGGTAAAAAAATAGAACTTTTGATGTATGGTGTATTGTAAAATGAAGTGTTAAAATCAATAAAATAGGTTTTTGAGATGTTAAATGCTAAATTTTTAAAAACTTTGATGTGAATGCTCTTATAGCACCATATACTTCTGACAACAATAGTCAATAGAGCAGGTGAATATATCAATCTCAACGTCAAAGAGGGAAGAATCTGGGCTAGTAGGCTTGTAGCTGTAGACTCGGACAAAACTGAAGCCTCTACCATATCCCAGTTTAACCCGACCACATCTTGCATGTGCATTATTTATTTACTAGTAGTATCAAGTCTGCTTCCTTTGTTTGCTATTCCAATCCCAAGGTTTTCCAGTGGAGGTGATTTTCCTAATTTAGGTGCGTTTCCCTCCAAATTAGAAAACCAGCTTATTTTATTATTCAACTTATTTTTGCTACTATTTATGGGTTTCACTGTATTTTTTGGTATTATTTATAAGTCCCACTATACTATTTCAGCTAATTTTTACCTTTATCTACAGTACTTTCAGTAAAAAGTTTTCTGTTTTAGTAAAATAAGTGGATCTCAAACAAAACCTTTGAAGTGTTTTTTTTTTTTTTTTTTTTTTTTTTTTTTGTCTCAAATCGGCCCACAAAATTGTACTAGGCATTAACCCTTCAAGAAAAATTTCCTCATGGAAAAATCATTATCAATTCGATAAACAAGCACTTTTTTGTGGCCTTCTCTTCAGAATAGTATCCCTACCCATGAGCTCATTGCCTATTCAAACTTTGTTCCCATTTGCCCTATTAGGCCTGAAAGTATTCTTCATGCAATTTGAGACTGGTTTGCACCTTTGCTTAAACATGTTGCTATAGGCTTGAAAGCAATAATCATATTTTATATCTATATATACCACCAGTATCTACATAACTAAACAGACTATTAGTAATGAAACTATTATTTTATTTATAAGATTGATATAAACAATAAATTATCATTAAAAAGACTGTATATGCAACTTTGCTCTTTTACTAATGTATATTGTGGGAGTAAAAAAAAAGGAAGATTAAACTCACAATTAATCAATATCTAATCTAATTTAATTTAGAGGAGTGCTACATCTACAATATTTTCACAACATTTTCACAATAAATCATAGGTGGTAAGTTGTTATTAATTCTAATTTGAATTTACAACTTAAATTACTTTTTTACCCACCCATAACAACCTATAACAACCCACCACTTATAATTTATTGTGAAAATATTGTGGACATAGCATTTTTCTTTAATTTAATACTATTGTGAGAGTGCCTTTTTCTTTAGCACACAGGCCCAAGGATCCTGGGCCAAATAGTTGTAGTTTGGTGGACTGGGCTTGATTCGCCGTAGCTAAAGGGGCTGTTTAAGAACCAAATGGTGCACAAGGCAAGCTTCCTACAATATACATAAACTAGCAAACGAGAATATTTGTATTGAATAACAATGAAAACAGCAAAAGGAATGCAAAGTAATCAGGAAATACACAAAACAATTGTTAGGGATCCTCAAATTAATAAGAAATACTTCATTAGTTTTTTCTTAATTATGGTTACAATGCGCTCACTAAGACGAGATACGAGATTCAAATAAGCTCAAAAATTACAGACTTTGATGGCTATCCAGGCCTCTAAGACTTGTAAAATTTGAACCCTTTTGAATCCAAGTATGTGCTATAGTGGCTGTTTCTGGGATACCGGGAGATATTTTACTGTTTTCCCTTAAATTTGATAAAGTTCTCTTAATGGTTTTTTGTGGAGATTTTTATTGCTCGCTCCCAAAATTCCCCCCTTTTGTTGGTTGCCTTCCCCCCTTTTTATAGTGTCATTTTAGGGTCCTAAGGAACTATTAATTCCCCTGTTTTGCTCCCTGGGTACCAGAGCCCGTTTTGTGCCCATCACCTAGAAGGTTGAGCCTTTCCCTGTTTCTTATATTTTCCTCCCTTTGATGCTGTTTCTTTGAAAGCCCGTGGCTGATTTTCCATTCTGGAGTGCGCTTGTTCCTAATTTCACGTTCCTCAAAACCTCTTACCCCTTATGATTCAGCTTTTGGCCGTCCTTCCTCTTTGTCATTTTTCCCAAGTGAGCGGAATCCATCTCTGCTGGTTCGAAGGTCTTTGTTGCTACTTCCCTTTTTATAGCTCCTCATTCTGGTTCCCCGAGGTACCGTTCCCTTGCATCATGAGTGGTTACTCTAAGCTCTCTGCTTTTCTTGCTGCCTCTGGTGCTTGAGAAGGACATTTCTGCCCTTCGTTTCTTGTGTTTCTTTTGGCGTTTTCCTTTGAGCTGTCTTAATCCTATCTTATCTGTGTTACACGTCTCGGGGATCCCGAGCCTTTGGCAGTCTCCGGGGATCCTGACTCAGCTCCTTACACCGGTCTTTCTTCAATCTTTCGATCTTGACAGACTAGGTCCTTTTTCTTTTTCTTCATTCTTTCCTCATAGGCTTTAAGGCTTGCCCCTTTATGGCTTTTGGGCTTCAAGCCTTTTGGACTTACCACCTTTTCTAAGGTTCACTTTCTATGGCCCCTTGTGATTTCTTTGGACCTGGGTGTTGTGATTTTTTAGACCTCAACATTTAGCCCCCCGAGCTCATGGGTTTCCTAAAACCCATGCGTGAGTAATTCAGGGTTTTAGTTTCCGTAGGATTTCCTCCTTCACTATTTTAATTATCTCCGGGTTCCCTTTTTTCCTTCTTCAAGATCTTGGCCTTTCTGCTGTTTTCGGGGTATCTTGGTCTTCTCTGCTTGTCGTGCCTCCTTATTTTGTAATTTCCCCCCTTTGCACGAGACGTGGCAGTTGAGTTTTTGGAGTAAAAACTTCCTCCACCCACTTTTTACGTTCCCCGTAACTTCCATTAATAACTGCTAATAAATCTCTCCCTTAAAATTAAATTTTTTGGCAACTGGCGCGTCTTTCCATACATTGTCTTCTCCAACTGCTCTTTGTGTCTTTATTGCGGGTGCTTCATATTATCTCTTTACTTCCCTGAATCTTCCACTCTTAGGTCTCTTTTCTCTTTTTCAATCAGTCTGCTACTCCCTTTTCTTTTTCCATTCTTCCAAATCTCCTTACTTCCCAACATACCCATTGTTTTAATGGCTTCTTCTTCTTCTCGAAAGAGAAGAGAGCGTACTCCTAGCCCTTCTGAGGGTGAAGACTCCTCTGGTTCTGCTCAGAGTGAGTCTCATGAGGTCACTGAGCGCCCAGCCTTTCCCTTACAGGACCCCTGGTATACTTCTAGTCTATCTTTCCCTTAGTTGTCCTATGGTGAGGCCCCTCCATCCCCTCACGCCTGGGTATTCTCTGGTCAGGCGGGTTTCACTGGTTCCGCTCAGGTTCCAGACCCTAGAGAGATTTTTGATCTTCAGATCAGGCAGGGACTTCGAGAGGCGGTTCCTATCTTCTTTGATTTCGTTCCTGGGAAGATCCAAGGTTGGCCCATCTGGGTGGATAGGGAACTCTCCGATGAGGAGTTCGTGAGTCGCTTGGAGTGTGCCGGGATCCTGAAAGCAGTGGCGATTTCTAGGAATCTTGAGGGTTTCAGAGTCGCTAAAGGTCTCAGGCATCTGGTACGCCGTTGGTGCCCTTCTCTTCACATTTTTTTTTCTTTTCTGTTGGTGAGTTGACGATCACCCTGGAGGATGTGGTCAACAACTTCCTTCTCCCGGTATTCGAGGATGAGAATCCTTTTGATATTAATCTTTCTGAAGAGGATCTCGGGGTAGAAGACAAGTTATTCAGCCATTTTGGTGGGCGCACTGCTTCTTCTGGTGGGAAGTCGGCCAGGATGGAGAGATGGGTTATGACCCTTTCGCGTGAGAAAGATAAGGAAGTCAGGCGAGCCGGTTTCCTGGCGTTCTGGCTTAGTAAGTTCCTGTTTAGTGAGTTCCCCGGGTACGAAGTCAAGTCCACTTTCTTCCCGTTGGCAATTAAGTTGGCCCGAGGCGCTTAATATCCTTTAGCCCCCATGTTCTTGGGCCATGTCTATTCTCAACTGGACCAGCTTCATGGAGACGAAGTCGAAAGCGACTCTTGTTATGTAATCACTTCATCTCTTCATTGTGCCATCCTTCAAATATTCACGTGGGATCGTTCCTCAGCTACTTTGGCTAAGTGTAGAAATTTGAAGTTTGTGAAAGACAAATTTCAGGGATCCCCTGATATAATTAAAGGTCTTTGTGGTAATTCAACTGATACTTTTCCTATCATCTTCCGCTGGATTAGTCTGAAAGGTGGCAGTCTCAACCTAGTTGAGTTGTTTGATCAGGCAGGACATCTACATTGGCGTTCTCCCCGGGAGTTCAGCCCTGGCTTTGCTTGTGATTCTGTGTTGTCTTCTTTTCTTACTTCTACAGGAAATACTTTTGATTTGCACCGTAGTGATGAGGGTAGTTTAGCTTACCTAGCTTGTATTAGTCCCTCTTGGCTTCCCGTGCCCTCTTCAAGTGGCCCCAGGTATACTCATTACTCAGCACACCGGGTACTCCGGCAATTCAGTTTTGATTAGGATATTCCCCCGGTGTTTAAAGACATAGTACCATCTCTTCCTTCTTTGGACCCTTTTTTTAGACTCCAGGCCTTCTCCTACTGGTCGCGGAGGAGCCCTCAGTTTGTGGTGCCCAATTCCCAGAGAGGAGTTTTTGCCTCCAATGGTTATGCTGGCTATTGGAGGAGAGTACAAAAATCTTTTGTTGACTATGTTGGTTCTAGCACGATTAGGGAAGCCCCCAATCCTAGCATTTCTTCTGCTCCAACATCCAACAGGCGCCTATCCCTCCCTACTGCTGGAATTGTATCTATTGCTGTGAGTAGCAAGACAGGGTTTGCGGAATGGCATGCTTCCAGGGGAGGCTGGGTGACTTATGCACAGGATTTTCCAGAAACTTGGTCAGGATGTGACCTTATCATTGGTACTTCTTCCGGGATACCCATTAAGAGGGGGGCAATAGAGGCAATAGGTGCTGCCACTCCCGTAGGTAAAGGCAAGGAAAAAAGGCTTAAGCAGGAAAAATTGAAAGAAGCTGAAGTTGAAGGAAGTGCAGAGGGCATAGAGGCTGGCCCCGAGGCAAAAAAGAGAAAGACTGGGAAATCCCAGAAGCAATTGGTGATTTCTGAGGGAAAAGAAGTTGGGCAACCTTTAGCTACAAGGACCCGGATGAAGACTAAGGTAGAGTCTTCTTTCTTCCAGGTTCCTGTGACTTCTTCAGTCCATGGTCCTTTGGGATCTTCTGATTTTGTATCTCAGTCCCCCTTAGGACCCTCTGGGCGTACCCGTAGTAAACAAAAGACCATTAAAGAATCTGTAGAGAGAGAGAGAAGGGCAAAACCTCTTTCCTTCTTCTCTCTTTTATGTTTGTCACTGTTGTTACAGCCCTCTTCCCCCTTTTTAGCTGATGAGTGGTTGTTTTCTTTGCAATCCAAACGCAAATCGAACTCCAAGAAAGGTAGAAGTTAGTCATCTGGTGATGATGTGGTATGGCCTTTCCTCATTCATGCCTCTTTCTGTTTGCTTTCATTCCCTTCTCTGGTACTGTGTGTTTATGCCACCTCGTTACCTTCACTTGTTATTGCTTGTTTGTTGTTGTTTTTTTTTTTAGGTGGAAGTACCTCCTCCCACGGCTGGTAGGACTCTGGAGGAGGAAACGGTTGCATCCCTCTCTGTTGCATTTCCAAGTGTAGAAGAGGAGCCCTCTAGCGGTGGCATGGCTGAGGAGGCCGGGCAGCCAATGTAGGGTGTCCAAGCTACCCAGGATCCTGAGGCTTCCCAACTTCCTACGTCCCAAGGTCCTCAGCCTGAGTAGACTCCTAGTCCTATTAGAACTGTGTTCCCTCAGATAGTGTTAAGTACAGAAACTTTGGGAGGCGCGTCTCCGTCCAAACAAACGGGTGAGCCTTATTTTCCTTTATAATAGTGTTTAACTCTATTTCTCTTTTGTCCCCTTTCTCTCTCCTCCCCCTTTTGAGTTCTTTCTTTCCTTTCTCTTTTTAGGTCAAGCCAGTGTGAGGTCTGCTCCTAGCGCTGCCTCTTCTTTGGAATCAGAGGATTCTGAAGGTGGGTGTAGATCATTCTTTCTGTGTTTCCTTTTCTTTCCTTCTTTTTATGCCTTTCCCCTGTCTTCTTCTTCTATGGCAAAGCCCCCTGTGTCTCTACCTTCTTTTAGCCATTTTGCTAAGGTTTCCTCATCCTTTCTTCAACTTGCTATGTGTCCTTTCTCAGAGTCTTCTAATAAACCAGAGGAGCAAGAGGAGGAGGTTCTGCCCCAGGAGGACGTTACTGGTTTCCCCTTTTCCTCTTTTATTATTATTTTTTTTATTATATTTTTTTTTTTTGCCGCCTCTTTTTTTTGAACTAAGTCTGTTTCCCCTTTTTTTTTGTGAGTGTTGATACAGGTGTTAGGGATTTTGAGTTTGTGGTCCTGAGGGGGCTGTGGGATCCGTTCAGGTTGCTGATCTTCAAACTACCCAAAAGGCTGAAGGTTCCCCAGCTTCTGCAGGTGGGGATACAATGATGGGGGACACTCCAGGAGTAGCTGCTTCAGACCCTGATTCAAGGCTTTCCATCTTCCTGGCCCGTTTTGATCTTCTGGAGTCCAACAGCCTCCCTGCTAGCCACTTCCATTCCTTTGGGTCTTCTTATGGCAGCTTCTTGTGTTTCTCCGTGCCTGTGGAGGGTCTATCGTTGCTAGAAGGGTTGCTCAAGAGTCATGGAGACTTTACCAGTGGTTTCAAGGGAGGTGTTTTTCTAGGCAACATCCTGATGGAGCTGCTGTGTGCTGTGCTAATTTCCTTGAAGGATTCTTCTATAGACTCCTTATCTGAAGAGAAGCTTTTGGAGTGGAAGGGAGTGGTACAGGACCTTTTAGAGGCCAGGTTCAACCTGTCCTTCTTGCTGGAGCATTTGCGTCTACTGGCCCACATGCTATTCCAGAGGCAAGTTTCCAGGAGTATAGATGTTGAGATTGCTGCTGCTGAGGAAGCTCTAGCTCGTGCTCACAAGGTCTTGTAGGATTTGAAGGTTAAAAGGCAGAGGGTTCTCTCTTCTTCAGTGTTCCTACTATTTCCCCAGATGGTTCCTTGTTGGCCAGCCTTATTCCCTAACTTTTACCCTCTCTTTTTTTTTAGCTGGTTTAGATGTGTATAAAAAATTTGGGGTTGTATAAGTTTCTATTTTTTCTTCTGCTTGAACACTACTTCTGTTTTTTTTTTTTTTGCATAGATCTGTATTTGTGTTTCGAGGTTGCTTCTAATTTTCTTAATAGCATGTGGACTTGTTTCCTTTTGGTACATTGCTTTTCTTTCCTTTTTTTTTTTTTACTGAGTCCTGGGCCATGGTTCCTACAAGTTTTACTGTAGGTCCTGGATCAGGTACCCTGGTGGTTGTTTTGTTATGCAAGTACTAAACTGGGTACATTGGGCGCTTTCTTTCTCTTCTCTTTTTTTATTTTATTTTTTTTTTAGTCCCAGTTCATGAACTTGATAGGTCCCATTTTTTGGTCAAGTGCTGGGCTAGGTATCCTGAGCACTTACTTTTGCCCGTGATCCTAGACCATGCATTTGAAACTATCTGTGAGGTGGGTCCTGGGTCATGTGTCGAAAGGTATATATATATTTTTTCTTTTGTCTTGGCCCAGATATCCTCCCTCAATTCTGTCTAGACTTGGACTTTGCAATATTTAGAACTTAAAGGCTAAAGGGAAAAAAGAGATTTCATTGAATTAAAATACGATTACCATTTAAGGAACATGGAAAAAGTCATCAAAGATAGTAAGGATCACATAGTGTCCTTTTATCATGGGTTCCAGAACAAAATCACTTAAAAAAGAATTCATAACAAAAGCAAAAAAATGATGAAAAACACTTAGCAAGTTGGAGAGTTGGCAAAAGAATCCTAGCGTACTGAGACCTCTTCTTTCTTATGCATAGTACTGTTTCAGCCACTTCCCATTTATGGGTTCTGTCAGGACTGTCCCATCTTCCTTTGTAAGGTAGTAATACCCACTATTATGGGCTTTTTTGATGATGTAGGGTCCTTCCCATTTTGGGGCGAATTTGGAGGGTCCTGGGAGGCTCCTCCTCACGTGCTCTGTCATCCTCAGTACTAGTTGCCCCTCAGTGAAAGCCCTTGGGCGTATTGCTTATACATATGCTTTAGTCATTCTTTGCTGGTACCTCTGGCTTCTCCTCTTGGCTAGTTCTCTTTCTTCCTCTACCCCTTCCAAATCTGCTAATCTCCTTTCATTGTTTGTGTCCTCGGTGTCCTCTTGGCTTTCTTCAAGTACTACTCTTGGTGTAGGAATAACTAATTCCACAGGACTGATAGCTTATGTTCCATAAACTAGGAAAAATGGCGAGAATCCCGTGGCTGTCTTTATAGAACTCCTGCATACCCAAAGTACATCTTCCAAGTGGTCACTCCATTTTCCTCCATACTCATGCTTCATCTTTTTAAGGATCTTCAGCATCACCCTATTAGTGGCCTCAGCCTGGCCGTTTCCTTGTGGGTAGTATAGCGTAGACCTTTCATGCTTGATGTAATATGCCTCAGTCAACCCCTTCATATCTTTGTTTATGAACGAGGTCCCGTTGTCACTGATCAATCTCCTGGAGATCCCGAACCTTGTAATGATTTGTTATCGAATGAAGTTTGCTGCAGCTGCTCCAGTGGCCTTTTTCAAAGGGATGGCCTCTACCCACTTTGTAAAGTACTCCGTGGCTGCTAAGATCCATATTTAACCATTGGATGAGGGGTTTATAGGCCTTATGAGATCAAGCCCCCAAGTGTGGAAAGGTCGTGGTGTTGTCATATCCTGCAACACATTTGGGTGAGTATGGATTGCATCTCCAAGGACTTGACAGGCGTGGCAGGTTTTGACTAGTTCCTCAGAGTCCCTTTTCATTATTGGCCAATAGTACCCCAACAGTAGTAACTGTTTATAAAGCCTTCTTTTTCCTGGGTCACTTCCACAATCACCAGAATGGACCTCCCTGACTACTTCCCTGGCTTCCCTTGGCCCTAGGCATCTTAGGGGATCCCCACTGTATCCCTTTTTGAATAGGATCTCGTTCTGCAAGAAGTACCTGTCCGCAAGTTTCTTGAGCTAGTGGGCTAACGTCCTGTCAGTTGGTAGGATCCCTTGAGCCAAGTATTCCATGAAGGAAATTCTCCAATCTTCTGTAACAAATATAGCGTAGCTTTCTTCCTTGTCTATCGAGAGCTGACATTCTTGACATTTTTCCTGTATAGTTGCTGCCTCTTTGTTCATATTTGACCAGTAGTATCCCATGCGTTGCATTCTTTTATATAAGTTGATCTTTTCTGCAATCCCGCAGGCTTGGGTATGTAACTCTTCTAATCTCAATTTTCCTTCCTTCTCGTTGATACACCTGGATAGGATCCCTCCAGGCAGCCTCCTGTACAGTTCCCCTTCTATCAGAGTGTAATCCCTCAGCTCTCTGATACTCCCTCGGGGTTCTGCCTCTTTCATTTTTTCTTTGACTTCGCTTCTCCAATCCCACTATTTGGACTTTCCAAGGTACATCTTTTAGAGAATCCTTATGATAGAATGTTCCTGCTTTCCTATCCTTACCAGCGTGTCCCTTCCTTTGAATGGTACTTGGGATCCCAAGGTGGCGAGCGCATTAGCAAACCTGTTCTTACTTCTTTGAGTGTGCTCTATGCTAAAGGTCTAGAATTCCTACTCCAGCCTTTGCGCCCAAGTCTTGTAGGCTACTAAACTTTGTTCTCTTAGTGCAAAGTCACCTTTCACCTGGGAAACTACAAGATTGAAGTCCCCCAATACTCTCATATGCTTTACTCCTATATTGAGTGCTATAGTTAACCCGGTCAAATATGCCTCATATTCAGCTGCATTATTGGAACAGGAGAACCCAAGCTTGAAAGACAAAGGTATGGTATCCCCATTCTCACAGCTTAGTACGACTCCTACATCATTTAAGGTCGTTATAGCTGACCCATCGAATCTCATTGTCCATTTCTTTCCTGGGATCTCTGCTACTGCCACCTCACCCGGGATCTCTTCACTCAGTGAGCTTTCTTCCTTTCCTGGGAATTGTGCTAGTAGATCTGCTATAGCTTGGCTTTTGACAGCCTTGGGGGTTCTGAGGCCTATGTCATATTGAGAGAGCAGGACCAACCACTGTGCTATCCTTCCTGTTAGAAGGGGCTGATGTAGGAGTGCTTTTATAGGGTGGGACTTAGTCACCAAAAGGATCTAGTGAGCTGAGAAATACCTTTTCAGCCTCTGGGACGCGTAGATAATCACTAGGCAGGCTTTCTCTATCCTGGGGTACCTGGTCTCCGCGTCCTTGAGTGTCCTGCTTACATAGTAAATAGGTTGCTCATTCCCATCATCATCTTCCTGTGCTAGCAGGGCTCCTATTGCTTGGGAGTTTGATGCTAAGTACAGCAATAGGGGTCGCCCACGTACTGGTGCTTGGAGAGTGGGCAAATGATTCATGATCTGCTGAATCCTTTGGAAGACCTCCTGTTGCTCCGTTCCCCAGGTGAACTCAGTTCCCTTTTTCAACAGTTTGGATAAACCCGTTGTGACTGAAGCCAGTCCTGGCACAAATCTCCTAATATAGGAGACCCTCCCTAGGAAGCTTTTGAGCTCCCTTACTGTTGTCGATCTTTTCATTGTCGCAATGGTTGTGGCTTTTGCTGGATCTACACTTATGCCTCTGTGATGTACCAAGAACCCAAGGAACTTTCCAGCAGACACCTCGAAGGCACATTTCATGGGGTTCATGCGTAGTTTGTACTTCCTGCATCTTTCAAAAACTTGTTCAAGTACCTAAAGGTGTCCTGTCCTAGTTTTCGATTTGACCACAATATCATCCACGTAGTCTTCCATCTCCTCATGCATCATGTCATGGAAGATAGCTGTCATGGTTCGTTGGTATGTGGCCCCTGCATTTTTGAGGCCAAAGGGCATCACAGTGTAATAAAAATTCCTGATTGAAGTCCTGAATGTCGTTTTCTCTGCATCTCTGGCAGCCACGCGAATTTGGTTGTACCCACTATATCCATCCATAAATGAGAACATAGAACTTCCTGCAGCTGAATCTACAAGGAGGTCGATGTTGGGCAAAGGGAACTCATCTTTTGGGCATGTCTTGTTCAGATTGCGAAAGTCCACACAGCAACGGATTTGGCCATTCTTCTTTTTCACAGGTACTATGTTAGAAAGCCACTTGGGGTGCTGGATGGGTTTGATAAAACCAGCTGTCAGCAGTTTCTTGACTTCTTGAATTATCTAAGCTTCTACCTCGGTGTGAAAGACCCTAGCTGGCTGGACTACTAGTTTGACTCCTAGGTCCAATCCTAGGTCTAGACCAGGCATTTCATCATAGGTCCATGTGAACACATCCCTGTATTTCTGGAGTAAGGTCACTAATTGCTCCCTTTCTTGTGCCGTCAGCTGACTGCTAATAAAAACAGGCTTCTGGGATCCCAGCTCGGCTCCCAAGTTTATTTTCCTTAATTCTTCCTCAAGCTGAATCTGGGCTTCCTTAACTGGTTCCTCTGGGATCTCCTCTTGGGTCATCATGCAATCTGGTGGTCTGGGACCTTTCTGCGTGATACATTCAGGTCTCGCGCGCCTTCATAAGTGATAAATCAACCTTCCCCCGGGTTCTCGCACTACCACGCACTCCTAGGATCCTGAGGAGCTGAGCTCCCTCTTTTGCCTTTGCCTTTTCCTTTCTAGAAGGTTTCTCAGGTCACGGGCACCCCCTCCTCCTTCTTCTTCTTCTTCTTCCAAGATAAGTGCTCCTGGGGTCCCTAGTGTGGGGTTCTCATCATCTGGTTCTAACTCGTCATAAAATAATGTTTCTGCGAAGTTCACTTCTCCTTGGCTGAAAAGGTTACGGTTGGCAGGGATTCTCATGGGCCTCCCGTTCAATCTCCCTTTAACACATTGATGGTACGTGGATGGAATAAAGCGGTGTTTATGGAGCCACGGGTGCCCCAACAGTACATGGTAGGACACCTCTGAACTAATTACATGAAATCTTGTCAGGACCACTATTGGTCCTACTCTTAAGGCCAGCTGTACATACCCTTCAGTTGATTCTGCTGATCCTCCAAATCCTGTTATTTCCATAGGAGCCCCTAGGATCCTCCTGTCAACCAGGTCCACGGCTTCCAGGGTACTCAAGACTATGAGGTTGAGTGATGTCCTTGTGTCCACCAATGCTCTTCTGATTTGGACACCATTTATGGTGGCCATTAGATAAAGGGGTCTACGGTGGTCTGGATGTTTAACCTGCATATCCTCATCAGTGAAGGTTATTGCATTAGTCGTCTCCAAGAAAGCTCGACTAGCATGTGATTCTACTGTGAAACATTCCATTCCCGAATCTGCTGCTATACTCATGAGAGACTCTGTGGCCATCCTTCTTGCTTCTGGTCCAAATCCCAGCTGGTTGAATAGTGACCTCAACTTGGGATTCTTCTGGAGGGTCCTGACTGTGCTTAGATGGAAGGATCCTTCAGATTCTTCTGCTTCTACTGGGTTCTTGTGGATTACTACAGCCACCACCCCCTTCCCTTTGTGGTTGGGCAGGGGGTTCCTTTGCACTTCTGGCTCCTTTTAAGTGAGCTCTAGGGTTCCTTCTCTTAGCTTTTTGTGAAATAGCCTACGGAGGGTCCAACAATCCTAAGTGGAATGCTTGACATAATTATGGATCCTGCAAAACAAAGAGTTCTTCCTTTCTTCCTCAGTTGGTGGCCTGGACACAGTAAATGCCCTAACAACTCCATCCCTGATCCATTTGTCCAGGACATGGTTTAACTCCTCTGTGGTACATGGGATCACCGGTGGTTCCTTGAACACCTTCCCTTCAGGCCTCTTCCTTTTCTCTCCCACTGATGCTATCATGGCTTGGGATACTAGCATCCTTTTTGTCCTCATAGTTTGTGCTGTCCTTCAAGTTCTCTGTAACAGGTCAGCAAACTGTGCGATGCATAGATTTTCGAGGTTGAGTCTGTAATCGAAAAGCATGTTGGATATGCAGGTTTCTACGGGTTCTTTTTCTTCATGGTCCCCATAACAATTTAGAGACACATCTTCAAACCTCTTAATGAACTGGACGGGATCCTCTCCAGGCCTCTGCCTTACCATCTGAAGGCTTTGGAAAGTGATCTTGTCCTCACCGGGGTAATACTTCGCACAGAATCTCTCCATCATTTCATCATAGGTTTTAATGAACCCAGGTCTCAGCGTGGTGTACCAAGTATATGCTCTGTCCACTAAGGATTTAGCAAATTCTCTTAGACACAGTTCTCGGTCTCCTGCGTAGGGGCCCATAGTGTGAATGAACCTACTCACGTGCTCCACGGCATTTCCATTTCTTCCATCGAAAGGATGGAACTTTGGGGGTTCGTATTCTTTGGGGTACGGCTTACCAAGGAGTTCTGGTGGGAATGGGGGATCTCGAGAGAAATGCTTGGGGATCCCCGAAAGTTTTTCCCTTTCCTGCTCCAGGAGGGCACTGACATCTGCCAATGTTAGGTATTGGGGGTTGGCTCTCCCTCCCACCGCTGACCCTCTTTCTGGTTAGGTTCTGTCTTGGTTGCCCACAGGGGGAACATTGTCTCTGATTTCCTGTGTCTTGCCTTCTTTGAGAAGGTGAACTTCTTACTGCAAATCCTTCAACATTGCTGTCATTCGATCCATGGGGTCTGGCTCCTGCCTTGCGTGCCTTTGTTCTGACACAACCTCTTGCTCCGTTAGGGGTACCTCGCCCCTATGTCTGGAAGCTACTTCATTTTCTCCCATGGGCTCAGAGGCCGTGGGTGGCATATTAGTACCTTTGCTGTTCCTTTGTCTTAGAGGCATGCTCTACGAAAGGATTGCTTCTTCCCTCTTCTTTACCCAGTCCCCAACAGAGTCACCAAAATGTAAAAGTACCTTTTTCTTTAGCACACAGGCCCAAGGATCCTGGGCCAAATAGTTGTAGTTTGGTGGACTAGGCTTGGTTCACCGCAACTAAAGGGGCTGTTTAAGAACCAAGTGGTGCACAAGGTAAGCTTCCTATAATACACATAAACTAGCAAACAAGAATATTTGTATTGAATAACAATGAAAACAGCAAAATGAATGCAAAGTAATCAGGAAATACTCAAAACAATTATTAGGGATCTTCAAATTAATAAGAAATACTTCATTAGTTTTTTCTTAATTATGGTTACAATGCGCTCACTAAGACGAGATATGAGGTTCAAATAAGCTCAAAAATTACAGACTTTGATGGCTATCCAGGCCTCTAAGACTTGTAAAATTTGAACCCTTTTGAATCCAAGTATGTGCTATAGTGGCTGTTTCTGGGATACCGAGAGATATTTTACTGTTTTCCCTTAAATTTGACAGAGTTCTCTTAATGGTTTTTTGTCGAGATTTTTATTGCTCGCTCCCAAAATTCCCCCCTTTTGCTAGCTGCCTTCCCCCCTTTTTATAGTGTCATTCTAGGGTCCCGGGGAACTATTGATTCCCCTGTTTTACTCCCTGGGTACTAGAGCCCATTTTGTGCCCATCACCCAGAAGGTTGAGCCTTTTCCTGTTTCTCATATTTTCCTCCTTTTGGTGCTGTTTCTTTGAAAGCCCATGGCTGACTTTCCATTTCAGAGTGCGCTTGTTCCTAATTTCACGTTCCTCAAAACCTCTTACCCCTTATGATTCAGCTTTTGGCCATCCTTCCTCTTTGTCATTTTTCCCAAGTGAGCGGAATCTATCTCTGCTGGTTCGAAGGTCTTTGCTGCTACTTCCCTTTTTATAGCTCCTCGTTCTGGTTCCCCGAGGTATCGTTCCCTTGCATCGTGAGTGGTTACTCTAAGCTCTCTGCTTTTCTTGCTGCCTCTGGTGCTTGAGAAGGACATTTCTGCCCTTCGTTTCTTGTGTTTCTTTTGGCGTTTTCGTTTGAGCTGTCTTAATCCTATCTTATCTGTGTTACACGTCTCGGGGATCCAGAGCCTTTGGCAGTCTCTGGGGATCCTGACTCAGCTCCTTACACTGGTCTTTCTTCAATCTTTCGATCTTGACAGACTGGGTCCTTTTTCTTTTTCTTCCTTCTTTCCTCATAGGCTTTAAGGCTTGCCCCTTTATGGCTTTTGGGCTTCAAGCCTTTTGGGCTTACCACCTTTTCTTAGGTTCACTTTCTATGGCCCCTTGTGATTTCTTTGGGCCTGGGTGTTGTGATTTTTTAGACCTCAACAACCATATAAAAGTAGAAGCTTTGCCCTATAATTAAGGCTATGCTGCCACATAGGAAAAAAGTTCATCTAAAATTTTACCACATTTAAGTTAAAAAGCGAAAGGATATACTGTTTCGACAACATTAAAACACTATTTTAATAGTTTCTCCTAATAAGACACATATACCAGAAACCAATTAAACACATGGCTAAAATACCGTTTGAAGAAGAGGGACTACTGTTTGGTTTTAAACCTTTTCAATATTAATAAAACACAAACTAAACAATATGAACAAACAAAACACGTAGAGAGAGAACAGTGGTTCCATGTTTGGTCAGTGAGACACAAAGAGAAATACCACTAGACTAATGCCACCGTCAAACGATTGAAACTGTTAGAGATCTCATAAGACGTTGGAAGAGAGATCAGAGATTGCTACCAGTAAATTTTTCAAAATTTACATTTTTTGTTAGAATTTAGTAGTTGCAATAGAGATTTGGTTTAAAGCAAAATTACAAGTTGTTTTGATAATACACAATTATGCCTTTCGGTCAACACTCTTATTACTAATACACTTCTTACCACAATAAACTTATAGCCTAACAGATTACCCAACAATGACTGCCATTTATTGACATCGTTTGTATCCTCTTAAACTTCCAACTGCCATCTTTCCAAATTGTTAATCTTTTTTTTTTTCCTTTGCCAAAAGCAAGGACGGAGCTAGAGTTTCGAGTTAGTGGGGGAGGGGAGGGCAAAATTCTTCTAAGATTGAATCTCACAAAATGACTAATTTTTTTTTTTTTTTTTATAAGAACAAAAGGACTAATTATTATTACTATTTTTTTTTTAGAATACTAAGTATTTTAACACACACACACACAGGGAGATGGGAGAAGGTCTTAAAGAAATTGACAGTGGTGTATATCCAAAAGGGCTTAATTTTTAGATACACAGCACAGACTTTAAACTTCTTTTACTCACACTCATTTTTCAATGTGGGATTAACCCACTGTTTTTTTTTTTTTTTTTTTTAATACTAAGTATTTTAACACACAAAAGGACTACTTATTATTACTAAATAAAGACGAATACAAGAATGTGGACAATATGCATAAGAAATTAATTATAAATTTATTACTTTCATAATTTATTATTTTTCAATTTATAAATTTATTTATTATCAATTTATTAGCTATTTATAGCTAATGCATTTCCCTCAACAACCCATTAGCCAACCAAGTGTTTTTACTAACTGTGCAATTATTATTTTTCTTTAACTTTACTAAGTAACTTTTTAGTAATTACTCACTTTATCTATTCTCTTTATAAGTTATAATAGGTCCCACACACACTCAACACTTCACAATTTGGCAACATATTTCAAAAAGAAAAATTAAAAAAAAAAAAAAAAGGGTATGGAGGAAGAGAGAAGAAATGCATGCTATTCACGTATACTAAATTGTTTAGGTTGGTCTGTCTTTTTATTTGGGCTCGTTGTGGTGTTATTTACATATATTTTTTGGTTAAAGGGGCCAAGATTTTGGAGAAAGGGGGGGGGGAGGTTTAATTTTTCTTGGGCCTAAATTGTAACTCTAAGCTAGTTTTTTCAAAATCTTGAAGGGGGGGGGGGGGGGGGGGGAAGGGCGGGGGAATGGCCCCCAATGCCAAAACGTAGCTCCGTGACCTAGAAAAGTTAGTGGAAGAGTTACCATTAGTTCTCTACAAAAAACTAGAAGGCATAAAGCCTAATTTTGGCTCCCTTTATTTCATTGATCAATGAAATCTCTTTTTCGCTTGCAATTGCTTTGATGATTTGAAAAAATAAAACCCTAGAACACAGAGAATAAGAAGGTATTGAACATTAAAATGCCTTTCTTCCTCCACTCATGCCAATCTGCTTCAAGCATTATATTTTTGAAAACCACCATCTCTTTGTCATTCTCTTAACGTTTTGCTTTAATATTTTGGTTTAACGCGACTACCGCAACTTTTTGTTACATCCACATTGCATATTGTAGTGTTTTGCTCTTTTATCTGCACTTTGCCACTTCTTTTTATCATAAATCAAACATCAACTTTCTCAACACTATCTCAGTACTTTTGCATTTCTATAAATTGTTTTCAAATTTAAGTAATTGGTTGACTAACTATACTCAATAATTATTTTATTGTCACACCAATAATTTAACATTGTTGTACATCACTACATTGATATGAAAAATATAGCATTTTTCATTGTAGTTCAATATGTCGAATAGTTCAATTGTTTATGTTTCTTCTTATTTTGTTGTAAGAGGTTTAACGATAAAGCACTAAAAAGGGGCACAACCAAGCACACTAACCAAGTAAGAAATTTAATTAATAGTTCAATTTCTTATTAGAGTGTACCTCTCCCTTGGTGTGTTATTGACTTATTATGGTGGAGGCAGAGTTGGGTTATTAATTAGAAATAAAGGATCATTGGATGCCTATGGAAAGAGAATGAAACTTTTATTACTGATCATATTGTCTTTGAGAAGGAAACTTTTTGTGCTGACCTATTGTCTTTGAGAAGGTGTCTATGAGAATGGTATATTTATGTAGTTTGATGTAGTGCACTTGGAGTTCTTGATGTAGTTCAGTTGGAAGGAGAATTGCTGGGAAATAGGGACAACAGCAGCATTGACACAAAAGAATTCTTTTTCTATTTTTGGCAAACCTTGGTCTTAATTGAAGCTTCAAAGTCTAAGAAAGGCAAATGGATTGGTGTATTATTTCAATGTAGGAATTAAAGAGGTTGCAATATTTTCAAGGGTTGTTAGAGTTGGATCGAAAAGTGCAGAGGAAGACTATTGCTATATTGTGATCTTTGAGGGTTCTCTCTATTAGGCTTTCAAACATGAAAAGGAATGGTATTATAGTTATGACAACTGGAAAAGTTAAGAAGGTATTCAATTTTACTTAGGAGCATACTAGAGCGAGATGACAAGAGAAGATGGTGCCAAACAACCTTGAGAAAACATGTAAAATCTACAACCTATTAATATTTTGTGTAAGATCAATTTTTGACAGGTTTAAAAATCTGCACATATTACAAAGAATAAAATTTTTATTTGGTGTAAAATCAATATTTTTCTTGAACACTATTTTCCAATTAGATATTAGATACCTACTTGACTCTTTTTTTGTTCTTGATTTAGTTTTGGTTGATTGGATGAGGTTTGATCCTTCAGTAATTTTAGATTTTGTTTGTTCATTTCTTCAGTGCATTTTAATCAATGGTTATTCCTATGTGGGAAAGAATCATCTTCTGTAAGTAGATCAATTGTATCCATATGACGTTATATAGCAATTTGTTATTTTTTTGAAACCTGTTTTGTGGTGGTTGAATTTTGGAGTTGGTTAGCGGAATCTTATTTACTAATATAATTTCAGTGGTGCCTTTTCTCTGCATGTTATTTGGTCTTTGCATTATGTGGGAGGCATGTCTTTATATAAAAGAAGCTAGATTACTTATGAAACCAATGCTTTCTCAGCGTCCTAATTTTTCACAAAGTCTGTCAATGTCACATGAAAATTATAAGCATGGCAACATTGTTGTTTTTTTTTTTTCCTAATGACCAAAAGTGAAGTGCAAATCCAGTGTAAAAAAGAGGAAAAATTAGAAGAACCAACCTGAGATTATGC
This sequence comes from Quercus tomentella, assembly GCA_028535165.1. Taxonomy (NCBI): domain Eukaryota; kingdom Viridiplantae; phylum Streptophyta; class Magnoliopsida; order Fagales; family Fagaceae; genus Quercus; species Quercus tomentella. The sequence continues at coordinate 66,005,229 of JAPQVY010000155.1, read as the reverse complement.
TTTTAGAGATTTAAAGTGGGCGTATGGTGTGATCCTCAGTAGCCAATTACACTTTCTAAGCCTTTTGTTATTTCGACTATTGAATTATTAACATTCTATTGTAGGTTTAGACAAAGGGCTATATATTGAAGTTGGTTTCAAAACTTAAGCAAAGAATGATCTTATTTGCATTTGCATCCCTTAATGATCATGTGAAATAAATAACAATTTGAATTTTCTAAACAAGCGTAGAAAGATCACATTGGACAAGATTGAACTTGAATTATGTAAGCTTTCCTAGGTTTATGAATATTTTTGACATTGGCTGATGATATTTTTGATATGTTTAGCCAATGAAGAAATTATGAGACTAAACGCAATGTTCAAAGGCATGGTTGTTGACAACTTTGGACCTACAAAATTTAGAGATGAAGCATGAAGTCATTAAGCAAGGAATAAAATATTTGAAAGATTTTAATAAGTAAAACCTCTTTTTTATTTTAATTAATTATTATTTTTGAATAAATGCATTTCTTTATCTCTATTAATTGTATGTATTGTTGTATTATGAGTTTTGTATTATTTAAACTAGGAACAAAACACACTTATGGATTGCTTTATGAACTGTATACTATAATGCATTCGTTAAATATTATAAATGATATTTTGAACATTGAATCTGATGCAAGAAATCTACTTGAGAAAAATAGTTTGTTACCATTGCTTTAAGTTTTACATTTTGTTTGTGATTTAAGGTTAAAGTATCAACCAATGCTTTGTAACTTTTTAACAGTTTCGAAATTGAAGAGAGAGAAACAAATTAGAGAAGAAGATGTAATTCTGAATCTAAGTCTATCCAAGTTGCATTGGCAAATATGTTTGATGTATAGATATAGTTGCATTCTTAACTTATTGTAGAGAAACTTGGTACAATTTATATTTACTATGATTGATTACACCAGTTTCATTTAATAGCTCTTCACTATAATTATTAGGAAACATTGTCCAAGACATTATGTGTATACTGCCCTACTTCTTAAATTATTCTTACTTGAATATCCCTACAAAAAAGCATATAGTATTGTTGTATATTCCATTAGTACTTTGAATCATGTTATGTTATTAGAATCATAATTAGATTGGTCCATGAAAGAATCATCGTTCAATTATGTTTTTTTGGACATCTGTAGGAAAAAAAAAAGTATTATTTGTGTAGTGTTTCTGCAATTAATGTTTAACGTTGGTTTATTTCAACAAGTAAAATTATACAACATGCTACAGACAAATTATAATGTATTTTGTTGTATTGTTTTGTTAAGTTGATTGTCTTCTAATATGTAAAATTAAAAAACTCATTACTAATAAAGTTCTATAACAATTATGCTATAATACATATACAATATTCTTCAAAACAATTTTACATAAAATATTACAACATTATCCGTGCATCACATAGGTAACTTACTAGTTTTTGTTAAATGCTGCAAAATTTACAATGAGAGAACTAAGAAGGATATAGAAACAAATGAATGGTTGAAACAGACTTGCAAATATAAATCTTGTTCAACCGAGGAACGGTGATTACAAGCAAACTATCACTCTTGCTCAATTTTTTTTAATATTCCATGTCCCCACATTGTGTGGAGGGGAGGGGGGTATCTATACTAACTCCTAGCTCCTTTTCTTATAAATTTGGGCTATAAAGTAGATACTTGTTTCATTAGGGGTCTCTTCCTCTTTTTTCAAAGTGTGAGTGGGCTTTTGGGTGGAAGACACAGTATGAACTGGTCATTCGACATTTAATGCAACCTCTATTGGGTAGGTACAACCATTTAATGTGGGGACATTGTTGCCAATTTTAGAAGCTACCTTCTCTTCTTCCTTACCTGTGTCCTCTTCTTCAATCTCATTGTTATCCTTATCCTTCCTAGTGATGATCTCACTTCTCGGCTAGCTATATATGTTACAAGGAAGAAAGACTCCTTTGCGGGTTATGCCTTGTTGGGTATCTGGGTTTCTTGAGTGCCCAAGCTCCTAAGAGCAACCGAACCCTTACCCTTCTTTTCATCTTGTGTCCTTACTGGGCCTGGCCCAGTATCCCCTTGTCTCCCTTTTACTTTATCCCAATAGGCCTTGGGCTTTTGGGCCTGTAATGCCATCCTATCCCCCCATATACGATTCTACACGGTAAAGAACAGAGGCCTTTTCAAAACACAAAAACAACAAAGGCAAATTTCTGAATTTTGTAGTATGGGCCACTGGGCTCTCATTTAAGTTTCATATGTGAGATCCATTTCCAACCCAACCCAATGTCTAAATCCCCATTCACAATACAAGTAATCTTCAAATTAATCTCAACTTTGAAAGTAGCTTTACTTTTGAATGCCTGACACTTTTCAGTATGTCATTGTCACTATAGATTAGTTTTCTTTTTTTTTGGTAAAGCACTATAGATTAGTTTTCGATTTAATAGATGCAGTGCAGGATGAGAGTTCCGAAACAGTGCTTTGACTTGGCCAAATTTGTATCTTAAAATAGTTGAGGTCGACAACAGGTGACAGCTTTGGACGTAGCTTCTACTTTTCATGGTGACCCTTGTTCTCTAGGGACTTTGTAGATAACAATTAGCTAAATACGACAGCCATTCGTGTTTATTTTTTTATCTGTTTAATAGTCGTTGAGAATCTGATTCTAACTTTAGCTGCCTATTATTTGAGTACAATTACTCTAAATTTGTTGGTTTATACTTTAAACTTTATTATTAATTGGTCTTGTGGCATATTCGAATTAAATAAGTATTTTTATTATTCTACTCTTTTTTTGAAAATAGAGGCAGCTATTATTCTACTCTTTTGGACTTATTAAACCTGCTAGCCATAACAAAATGTCTTGTAATTTTCTTCATCAAATTTTTTTAATCATTACCTATAACAATGGAACATTTATCACGACATTATTTTGTCAAAATATTATGACGAAGTAAAAAAGTGTTCTAACTTCTTAACACATATAAATATATTGTTACGTAAATTATTATGCATTTTCTCACTTCCATGTTTTCTCTCTTTCTAACAATACTTTACATGTTAAAAATTTATAATTGCACATCACATATTGCATGGTGCACACATGTAATTCACCACCATTGTTAAATGGATTGCCCCATACAAAAGAAATATATATATACCCACTCAGCAAAAAAAAAAAGAGTGCCTAATTTGTCAATAGTCTTTACGCTTAATGATAATCTGAACCCTTTAGAATAATCTAGTTTCATACTACTAATTATCATATGCATTTCATACAGAACATTCATCTTATGAAATGTGAACTTTAAAATTTCATAAGACTCGCACATTGAGAGAGATATTATAGTATATGCATAAGATAGTTTTGCAGATCAATACCCTAATGTCACTTAGCCGAAAAAGAAAACTAGAATGCCTACATAAGTTACCAATGATCTCTGCCTAGACGGCCTTCACATTTAATGGTCCACTGATGAAAAATAATGACCCTTGCTATTAACTTTTCAAAGCGTGTTTTCTCTTAATCAAGAATCAACCGTGTAGGAAACCTTGGTTAAGAATGAGTATTGTCTATAAATTACACTTAAAATCAATCAAAATTAATTCTTTCTTTAGAGATTTAGAAAATGGATAAATCATGCAAGATTGGTCAGGTGCTGACAAATACATGAAGAGAAAAAGAAAGAAAGTTGAGAACAATCATATATATATATATATATATTGGACTCTTTCACAAATAGAAATGTTTCCACATTATGAAGCAAGATTTATTGATACTTGGGGCAATGAGGTGGCACGAAAGTGTGGCTTTGTGACTTTGTGACAAGGACAAGAAAGGTTTTGTTGGTAATAAGAAAATGAGAGAAAAAGAAAGTTGATGTGTATTTTGCAAAGAAATGCCGACTAAGGAGGAAAGGGTTGGGGACAAGCACTTCATTCCTTTGGCAAATCCAAGGCCTAGGCGGCGCCACCGACGCTACAATGGACGACTTTGCCTATGTCTCCTCTTTTGTCCTTTTTGTCTTCCCTTTTCTTGTTCAACGTCTCTCCCTCCTTCCACCCTAGCTAGCTATCTTTTACCTTTTTCTCACCCTCTAATCTTCTGTTTAACTTTGTGCCCACTACTTATTTCTCTAGTTATATCCTAGAGAAGTGTTCCTAGTAAAATTGAATGTTGTATAATGGTGGTGGGACTTCAATTAGTTCATGTAACAAATTAGCCTGTGGGTTGATTAATTTGTCTTTGTAGAATTTTCTTTGTAATCTCTATAATAATACAACTTAAAAGGCAAAAGGGGAGACACAAGGACTAAAAATTGAGTAATTCTTAGGTATTTTCAGAAAATGAAGAATGATGCTTCCTTCTCTCTCATTCATAATGAGGTTTCACTTATTAAATTCATGGTGGGGTCTACCATGAATGTGAGAAGAAAGAACTTCATTTCTCTATGCTCTGAAAGTACTTAAGAAGTTTCCTTGGTATCCTTCGTAGTCCTCATGGTAACTTTATTATAGAGTTTATAGGATCTTATCAATATGTTTTTAAAAGAATTAATTGGATGATACTATGTCATTAACATTTAAACAAATGTTAACTATTACGATTTTGATGTTAATTTTAATGTGTTCTGCTATTTACATCATAGGCATAAATAAATTAAATAAGAGTAAAGTGCGATGACATAATTAATTTGTTAACCGTGTCTCTACACAAAGGGAGATAATTATTGTAAAACATTTAAAGTTGTTTCATTAGTTGCAATTATCTAAGATAACAATGCATTATATGAACAAATGGACTCACTTTTTTTTTTTTAAGAAATAGTTTCAATTTATGATATCCGTTCTTGATGATTACTCTTTATCATCAAACGAACACATTAATTGATTTTTTTTGTGTAAGTAGAAATTGAATCTCATATCTCTTATTCGATGATAAGAGACTTACTAGTTAAACTAATTGGAACTCATCACTTGTTCTATGTTTTACATAATTGGCATATGTATAAGATTTGAGAATATATCATGCATGTACGATGATATCAAGGATGTTAACATTTTCTAATTATGTTATCTATAAGAAATAGGCCGCGAGGGGATCAAGTATTGGGTATTTTTGTTGATGTAAACAGGGGGGGGGACCCACTTAGAAGGGTGGGGGGGGCCATGGCCCCCCAAACTTTTCTAAGTTTATAAAATTACCCTTAAAGTTTCCTAAATTTTTCAAAAAATATATGGCTCCTCCCCCCTCCAAAACTTCTTAAATATTAGATTTTTACTCCTAAATTTATCTAAAATTTTCAAAAGAAATATGATTAGTCTTCAAAATCTTCATATTTCTTGTATGACACTATTAAATTGGTTCAATTTTATATTTATTATTATTTTAGCCTCCATTCATAAAATTCTAGTTTCGCCCATGGATGTAAAGTTAACAACATTTTGGCTTTATTTTGCCAATATGCATGGTTAGATTTTTGTTTTGTTTTAAAACCGTGTAATATACTTTTATTTACTAGTTACTTAGTTAGTAGGCCATTTTTCGTCCTTTTATATTATAAGAATATTACACTCAAGATTTTCTCCTGTCAATGATAAAAAAAATGCCGCCATTGGTTATTCTAACTGCCTTCTTCTCAGAGGGGCCGGCCCAAACAAAGTGGGTCCTGGCCTACTAAATTGTCCTGTACAACATGCACACAGGCATTCCAAAGCTTAATAGCAAATAGTTTTTTTTTTTTTTTTTTTTTTTTGATAAGTAATAGCAAATAGTTAAAAAACAATAAAACAGTGTACCTTTAGATGACAAAATTCTGCCTCTAAGTATTGGAAATGAAATGGAGGTGATCAATTTCACAAACCTCCAATCACATGCGATTGAATTAGGGTTTTTGTCCCTAATTTCTGACCTTGCTCTGAACAATGAGACAAATCCCACTTTAATAAGAAGGAGAAAAGAGAGTCTCTGCTCTTTCTCAATACCCTACCAACTCTTAGAAGTTAGAACTAACAATAGCAAGAGCTAGCTCTTGAATAGAAACCAATACTGAAAAAAAAATAAATAAATAAAAAAATTCTCTCCTTTTTGAAGAGCTGAATATTATACTAAGAGTACTTTTGGCTTCTGGGCATTGAGCATTTTTGCTCTTTTAGTTTTAGGTATAAAAAAAAAGGATGATGAGTTCTCTTTGTGGAAGCATGGGTTCACTCAAACGTGAGAACTCAAGCACACAACTCCCACCAACTTCATCAATTGAGTCAGTTTCAGAATCTAAAAAAACATTTACTACAACTCTATGCAATGAGTTGGAACTGAATAGTCTAAGTCTAACCCCAACAAGCCTCGACTTTCCAACCCTCAAGTCTGAGTTGGATGGAGATATTGAAGTGCAATCACCTGACAATTCTCTATGGGAGTCTTTTTTCTCTGATCAATTGGATGGTGATTTTATGATCTCATCACCGGTGAGGAATTTTTCATCTCCACAAACTTCAACTTACAATTATAATTACAACTATGCTCAGGCAGTGCAAGGTCAGAGTCTCTCCGGGTGCTCTCCTCCTCGCTTATTGTCTCAGATTGGTCCTTTTAGTAGCACCAACAAAGGGAAGGGACTAAGCCCACTTCATAGGGTCTTTAACTCACCAAAAAATCAGTATATGCAGCCAGCTGAGGGCCTTTCATTGCCAGCAATTGAGGAATTTTTGGATGATTATATTGGAAGTTCATCACACTGTTTGGATATCCCAAACATAGTTCCAGCAGTGGACGGCTTGACAATCTCCAATAATTCCTCAAGGTTTTGTGGTTCGGTGAGCGAAACATCAAGTCTAGGAAGTTCTCAACTGACCCAAGAGAGTGATATTTACCAAATGTCCGGCTCTATTGCAAGTGGACCATTATCAGAACTGTTGCAACAAGATCGCCACCAAGACAATCAACTACAGCAGAAGCAGACACAACAGCAAGAACAATGTCACCACAACCTTAACCATAGCTTGATGGCACCTCAACCTATTGGCTCTGAGCAGGTGAATAATCTCTCTCATTAAAGTGCAATTTCTGTTTCCTTCAAATACTGTAGCATGTTAACATTTTTAACCTTTGAAAAGAGCAATAAAGATACCACAAGCGACCGTGTCAAAGACCTTTTCCAACGAAGATGTTTTAGGTTAGGTTTCGTTTGTTTTAAAGTTCAATATTTTTAGATGTTTAGTATGACATGTAAAATTTTTCAAGTAAATGATTAAAACTAGCGACTCAACCATCAAAGATATTAGTGCTGAAGGTTTGATGATTAGAATATTGGAACCAGTAGCCAAGACAGCGTCTCTGATGAACAAATCGCCAACAACAATCCCTGAAATGATATCTCCGGTCATTGGACTACTGGCATCGGTCACCAAAACGACCATTTCAACCTCTTTGGTGATTAGAAAGCTAAGGTCAGTCACTAAAACGGTATCTCTGGCCATTAGACCACCAGCACCGGTTGCCTGCACGAAGGCTTTGGCCACCGGCCTAACAACCTAGCCACTATATAAGGGAAGGGGAGTCATTGTGTATTTTTTTTTTTTTTTTTTAATATTTTACCAAATTTCCAAAGGTAAAACATTTTACAACTTTTTATAAAGGTTTTTTTCGGCCAAAGGAAAAATATTTTATAAATTTGACCACATTTTACATGCAAACAAACACTTGAAAATGAGACAAATATTTTATTTCAAAACAAACAAAGCATTAAATCATTTTTCATACTCTTTTAATTTGAGCATCATAGATTTGAAATCAAGATAATAGGTTCTTCTGATAACATACTAAATTATCTTTTGTCCCAAAATTTAAAATAAACTAGTAAGTTATCCGTGCGATGCATGAATAATATTATAATGTTTTATGTAAAACGGTTTTGGAGAATGTTGTATATGTTTTATAGCATAATTGTTATAGAACTTTATTAGTAATGAGTTTATCATAATTAAAAAAGTAACAATTATAAATTGCATACACATATCCATTATAATTATTTAATTGAAGTAATAAAATAAAAAAACAACTTTGGAGGAATATTATAGAACAAAAGTTGATATAGAATGTGTCTTTCTCTTTCTCCTTAATTCTAAAACAAAATATACATCCCAAACACCCACAATCAATCACATCATTTACAAAACCCACAAATCCACAACGTCCAACCTTAACATCAAAATCGTAATTACTGTTGTCACTCAATATAAAATGCAAGTCCCTCTTCCTTGGTGATAGCCAACTCATACGGGTTAGGATTAGATGAAACAACAATGTTAGAGCTAGATAAATGTGTTCGAAAGATTGAATGTAAATGACATCGTTTTTGGTCTTGTTTGACATGAGATGGCATGAAGGACTATGAGTAGGTATATATAAAGGCCTTGAAATATTGAATCAAATGATACAAATAATATTTATTTTTTGAATAGAAAATTTTGAAACATTAAATCAAATGAAACAAAAAGTTACTATTTAATTTTTTCTTATCTCTAATGTGGCACTTGAGAATATTTCAATTTTCTTTACATAAAATGTACTACTTCGCAAAATCTCATACTTTCTAACATGAAATCTTTGCTTTTATTTATTTATATATATATATATATATATATATATATATATATATATTTAATTATTTAACTATTATTCTAATGACTTGTCTATTTGTTCCACAGGAACAAGATAGTGGGCTTCAACTAGTGCACCTTCTTCTAGCTTGTGTTGAAGCAGTTGCCAAAGAAGACTACATGCTGGCAAGAAGATATATCTTCCATCTCAATCGGGTTGTCTCAGCTCTCAACAACTCAATGCAGCATGTGGCGGCCTACTTCACTAAAGCCCTAAGTGCAAGACTAGCTGCCACACTTACCACTAGGGGTGGCAATTTTTATCCATATCCATGAACCCGCCTATTACCCACCTTATTTGGATAAGTCTTAACCCAACCCATTTGAGTATTTGGGTTAAATGGATAAAGACCCATTTGGTTAATTAATTAGATGGTTCTAAATGGATAAATCCACTAATACCCACTAAACCCATCTAAAATTTAAAATTAAATAAAACCACTAATACCCACTAAACCCTTCTAAAATCTAAAACTTGAATAAATCTCACTCTCCCTCAGATTTTCTCAGCAACCAAACACTTTCCCAAACAATAAGTGTCATGGCCCATTTAGCGCCAGTTGTTTAGCACCTTAGATTTTCTCACTATGTGGAGATGATGAAGTGGACACACAAACACTTCCCTCAGATTTCTAAACATTTTCCCAGAGAGAGAGAGAGAGAGAGAGAGAGAGAATTTAATTCTTTCAAGCCCTAAAAATTTTCAAAGAACGAAAGAAACCCTAGCTTTTTCAGAGTCAGCCATGGACAACAAGAATCGAGCAACGACGTCGTCGTCTTCTTCGTCGAATTCGAGCTCGTTCTCTTTCATATCCAAAGGTTGGTGAGAGGTTCGTGACTCGACGGACGTGGATATCCAACTCATGCGCCACCGAGCCAACTCGTTCAAGAACTTAGCAACGTCGTTCGACCAAGAGCTCAAGAATTTCTTCAACTCGGTTACAACTTCATTTTCTGTGCCGGCGATTCGATCGCCTCCGGCAGAGATCGAATTCGTGAAAAGGCTCCATCTTTTCATTTTCTCTATTTCGGAGTTCCGGCAATTGTGGCGGAGGTGGAGGATGGGGATGGAGTTGTTGATTTCGATAGGGTTAGGAAGAGGAACGTGGTGAGTTTTAGAGAGTTTTGGGGGAGTGGAAGAGTGAGGTTGAAGGAGACGAAGCAACACAGAGAAGAAAAAAGTCTTTTTTTTTTCTCTCTCTGTGGCTTTGTTTTTTTTTTTTTTTTTTGATAAATCTATGGCTTTGTTTGATTGCTGAGAAATGAATTTTGTGAAGGGAAAATGATAGGAAAGGACAGGAAAATTGATTTTTGAACTTTTTAATTTTTGTTTTTAAAGTTTTTAACAAATTATTTATTTATTTGGGTCATATTGGGTTAAATGGGTGGGTTACTAATTAAATGGGTTGGGCGGGTAATGGATAATTAATTTATATATAAACGGGTCATAAATGGATAAATGGGTGATTACACACCCAACCCATTTATGACCCAACCCACCCATTTGCCACCCCTACTTACCACCAAACCCAGTACCTCCAGTTCTACTACTACTCCTCCAACACCCTTCTCTCCTTTCTCAACAAACACACTAGAAAGGACAGGAAAATTGATTTTTGAACTTTTTAATTTTTGTTTTTAAAGTTTTTAACAAATTATTTATTTATTTGGGTCATATTGGGTTAAATGGGCGGGTTACTAATTAAATGGATTGGGCGGATAATGAATAATTAATTTATATATAAACGGGTCATAAATAGATAAATGGGTAATTACACACCCAACCCATTTATGACCCAACCCACCCATTTGCCACCCCTACTTACCACCAAACCCAGTACCTCCGGTTCTACTACTACTCCTCCAACACCCTTCTCTCCTTTCTCAACAAACACACTAGAAAGGACAGGAAAATTGATTTTTGAACTTTTTAATTTTTGTTTTTAAAGTTTTTAACAAATTATTTATTTATTTGGGTCATATTGGGTTAAATGGGCGGGTTACTAATTAAATGGATTGGGCGGATAATGAATAATTAATTTATATATAAACGGGTCATAAATAGATAAATGGGTAATTACACACCCAACCCATTTATGACCCAACCCACCCATTTGCCACCCCTACTTACCACCAAACCCAGTACCTCCGGTTCTACTACTACTCCTCCAACACCCTTCTCTCCTTTCTCAACAAACACACTAGAAGTCCTCAAGATTTACCAAATCGTCTACCAAGCTTGTCCTTACATCAAATTTGCTCACTTCACCGCAAACCAAGCTATATTTGAGGCCTTTGAAGCCGAAGAACGTGTGCATGTTATAGATTTAGATATTCTTCAAGGCTATCAATGGCCAGCTTTCATGCAAGCCTTAGCAGCACGACCTGGTGGAGCTCCATTTCTTTGGATAACCGGCGTTGGATCCTCCATAGAGTCGGTAAGAGAGACCGGTAGGTGTTTAGCCGAGTTAGCTCACTCTCTTCACATCCCATTTGAATTCCACCCAGTGGGTGAGCGACTCAAAGACCTTAAACCCCACATGTTTAACCGAAGGGTTGGTGAGGCACTAGCTGTGAATTCAGTGAATCGTCTCCATCGTGTGCCTAGTAATTCTCTTGGGAATTTACTAGCAATGATCCGAGACCAAGCTCCGAACATTGTAACACTAGTGGAACAAGAAGCAAGCCATAATGGACCATACTTTTTGGGCAGGTTTCTTGAGGCATTACACTATTATTCAGCAATTTTTGACTCATTGGATGCAACGTTCCCACCAGAATCAGCACAGAGAGCCAAGGTGGAGCAATACATATTTGCACCTGAGATTCGTAACGTAGTGGCGTGTGAGGGTCCCGAGAGGACGGAGAGGCATGAAAGGTTGGAGAAATGGAGGAAGATAATGGAAGGGAAAGGGTTCAAAGGGGTGCCATTGAGTGCAAACGCAGTGACACAGTCGAAGATATTGTTGGGTTTGTATTCTTGTGATGGGTATAGGTTGACAGAGGACAAGGGTTCTTTGCTCTTGGGTTGGCAAGACAGGTCACTTATTGCAGCTTCTGCATGGCGATGTTGATCGAGATCATCTTTTGCTTTTTTTTTACGTACGTGTATTTGTCATGGGGCTTTTCCTTTTGTTTTTTTTTTTTTTTTTTTTTTTTTTTTTTGTCCACGTAAAACAATGCATAAAAATACAAGAAAAATGCCAAAGGAAGGGAAAAGAGGAAGGAGAAAAGGAAAGATATGTGGAAAATGACCTTAGGGATTATTAGGTCAATATTAATTTTATTTATTTTTATATAATATCACCGTTGAATATTGGTGTGTAAAAAATAATTGTTTTATTGCACAGAAGAGGCCACCTCCAAATACGTGGTTCCTCGTACCAGATGGTGTCGTTACTCTTGGACTATAGGCTTATCGATCGGTGGTAAGACACTGAAGGGAACTTTTCTCTTTTATTATTTATTTTTTAGAGGTGCTACGTCTACAATATTTTTACAATATTTTCATAACAAATCAAAGGTAGTTAGTTATTATTGGTTCAAATTTAAATCTAACACTAAGATTACTTTTTTGCTCCAACAATAATAACCCGTAACAACTTATCAATTAAAATTTGTTGTAAAAATATTACGAACATATCATTTTTCTTTCTTAAAAGTATCTTTCTTCTTTCGCACAAGTCAATGTTCATCTCGTTTTTCTACTTTTGGGCCTAACTTCACTTTTGATGAGGCCCAAACAATACCCAGTTTTCAGGCATCAAAATTTGAAAAGGAAATACGTATCCAAATACCAAAATCAAGGAAGAAGACTTGGGTGCCAAGTACCAACTAGTCTCTCATTTCCGTAGTACCAAGGAGCTGGGATAGAATCTCAAATCAAGAATATGAGTACCAAAAGAAGGGAGATGTTTGACTCCAGTTGAACCCAAAAATATATAAAGAATTATAAAGAAGCTTCTCTGTGTACAAAGATCAAGTACCCAAGCATCTTCTTCTTACTTCATAAGTCATACCAGTTTTTTCTCTTCTTCCCTTTTGTTGACCATGATTCATGCCCTTCTTCAAGCCAGACTTTCTGGGCATTTCCTCTTTTGCAAATGCTTGTTTATTGTTTTTCAATAGTACTAAAGACTGTAAAACAGCTTAGGATGCTTCCAGCTTTCCCATTTTTTTAACCAATTGTTACGATTATTGATTATAGATTTCAGATTTGTTAGCCTGAACATGCATGTAAATTGTCAAAACACCAGGGCCATCTTCAGCAACATATTAAATTGTGAAACACATTTAAGGCTTTTATATATGTTAATCGAATATGTAGGACTGCAGCTACCAAAATACATCAAACACGCATTTTATAAAATGCAAATACATCATCATCACCGACATGCACTGTTACACAGGAATGCCCTCCAACAAACATGTAACAATGAGGGATGGGGACTGTTTCACAAATTATTTTGTCTTTCCTGCAGCTACTCATCTCTGTGGCTTAGGAGGTCCCAAGAAGAAACCCGAGGCAGCCTCACAAACTTAGTGCTGAATCAAGACGGACTCACTTACGAGTTACAATATGGAACATGAACAAAAACTTTTTCTTGGGACATCATCAACCTTCTTTTCTGTTCAGACAAACAAATAACACAAATAACTTTCAGCAGATACATAGAAAAGACAATCAGTACTTTGATGTCTTATAAGTTCTCACTTGCATCAATGCTTACAATATGAGGATTAGGATTTTAATATCTGACTTGATGTTGGTAGATATAAAGTCACCACATAAATCACAGAAAATACAATTGTATTCATCACTTTAATTAGTCAACTACAATGCATATTAACCATTTTCAAGGCTGGCAATGAAGACAAAATTTATGACTTTCAGGGTCCAAGACCCCTTCACCAACATGATCCGTTCGGGTGATGGGTAAATATGAAACCAGGCCCAAACCGACCTGTGACCCTTACATGTGATCTTCAAAGATTTTACCCAGTGTGTATCACCAACATACTAGTCTGAAAGTGCCTTGGTACAATGATGCCCTATAGCAAGGGTACAGCCAGATCACCCATTTTAACTATTCGAAAAAACATTCATGATGCCAACTCTCATCTAAAAGTAACAAGGACAAGCCAATGAGCTCCAGCTCAAGTGGCACCTCCTTCCCTTGTAAGTTTTAGGTGGATGATGTGGACAAGGGTTCAAGATTTTTACCCAATGTGTATCACCAACATACTAGTCTGAAAGTGCCTTGGTACAATGATGCCCTATAGCAAGGGTACAGCCAGATCACCCATTTTAACGATTCGAAAAAACATTCATGATGCCAACTCTCATCTAAAAGTAACAAGGACAAGAGCCAATGAGCTCCAGCTCAACTAGCACCTCCTTCCCTTGTAAGTTTTAGGTGGATGACGTGGACAAGGGTTCAAGATCTATTGGATGCATATGTAACTTTTCAATAAATAAATAAGAAGTATTAAGGACAAGAAAATCCATTTATACTGCAACAAAACAAAGTCAGGATGAACCTTTTTTTGTGTGGCTAAAGTGGGTGTCCAGGTCTCTTTCTAGCACCAAACTATTCCCTGAAGTGTGTATAGTCTCCTGTCCCACACACTAGGTAATTATAAGGAAGAATCCCCAAGGGCCAAGGTTCTGAGTCTTCTGACTAGGAGATTTGAACTTAGAACCTCACAGATCACATGAGACCTAGGAACTACTAGACCAACCCAAGAGTAGGGATGAACTTTTTTTTTGAGATGAAAGTAGGGATGAACTTAGAAGAATGCATTACATATTTAATGCTCAAAGCTAAAAAAAAAAACCATTCTTTGATAGGTAAAAAATATCATATGCAGCCAAACTCTCAGTATGAAAGAAACAGCATAAATCACATAATCTAGATCTTATAGAACATGCATATATCCAGAAAACTACCTGTTTTTGCTTTTGCTAAAGATGGCTGCACAACAGCATGCATGGTGATAACTCCTCTTGGAAGCTCACCAAAAGGTACTCTACACTGGCCGACAGTCTTGTTGTTTTCCAATACTTTCCCAGCATTTATCAGCTTTATGTCATTTGCTCCCTTGGGTATGATTTTCTTATCTGAGACATACCAGAAGACATAGGTCCAATGTTAAAAGAGTGAAAACAGAACGCCAAAAAAATAAACAAAAAATTAGATGGTGAGAAAACAAGATGAGAACAATTTGGTACTCAAACTATCATGTATAACTTTCTTGTTTGACAATATGATAATACCAAGTAAAATCAAAACTAGTCCACAGAGTGGAACCAAGTCATGATTCATGTCCTAACTAACTGAAGACCAAAACCAATTGTTACTACATTGCCCCATTACTTATAATTTGTGGTCTATGGTGTTTGGTCTGTTTGGAGTAGTTTGGGTTATGCCTCAGAGTGTTTTGGCTTTGTTAGGGTGTTGGAAAGGGATATTTGGTCGACATTGTATGGCTGATGTTTTGGGTTGCTATTCCATTATGCTTATGTGGATTACTTGGAAGGAGCGTAATAATTGCATGTTTAATGGGATAGACATCTCACCCTTGGATATGAAGATGTTCTCATTTCGCACTCTGTATGATTGGATGGCAGTATTAAGTCGTCATTCTTTCTCTGATTTGCTAGAATTTTTGGATTTATGTACTTTC
Organism: Quercus tomentella; assembly: GCA_028535165.1. Lineage (NCBI taxonomy): Eukaryota > Viridiplantae > Streptophyta > Magnoliopsida > Fagales > Fagaceae > Quercus > Quercus tomentella. The sequence goes on along the minus strand of JAPQVY010000155.1, from coordinate 65,989,876 downwards.
ATTTGGTTTTTAACAACCCTTGTACGGTGCCCATGTACTATGGTTGTGCTGTATTTATTTTTCATTGAATAAAATTTTCTGTTTACCAATCAAAAAAATTTTGCCCATCTACTATTCGATAGTCTATACTAATCATTGTTTGTTAAAAATCACCCAGTTGAAAGATGAAACAAGAATGATCCTCACAATACAATATTTTCAATCTCCCAAAAAATATCTGGCTAGAATCACATTCACATCCAAGCAAGCCAGACAGACACATGACACAAGCGTCCAATGACTAGGTACACATAGGTTTTCAACAGTGTAGTGACATATCAATGCCTGCCTTGCTGATCAGCTTTCCTTGACAAGACATGGCACATTCGGTGCTTAAACCTTAAAATTTTCACTATAAAACTTGATTTTGCAATGCTGGAACCCTTGGTAAAATCATTTTGATAGAAAATCTCACACTGATTCTCTAGGTTCTTTTAACATATTTATATTTTAATTTTATAATGTATAAAACTACGTATTGATTCTAATTACAATTATAATTTGCAATACAACCTTGGCAGCTAACATGGATGAAAGGAAATAAAAACCAGGAGCTTAATTGTAATAATCATAATCAGAACTATTAAGTAAGGGTATTTCTCATTCGAAGGGACGTAGACTACTAAAGAATTTTACATTTCATTCATTTTACATTGAATAAAAAATTCATAAAATAAAATTGAAATCTACAAAAAGAAAAGGAAAAAAAAATTAATGAAATGTTGCTTGGTCTAAATTAGAAACTTGAGTAAAGAGTAGATCTTTTTTTTTTGGGGGGGGGTGGGGGGGGGGGGGGGGGTATTCATGAGTGCCCTAACTTCATTTTCACTTTTAAACCACCGACGCACCAGAAATATAATTTTATTTTGTAAATTGTAAGTCCTAAATATGCTAGAAAAGAGGAGCAAACACGGGAGGCAAGGGTATAAAATTAAAGAGTGCCTTGATCCCAAACTATTTGGGGACAGCTAGGATAAAATTCTTCGGAAATGCCAATGAACTCTGGTTCAAAAACCAATGGGATAGAGGGTGAGTTGCCTGTGTAACTTAACCTATTAGAGAGAGAGATTCTCGACAGAGATAAAAGTGAGTATAAAACAAGCAAAGTCATCCACTTCAAGCCACTACAACATTCTCAAATATAGCCTACATGAATGCTAGAGGAAAGGGATTCTTCATAAGAAAATCTATAACAGGTTTCACCAATGCAATAGTCTTTTAAAGCTATCACATACTCCCCAAAGTCAATTTTTTCCATGTAGATGATGTGTGAGGCCTTGACCTAATCAAGTCAAAAGGTTCTGCAGCATTTTGCCTCATATTTTGTTTTGCAAGAATCCCAAATTACAAGAAAATAAAAAGAACAAAATCACACATTACCATTGTGATGCAGCACAAAATTCAAAGAAAAACTTGATACACAAAAAGAACCAAAAAAGAGAGATGAACCTAAGAATCAGCACCAAGCAGAAAAACCTGGAAACAACCACCTGGAACCAACACCAAGCTACTGGAAGAACTCCAACAGAAATTTGATTTAATCAAAACCGGGTATAGCAAGACTGAACCAGTGAACCTTGGGGCCTTTATATAGGATTCCCAAGCTAACCTTTTAACCATCAAGGAAAGAAAATGAAGTCCAAAACCAAGTAGGAATAACCAATTACATTAAATAAAGAAAATTAAATAATTTCTATTAGGTCAACTGGGCCCAACTGACAGCGGGCCTCCATTGTCCATCCACAGAATCACTGGATGGGCTGTCTTCTTGCATTGATGTCCATAAACACACGTGATTGGAGGCCTACATCTGGTGCTTAAACCAACTAGGAGAGTAAGGTCATACTCATTAATGTTTAAGGATAGCAAGACTAATGTCATATCAGGTGAGATCTCTGCAGCCATATACTATACATGGTAATTGGCAGAAACAGAGGACCAAGATTGCATAGTTATTAGTTAATGAGTCCAACCTATGAATTTTACAAGGCAAAAAGCAGGATGACCAAACATATGCAACACTATCTATTAAGCTAAAATATTCAATTCATGTAAATTTCATGTGGGCAACTAATACAAATCAGAAATCTAAGATCATGTACTTGATTTTGAGCAAACACAAATATATAGAAATATACCATCCAGTAGTAGGTTTATACCACCCAAATATGCTGCATTTCCAACTAAGATCTTACAAAGCTAGAAATCAAAGTTATCAAACCTAGGTGAGCTTAGGCACCTATTACTCTACACCTAGGCTTCCCCAAGGTCATACGAAAACATAAGCTGGCTTCAATTACCTACCTAACAACCACATAGATGACTATCCTGAAACTAGCAGTGTCATCAAATCCTAAACATGGTTCATGTGCTATGTAGATCCACCAACTCACCAATTAGATGAACAGAATTCACTACGCTACATTTCACTCATAACAGTTATAAAAAAAAAAAAAAAAAAAAAAATCTCTCTCTTATTTCCAAAATTTTGTTTGTAATGAAATGAAACTAGTTAGCCCTACTATCAAAGTGCTCCTCATATTTATCAATCAAGGTTGTACAAAAATTTTCAAACTTCTATCAATCACATACTCGCTACATTGTTAATGATGAATTACAATGTACTTGAGGGCAAATGAAGGACAGAAGAAAAAGGGATTGGGCGTGATGGAGGTGGGTCCAATCAAAATTTAGCTTTAGTAGAACTATTAGGTAAACCCAAAAAAGATAAGCTCAACTTGCAAAGGAACCAAAATTTTTGCCAGCCACTTTGCCATCACAAAAAGGAATAAGGTAGGGTAACTAATTCTTTTCTATTAGTAAGCTAATTCAAAATGCTAAGACTTAAAACACCTAATTTTCATAACTTTCGGTTCATATATATGAACCACCCAATAAAGCAACGTGCACCACACTACATTTATGACAATAGGATCAAAACAGGACGGCTTCCACTCTATTTTTGCAAAAACATATTTAAACTAAAATGGAAATCATTAAGGAGTTTATTCAAGAGTTGTTGCAGCCACATCAATCAAAATGTGGGATCCATGATGAATGAAATAGCATTTCTAGCTTAAATTGTAGGCAAATCATTCACCTTGAATTTATGATCACTATCAGACATACATGCAATAAACTGATTCCCAAAAAAGTTTAGAAGCTTTTAAACTTTTTTCATAAGATATGTCATTTGATGATATGAAAGCAACTAGATATGCAAGAGATACAGATATAGAATTAACTACAATGTTTTGGAGCAGGAACCTAATTTTTTTTTTTTATTTACGACGTAGGAGAACTTTACTCAGATTTGTTGCACGTCGCAAAGCATACTATACAACAATCAAACTTTTTTGATAGGTAGATAATTGGGGAGGGGGAGGTGGGGTTTGAACCACAAACATGGGACACCACAAAGGATGCCATTACCATTGGGCTATCACCTAAACCCCCTCCTTTTACTGAAGTTGCACTTCATGTGCGTTTTTTTAGACCTACTTAAGCTAAATCTTCTAGATTCTAAAGCCTCTCTCTAGATTTCCAATTTGGCATTTACTCCACGCCTATTTTCATCCACTAAAACTGTATTGTTTAGAAAAGGCATACATGGATACACCAAGGGCCTTCATATTGAGTTGGTCTAGTAGTTCATCCATAACTAGTGCAAAGAGATATGGATTTAAAGTTAATCCTTGATGCAAATCTAAATGATTAATAAATAAAATTCAAATATACTGGTCATCATAGCTAAATTTGTTTGACAATAAAAAGCATAAAAAATAATAATAAAGATCAATATACAAGAATCCATTTTTTTATTTCAAAAAGATCTAGATTTTAGAGAAAACATGCCCATCTTGAATGAAGGCCTTTCCATCAACCACAAACAAGCTTTTGTGTGACTCAATTGAAAAGCAATACAAAATGATATGTTCTTTATAATCTGCCTCCATCTTAGATGGAAAGCACGATAAGAATCTAAGGCGCCAGACACGTGTAACTCAAAGTGCTTCTAAGTAATACCACTTTAAGAAACTTGTCAGCAACAAAAATTAGACACCGAAACTATAAGGGTTTCCTCCTGAAAACTCAATTCACGCACACATAAACACCGCACACCAATGTCAAAACTTTCAACAACTTTCCTAAACTTCAATCAGCCAAATTATGTACTAAACACAGACAGCTAATTAGAAACAGAAAGCAACTACAATTAAAAACAGAAACATCGAAAAGCAATTGTTCAAACTAAATTGCAACACGCATAATTGAACACCCTGACCTTTTGGCCACTCTGACACAATTCTCTCCTTGACCATTGCTACAGTGGAGGCCGGCGAGTAGCGGAAGGGACCAATATCTGACCCATCGTAGATTCGGAACTTGAGCTCAACCAGTTCCTCCTCCGGCATTTGAGCTCCTCCACCAATTCAATCCCGTAAAACGTTTCCGTACCACCACCCTTTCTACACAAACCAGCGGCCCAATCCGCCACGAGAAATCCCGAAAACCCCTACACTCAAATCATACAAGTCAATTCTTTCGTTTGGCTAATTCAACAAAAATAAAAATACGACTCATTCGCTCAGCTGAGTCCAGCTCTGTACTTAATTATTCCAAAAAAAAAAGAAAAAAGAAACACAGTCCAAATTTTCTCGGCAACCAAACAGAACAGGTCACCGACAAGAAAGAAAGAAAGAAAGATAGGAAAAGCATGACACCGATACAATCACCAAACCAACAATTATTGGATAATCCAGAAATGTAAAACAAAAACAAAAAACAAAAAGTACCTGGAATGAAAGAAAAGAATCGCGAGCTTTGCTTTTCTCTAGGGTTTGAGAGAATGAAAGACCAGAGAGATTCCTAAGAGAGAGAGAGAGAGAGAGGAGAGAGAAACCCTAGAGTAGAGAAGAGTAGACCCGATCTTGATTGATGCTTTGGTTTTGGGTTTTTCTTTCTCTCTTTCTTTTTGGGTTTTGGAAATTTAGGCCAAATTTTCTTTTATATTTATTCTTCTAGTCTAGTATTATGGCCTTTTTCTTTTTTGCCCGAGTCTGTCTGGAAAAGAAAAGTGAGATTTTACGACTACGAATCTTTTTGTCAGTAAATACTAGTAGTAGAACAACTTTGCTGTGTTTGTGCTTGTCAGTAAACAAATTTTCCAATAAAGAAGATGCTGTTTCTTTCTCTCTCTGTGGTGTATTATTATTATTATTATTATTATTACTCTCCTTTTTTTTATTTTTCACTAAATTTTTTATTAATGACTAAAAATAAAATAAGTCGGTAATGAATCCAAATGAGATTGTGAAAGTTATTGTATTTGAAACATTACTTATTAAAAGGGTTTATTTTGTACTTCACTTTATTGTTTTTAAGAAAAAGAGAAAAAAAATTACATTTTGCATTTGTCAAATTTTGACTATTCCTCTTGGAGTTTCCATTACAAGTTTGACCTATATCTCTCTTCTTTCTTTAAAAATAGGGTTGTAAACGATATGAGTATTGAGAGTTTAGGATAATTAATAAGTATACTATGTTTGAAATTATACTGTTTGAGTTACTTGGATATAACGAATTTAGTGTATGAATTTATAAAAAAATTATATTTATCAACTTTGGATTGCTAAAAATTTAAATCTTTATATTACAAAATAGATTGTTTATATTATCTGTGGGAGGAACGAATTTTTCCCCAATCAGGTATTGTTCGCTTTGGGAATGGGCCGAGGAGCCAATGTCACCCTCACGAATTTGTTCAATTCTACATCGGGAAGAAACGCCTCTCACCCTTGCCTTATAAGCACTTGGCCTAAGGAAGAGTATACCATAGTGTGTGTGATCACAAAGCAAGTCTCAAAAACTGTTGTGGCTTACATGCACTATGCATTCCTTCAGTGTCCGTCGGCACAACGAAGGGGGAAGGTGGGGGTTTCTCCTTAAACCCCAAAAGGAGCCTTTTTGTAGGAGGAACGAATCTTTCCCCAATCAATAACTTATCAATAACTTACAAATACTAATTTGATATTTAAGAACTTTTACAAACTTAAACAATCTACTATGTTACAATTTCTTGTGGTCTAAGCTCAATGCTACATTAGGTTAGAAATCACATATGAGTGTAATTTATATATGTATAAATATAATAAAAATAATAAAAATTAACCTCAAACTCACAAGTTTGTTCACAAACACATTATAATATTTGAGTTTTGCTCATTTAATAATTGAACCTAAACTTGACATTTGTTAAATAAATGAACATAAATAAATTTTTTTCCCAAACTATTATAAACGAGTATTTTCTTTTGAGTTTTGGTCAAGTCCAATTTTGTCATGTCTAAGTAGGAGATGGGAACAAAGGATTGATATCTACTTATTGTTTCTCTCCTTGACTAAAATTTGGTCAGTGAGACACGCAAGCCGTCCACAAATGCTTAAAGTTCCATGTGAATTTAGATGTGCCTAGGATTTGTTTTTATTTTAGCATAAGGTACTTTGGGTTTGGGCAAATGTCATACTAATCTTGACCTAGTACTATTAGGTACTATAGTAGCTTAGGTCGAGTTATCTCTAGTTTGGTAATTTTTGGTTTTTTTTTTCTTCTTTTCTTTTGTTGTCTTATGAATACCTATTTTCAAACTGGATAGAGTTTTCCTTTCAATCAAATTGAAAGAATCTCTTCCAACTCATTAATTGACAATTTATATTTATTTTTTTAAAAATCAAGTAACTATTAAATAGGACATGTGATTAAGAATACATGCGTATTCTAATTTAAGTTGCCACTTAACAAGCTGGGGAACTTTTTACCAAATTAATTTGGAAAAAAATTCTATTTGTTCAAATTTCACAATCGATTTTGTGACAATGGATCTTCAAATCAATAAATAATTTGATATATATTTTTTATTTTATTTTATTAGAACTTAACTTTTTTAAGTACATCTTATACATTTGTCTAGTTCATTTTTCTCAATTCAATTCTTCCAAAGAACTAAGTAATTTAAGAAAACTATAAGCCCATATCGCAAAAGCTCATTTTAGAGAGAATATCTTTTATTGATTTCTTTTAAATATGCCATGTAATTAAAAAACAAAAAAAAAAAAAAAAAAACTTCTTTATCTATTAATCGATTTGATCTTAGAAAGAAAATAAAATATAGATTAATATGTTTAGATCGGTGGAAAGAAGAGGGAAAGAGAAAGTAAATGAGAGAAAAAAGTGGAATGACAAGTAATTTTGGATGGGTAGGGGAGAATCTGCTGGGACAGCTAGAAAAAGAACTTGTTGACAAATTTGAGGTTAAAGTTTAAGGAAATTATTATTTTACCCTCATTTTTCCACTACGAATCACTTTTTTTTTTTTTTTTTTACAAACTAAACAAAAAGTTGGAGCATTCGCATAGTTTGTTGCAAAATTTTTTGTCTATTTTAATATAAGAATTTACATTTTTTATTATATATACTCACTATTCAAAATATCTTATATTAGATTATTTATTTTACATTACATTTCATTCAAATGTCAATTTTTCTTAATTTTTTTAATTGTTTCTATTTTTTCACAAACAACAACCATCATCCACCATTTTCATTCATCCTCCAAATATGTAAAGAAAGAATAAACAAGTAAATGCAAAATAAATAGTGTCAATGTAAATTTACATATTATTATTGTAGCAAACATGTAAATTTACACAATTATACAAGAATTTATGTGGGTCATTTTTAGTTAAAACTGTGTAAATTCTACACCTTTTTCTATTTTATACGGATGGATGTGAATGCTCTTATTTAAATATGTCAAATAAACATATATATAGTGTGTCAATCTCCATCTAAAAAAAACAAAAACAAAAAAACAACAACAAAACCTTGGTCTAAAATATTTTTAAGTACTATGTAGTATGTATCCTTAACATATTAGCAAATATTGACTACATGCATGTATCCTCATTTTTAAAAAAAAAAATTATTAGAAATCATGTCATCTCTAAATTAATAATGTAAAATGAAGGTCATTTTAGGTAGATTAGCATGATTTTAAATGTTTTGCTTTCACCTGATTTAGAAGCCTAGGTAAATTTTCCTTTCTCTGCTCTGGGCAAACCAAAGAAAGTAAATTCATGGAAGCATTCAAATCTATCAGTTGACTTTGTCCAAAAAGATAAAGTAAATAGAATCCTAATAATACTAATTAAAAATGAAGTGTGGCCCAGATAAAAAGAAACAAACTCAACCAACGAAGAAAATGGATGATTGAGTAATAAGGGAAAACAAAAACAAAGAGGAATCAACTTGAAAAAATGGAGTAAATTCATGCAAGATGGGAACCAGAGTTTGGGGGTATGGATTAGTATCTTCGATTCTTTGTAGAGTCCTTTGGAAAATCAAAAGTTTGAAATCATTGAAAACGACTACTTTGTTAATTTACTTTATTCAATATTATTCACCCGTGATCGATTTTGTAATTGGTATGCAAAAAATCAGAGATGATGAAGTATGATATCAATTTAGACTTTATATTTTACCTTTTTTCCAAATCTTCATCACAATGAGATTCAGGAATGTCACTCTCATATACGAAGGCCATATTTGTTATGTCTAGTGATGTGGGATCTTTGGTTTGACATTTCTCTATGAAACATTCAAAAAAAAAAAAATCTTCTAACCAGTAACATATTTGATCAATGTTGGTGGATTACCGGAACTATTGTGAAAGAATTAGCAAAGTTCAGTCCATTGACATATTCTATATATTGATTGTCAAATAATTGTGATCAGAGTGAAGTTTGATTGTCAAAAAAAAAAAAAAAAGCATAGGGTTAAGTTTTGAGTTCAAATACCACACGGGGTGTGGTTTAATGGTAGGAGTCCTTGTCTTAGCACCCAAAGATGAGCGGTTCAAGTGATAGCCCTAACAATACCCGTGTGGTATATGCGGTATTACCCATGGGCGGCGCCATGTATAGTTCAGGGGGTTCATTTGAACCCCCTGAGCTAGCAATTTTTTTTTAATTTTTTTTATATAATATATTTTGTTTTTTTTATTTAACCCTCCTAAATAAAAATTTGAACACTTTGATTCTAAATTTTTTTTAAACCCACGTGAAATAAGTTTAATTATGATCATCTTAACAATATTTTGATCTTTTTAAATACAAAAAAAGGCCTAAAAACAATCCAATTTTATCTAAAATCTGGGAGAAATAATAAGTCCAACAACAAAGTAAAATTTTCTTTTTCATCTAAAATTATTTTAAAAAGCCCATTTAGATCTTAATAAATTTGAAATAAACTAATGGAAATTCATAGTTTACATTGTACTATCATTGTAATATCTACATTGTTTCTAAACAAATGTGTACAATATTGTATAGTTTTTGTAAATGTATATATTATAATTATCTATAATATAAATCTTACATTAATAGTTCAATATAAACATATAATCGTCATAAACTAATGAATAAAAGTATTTTAAGCGGTAATAATTAAAATTCACTTAACAACAACAATTAACATGTTCATTATATGAAGAAAAAATATGTCAAATGAACCTATAATTTATTTTTTATTCTATTACTAGTACGTACTATAGACAAATTTGTAATAAGAAAACCATTTAGACTATAAGATTCATATTTTACTTAAGATGTATCTTCTTAGTGACCCCCCTAGGAAAAAATCCTAGAGCCGCCATTGGTATTACTTATTGTTGTCACGTGACGTAAGGTCGATGAGCCCTCATTAAAGACCCCCTTTTTCATTCAGCCATAAAAAAAATTTTAAAAAAAATTAAAATTAAAATTTAAAAAAAAAAAAAAAAAAAAAAAAAAAAAAAAAAAAACAAAACAAAACAAAACACAACACCAAAAGTTTTGAGTTCAAATTGGTAGGTATCATGGTGTGATCAGGGGCAAAGGGAGGGGTTGAAAGCCATTTCCCTAGCTTTTGAAAATCCCAAATCCTATCGCCTTTCTGTCAAAAAATAATCCCAAATCTTTCATATAAGTTTATTTTTTATAAAAATAAAAATTAATATATATTGAATTCAACCAATAGATTTAGAAAGCATTATATATATGTAAATGTTTTCTTTTCCTGCTACTATTCTCGTGCCATAAGTTAATATTTTCTATAAAAGTCTTATTTTGATGTAGGATACGGTTTAATATTTAATTTTTGTAATTACTTAATTTTAGTATTTTTATGTAATTTTTGTTATTTTGGGTTTAGGTGATTTATTTCCTTGTTTTAGGTATTTCAATGTTTTTTAGTCAAATTAGGGTTTTATATGCTTTTGTAGCCGCCTTAGGGTTTCTAGCCACCCTAAGTTCTCTTTTTACTATTTAAACGCATTGTAGTCTCTAAAGGCAATTCAGTTTTCAGACTATTATCAATAAATACAGACATTTTGTCAATTTTCTTTTCTAGTGGATTCTAGTTTTATCACCTTGTGGATTTAAGGAAACTCTTGTGGATTTAAGGAACTCTTTGTGGATTCGAGGTTTACTATCCAAAAACTAACAGTTTAGTTTCTGTTCATCAAAGAGAGTATCGTGCGTGCTTTCTTCAGGCTTCCGCGACATCAATTAGTATTAGAGCCTTGACCGCCACAACAATGACGACGGTGATGATGTCAACAACCTAGTCCTCAGTAGGGCTGAGTTCCTCAAGTTTCATAAAGAGGCTCATGATGGGAATCAACAATTTCGTGAAAAGAGTCAGCAAATTATAGGCAAAATCAAGTAAATGATTGCTACTCTTCTTACTAGGAAATCATCTCACAACAATAATGATCAATATATACAACGATGCAATCCTAACGACAAGAAAATTTCATTTTTTGATGGAGATATGTGTAAGTTGGATTTTATTGATTGGCTTCTTGATTTTGAAGAGTATTTTAATTTTTGGAAGATTTGTGATGAAGAAAAAATGTGGCTTGCATCTAATAAATTGGACAATGAAGTAGAGGAATGGTGGGAAGATATTCAAATCGATAGAAAGCGACGAGGTAAACATCCAATCTGCTCTCGGCAAAGAATGAAAAGGGTATTAATTGATTTATGGTTTCCTAATGACTATTATGATATACTAGATTATACAAGTGTTGATTATAAATCTATATATTCATATGAAAAGTAATATGTTCAAAACATGGAAGGTCAACCACAAAACCAAAATTATCATAGTCAAGTCCATGTGTCAAGTAAAGGAAATGGTTTGAGGGTTGAGAAGAAGCAGCCTATTTCTAAAGAAAATTTTGAAGTGGTTAAAAAAGATCAAGACTTGCAACAAGTTATTGAATTGAAGATTGAAGATACCACTTGCCAAAAACTTGATGAAGAGGTCAAAGAAAAGAAGGTTGAGCTGATTGTGGATAATGACAAAAAAGAAGAGATGGTAATTGTTGAGAACATTGTGGAAGATCCAATTAAGGTTAAATATGAGGATAAATCCACAACCCACAATCCACAGGTTTCGGTTGATTTGTTGAAGATGACTACACAATATGTTGATTTTCTTGGAGTAGAAAATTTTAATTTTATTATCAGTCCTTTATTGATTGATGTTGCAAATAAATTGAAGGTAGATGAGAATAAATTTTATGCTACACTTTATGAAGAATTCAAGTTTCAAAACCGGATCAAGTCATTAAAGCATTCAAAGTATTTGTTTATTTGGAGCGGAAGATTTCAGATTTCGACCATCAACTCTAGGACGAGTTTGTTTCAAGTGGAGGGGTCTGATGTAGGACACAGTTTAATATTTAATTTTTGTAATTATTTAACTTAGTATTTTTATGTAATTTTTATTATTTTAGGTTTAGGTGATCTATTTCATTGTTTTAGGTGTTTTTAATGTTTTTTTAGTCAAATTAGGGTTTTATATGTTTTTGTAGCCGCCTTAGGGTTTCTAGCCACCCTAGGTTTTCTTTTTACTATTTAAACGCATTGTAGTCTCCAAAGGTAATTCAGTTTTCAGATTATTATCAATAAACACAGACGTTTGTCAATTTTCTTCTCTGGTGGATTCCAGTTTTATCACCTTGTGGATTCAAAGTTTACTATCCAAAAACTAACAATTTAGTTTCTGTCCATCAAAGAGAGCATTGTATGTGCTTTCCCCAGACTTCTGTGACATCATATTTCTTTTCCAAAAGTACTCAAAAAAATGCATTTGGAGAACTAATGACAAAGATACCACATTTTTATTTTAGACTTTTAGAAGAAATGACAATTGAAGTTTTTTTATTATGGGTCATATATTTTTATTGCATTTGTCATCTATGAAAAATAAGTTTTTTCTTTAGTTATTTTTGTTATTATTATTATTATTATGTGAATGTTTAGGAATGTACAGTGACATTTATTATTTAGAATTAATTAAATTTACACGTTTACAAATTTTAAAAATATTAGTATCCTCAAATAGTGTAATCTCTAATTTATTTAACAAAGAATTTTATTCTAAAATTGTTGAAGAACTTTAATTGTGATACTAGGCCATAATTTACAAACTAACTAAAATTTACAATTTTGTGCACGAAACTAAAGAGTCCATTAGATTTTATAGAAATTTATCTTAGAATGCAACCCAACATTATTGAAGAACCCAACATTAAATTTTATAGAAATTTATCTTAGAATGCATAAAATTAAAGAGTCCATTAGAAATGTCAATTTTCTATTTTATTATGAAACCTACTTTTGACAATATTCATGATTGAAAAATTCAAATATCATAATTGGCTACTCTACCATTCAAATAAATGTTATATTTATTATCTCACTACATATCCAATATTTTTCTAACGAAAAAAACTAATTAGTATCACCAAGTTTTTTTCACCCAAATATACAACAAAAGTCTGAAACTACTCGACCTTAGTTGCTTCGTATATTGTTCTATACTATATTCGATATTCTTCTAACGTGTTGTCAAGTAAAAAAAAAAAAAAAAAAAAAAACCAAAACGATTCCAATAGTCATTGTTTTAAAAACCAAATTAGACCGATCAATTCAACCAATTGACCAAAAATCGGACCTAGACCGGTCCGGTCAAAATTGGAAAAACTAGCAAAAAATCTGGTCAAAATTGAAAAAAAAAAAACTAATCAAGAACTAGGTTAAATCGAGAACCAATCACGTTTTTGATTCTTTAACTGGTCTGATTTTCAAAACCATGCCAATAGTAGTAGGATGCCAGCACCCAAAAAAAATCCACAATTTCAAACTTTTAGCTTTAGCTTCTAAAGGACCATTAACAACCAGTGTAAAAAATAAAAATACAGTCATTTTAATGTAAAGCAGAAGAAGGGGAATAAAGTATTTGTTTCAATTTTTCAAGCCAATCACACTTAATAGTTTGTTAGGCAAAAGCAGGTATTCTTTTGGGCAGGCCACCAATTAGTCAACCGACCATGTTATTTTTTTAGATTTTAGATCAACATTCAATTTTCACCCAAACTTTGAAATCAATCTCAATCAATCAATCAATCAATCAATCTCTCTCTCTCTCTCTCTCTCTCTCTCTCTCTCTCTCTCTCTCTCATATTCATATATATATATTTGACCCCTCCAAAATTGAATGTTGACCTAAAATCTGAGAGGACCATGTTTTCCCTTGGTCTCTTTATGAATTTGTCCTTGAATGAAAGTTTATGGTATTCCGTAGTCTAAGCGTTTCAGATATTCGGGTACGTTTGGTATACTGAATGTGGATTATAATAGGAATAGTAATCTTTATTACCATGAATAAAATGTGTTATAATAGAATAATTAAACATATTCATTAGTTTGGTTGTGAGTTGTAATATTAGAATAAAACTTATGATCTATTTTAGGAAAAATCTCATTCATACAATTATATTTCCTAGAAAATAATATATTTTAAATTTTAGAGAGATGAGTTATTTTTTTTATGATTTTTTATTTCCATAATTGTTAGGTGGATATGGAAAGTTTATTTATTTGGAAATATATTAATATTAGAAATTATTACATTTACTAAGGAATAGCTATTACAACTCTTTTAGAAAGGAATAATTATTCCTCATTTTAAAGAATAGCTATTCATAAGGAATGACTATTCCCTGTAATAAAAACATAACCAAACTATTGAATAGCTAAACCATAGGAATAATTATTACATTACAGTGCCTATTACAGTCTACCAAACGTGCCATTAGTTCCTTAACAAGTAAAATTTTATTATGATTACACCTAGGCAGAAAGCCTTAAAGCCTTGGCTAATTGTCTAGTTCCCACCTCCTCACCATTTATTATCCAAATAAATAAATAAATATTTTTTGAATACCAAATAAATAAATAAATAAAAGGAATGAAGATGAAGACATGAGCATCAAATGTATAATTGAAATAGTTTTGAGTGCAAGACAATGATAATAATAAATTGTTAGAAGGCTTTCTCACCAAGTCAAGGAATCTAATGACAGGACCCGAAATGCATGTGTTTTTTTTATTTTATTTTTTTAGTAGAAAAAAAAAAAAAATCATGAGTTACATACTTAGCAATAGTTTCTTCAATTACCATGACTGAGAGAAAAAGATACTAATGTGAATCATCAGTGGCCAGTCCAATAAAAGGGGAAAAATCCTTTGGATCATGTGTAAAATGAAGGTCCACAAGAATTTAGAGATGTACTATAGGTTCCATAGTTTGACCCAGAATATAGAGTAAATTGGGCCTTTATCTAACTGTGAATCGATGCCCAAATCGAGCCCAAAGCTTAGCCATATATATCCAATTCTACGAGCCGAAATTTGAGTCACACATCAATTTAGGCCTAACAGCAATGTGGCCCATTTGATTGTGCTACTTATACTGAGTGAAATTGGGCCTTTATAAAAATAAATAAATAAAGCATAAGGTTAAATATCTCTTTATAATGTCAAGTTATACATAGAACATTTTATAATTTTTTAGTATGTTATCATTCATTTAATCTTTTTTAAACTAATCAAATAAAATCAAATGACTGATTTGAATATCTTATATTTATGTTAATCTTTAACTTCATCTATTAATGATCATATATTAATAATTTTTATTTATATTTTACTTAATTCAAATATATATTTATAGCACTCTTCAAAAAAAAATATATTTATAGCTACATTAGATCAACAATGATTATACTTAAGTAACACAAGGCATGAGAAATAAATTATCTTATACTTACATTATATTTCAATTTTTCTGTTTAATTATTTAAGTACCTATTACTTACATTAATTAATAGTTTTAGAACTAATTTTGTCTTCAACCTTTTATTTTGATCATGTCCATTGATTAAAATTTGACTCTGTCACTGTGTTAGGTTGGCTTTGGTTGGCAAAAATATTATGACACAATCTCCGAGCAAACATCCGAATAAGCTTAAATTGGCACCTTTATTTTCTGGATCTTCTTTCAAATTAAAATTGGTGGATTTTTTCATGCATAGGAACTCTTTCCTCTATTGCCAATTAGCCATGTTCTTTGCACCTCAAAACACCACATGATAATCGCTTTTTGACCAAGAATTGGCACCATCATTGCCCATCCAAATTAAACGATATTCAAGCAGCAAGCTACTGAAAGACATACCCTTTATCACCTCAGCTTCATGTGGCATGAAAATGCTGGTCACCAACTCCACATATATTCCACATTCGACGATCTCAAATCTTCATCTACTAGTTCATTTGCCTTTGCATCTTCGCTAGATTCTTATCTTATTAAGAGAACAATGTTCAGAAATTATAGATTATGTCAATGACGCTAGCTAGGACGGCAATTAAAAGATAGCAACAAGAATATATTGTTTCAATTATTCAGCCTCTTTTTAAGAAAAGTGATTCGCATTGGAGAATCAATAAACTTAACCAAAACAACAAAACCTTAAACATCGAGTATGTCTCAATTTATGAGCATTCCCATTGGCAATTGCAAATGGAAAATGTAGGGGAAAAGTACAATCAAGGCACAAAAAGGTGTTGGCAACTAAACTTGTAAAATGTCAGAATTGCAATTTTTTTTTTTTTTTTTTTGCAATTGTGCTACAGTGTCATCCTAAATGTAGGATGGCACTGTAGCATAATTGTAAAAATTATAATATATTTTAATTGATAAAGTGGAAGAGAGATGGGGAGAAGAGAGAGGGAGAGTTGTATTGGAATATTTTATATTATTTTAGTGGGTAATATATATTATTTTAATGAGTAGAATAGGAAAATAAAAATTGGGATGTGGGGTGTATTGTAAAATGGTATGGTATAATTAATAAAGTAACTTTTTGAGATGGTAAAATAGGATAAGATACAATTTTCCATTGCGAATGCTAGGGTGGTATATTTGAAATATACAACCTAAGTGGAGGTAGTCTTCCATATCATTGAGAATTCTATTTAAATCTCAATTTCAAATGATTTATAAATTATCCTTTTTTTTTTTCTCATAAATATTTTGACACAATTTGAGTGATAGTGTTATAACTTATAGTGCAATTATCAATCAAACACCATATAATTAATAGTCTACTAATGAGACTATGATTTTTGTAGAACCTCACCAACTTTTGGACTGTCACAACAATTAACTAATAGAAAAATAATCTCGTGTTGTACAGTTGTATCCAAGGTTTTCAGACTCGGACCGTTCATTAAACCGTAAAAGAGAGAGATTCAAGGTTTTTGAGGTTGAACCGAGGTCGAACCGTGATGATGTCATAATTAATTTAATAATTAATTAAAGCCTAAATATAGATATTAAATTTATAAAACTAGCAAAATTGACAATATATCTATATATGTGAAGGAAATTTAATGATTTTCAAGCATATATTTAATAATTAAATAAGAAAGTTAATAAAATAATGTAAGGACACGATTCTGTTGAGGCCCAATAAGGATGTTGGGCTCGCACATGAAAGATCCCTCACAATATGATTTGTAGAGAGTGGGCTTGAAAAGCTAGCCGTTGGGCACGGGGCGGTGTTCCGGTCTTGATTTTAAAGGAATTCCTATAGAAAGAGGAGTTGGGTTTGAACATTTAAGCCCAATAGTGTCGCATCCCATGGGGTTGGACTCCTCGGACTTGATCCGAGCAGCATTAAGGCCCTGCTCCGGTTCCCCGGCGGTGGTTGTTTTTCCTCTGATCTGCATGAGTTGTTCCGGTGTTTTCCCCCATGGAGTCTCTTCCTAAGGTGGGATGGAGAGAGAGCCCCCCTTTCTTGGCTCACTTACTTTTTCTTTTATATTAGCCTGTGTTCGCTGTCCTTCGTCCACGTGTAGGGTCAACCTTTACAAGACTGATATTTGTCCCATCAGTCTAATCCCAGAATTGTTGGGGATGGTTGATAAAGCTGAAGAATACGGCTCTGTTAGGTGCAGAGCCTTAGCTGGGAAGGGTAGTAAGGATAACTTTCCCAAGATATTTTAGATCTTCTTTCGAGTTTTAGTCCTATACCAGTTTACCCTTTCTTTTTTTTGGTGGGATTTTGGATCTGCCGAGGACTGAACTGTCCTCGGCTATATCCCAAAACTGTTTGGTGCTCTCTATTATCGGGCTTAGTCCATAGCTCTCCTCGGCTTGGGCCTTCGGACTCTCCACGAGCAAATGGGCCTGGCCCATAAATTATTGGGCCCCACAATAGCCCCTCAAAACCTGGCTGTCCAACCTCCCGGTTGGAAAGGGGGGTTTTGGTAATGCCGAGCCTTTATTACAGCTCCTTTAATTTAGCCCTTCATTAATGCTGATGGTTTCTCCACCTGCCCAGAAAATATAACGGCTTACAAGGTGTTCCCTTTAATTTACTCGTGACCCGCTCCTGCCGTTTGGCTGTCCAAGACGTGCCTTCAATGACTTCCCTTTACGAGACTCATTTATGTCCGACGGCTCATCTGATGAGGCGGGGAAGTGGAACGGACGCACCTTTTGTTTTTCAGATTCTTTTGGAAACCAGAACGAATTTAATACCTTCCATTTTGCCCTCCCTATAAGAAGGCAAGTAGGAGGCCAGCACTTTCGTACAGAGACCCTTTTATCTTTCTGAAATCTGAAACCCTCAGCCTCCCTTAGTGTTTACTTAACCCAATTGTTATACACCAGGTCAGAATACGTTTACCATAACGAGTGATGAAGGAACCACACCCCTCCTCAAAGCATCATGTTCTGATAAAGCTCGAAATGGCTCGGTCAGGGCAAGGATGGCGGAGACTCAAGATCTGTCCCACCTTCCTTTCAGCCAAAATCCGAAGCAGGGGCTCATCGCGTCAGAATTTCGGCGTGACTGAGTCGAGAACTCCCATCATCATAATCAACTGCTCTCTTACGAGCATACCTAATACGGCCCCAGTGTGTTAGGAGTCAGGAACGAGGCAGGGACTAAGTGCCTCTGCTTCTTCCTCTCTTCGTTCACTGGTGCCCTCCTCCGCTTCCCTTCCTTAGTCTTCCCAGCACCAGATCCCTCCTGGTGCTTTCACTTCTCCCTCTTTTACTCCTTTTTCTTTCTTTTCATCTCTTCTCTCTTCTTCTCCTCCTTCTTTACTCATGTCCTCCATCTTCCTCATTCATCTCCTCTACCCCCTTCTTCCTTCTCCTTCAAATTCTTCTTCCTTCTCCTTCATCTTTTTCCAAAGAAGGTTCTTCTTTCGATATGAGCAATACTGAGGCAGAGATTGGAGAGACTTTGAAGACGAGTTTAGAAGACACCTGGCTGTTTACTTATCTGTACTGCGGATGTGAGTGTTGCTTCGGCAGCTCACCTTTTGTATAGGCTTGTTTGAGCCCTACTTTGTACGTTGTAATAATTTTTCATATTAATAAAAATTGTTGTTATTTTACTTCGCATGTTCAGTCTCTATGTTTTTACAAATTTGCAAACGCTGCTCGGCACAATAATATAGCATTTGAATCGATGACAACTAAGGCCAAAATACTTGCCAATAAAGAGATGTCAACTTTAACAGAATTGTTTGACATAGCAGTGTGTACCTGTGAATAACGATACTTGCCCGATACAATGCCGAGATTAGAACTGGATGCTCTATTCGGTGTAGGAAATAATCATTCGAAGACATATCACCCGCAAAAACGAACAGCCCCCTTAGGCTACCGAATAGTGGAGTGCCCCACCATCATCCTAACACTTTTATTGGCCTTAACATTTTACAGTATTTGGGCCGGGGATTTTCCCATCCGAGCAGTTGGTTTCCCCATAGGCTTGAGTCCGAGGACCATGCAAGGCCTTGGTTCTGTACAAAACTTGTAATGTTTCTTTTTTGTACTTGGTTTCCCCATAGGCTTGAGTCCGAGGACCATGCAAGGCCTTGGTTCTGTCCCTGGGCCCCCATGCAGAATGGGCCTGGGCCGCGAATTTACTGGGCCCACAAATTAAGAGGTATTTCCGTAGTCTTAGGTCACGCGGTACTTTTTGGCGTCCCAGTGTTCGAGGTGCGCCTTCACGAGGCTCCTTTAATCTCAAGGTTGCAGACGACATTGGAAATCGAGTCGGAGACATTTTGTCTGTAGCATTCCTTGGGACGCTGCGTGAATTAAATGCCACCACCTTATCTTTTTAAATAAATAGGAGAGAAAGTTGCTGTACTTGCGCACAAATCCTTCAGTTTCCTCCCTTAGTATATCATGTTTGAGGCAAGGATTGGGGAAAAGGAACTCTTTCCGCCACGAAGGCGCCGTGTCCTCCTGAGACTCAAAATAGTGAGGTACGGGCAAAGGAGGCATAAATTTAAGGGAATATTCCGTTTCGACAGAGGGGAAAGGGCGTTTCTCCTTCTTTTAGTCAAAATCCGAATCAGGTTCTGTTCATGCCAGAATTTTGGTGTGTCAGAAGAAAGATTCTCCGCCATCAGCGCTTCTGCCTTGTTGTAGGCAAATTTTTGGTGAAGGCTCCTCAACTTCCGGCTCCCTGCACCTTTCCTTCAGCGGTGCAGGCCCCAAGCTGGGTTCTTTTGCTGCCTGAGTTATGGGCATGCAAAAGCATTGAGGAAGAACAAGGTCTTGAAGCAGTAGCCAACCTCTCATCTGTGCTTCTTCTTCGGCTTTACCTTCACTCTCTTGTATTTTTCTTTTCACTCATGTAGTTAGCTTTAGCATAAGCTTATTTCAGCTTTTTCAATGTACGCTGTACTGTTTCTTTGTCTTAATAAAAAATGAATTTACTTCTTTTTAAATATTTTTCCTTTCTGTAACAATTATTTTGTGCATGGGATGCTACATGTGTGCTTTCCTTTGTTGATACTTAGAGTAGGAAACCTTGAAACAGAAACCTACTAATTCTGGTTTACCGACATTAACAAGCATAATAATGATAATTCCCAGCGAATTAAAACTCATAAAACTAACCGGGATAATGGCCGAGTGCTTCATAATGCATGCAAGGCGATCGTCCGAGAACGATAAGCTCTAAATAATTCGCCCGAGAGGGTAGCCGAGCAGTGAGGGATTTCGACTGTGTTTTTGGCAACACATTGTCTTATACGACATCAATCCTCTAGGTGTTGAGGATCTGAGGATAGATCGGGGAATCCATGTAGTTTAGGGGTTAGCTTGATTATCAACGGGGAATTCTCCTCGAATAGATTCTATGGTCCAGGTAACGTCCAGGTCGTGTCCAAACCCCCTGTTGGCTCTTCTAGGTAGTTGGTTTCCCCATAGGCTTGAGTCCGAGGACCATACAAGGCCTTGGTTCTGTCCAAAACTTGTAATTTTTCTTGTGTGTACTTGGTTTCCCCATAGGCTTGAGTCCGAGGACCATGCAAGGCCTTGGGTCTGTCCAAAACTTGTAAGATTTCTTTTATGTACTTGGTTTCCCCATAGGCTTGAGTCCGAGGACCATGCAAGGCCTTGGTTCTGTCCAAAACTTGTGAGATTTCTTTTTTGTACTTGGTTTCCCCATAGGCTTGAGTCCGAGGACCATGCAAGGCCTTGGTTCTGTCCAAAACTTGTGAGATTTCTTTTTTGTACTTGGTTTCCCCATAGGCTTGAGTCCGAGGACCATGCAAGGCCTTGGTTCTGTCCAAAACTTATAAGATTTCTTTTTTGTACTTGGTTTCCCCATAGGCTTGAGTCCGAGGACCATGCAAGGCCTTGGTTCTGTCCAAAACTTATAAGATTTCTCTTTTGTACTTGGTTTCCCCATAGGCTTGAGTCCGAGGACCATGCAAGGCCTTGGTTCTGTCCAAAACTTGTGAGATTTCTTTTTTGTACTTGGTTTCCCCATAGGCTTGAGTCCGAGGACCATGCAAGGCCTTGGTTCTGTCCAAAACTTATAAGATTTCTCTTTTGTACTTGGTTTCCCCATAGGCTTGAGTCCGAGGACCATGCAAGGCCTTGGTTCTGTCCAAAACTTGTGAGATTTCTTTTTTGTACTTGGTTTCCCCATAGGCTTGAGTCCGAGGACCATGCAAGGCCTTGGTTCTGTCCAAAACTTATAAGATTTCTTTTTTGTACTTGGTTTCCCCATAGGTTGAGTCCGAGGACCATGCAAGGCCTTGGTTCTATCCAAAACTTATAAGATTTCTCTTTTGTACTTGGTTTCCCCATAGGCTTGAGTCCGAGGACCATGCAAGGCCTTGGTTCTGTCCAAAACTTATAAGATTTCTCTTTTGTACTTGGTTTCCCCATAGGCTTCAGTCCGAGGACCATGCAAGGCCTTGGTTCTGTCCAAAACTTGTGAGATTTCTTTTTTGTACTTGGTTTCCCCATAGGCTTGAGTCCGAGGACCATGCAAGGCATTGGTTCTGTCCAAAACTTATAAGATTTCTCTTTTGTACTTGGTTTCCCCATAGGCTTGAGTCCGAGGACCATGCAAGGCCTTGGTTCTGTCCAAAACTTATAAGATTTCTCTTTTGTACTTGGTTTCCCCATAGGCTTGAGTCCGAGGACCATGCAAGGCCTTGGTTCTGTCCAAAACTTGTGAGATTTTTTTTTTGTACTTGGTTTCCCCATAGGCTTGAGTCCGAGGACCATGCAAGGCCTTGGTTCTGTCCAAAACTTATAAGATTTCTTTTTTGTACTTGGTTTCCCCATAGGCTTGAGTCCGAGGACCATGCAAGGTTTTGGTTCTGTCCAAAACTTATAAGATTTCTCTTTTGTACTTGGTTTCCCCATAGGCTTGAGTCCGAGGACCATGCAAGGCCTTGGTTCTGTCCAAAACTTATAAGATTTCTCTTTTGTACTTGGTTTCCCCATAGGCTTGAGTCCGAGGACCATGCAAGGCCTTGGTTCTGTCCAAAACTTGTGAGATTTCTTTTTTGTACTTGGTTTCCCCATAGGCTTGAGTCCGAGGACCATGCAAGGCCTTGGTTCTGTCCAAAACTTATAAGATTTCTCTTTTGTACTTGGTTTCCGCATAGGCTTGAGTCCGAGGACCATGCAAGGCGTTGGTTCTGTCCAAAACTTATAAGATTTCTTTTTTTTTTTACTTATTTATTTTTGAACGTAAGCCCCTAGACCAGGGCGGGGAAAGCCGGCTTGAGGCCAGAAGCCCCTAGAGTTGTCCGCGCCGTTGTCACTGCGAGGCGCAGCCCCTAGCAGAAGTTTATGTCAAAGCAACAACTGCACGTCGCCGGAGACGGAGGAAACTCCGCGAACCTCTACTTGCTAGAGAGTTGACTCCACCGCCACCTGCGCCAACGCGCAAGCCTCCCCACAGACGGCGCCAATTGTAAGGACACGATTCTGTTGAGGCCCAATAAGGATGTTGGGCTCGCACATGAAAGATCCCTCACAATATGATTTGTAGAGAGTGGGCTTGAAAAGCTAGCCGTTGGGCACGGGGCGGTGTTCCGGTCTTGATTTTAGAGGAATTTCTATAGAAAGAGGAGTTGGGTTTGAACATTTAAGCCCAATAGTGTCGCATCCCATGGGGTTGGACTCCTCGGACTTGATCCGAGGAGCATTAAGGCCCTGCTCCGGTTCCCCGGCGGTGGTTGTTTTTTCTCTGATCTGCATGAGTTGTTCCGGTGTTTTCCCCCATGGAGTCTCTTCCTAAGGTGGGATGGAGAGAGAGCCCCCCTTTCTTGGCTCACTTACTTTTTCTTTTATATTAGCCTGCATTCGCTGTCCTTCGTCCACGTGTAGGGTCAACCTTTACAAGACTGATATTTGTCCCATCAGTCTAATCCCAGAATTGTTGGGGATGGTTGATAAAGCTGAAGAATACGGCTCTGTTAGGTGCAGAGCCTTAGCTGGGAAGGGTAGTAAGGATAACTTTCCCAAGATATTTTAGATCTTCTTTCGAGTTTTAGTCCTATACCAGTTTTACCCTTTCTTTTTTTTGGTGGGATTTTGGATCTGCCGAGGACTGAACTGTCCTCGGCTGTATCCCAAAACTGTTTGGTGCTCTCTATTATCGGGCTTAGTCCATAACTCTCCTCGGCTTGGGCCTTCGGACTCTCCACGAGCAAATGGGCCTGGCCCATAAATTATTGGGCCCCACAAATAAAATAATAACCATGAAAACATTAAAATTTATGATTAATTTTTGAAGTAAAGTTGAATATCTTTGAAGGATTTTAATTATAATTTTTTTTTATTCCTTGTAAGAGATGGATAATTTAATTAAGTAGAATAAAATTGTGTTAAGTTTTTTTTTTTTTTTTTTTTTTTTTTTTTTTTTTTTTTTTAAATTGCTAAGGGATTGGACCGCACGGTTCTCACTGGTTTGTGCGGTCCAACTCCGGTTTTAGGGGTTCACGGAATTAACAAAAAATCCGGTTCTTTAGGCTCAAAAAATCGATTTTCATCCCGATTCCCGATTTTCACGGTCCGACCTTCCAGTCTGGTCCGGTTCTGAAAACCTTGGTTGTATCCTATTTGCCGTGACAGCCGTGTCATGTTATAGTTTTTTAAAAATTGGTCATCTCGCCATATTGTACGGGTCCGTGTCATGGGAAAAGTATCTAGTGAGCTGAGCGTATATGTTATTTGTGAGACTAACATGCATATAGTTGTAAGAGGCAAAATTTTAAGCCAATTATAAAATGCCACATCAAAGTTTAGTGGCAAATTCTAAATTAATGTCATTAAATTAGATGATTACATGTGTCATCCAAATTGGCATCACATTGGCATATCAAAATTTGCCACATGTCATTTGGCCCACAAGATAAAGATAAATTTCCTATTCAAAATTTATAGGTAATTATCTTTATTAAAATAAGTAAATAAATAAAATAAAGATAAATTTTCTATTCAAAATTGGTAGATAATTATCTTTATTAAATAAATTAAATAGAGATAATTATTTATCTTTGTTGATTATTATCTTTATCAAAATATGATATTCATCAAAATAGATAAATAGAGATAATTATCTCTAAGAAGAATTTGGACTAATCAAAAGTCTACTACATACTTTCAAGCATATCAATTCATAGTGGAGCTTATCATCTGAAATCACTATAAATAGAAGACATCCCCTCTCATTTTCAACCAAGTTTTCAAGGGGTCCAAGCTCTGAAGAAATTATGTCTCAAGAATCTTTGAAGAACTTGAAGAACATTCAAAGGACTTGAAGAACAACAAATCTCTTTCAAGCTCAAGGCTAGAGATTCGTTGAGAAGACCGTTCAATCCATCTTCCAACCAAATTCAAGAAGATCTATTGTTTGAGTTCTTTGAAGTTCTATTGGAATTAAGCTAAAAGGCCTCCATAAACCTCAACAAACCCAAATCTTTGAAGCTCAACGGATTAAGCCTCTAAAGCCCTGAAGAACTTCAACCCTAGAGCCTTCATATTCGAAGACTTGAAAAACAATAAATTTCTAATAAGCTCGAAGTTAGAGATTTATTGTGAAGACCAATCAATCCATCTTCCAATTAAAGTCAAGAAAATTCTTGTTTGAGTCAAGTTTAATGAAAATAGAATCAGAGGGTATTCTTTTGTAAAAGAATTGAAATAGAGATTGTATTCATTATACATCAATATAAATTTATATCTGCAAACCATATTTCTTTTCAATTGTTTGATTTTCTACAATTGAGAAAATTTTGTGTTTACAATAGTTTTTCAAAAATTGTTTATATCGTCATATTGTACACGAGTATGTATTGTAAGGAAAGTAACTAGTGAGTTGGGCATATACACCTATTGTGAGATTGATATGTGAGTCGGGAGTATATGCCCTTTGTGAGCTAACATGTGAGCCCTATGTACATGCCAGTCTCACAAAGAACATACATGCCTGATTCATACATGATTTTTTGTGTCCGTATCCGTACTTTCTAGTTGGCACTTCCTAGATGAAGAATTTCGTGTACACCACCACCAGTAGTATGATTCTCTATAAATCTCTTTGTCTGACGTGAATGATAATGGAGGCTCCAGCTACGTAATCTAATGGCGGGACCTTACGTACGGACATCAATATCAAACAGCACTTCAAACTTCAAATTTCAAAGACCAACAAGTATATGCAGAGAACAGAACAGAACAGATCAGATCAGAACACACCCATCACCATGGTCAAAGTCAAATCATGGATCCTCCTCCCTGCTCTGTCCTCTGATAACTGTTTCCCACGTCAAAAATGTAGGGCCCTCTTTGATTGGGTAGGGCCCATCAGCTAGTACCATCACTACCGAGTACCGTCCACTTTAATAAGTAGTGAGTCGCTCATTTTAGAGTGGTGGGGGCTTTACAAAGCTTTCAGATGGGCGAGTTTTCAGGCGCAAAACCAGAAGTGATTGCAAAAGCTGTAAAAAAATTGCTTTTATGGGTAAAAGCAAAAGCGTGATTAAACTTCACACCAATCTGTATTATTATTTTTTTTGGGTTTTTATTTTATTTTATTTTAAATACTTAATCTCACCCTGTTTGGGTCAAAACTCAAAACACTGACACCGTTCTTGCGGGGGTCCCCTTAATAACTGTTATATTCCGTTAAAAGTGTTTAACTATATAGTACTTTGGAAAACTTGGTTCTTTCTTTTCTTTAATCAACTATGGACGAGTTAAATGAACCCAATATAGATCAGCTAATAACAAGAAAAGAAACCCAATTTCTTAAGTATGAAGAAAATCATATTTATAGAAAAAAGTAGAATTGTGTTTGATTTTGATTTAAGAGGTACAATTTTGGAGTAAATCCCACCTCTCTCTCAAAGTACAAATAAAGAGAGGATACGCAAGAGAGAAGATTAGCTAAGAATAAAGAAGAAACAAATAAAAGTTAACCATTTTTTTTCTTCTTTTTCTTTATCTATACAGAGGAGGAAGCAAAATTACATTTCTCTCTGCGACCCGGATTAGTGAAAGCACAAAGCAAACCAACAAACCCAAACTCTTAAAAAGAGTTATAAAAATAAAAATAAAAACCAAAACAAAGCAGGAGCAGAAACTAACACATTAGTCATTACTTAGTGTCCAAAATAAAGGAGACTTATATGACAAACACCACTTCTCTTCCTCTGCCTTCATTGCTATGTAAATCAAAAGTGATATTTTTCTTTCTCTCTCTCTTTCTTTGAAATATTGAAAAGAAAGAGAGAAAAACATTCAGAGCCAGAGAGCCCCAGCTTCTTTGAGAAGAGGCACCAAAGTTCCATTGATGTGAGAGGCCATGACTCTGTCCATTGCACCAACAAGTTTGCCACCAATGAACACAACAGGTACAGCAGTGGAGCTTCCTAAGAGCCTCATCAGAGCCTTTTCCATGTCTTTGCCTCTAGGGTCCTCATCCAACTCGTGCACAGTTGGGTTCACCCCCATGCCACAGAAGAGTCTCTTTATGGCATGGCACATGCAACATGTGCTCATGCTGAAGATGACCACCGCGTTCTCAGAGGCCAGCCTTTCTATGCGCTCTAGTGGATCGCCAACGCTACCCCTTGTTGGCATATAAGAACCCCATGACTCAGTTTGGTAATGCATTTTTTGTTTGTTTGATTGTATCAAAGAAACTAATAAGACGGTTTGGTGAATTAGTATCACAAGAAATAATGCTAAGAATTTGATAAAAGAGAGTGAGTGAATGAGTGAGTAAGTGAGGTCTGAGGAATTATATGGAAGGAAGGGTTGGTATTTATAGAGGTGAGTTTGAAAGAATTACAGTCCAACTTGGTGGTTAGTTTTGTAAATATAAAAAAAAGTTGGTCTGTTGCAGTCGTCAGCGCATGCAAGCAAGCAAAAAAGAAAGAGAGAGAGAGACAGAGACAGAGACAGAGAGATCTTTAGACTGCTTTTATAATCTCAAGAAGAAGTGAAATAAGAAACAATAAAAGATGGGGGGAGCATATGCATTTTAGATCAAAATTGTTAAATTAACGAAATTAAAGTATAGGGACATATTTTGTCATAATTTGTACGTGTCAAATCTTCTTTGGATTACAAAGGTGTTGTCTCAATCTCCAACTCTCGTGTGTAAGTCAATGTAAGTAATATAATCAAATCACATGTATTATATGTATAAATTGTGTCAAAGCATGCGTCTCTAAAACAATTGTTAAATTAAACCTGCAACAAATATATTCTCATCATGAGTTTGTTCCTCTCTCATTTTTTATTTATTTTTTAGGTGCTACCGTGAAACTCCCTTAAAATTTAAGATAGATTTGGAGCAAAAAAAAAAAAAGAAACTTATATAAGTCTTTATTTTGTCCTCCATTACGATTAATTATTTACTAAAAAAAATGTAAATAATTAAATCTTCAAGACCAAGTTCAAACTTAAGATTAATGAATACTATAAACTATCACTTCCACCAAAAGAGTAAATAAATAAATAAAAAGAAGATAAATTTAATGATGATTTAACCATTATTTTAACAATTAAAACAACAACCTTTTGTTTTCCTCTTAACAGAGATTAAAGTTGAAACATGTAATAGACAACACAACAACACAAGCATGAAATGGTCATAAATTTGTTTCCTGTTGATCAGTACCTAGCTTTTCAATCATTAATTAAGGGGAGAAAAGATTAAGGAAAATGTCAGGGATATAAAAAATTTCAAAACTATTACCGCAACTTATTATATAACAAGTTGTGAATGATAGAGGTCAAATAGTAGATCTATACTTTAACCACTCATAACACACCATGTAACAAATTACAGTAAAAATTGTGAAATTTTTTATACGTTTAGTGTTACTCAGAGATTAATAAGAAGAAAAAATAAGAGGGTTTGGGGGAGAGACAGGAAGCACAGGCTTTATCAGAAGGGAGTTGTTGGTTAATAGATAGACGGCTGCTTCCGTCCTTGTTGTCGGCCCTACTAGATCAAAACAAAAGGATATTGAACGTGGCCATCACCAACCTTTGTTCCTCTTTTTGACGTGACCTTCATGCGCATTTTTTTATTATTTTACCCACAGTTCCCACCTTGGACCCTTCTTTCTTTTATTTTACCTCCTATATATATATATTACCTAAATATATATAAAAATAATTAGACCCATCAAATTTTGTCTAATATAGAAAATGAGAGGGTTTTATTAACGAATGTCCTCTTAGTAGGACCGTTCACGGGTCAAGTTAGATTGGGTTTGGGTTTGACCCCCAATTGATCCGATTGAATTGGGTGAACGGAAAATGGACCTGCGGCCGATCAAACGTTCGAGTCGAACCTGACAGTGCGGGTCATTGATTGAGCGGGTTGGAGCCAGTTGGGTGATTTCGAGTCTCAACTCTCAAGCACAACAACATTTTAAAACCCAGAACAATCTTAAAAAATAAAAATAAATAATAAAAAAAAAAAAACCAGAACAATCTTCTCTAAATTTTTATAAAAAAAATCCCAAAACAATCTTCTCAAAATCCAAACCAAAAACCCTAGATCTAGGAGACTAAAACAAAATCAAATCCCAGAAAAATCTTAAAAAAAAAAAAAAAAAAAAAAAAACCTAGAACAAAGAAATTACAATCCAAACCAAAAACCCCAGATCTATGAGACAAACGAAAAAAAAAAAAAAAAAAAAGATTAAACCAGCACCACCAGCACCACTCCCTCCCCCACCACCAACACATCCATCACAAAATTAGTACAATTTTTTTTTAAAAAAAAAAAACTTTTTTTTTACTAACCCATCATCAAACACAGATCAAAGTATCACGATGAGATTTCAAGTAAATTAGAGGAGGCTTGTGGAGTTTGAGACTCAACCAAGATTGATGAGTGCAACGACAACAGGGCGACTTCAACAGTAGGCTTGTGGAGTTTGAATCAGCGATGGCGGATTGGGCGACGGCAAGGAGGTTAGGATTAGGGGCGGCGATAAGGCCCAACTTGGGGACGGCAGTAGCAAGGATGCTAGGCGCTAGGGTTAGGGATTTGAGTGAGAGATTAGAGAAAGTGCAGAGATTAGAGAGTGAGAGATTTTTTCTGAAACTAAAACACAAGTGTTAGTGTAGAATGAGTCGGTGTTAACCTAATTACAGACCCATCACCCATGTTTTTTCTTTTTAAAAATTCTAGGTCGGGCGGGTCGGTTTACATGGGTTATAAGTCCAGAGACCCGAAACCGACCTGAAAAATCGAATTTTAAATTTAATTGCCCCGTACCCGACTTGTATAGACATTCGGATCCGTCCGTGGGCCTTTGGGTTGAATCAGGTCGAATGGGTGGGTCGTGTCTAATGGGTTGATGGACAACCCTACCTGTTAGGAAGATAAACTCTTTCGAGAGCTTCTTTGAATAATTCATATATATTTTAACTCAAAAAGCTTAAGTTCAATGAGTATGTGCTCATTTATGTTATATTAACTACTCATTTTTCTCATTATTATTCAATGTGAGACTTCGCTCACACATGTAACCCAACATGCTCTTAGAGCATACATTGGTGAACTATTTTAGAAAACGTTTAATGGAAAAATGAAAAAAGTGACTAATTTATTTGACAGTTTTTTCAAATTTTCATAAAAAGTTTTTTAAAATGAATAATTAATGTATGTCCTAATGTTACACATTAACTGGACCCAAAATGAAATTAAAAACAAAAGTCTAGTATTTTAACGTTAGGGGGAAAAAATTTAAAAATATCTAACTCTTTTAGGGAAAATTAGAAAAAAAAAAAAAAAAAAAAAAAAAAAAACAACAACAACCTGGCCAAACTCATTTGGTTATGTAGTACTTTTTGGAACTCAAGTTCCAAGTGAAACTCGAGTTCCCAACATTATGTTTGATCAGATTGCTATAACGCTTGGAACTCGAATTTAGTAAACTTGAGTTTTCACTTAGAACTCGAATTTAACAAACTTGAGTTCCAAAAAAGTATTACATAACTAAATAGGTATAGTCAGAAGGTTTTTTTTTTTTTTTTTTTTTTTTGTTAAATTTATCATAAAATTATTCTATTTGGCAAAAAAAAAAAAAAAAAAGGCCAGAGAAATTTTTAAAAACGTCTTACTCTTTTTTTTTAGATAACTAATTGCATAGTTTGATCTCTTCTAGATACCAAGCACTAAATGAGCAGGTGCCAATTAAGGTACAAAGCTCTTGCTTGAAAAATAAATTAATTAAATGTCTGACTTCTATGTTCAATTTGCGGAATCTGCGAAAGATTAAGTCGAATAAGGAAGTGGTTCCATGCCTTGTAATTTGCATGTGGGCAACTATTATTAAAAGATTGATGAATATTCTGAACGTTCCTGATTTTATTATAGATGCCTCATATATTGTGGGCTTGGGCGGTTTGTTTTTCTTTTATACAGGATACAAATCTATCAAAGCATAGAAAAGAATATATTTATGTAAATAATTATTACATGTGGTATACATGATAATTCATATATAATATTATTTAAGGAGCATCAAGGAAATTGATTTAGAAGAATTTATGTTTATCCATACAAATTCATCACTTTTTGTGTGTGGCAGATTTGAGTCCATCACATCAGAAATGGGGGGAGAGAGGTTGAAGATGTGAAATTATTGTGCAGAATCATTTCTGGCTAAAAGGAAAGAGAGAATATAACAGATAGGAATCTAGGATTTCATGGCAGGTAAAAATGCAAAATTTTAGTCTATATAAGATCAAGCTTGCCACGAATTTGAATTTCCGAATAGAAAACTTGGGTATTGATAAGTTAGATAAAATCTCATATAAAAGCATATATATAGTTTTTAGTTGATTGAATTGAACACTGAGAAAGTGTTTCAACCAAGTGGTGCGCATGCTTGGCCCTTATGCAGTACGCATGCCTCATGTAGTCTTAGACATGTATGCAGCATGTCCAATGTGTAACAGAGAACTTTTTGTATTAGTTTAGATTTTACAGTATGTGATTATAAGCAATTTAAATATAGTGGTAAAAAAGAAAGAAAAAGGGGGAGACAGAAAAAATAGGAGCTTAAAAAAAATGAAGAAAAAGGTCCGTACATGATGTGCCCTAACCCCTAAGGCAGAAAAAGAAGTTGAGCTGCTTTTGGTATTTGGGGTCCTGCAAGCTTTTTGCAAATGAAAGAGAAGGAGACACATAAGCAAGGCTATATATTGGAAGAGATGGCTGGTAAAGAAAAAGAAAAGGATATTATTCGATTATGCTTGTCGGGTTTCTTTTTTACCCTCTTCACTCTAGTGTATACAAGTATATAACTATATATATACATACGTACACTGAATTAGTGCGGAACCAGAATTTTGAAAATGGGGCCAAAATAATAGTAAATATAAGAATTTAATCAATTTAAAAGTGTTATACAAGAAATAAGAAGAGTTTAGGGGGCCAATTTTATATCTTTTGAAAACTTAAAGTAAATTTAGGGTTAAAAATTTACTATTTAGGAAGTTCGAGGGGCCAATCATATGTTTTTTGGAAAACTTTAAATGAATTTGGAGGTAAAAAACTAATATTTGAGAAGTTTGTGGGGCTATGGCGTCCCAAGTTTCAATGTGGTTCCATCCCTGGTTCTTGGCAAACTAATTGCATTGTTTGTTCCAAAATTTTTATAATCAGAAGAAGATAAAAGAAAGAAATTAAAAAATTAAAAAAAAAAAAGAAGAAGAAGAAGAAAAAAGCCGGTGGTTACATGCTTCGTATGGGTTCTAAAAGACTTGCAAAAAGAAGTCTTATAAAGTTTGGATTTGATATATATCAGTATGGTGCTAATCAAAGCAACCGTGATGCTTAAGTAATCACTTATAAAGATGGCGTTTTGTGGAAGATGGGATGTATGGACAATCTTAATTAATGGATGATGTGGTCACATCGTAATCTTTAGCTTATAAGCGATTTTAGTTTTTGAAGTTTAAATTAATCATTTTTAGTCCCAATAAACTTAATTACATTGATCAATCTTAGTTATTAATGTTTAACAAAGTGATAGTATATCAGTGTTTAGTTTGGTTATGTCATCTATAGACTAAATGTGATCACTACAAACTTTAGAAACCAAAATCGCTCATAGGCCAAAAATGTATTGTTTTCCCCCTTACGTGCTTCTCTAGTTTTGTACATATGCATTTAGTGTATGTTAATTTGGATAAATTTATTTTCCATCTATTTATTTTATTGAAAATTAAATTGTGTAAAAATACTTTCATACTTATGAAATCTTTTCAAATTTAAGCCTCTATCCACTTTTGCCATTCATTTCCATTATTTTAGGTCATTTGAAGTAGGAGAAAATGGAGAACGTAAACGGTTGATAAAACTTGTGTTTCACCTAAATAACTAGCTTCAATGACTACTAAATTGATTTATAAATAAGCCATACGTGACATACATAATTTAGTTACTTTTCTTTATTCGGTTACAGTTGACAATAATAGAGATTAACATAAATTGAAACAGTTTCATAAGTGTGAAACTTTAATTGACAAAATTACAATTTTGGGACCTAAATATATGATCTTAATTCTAGGTCTTTTACGTAATTTTTCATTTTTATTGCACAAGCTTGTAAACACGCCCGTATGATAATGGTACACTACCACACTGTGCTACTAGCTAGCCCTCTTTTTGTGACAAAAAAACCTAAAAAGATTGAATTGCCAAATTGGAATGTTGCTGGGGCACTTTAAATTTTAATGAACTTCACAGATCATGAGGTCAAAAGTAATCAAATGGTGAAAACGACCTATGCCTTCCCAAGGATGGTGTTCAATTTTCAAGCAAGAAGATATGCATGTTGAGGTAATCCAACGGTGTGGACTTGAGTATTGGGAATCTAATTCTTTTCACTAGAGACTAGAGACTAGAGACTAGAGAGAGTATATTCAAAGTTCAAACCCTCTTCACTTGTGTATTTTTAGTGAGGCAATCAACTGCATATGGTCCTAGCTTGCATGACGTGATCAAGGCTTCAGCTTTTATGTTTTCCCGAAATTCTTTCATCATTAATAGTAGAACAAAGCTGAAAGAAAGAATAAGACAGTTCTTTAATTAGGCAAATGTCAGCCAATTCTTGAACACAATTTATATTGTGATTCAAAAACTTCAGAGTGTGTCCCCTTAAATAACACAAAGCAATGATCTTAATACAATCCACCTGTTGATACATACATAATCACAGATTATGAGCATGAATCATCACTCTTAGTATTGGATCAAGGCATATTGGCTTGGATTTCTTGGCCCTGAAATGATGGTAAGCAAAGCTTTATTCATGTATCTAGGTAGAACAAGACCTCGAGCTATGTGACTCTAGTTAGGTTTCAAACCCTAAAGATGTTTTCTTAGTATTTTAAAGCTTTTCACATTAGTGTTGCTAAACAAAAAAGTGAAAAACTCATCTAGTTTAAGCACGTGGTGAGGTATTAAGTTGAGAGGTGAAGTAAAAAGTTTAAGAAATAAGGATGTGTTTAGAGTGTGATAATGGTGTTGGGGAAGGTAAAGGCACATAAAAACATGTCGAAGCAAAAAGCCGGTGACACTGTAGTGGGTGTGCTCACGATAACCATTAAAATGATTTGCCCATGCATTGCATGTCGGGAATTTATTGTTTACTACTTTTTTTTTTTGCTCTCTAACTTGATTAATGTAAAGTTTACATGTTAAGAGAAAAACTACAACCAGCCAATAATTCTATAGTTCATAAAAAGACAGACCAATATATAGCTTCTTTTGGAGACCAAGTTATACTTAATTATATTCATTGTTTGCTATAAGGATGTCCACCATTATAATTTGTCAGTAATTGCTATGAAGATTTGAGGATGAGTGTCATTTACATGTTTGAATTTGGAAAGCAGTGGATCATTTCAATTATCTCAATTGATAAAGTTTTTTGGTTGTCAAATAAAGAATTTGTGAGCGAATCTCACTTATTAAAAAGAAAATAAGAAATTATTGATACCTTAATTTAATATAAAAAACAATTATAAATGAAACAAAATATAGTTTGAAATGTTATCATATTTTTTCTTTAAAAAAATAAATAAATTGGCAAGTGGTATCCTCATACATAACAAATAGAGGAAACTCATCCAACATTTTAATGATTTACAATAAAGTCATTGAAGAAGTTTCAAATAGTGAATTGCATTTTCATGTGTGTGGATTAATGGATTGGATCAATGCAATTGAATCCCTATATATCTAATTCCATTTTTGTTATTTAGTATATATTTTTTATATAATTAGAATCAGACACATCAAGATTTAGTTGAGTAAAAAAATTCTTGCGCACTCTTAGTATGATAGTGAGGGGGGGCAAAGATCGAGATTCAAGTCTCCAAGAGAGTTTCATACACACATACATTTAGATACATTTAAATTAAGTTAGAGTTTGATTTCTATCCTGTGTAAAAAAAAAAAAAAAAAAAACTATTAGTGGAAAATTCAGACCAGAAAATTAAGAAAGAAGCCAAGAGGTGGGAAATAAGCTAACTTAAAAATAAAATTAAAAATTAAAAAAAAAAAACTGAATTATTAAAACCATCTAGGAAATATAATTAATTTTTGTGTTCAATATTAATGAAAAATTTTCATGAATATCTCAAGATAAATGTAGGTACAGTACTACAGAAGCAAAATCATGAGTCGTACGTACTGTCTTAGACACAAAATTTAGTGAATGCAGCAAAATCAGAATCACACTTATCAATGTTAAAATTTTACTCGTGAATCCCCCAATCTCATTGTCCCATGTAAACCATGAAGAGCCATTCTAAAAGTTTGTAATTTCAAAGAGACAAAAATTCCAGTCTCAAACATGCGAAGAGTACGAATGCAATATTGCAAAACAAAAGAATAGGTGCCATAGCTATAGTGGTGGAGGGAGCAATAATTAAGTTGAAAATCACACAGAATTTCATTACTCATTATTAATTTTGTTTTCAAGTACATTATAAACTTTGCTCATTTTTTAGACTCGATATTCATACAATATTTCTATAATTTGTTTTGGATTAATTTTTTTCTTTTAACTTTTTAATTGATTTTGTTAATTATAACTTTTTAAAACCTCATAATTTTTTTTTTGCTACAACTGCACTTTTATTAATTTTCAATAAAAATTGAATCCAAGGGCACACATAATCTCTCTCTCTCTCTTATTGTTTCTATAAATTGTATATTTTTTTACACTTCAAGGAATAATAATAATAATTATTACTAAATTACACTAAGTGTGCGTTTGCCTAGCGTTTTAGTTGCGTTTGGCTTTTTTTGGGGTCCCATAGCACTGTTCATGAGACCACCAAACTTAGTAAATCACGCATACCCATGTATGTTTGGCTTTTTTTGGGGTCCCATAGCACTGTTCATGGAACCACCAAACTTAGTAAATCACGCATACCCATGTATTTTGAGTCTCACAGTACTATTCACACATTTAAAAATTATTTTGTTACAATGTTTTTAGCAATAAGTTTTCAATTTTCAGTAAATAAGCGGTATCCAAACAGACCATAAAGTATATTTTTGCACCTTTTTACGTTTGAGAGAGTATTTTTATTTTGGTATCTTTTATTTGAAAATTGTCATTTTTTGTCTTAAAAATTGAGAGCGTTTTAAAAATAATACTCCTTCCGTCCATTTTTCGTCTCTACAAGAATCTAGCCATCAAATGCTAAATCAATAGCTGATACACATATTGTAAGATGCTCATGAGTGAGATGTTACCATGTCATAAAAAATAGGGTCTTATTATTATTATTTTTTTCTCCTTTTGTTCCTCGATCCCTAATTTCCTGCAAACTCAAACTCAAACAAAGAAACCACATGCACATGTGTGGTGATGAAGTGAACCACCATGCAATTAGAGAAGATGAGAAAAACGAGAGGAAAATACATAAACAATAATTTATAACAAAAAAAAAAAATACTTTATTTTTCACGATCGTTGGGGCAACATGTAACACGTGGCATAGTGGGCCACGTGCTCTCATCTTAGACACCTATGGATCAACTCTTATTTAGCACTTAATGCCAATTCATTCATTGGGGTGGACGGGGAACCATTTTAAAAACGATCTCAAACATAAGAGAAAAAAAATAGAAATAGAGTCTAAAATGAAAACATGCTCAAACTTAGAAAAGCCAAACTATAATTTTTAGAATGAAAATATTGGAAAAATGTTAAAGTTATAATTTTCTTTTTACAATTTGTAGGTTTTTACTTGCACTAGGAAGACTTGAGAATTAAAACCTAAAATTGTGCTAGGATGAGAGCCTAAATAATATAGGCTTTTTTTTTTCCCAACTCGTTTGATCGAGCCATTAAGTTCCAATAAAACAATTTCATTTATTTATTTTCCCTCGTAACGACCAGATTTGTTATAGTCATAGACGAAAGGGCCACTTTGAAATGGGGGAAAATGGGTTTTTGCCTTTATTTTGTAAAAAATCTAGCACAATGTCCCCATTTTGCATGAAACTATTAAGCACCGTATCCCTGTTTTGAAACTCAATTTTAAAAAAATCGAGTTACAAGTGAAACTCGACATATCGAGTTCTATACATATTTTGCGACTTAATTTAAAAATAAAATAAAATAAAATAAGTGAAACTCGACTTTACTAAAGTCGAGTTTCAATTAAAAATTTACATATAGCTTGACTTTAAGGATATCAAGTTTCAAAGAAGGGATATGGTACTTAATAATTTCAAAACAAGAACATTGTGTTAGATTTTTTTTAAAAATAAGTGCAAAAGTCCATTTTCCTCCTTTGAAATGAAATCAAACTTAATGGACTAAAAAAATCTTAAACTTAAAAGAACCAATATTATATATACAATCTCAAATTTTAAGAATCAAAAGAATAATTTAAACTATATATAAACTCTCTTTTCTAACTATTATTATATATATATATATATATATATATATATATATATATTTTTTTTTTTTTCTTTTTTGATGGGAAAACTATTATTATATTATAAGACTTGACTTGAGTACAGTTCATTTAATTTTTCAAAATTGTATAGACCAATGAAGATAAACTATGAAACTATCCCCTAAATACTCCAACAGTCCTACTAGGCCTGCATTAGGACAGCATTAAACCATTAATAGATTTGGTTTCTAAAACTTTCGAAGGGCCCTACGAAACTTTCTGATATAAATTAGGTCAGCAAACTGTACTTAGTAGGTGTGGGGTTTGTCCTTTGGTCTCCCACTTTGACCCTTTTTGCTGTTGGGCATGCCCTTAACTTAAGCTTCATTCTCTCTCTCTCTCTCTCTCTTATGGATCATTCATGGGTGATGATATTTTTACAACAAAGTCTGACGCAAACACAGCTTTTGAAAGTGAGACCAAAACCCATATAATATACACTTTTATCATCATCAATACACTTATTTATATACCCGTCCTTGTTGGACCGTTAAAGTAGTAAAACAACAAGACGGCTTTTTCTCAGCCTTTGCTAAACCTAGCTGACGTTAGCCTAACGTTGACTGCTTTTCTTTTTTTCTGCTTTCTTTTGTTTATTTCTAACCTAAGCCTCCTGTGTGGCTGTGTTTGTCGCTTTCATTTTGCATGGTTTCATTAGAGTAATAAGCTTTGTTTGGATTATCATAAGCTTCAATGCCTAGGCCAATGTTCCAATTATTTTTTGGAATTTGAAACTGTGTGTGTGTGAAAGAAAAAAAAAAAAAAAAATATATATATATATATATATATATATATACACACACTATGAACTTTAATTTTTGCAGTTGGGAAGTTTGATAGTGGGGTGTGTATCGGTATTGGGATCTGACGGTGCTTTTGTCTCACATTGTGTTCTGATACTGTTGTATAGAGATTAGAGAGAATGTCTTCTTCTTGTTTGGATGCCAGAATTGCTTGTCCTTGTTTTGAGGTAATAATAATTTGATCTAGAAACAAAATATATTGGATAAAAATATTCATTAAGCATATATTTGATACTAACAAAAATATAAATAACTTTTTCTAACCATTACTTGTTTCCCAATTTTTCTTCAAGTAATTGCTTGTTAGGTATATATATATATAGGAGTATGTACTTGGAACAGTACGTGAGATAAAAGAGTACTTATATGATTCATTAATCAGGATTATCATTTGTCTAAATTTAATTTCAGACTTATATTAATGGGTGTCATCATGCTTCCATTAAAGAGGAATTTATTGGTCACTACATTGAAAAGCAACAAAAGCAAATAAACAAAGGGATGCGGTGCTTGTTAAGGATGTATTAAAGTGGGTCTCATTTAATAAATAAATTAAATTAAAAAAAAAAAGAAAAAGACATAAAACTAATCTTTTTGGTTATTTTAATATTTTTTCTCTCTACAAAGTTGGCCCCACATTGAAAAAAAATGACATAAAACTGCTGAAAAAGACAAAAAATGGTACAAAAAAAGTCAAAAATTGTTGTTAACAGGCACCGTAACACAACCCATAAACAAATACTTTTTTAACCAATCTATGTATGTACTTGATTGCATTCAAAAAGTTGATCGATTGCAATAAAAAATTTAGTCTTAACCATTGCCTCTAGGCACTTGTAAATTGCACCCTCAACTTAAGAACCTAAATTTTGTTCAAAAGGTTAGGTTGCATTCCAAAAATTAGGTTAGTCTCAAAGTACCCATCCCACGACTAATTAGTTGCAATCCCAAAACCATTGAATATCATCTTGTTGCATGGTGTTGAGGTTCAAACTTTCTTCTAGAGATTGTACCAGTATGTTAGCCTTTTCCCTTATAATTTGCTAAACATGGGTAAAATTTATAAAATAAAAAAATAAAAAAAAAATCCTTGTTACTTATAAGAAGACTAATTTGTTCATGCTTATTAAATTTATACGGTCATTTGAAGTGTGAAATTAATTTTCGTTCTTAATTTCAAAACTATAGTGGGATGTAGACTGTTGTCTGCTACAATACTTTGAACATTGTTGAGTTACTTTCATATTCTCTACTTCTTGTTGTTGTTCTTCTATAACCAAGTGAAGAAATAAAAGTATGGGTAAAATAAAAGTGTTCTAAATGATTGTGATTTGTGAAGTAGTGTCAATTATATATATTGATTTGATTTTATCTTGTGATGGGGAAAAGAAGATAAGGGGTTGTTACATGGCTTCCAGTTTCTTTTCTAAATTGGCCATTCTGTTGTCAGCAAATGCTGAAGGGTATGCTAAACGTTGATTGATGACCAATATATGCTTTGCATTTAAAGATTTCCTTTAGTTTGCTGGAATAAAGTGAAACGATTAAATATGTAGTTTGGTTGTCTGAAAGATCAATCTTCATGCAATGGAATGTGTATGCCCTTCAACACCATTCAAAAAAGGAATAATTCCCAACAAGGTGCTTTTTAAGATGAAAGCTTTTGTATATCTTTGTACTAGTACCCATTTCATAATGACCTATTACCAAAGAAGCTTCACTGATATTCTTGGCAACTTAGTTTGTGTGGATGTCTAACACATTCATATGGGGTGCAAAATCTACCTGAATAAAGAACCCAACAACAAAAAAATCAAAATTTGAGCACCCATCAAAGATTTTCAGTCCAGTATGTATGCTTCATTCTAAGTGCTGGTCTTGTCCTATTCAACAACAATTGATGTGCCATTACCCATTAGTATGAAGGATTTTATATACTTTTTTTTGTTTCCTGAGAAATTAGAACTATGAAGGATATTGACCCAAAAGAAGAAACTGGAGCCCCATTTTGGAGTCCTGAGCTGTCCCTTGCCAACAAGCCCAATGAGTCTTAAAATTGGCCAATAAGACAGGCCAGCCCCTATTAGTTCCATTCCAACTTTTAATCGAATGCTACAGAACAACTATTGCCTTGCACATTCGGCTTGCAAAGCAATTTTCGTTATACTTCAGTTTATTCTCAATTAAAAAATAAAGGAAACCCATTCCGTTCTCATTTTTCTCCTTATGTCTAGAACAAAAGATAACTGGATTCACACTGGAGAGCTCAACTCAAGTTTTTTTTTTTTTTTTTATCAATTTTGTCGTATTTATATTGTGCAACGCTATCAGACACCACAAATGGTTGCCTCTAATGAGAGAGATGCAATTGTTATTGCTAATGCTAATGTTCTTATGATTTGCTGGGCTCAAATAACAAGAAGACATCCTAGAACAATCCTATTAAAGGAAACTATTAACTTATTTGGGAATAGCTTATTTAGTTTTTTATTAAAAAAAATTTGTTAAAAATGTGCTAAAATATACTTGTACTTTTAAAAAAGAGAAAAAAAATATAAAGTTCTAAAAAAATGTACATAAAAGCTAAAAGTTGAGCTTAAAAACTCTACCCAAACAGACACGTGTGAAACTAAAGCCCTATAATAGTTAGAACACATGATTGATTATGACCTATCTTTAATTAAATTGAGATAACTAAAAAATTATTATCTTTTGTCCCACTCTTTTTGCTCCGCTCCACACAAAAAAATATCCTTTGTCCATATCTATTTTGTTAAATGCTAATTGTGGGGAGTACAATACCGAGAAGCCCATGTCAACGTCTACGATGGGCCAAGGGCCCAACCCAAGGAAAAGCCCCCTCCTCGGCCACGGGAAGGATCCTCCTCAACCGTAGATGTAGCCAAGGACAAAGGGAGCAACCTACTGCTAGCAATGACACCCCGAGTCATTTCACTGAACAGGAAAAGTACTAAAACAGCAGAGGACAGGAGGAGTAATGAAAATATCTGAGGGAAAAGCTGTCATTACTGCATTAAGTACTCTGCACCTGATAGAGCCATGCTTTTCAGCTTTTACAACCACCCCCAACCACTTTGGGTATGGGCTGATGGGACAAGTATCAGCCTTATGAATCTAAACCTACACGTGGACGCTCAAGGAAGGGAAAAGGCTAGTATAAAAGGAGGAAGAAGCAATCCAGAAAGTGGGGACGGGGACTAAG
Source organism: Quercus tomentella (assembly GCA_028535165.1). NCBI lineage: Eukaryota > Viridiplantae > Streptophyta > Magnoliopsida > Fagales > Fagaceae > Quercus > Quercus tomentella. The sequence continues at coordinate 65,948,541 of JAPQVY010000155.1, read as the reverse complement.
TCCAAGAACCGAAGCCACCCAGACCGTGCCGAGGAGAAAATCTTCTTGGATAAACTCAGTTCACCTCTGTGTAATCGCTATGAACACCATGACTAACGATTATCCGTCCACTAAGGCCTACCTTTTTAGCCCACTTTCTACAAATTCATTGTATAGGGCCCGCTGGTCCAAGATCCCACACACCGTGTGGTATTGGGTTGAAAAACGAGACCCTACACTAATTTTCTCCCATAAAAAAATGTTAATTTTCTACATTTTCTTATTTTAGTTTCTAAAAATAAATAATAATAATAACAAATAAAAAAACCCAACAATCCTCCACCACCCAGTGGCGGAGCCACATTATAGGTTGGGGGCCCAAAATTTTGAAATATTTTAATATCCTATATATGTTATAAATCGGTTAAGGTGGGGCCAAAGAAAAATGAGATTTGGCCCCCCAAATTTGAGTTGCTCTCCAATAACATTAGAAAAAAAAAAAAAAAATGGCTTCCCCCAAGAAAAAACAAAGCGAAACTACATTATTGGTCTCTAAAGTTTACCCTGTGAGCGCTATTGGTCTCTCAAGTTTCAAATGAGCGCAATTGGTCCCTTAAGTTTAAAAAATTAACAATATTAGTGTTTTTGTTAATTGTCGTTAGTGTTAATGCCTATGTGGCTAACGGAACATTGACACGTCTTCTTTTTAATTGATGTGACATTTTTTATATATTAATATGCTAAAACTATTTCAAGGTTTACACTTTTACTACAAGATCTTTACAAACGTGTAACCATGACACTTAAGCTATTTTGAAGAAAACCTTACAAACCAATCTTAAGTTAATAATCTATTCATATTTAGTGTGTGTTTGGATACCGCTTATTTTGCTGAAAACTGAAAATAATAAAAAATCATTTCTCGGTTACTGTTCACTTTTAAAATTACTGTTCATAAGCTTAAATGCACTGTTCATGGACATGAACAGTGCACCAGGCGCTGGAATATAAAAATAAAAAAGCCAAAAATGCGTCTACGTGAAAACGCAGACGCAATCCAAACAAAACTTAAGTAAAAAAGTAAAACACCAAAACATTCTGGAAAAAAAAAAAAAAAAAAACCAATTTTCACTGTCAGTGTCTCTTCAGTGACCACCCACCCAGGCAAGCTAAACTGTCCATCTCAAGTGACATTCTACCAAAAACTCCCCAGATCGATCTTTCTTTCTTTTGGATGTTTTTATGGTTTTTTGAAGGAGGAAATTCTTTTATTTTATTATTAAGATTTGGATCTCTTGGGGGTGATAGATTGTGAGCAAAGGAGGAGCACAGATTAAAAAGAAAAAATGTTTTTTGTAACCTGGTGTGCAGGTGAAGGCAAATTTTTTTATGGACAATCGGAGAAATTCTTTGTAATTCGTAATGGCCACTATTCATTGGCTTCTAAGAAACCCATTACTTCTTCATTATCATCATCATCTCCTTTTTCTCTCTGGCACTAGTCTAAGTGCAAGTGACCGAAGATTAGAGCTTGAAGCGATACCAATGATAAGAAAAAGGAATTAATGCTAGCACTAAACAAAAAGACTAATATTTTAAAAAAAAATGCCACATCAATTAAAAAGATGTCACGTCAATGTACTGTTAGCCACATAGGCATTAACACTAACAGCAGTTAACAAAAATACTAACATTGCTCATTTTTTAAACTTAAGGGACCAATGACTGAAACTTAAGGGACCAATTGCGCTCATAGCGTAAACTTTAGGGACTAATATTGTAGTTTCGCCAAAAAACAAAAATAACTAGCTTAATCTTTCTAAAACAAAATTAAAAAAAAAAAAAAAAAAAAAAAAAAAACAATGTTACACAAGTGTGGGCGCATTTTTTGCTTCAAGGAAACTTATGTACTCCCTAGCATTTTTGCTGTCCCACATCGAAGAAATCTCCCTCCCCCTCAGGCCTTATAAGCATGAGCCGAAGAAGTGAGGGTACCACTAGTTATTAATAACTAGTGGTACCCTCACTTCTTCGACTCGTGCTTATAAGGCCTGAAGCAAAAAATGCGCCCACAATTAAAGGAAGCTTCCTTTTATTGTGGGCGCATTTTTTGCTTCAGGGAAACTCATGTACTCCCTGGCATTTTTGCTGTCCCACATCGAAGAAATCTCCCTCCTCCTCAGGCCTTATAAGCATGAGCCGAAGAAGTGAGGGTACCACTAGCTCATGTACTCCCTGGCATTTTTGCTGTCCCACATCGAAGAAATCTCCCTCCCCCTCAGGCCTTATAAGCATGAGCCGAAGAAGTGAGGGTACCACTAGTTAATAACTAGTGGTACCCTCACTTCTTCGGCTCATGCTTATAAGGCTTGAGGGGGAGGGAGATTTCTTCGATGTGGGACAGCAAAAATGCCCGGGAGTACATGAGTTTCCTTGAAGCAAAAAATGCGCCCACAACAAGGATCATCCATTATTTTTTTTTCCTTTTTTTTTTTTTTTTCTTTTTTATCTTTTCATTTATACATCCAATTAGTTGAGTTACAAGGCTTTTGACTCCATTATATTTAAAATTTAATTATTTTTCTTTTTGGATTATTTTCTGTACATGTTTAGAGTAAAGTATGTGGGGAATTAGCACGAAATTCTCAAACCTGTGAGAAACAAAAATAGAGAAAACACACGCCAAAGAAAAATAATCACACACAAGACAGTATTTACGTGATTCGGCAATTTGCCTACGTCCACGGAGTTGCAGGGATTTCACTATTATTAGGGAAAAATACAAAGTACGGCAGTACAATTTTTTCAGTCTCTCAAAAAACTACAACAAGAAACCCTAATCACCAAAACCACGGTTTCTACATCCTGCGCACAAGATTCACAATGGGTTACAAAACGGGCCAACATTATTTCAGATCGGGTCGTCATCCGAATCAAACACAACTAGGCTCCACAAAGCCCAACAAATCTCCCACTTGGAGACTAGTTCAATCACCAACATTAACCGCAATCCTCCAAAAACAATCCCTCATCCCTGCAACTCACCCTCCTCTCCTCAAGTTAGAAGACCAACTGAAGCTACACACAACTTCAGCTTCTCAATAGTGACACCCTTAGTTAACATGTCTATCGAGTTCTTAGATTCACAAATCTTCTCAAGTATTACCAGCTTATCTTTAACAAGGTAACGGATAAAGTGATATTTTGTCTGTATATACTTCGACTTTGAATGAAAAGCCAAACTTTTAGCAAGAAAGATTGCACTCTGACTGTCACTGTGTAGAATGTCCATCTCCTGCTTCTTACCCAATTCATCTAAGAAGCAATGTAGCCAAATCATCTCCTTTCCAGCTTCAGTTGTTGCAACATACTCAGCTTCTGTAGTAGACAAAGTAACAATCTTTTGTAGATTTGAATCCCATGATATAGCTGTACCACCCAGAGTAAATACAAATCTAGTAGTACTTTTTCTACTATCAATATCACCAGCAAAATCAGCATTTACATAACTCTGCAATTTCAAACTTGCACTTGTGAAGCAAAGACATATATCTAATGAACCCCTCAGATATCTCAAAATCCACTTGACTGCCTCCCAATGCTGCTTTCCTGGCCTACTCATGAATCTGCTCACAACTCCCACTGCATGTGTAATGTCTAGTCTTGTACACAGTACACACCATAGCATACATCAAGCTGCCAATAGCTGAGGCATAGGGCACCTTGCTCTTATGGTCCCTTTCTTCTTTTGTCTTCGATGACTGTTCTTTACTTAGTTTGAAATGACTACCCAAGGGTGTGCTCACTGGTTTAGCTTCATTCATATTGAACCTGTTGAGAACTTTCTTCACATACTTTGACTGTGAAAGTTTCAATATACCATTAGCCTTGTCTCTAATGATTCTTATACCAAGGATTTGCTTTGCAGCTCCCAAATCCTTCATTGCAAACTGTTTTGACAATTATTTCTTTAGATTATTAATCTCCTCAATACTAGACCCTGCAATGAGTATATCATCCATATACAACAGTAAAATTATGTAAGAATTGCCAAAGAACTTAACATAGCAACAATGATCAGTTTCACATCTCTTGAACCCAATTCTATGCATAAAATTGTCAAATTTCTTGTACCACTATCTTGGAACTTGTTTTAGGCCATACAAGCTCTTTCTCAGTTAGCAAACTAGATTCTCTTATCCCTGAACAATGAACCCTTCTGACTGAATCATGTAAATATCTTCCTCCAAGTTACCATGAAGGAATGCCGTCTTCACATCTAACTACTCAAAATGTAAATTTTCTGAAGCCACCATTCCCAATACCAGTCTGATTGTTAACATTTTCACAATTGGAGAAAATATTTCTGAGTAGTCAATACCCTTCTTCTCCTGGAACCCTTTGACAACTAATCTGGCCTTATAACGCTTGCTACCATCATGCTCATTCTTTATTCTATATACACACTTGTTGTGCAAAACCTTCTTTCCTACTAGTGATTCAATCAATTCCCATGTCTGATTCCCCAACAAGGAATTCATCTCATCCTTCATGGCTAACTCTCACTTGCTTGAATTTTCATCCTACAAGGTTTCATCATAACATTCTGGCTCACCACCATCAGTCAACAGGAGATAATTTAGAGCGGGTGAATAACGTTATGGAGGTCTAATGGTCCTGGAAGATCTACGGACTTCAGTTACAGGTGTACTCTGATCTACTTGTGAATCTACATTCTCCTTATCTTCTTCACCCATTTTCTGAACAGTACTTTCCGTCAATTCATCTAAGTTGACAAACTTAGATTTATTTTGATCTATCTCTGTAACGTCTGGCACTACAGTTGACCCGTCCTTATACATAACCTATTCATTAAATATTACATTTCTACTTCTGATGATTTTCCTGTTTTGTTCATCCCAAAACCTATAACTAAATTTATCATCACCATAGCCAATGAAAAAATATATTTTAGACTTTGCATCAAGTTTACTACAAGCATCAGAATTAATATGAACATAAGAAACACAACTAAAAACTTTTAAATGGGAAAACTTTACCTCTTTACCGCTCCAAACCTCCTCAGGAAGTCTGAACTCCATGGGAACTGATGGTCCTCGGTTTATCAGGTAAGCTGCAGTCTAACAGCTGTTCGGGGGCCTTTTTCGGTTGCCCAGCCACATGTGGTCCATTGGAGGGATGACCTTATTAGGCTCGGGTTCTTTTTGGGGAGTTGCCTCCGGAACTCAACATTGGGCCACGTGGTCCAATGGCTACCGGCATATTTTTAAACCTACAAAATCATTAAAGCTAAAGTCTAAAAATCACGATAATGGTCGAATAAATATATAATATGTGTTTGATATGATAGCTTTGATTAGTAGTTGTAATAACAGTTGAAATAAAGTAGCATTTATTTAGAGGTAAAGTAATCATGTACTCAATGATGTAAGTTTAAAGATATGGAAGCAAAGTCACTTATCTTTGTTTGGTTTATAGCCCAGCTGTGTAGCATTAGTGAGCTGATAGGATTCCAACAGAATGCCAACGGTAAAGGCTAGTTTATCATGCATTTAAATGAGTTTAAGCCTTGGTTAATAGTTGTATTAGCAGTTGGAATAAAGTAATATGTATTTAAATGTGAAGTAATCATATACTCAATAATGTAAATTTAAAGATAAGGAAGCAAGGTCACTTATCTCTAATGGTTTGCAGCCCCAGCTGTACAGCTTCTGTAAGTTGATAATATCCCAACAGAGTGACCCCGGCGGTAGAGATGCAGTTTGCCATGATAACTTAAAGATTGAGGGGGAAAATTTGGTGCAACTGGAGGGAGAGAGAGTATGTCCAGCTGTGTGTAGGGGCTGGTTAAGCTTGCCCCTCTTATCATACACTTAAATGAGTTTTCCCCTTGACAATGCTCTTTTAGTTGTTATGAAGTTATGAATAATGTTGCATTCCATGAGAAGGGTTTTTTGTAAGAAGTAGTTGTGCCTTCTAAGAGAATGGCTTTAATATGAGATCTTGGTGCCTTCTAGGAGAAGGACTTTAGTAATAGAAGTTCATGCCTTCCACGAGAATGGCTTTTAGTATGAGTGTTTAATATTTCTTGAGAAGTGTGGAGATGGTAAAAGATATAGATGTTTTGTGGGATGTAGTATTTGTAATATGTATGATATATAGAAGTATGAGAGATATGGAGGTTAAAGATAGTAAAAATATGAGGTTATAACTGCTGGAAAAGTTGTGGAGATTGCTTTCCAATAGGAGAGATTTTGTAAGAGAAGATTATGGAGATGTGTTTAGGTATTTGGAGATAGGAGCAATAAGATAGGTGTAGAAGAGTATTGAGATGTGTTTAAGAGTATTGAGATGTGTTTATGGGCAGCAAAACAATGGAATTTCAGAGTGAGATAATGAGTATAAGAAAGTAATAGTATTGTAGTGTTTAGCAAAGTTACTGGGATTTTCTGCTGGAGGATGTATGAGAGCTTATGAAGGCATTTATGAGCTAAGGGCTGAAGAGTTTAGTCCCTAATTTTGGAAACTAAAAACTTAGAAGCTCAGTACTTCATTGAGAGCTTCAGATGATAATTCAAGGGAGAAAGAATAAGGAAGCTTATGAGAGAGTTGTTCTCCATTGGTGTCCCCCCCTTGAGGTGTTGATGAAGGGTTCCATTTAGCTGAGTTTAAAGGGGTATTTTAGCAAAGAATATCAGCCAAAATCTGTCCCAAATAGCAATAAATCTTCAGAGAATCCATCTTAAGATTTGGCCAAAAAATGTATGTTTAGTTTTAAGGTATTCTTGCTATTTCGGGTAAGAGTTGCTGGGGAAAAAGTAACAGAAAAGGAAGGTATTTTAGCAAGAGAAAGGTAGTTTCTTTAGTTGGTCTTGGTTTTAGCCAAATGTGGAAAATCAGTAATGCTCAGGTTGTTGGGTCAGCTATCACAACTTTTCTGAAAAGGCTGTCCCAGCTATCAGGAAAAGCTGTGACAGCTATCATGAAAAAGTTGTCCCAGCTGTCAGGAAAAGCTGTGACAGCTATCATGAGACAGTTGTCATAAGACAGCTGTTTGCTTTGGGCAGAAGCTAATGAGGTCAGACGGGTGATTTCAGACTACTGGAGAGGTCATTTCATGGATTTGGCTGAAAAATGGTAAGATCTCTTTGAAAGGTATCTTGCTATTTTGGGTATAACAGCTGGTTGCTGGGATTTCAACATTAAATGGCTGATGATATCACTTCCAGCCAGGTGTCAAATGCTGAATACACTGCTGGGGTTCAGCTGGAAATGTTTCCTTTTCGAGTATTTGTGTTTTTGGTCCAAGGTTCCATTACAACACATTTCTAGCAAGTAATAGAATGATTGGTTGAAGGCTAAGGAAGCTTTAGAGATTTGGTCAAGGCCTCATTGGGTTGTGACATAATCTTGGTGAGCAAGAAGAGTGTTTAATGCTCTGCTCTAGCAACTGGCAGAGGCATATATGGTCTAATTATGGCAGACATCAGCTAGGTATGAGAGATATCATGAATATTTTGTATATAGTTGGAAATAAAAGATAGCCAATCAGATTAGGCAATGAGTTTGAGTTGGATTTTAGCTGAAAGTAGTAATGAAATTTATGTAGAATAATATAATGAAGTTTCTAAATTTGTATAGCAACAGCTGGGAATTGAATGAATAGTTACCCAGCAGTTAGATGGCTGGAGATATTGAGTATTTGTCACATGATGAATATTAAATTTTAGGAAAAGAGCGATGGAGAATTTTATCATTTAAAGTGCTATGTGATAAGAGATACTTATCATATGTTACTCGCTACACACGGACTCGTCAGAGTTTAGGGAGTTGGAGAAGACACGCCAAGCAACATGTTTCTTTTATCAACTTTAAACCGCTGGAGCTTTACTGAACATACCTCTTGGCCCTCCAAACCACAACTCCCAAAGTTTCCCCAAAGAGACTTATGAGCTTGGGTCATAAGCCGAAGATGAGATGACGTACCTCGGGTTTTGTTGTCATTTTGTGTAAATATGGGCTCTTGTTAAAGAAGCCGCTTGCCATGAGTGTAAGGGAGGTAATATGGGCTGTGACCTTTGATTCATTGCTTAAGCCCAATCCATATGTTGATGTTGATAATGTCGTGGGGTTATGATCCCAATTGATGAAAAGGAAATGTGGACCATGAATCCGCCTCTTGAAGTAAGGATCTTGTGGGTCATATGAGCCCAATCCATGCAGTTGAATGAGATATGAGCTTATTTTGGGTTTTAAATAGATTTACCCAAAAAATCAATAATATGTTGATGTGGCATGGGTTGCCAATGAAGTAATGCCACGTGGGCCGAAAAAACAGTCCTCAACAACAGCACAGCCTAGAAAGTTTTTGGTAGTCCAGCATGCAATCTCGTACTCCTAGCACGCTCATTGAGAGTTCTGTTCATGCGCTCAGCCACACCATTTTGCTGTGGTGTCCCAGGAATGGTCTTCTCCATCCTAATTCCTTTGTGCAACATAATACTCACTGAACCCTCCATCTATGTACTCTCCTCCATTATTTGACCTCAAATATTTTACTTTCAAACTTGTTTTTGTCTCAACCATGGCCTTCCACTTCTTAAAAGTTTCAAATGCATCAAATTTATTTTTCAGAAAATAAACACGTACCTTTCTGCTTGAGTCATCAATGAAAGTGATGTAATACCTTGAACCTCCAAGGGATGCAACCGGAGAAGGCCTCCACAAATCAGTGTGTACTAATTCCAATTTTTCAGCCTTCGTTGTCCTGCCAGTTTCAAGAAACTAACATTTTTCAGCTTTCCTAAGATGCAGCTTTCACACATGTCAAAATCAACGGACTTCAATTCTGGTAGTTTCCCTTTTGTCAGCAGCATCTTCATCCCTTTCTCACTCATGTGACCAAGTCTGCGGTGCCATAGGCTTGTATAGTACCTGCTTTAGCAACTGTAATTGTGTCTCTTAGACTTGAGGTCATATATAGAGTACCAGTCTTCTTTCCACGAGCCAATACTCTGGCTGCCTTTTTAACCTTCAAAGTACCACCAACAAATAGTATTGCATGCCCTTCATCATCAAGTTGTCCAACAGAAATCAAATTTCTCCTCAGGTCAAGAATATGTCGAACCTTCTCCAATAACCAAACAGACCCATTAGGCAACAATATCCAGATGTCTCCTATACCCACAACATCCAAGGCTACACCATCAGCCAAATGCACCTTACCAAAATCACCTGCAACATAATTCTGTATGATTTCTCGGTGTAGAGTGGTATGAAACAAAACTCTTGAGTCCAAAACTCAATCATCAAGTGGACTGTCTATTGTAAGAAGTAATGCATCTTGTACCTCTTCTGTTACAACATTAGCAGAATTATCTTCATTCTTCTTCTTAGGACTTTTACATTGCCTCCTAAAGTGACCTGTTTTCCCATAGTTCCAGCATTGTACTTGTTGACTTGATCTAAATTTATTTCTGTTTTTTATTAGAATTTCTAAATTTTGATCTACCCCGATTAGAATTTCTATCATTACCTCTGTCTCTTGTCTCAAGGTTTAGGGCAGAACTAGATCCTGAGGTTTCAACTGCATCTCTTCTACGAATCTCCTCTACCAGAATTAAATCTCGTATGTCATTGTACTTCAGCTTTTCTTTTCCTGTATAATTGCTTACTGTCATCCTAATTACCTCCCAACTATTTGGCAAAGAAACCAAAACGATTAGTGCATAGATCTCATCATCAAAATCAATTTCTACAGACGACAATTGATTTGTGATAGTGTTAAATTTATTCAAATGTTGTGCTATTGATGCGTTCTCTGCCATCTTCAGATTGAACAGTTTCTTCATCAAATGCACCTTGTTGTTTGCTGACGGCTTTTCATACATACCAGAAAAAGCCTTCATCGGATCTGCTGTGGTCTTCTCCTTTACAACATTGTGTGCAACAGACCCAAACAGAGTTAACCTGATAACTCTCGGTACCTTTCTGTCAAGAAAAGCCCATTCCTCATCCTTCATAGTCGTAGGTTTTTCCCCTAGAAGCAGCAGGTGCAACTTCTTCCCATAAAGATAATCCTCGATTTGCATTCTCCATAATCCAAAGTCTGTGCCATCGAACTTTTCAATTCAAGACACCTTTCCTGTTTCCTTTGCCATTGCTCCCACTCAAACCTAACCCTAGGCTCTGATACTAGTTGTGGGGAATTAGCACGAAATTCCCAAACCTGTGAGAAACAAAAATAGATAAAACACACGCCAAAGAAAAATAATCACACGCACAAGACAGTATTTACGTGGTTCGGCAATTTGCCTACGTCTATGGAGTTGCACGAATTTCTCTATTATTAGGGAAAAATACAAAGTGCGGCAATACAGTTTTTTCAGTTTCTTAAAAAACTACAATAAGAAACCCTAATCACCAAAACCACGATTTTTACATCATGCGCACAAGATTCACAATGGGCTACAAAATGGGCCAACATTATTTCGGGTCGGGTCATCATCCGAATCAAACATAACTAGGCTCCACAAAGCCCAACAAAATAGACAATTTGTGTATACTCATTAGAGTTTAGAAAGATTATGTTCATTAGAAAAAAAAAATCGGAAGATAATGAGTTCTTGTTAATCTAATTGTGTATGTATGTTTGAATTTGTCTAGATTGATTTATGAATATCATAGTTTGGCCCCCTCAAGCCAAAATTCCTGGCTCCGCCACTGCCACCACCGACCCTCACTGATATCATTAACAGCCATCCACCACTGCTAGGTGTCCACACCATGGCTGACCAATTACCAAAAAAGAAACCCAATACATTCTCACCGGTTACCACCACCACCACAAACCTTTGCTGGCACCACTAGGAAGAGATCACAACACCATCATTCAATCACAAAATAGAAATTATTAGAAGCCCTAAACCCGTGCAACATTTAGAGATTAGGAGAAATTAAAACTTTTCAGTCACAACTAATCATATCATTCCTCTCTAACCTTTGAGCACAGATAGATACAAACAAAAGCCCAAAACCCCTTATAAACCCCGCAGCACGCCCTCCTCACCCCTACAAATACACAATACCCAACAGCTGATGCAAGGAGCATCAAACAACTTATTTCTCATTGCAACTTTGGTACAAGCTATAGCAACAACTGAGACAGCCATGTCAGCAGTGCAGTAGCCTATCCTAGTGTAGTCCAACACTTACAGCAGTCTATCCTTAGTTTCTAATGTATTTCCAAGTCAATTACTTAGAGATTTCAGATTCAGTTAAGACCTGTGTCCAAATAGCAAGCTTAAGGTTGTTATTTAACCTGTACTCAGTGGATTAGCTGGTTAGTTAAGCATTAACCAATTAAATTTTTAGCCTTATCTCTAATTGATCTTAGCTATTAGTATCAATCAGTTGTATAATAGCCTTTTAACTTGTATTTGTAAAATAGTTGGTTGATTTTTGCGAATGAAATAAGCTTGATAGCTTTTTTTGGAATTGTGTTCTTGTTGAGATACTTATCCACCTGTGTAATTTACTTTAATCAACTCAAATCCCTTTCTCACTAAACTAATCAATGGCCCAACACTATTTCCCTGCATCAGTTTCTCACCCTCATTTATTTATTTTTGTGGGGTTGTCATAGTTTACTTTTTATTTTTTTATATATAGTAAAAAGTAACCTCCATTGCTGGGATTTTGGTGACTAGTGAGTCAGATGTGGCTGTCTTGGTTGAGCTAAATACTGACTTAACCAATGAACACTGTAAGTGTTAAGTATAACAGCTTACCAACTAATCTCCTATACATGGAAAAATCTATCGAAACTTCACCTTGATGAGCTGATAACTTAAGGTGTTCTTCCATTGGAGATTTTGCTGGTTTGGAACCCAAGCGGCCCGATTCAAATAGCAATTCCAAGGTATATTTTCTCTGACATACAAATATGCCTTTGGATGATCTAGCAACCTCAAGTCCTAAGAAGTACTTTAAAGGACCTAGGTTTTCAACTTGAACTTATCATGGAGAAACCGTTTGAAGGCAGTCACGGGATCTAAGTCACTGCTAGCCAAGGTTGTCAAAATCTGGATCCTATGTAGGATCGTTGAAGGTAGGTAGGATCGTAGATTGTAGGATCGGATCGTGAATCGTAAGATCCTACATATTTTCATATTTAAAGCAAAAAACACATTGATAATAACTTTGTATGTTAAATAATCACATAAATTATAAATTCATCCATAAAAAAACTAAGATTTGCATCATATGATGTAATTTGCATGTCATACATCACCAAGTCTATACTAACAAAACAAATATATTTAAGTTTTGACCTAATGTATCTAAAAAGTTCAATAAATGTTTAATTAGCAACAAAATACCAAAATATTTATCAAAACGTACGTATGGAAAATACTATCCAAGTTCTAAGTTTCAAGTTTGAAATCCAAAATAAGTTAGCAAATGGAAACTAGCTAACTACAATATGAAATCTAAAAGCAAGATGAATATTAAGGTGAAGTAAACATTTAATTATTTTCATTCTAAGGTTCTTATAACCACTGTCCTAAATTCCTAATCATCATCATCCATTTTATCATCTATGTTGACATTATATATTTGTATACTAGAGCTGTAAAAGACATCAAGATACAATTTCACACTCAACTATTCAAGTTATACCACTCAGCAACAATTAAACAGCATGCTCAAAAAAATCAATTAATCAATATACAAATACAAACATAACTGATAAAATTATATATAAAAAAAAAATTTTAGTAATATTATAACACAAATTGGTATATTGATCAAACAAATTTAACAACATTATAGCTTAAAAGGCAGCAAAGCTAGCATCAAATTTTTCATTTAGAAATGTTGAAGCATTCATTCAATTTGATTACAAGTAAACTAGAAACTAGAAAACATTTGCTTAGGTTAATATAATTTTATAAAAATAAAATAAAAAGTCATACCATCACAACATGAAAAAATAAAAACCATTAAAACTTCATCAAAACAAAAAATTTATCCCATAAATAAATAAATAATAAAAAAAAGGCGAAAATGCACTTTTGGTCCCTACATTTTGGGTCATTTATCAATTTGGTCCCTAAATTGATTTTGCTCCTAGGTCAGTCCCTGATTTTTTAAAATCGTTTTTAAACTGGTCCCTACCGTCATCCAAGTAACGGAACCCTATTACGTGGCAGACGGAGTGCCCTGGTTGCTGACATGGTGCTGACGTGGCACTGACATGACATTAAAATATTATTAAAAGAAATTATTTGGCATTTTTCAATGCCAGGTTAGCATTTTATTTTATTTTTTTTTAATTTCTGATAAAAAAAATTTCAATTTAAACTGAAAAAATTCAAAATTCAAAAAAAAAAAAAAAAAAAAAAAAAAAACTTTACAGTTTTAAAGATCGAGGAAAATTTTTTTAGAGCAATTAACACTATTTATGCTCTATGTTGGCGTTTTTGTGTTTGTCTTTGTCTTTGTATTCATATCTATTTCATTTTCTTCTTTCTTTTAAGATAAACCAAAAAAGTAAGATATCCCAAACCACGGCTGAGAAAAAGAAGAGGGAAGAAGCTGGAGATCGGCCTGAGAAAAAAGAAGAAGAAGAGGCAGAGGAGATCAGCAACATGGGCACGGCATGCTGTCTCTGACTTTTGCTTGTTTGTGTTGTCTGTGTTTGTATCATTCATTTGCTTCTTTCTTTGTCAATCTCCGACTTTTTTTCTCTCTTTAAACCCGAATCCCTCTTCCTCTCTCTTTTGATTCATGGGTTTTGATTCATGGGTTCATGGGTTTGATTTTTCATGGGTTTAATTCATGGGTTTGATTTTTCATGGGTTTGATTCATGGGTTCGATTCATGGGTTTATGCAATCTCTCGACTTTTGATTCATGGGTTCACGGGTTTGATTTTTCTGGGTTCATGGGTTCGATTTTTCTGGGTTCATGGGTTTGCTCTGGGTTTGATTTTTCATGGGTTCGATTCATGGGTTTGATTTTTCATGGGTTTGATTTTTCATGGGTTCGATTCATGGGTTCATGCAATCTCTCAACTTTTGATTCATGGGTTCACGGGTTTGATTTTTCTGGGTTCATGGGTTTGATTTTTCTGGGTTCATGGGTTTGCTCTGGGTTTGATTTTTCATGGGTTCGATTCATGGGTTTGATTTTTCATGGGTTTGATTCATGGGTTCGATTCATGGGTTCATGCAATCTCTCGACTTTTGATTCATGGGTTCACGGGTTTGATTTTTCTGGGTTCATGGGTTTGATTTTTCTGGGTTCATGGATTTTTCATGGGTTTGATTGTTCTGGGTTTGCTCTTGTTCTGGGTTTGTTCTTGATTCTGGGTTTTATTTCTTGTTTTTCTGGATTTGATGGAGATTAGGTTTGGTTGCTGGATTTGGATTTGGATTTGGATTGGTTGCCTGGTTTATTTCTTGAATTTGGGAAGAACATGAAGAACAGGTTGGTATGTTCTTACGGAAAAAAATAATGAAAGTAAAAATAATAATAATAATAATAATAGATTTAAGGCCAAAAAATAATAATAATAATAATATTATGAAAGTAAAAATTTAAAATGCTGACCTGGCATTGAAAAATGCCAAATAATTTTTTTTAACAATATTTTAATGACATGTCAGTGCCACGTCAGCACCATGTCAGCAACCAGGGCACTCCGTCTACCACGTAATAGGGTTCCGTAACTTGGATGACGGTAGGGACCAATTTAAAAACGATTTTAAAAAATCAGGGACTGACCTAGGAGCAAAATCAATTTAGGGACCAAATTGATAAATGACCCAAAATGTAGGGACGAAAAGTGCATTTTCGCCTAAAAAAAAACCAAAATTTTTTGTTTTTGGTAGGATCGATAGGATCCCATACGATCCTATACAATTCTACTCGATCCTACATACAATCCTACAATTTTTACGATCCTAATGCAATCCTTAACATTTTGGTGAAGTAGGATCATAAAATCGTGCGATCCTACGATCTAGATCGCGATTTTGACAACCATGCTGCTAGACACAAGTGCTATAATAGGAAAGTACTTGTGTCCATGCAAAGTAGGAATGGGGGAGGGACCCCAAATGTCACAATGAATAAGCTCAAAAAACTAAATTAGAAATATGAGAACTTTTATTAATAGAAGCCTCTTTTGCTTTGGCTAAAGGGCAGATTGTACAGTTTTGAGAATCAGGACTGCAATGTGTAAGTAAATTATACTACTCTCATGTTAAGAGAGGGTAATATGGTTGCTTTTGTTTTAGCTCTTTTTGTTTTAATTGTTTTAGATTATAGGGCGTGGATGGAGGATGTTCCCCCATAGTTCCTTTCTTTTGTTTCTAGCAGACTCTGATGTTTTTCTTTGAATAAAAGGCACTCCGTTGATTCTCAAAAAAAAAAAGAAAAAGAGAGACTGCAATGTGTAACCCCTGGCACAACAGTAGCTAGCAATTCTAGACTACCTGTAGAAAGGGTGTCCTAACCTATTTTGCCAGAGGTTTTTACAATCAGCATCGAAATGGGTCAAACGTGAACCGGAAGAAAAAAAAAAAAAAAAAAAAAAACCAATCAACCCTTTTTTTTATTTGATGAAAAAACAAACCATGATCATCCAGATTATATGGCTAACATCTCCTGGGGTCAGGCCTACTGGATCATATTAGTCAATAGCAACTTGCAACTGGATGGGAACCAGTAATGGCAGGCACCACAAGGTCCACAACATCAAACAGCTAAGATTTTCATTCAATAATAAACTAAATGTCTTCCTCAACTAGCATACATTATGTCCCTAATCAGCAAAATTAAATTTCTTCCCTAAATTAAGTAATACACTGAAGCTGTTTTAACTCCATAATTAGCAAATGAAAATATAGTTTACAAGCATTCACTATGTGCAGATCTAATTAGGTGTATAATTCAAAAGCACATAAGCAAGAATTCAGATGCAGGGAGACAGAAGCTTCATCAAATTTGTCAATAGATGTCTTTATGTCCACAGAAAACCTTCTCCATTCCATGCAGCACTTTAACTGAGAATTCTATTGTCGAGAAATTGGTGCCATTGGCATGGACGGTGGCTGGCTATAAATATTGCCATCAGAACCCTGAAAACTTTGGTAAGAATTTGTAGTTGTAAAGGGAGAAATCCCAGACACTGGAGGATAACCAGGCATTGAAGGCAGCTGCTGTTGGGGCATGCCATAGCTGTATGGTACACTACTTATTGATCCAGCAGTCTGCATGTACTGGGGCACTGGATACTGTGGCATAGGTGGTAGTGGTGGCAGTGGTGGAGGAGACGACGAGGGGGGAGGTGGTGGCTCATTTGGTGCAAATTGTTGGCTGGTAGACACATTGTGTTGGATAGATTCAGGATGAGGGAAAGGAGGAACTGGAGGTAGAACATTTTGAGGCGGTGGTATGTAAGAGGATTGGTCATTTTCAAGTTTAGGCCTCTTTTCAGGAGGGTAATCATTAGAGGATTCTTTCATTGAATTGCCTATGACACCCTCTGATGCAAGGGAGGATAGGACATAAGAGAGCATTTGGACAGAGGATGTCGATGCAGTTAGCTTTGCTGCCACTGCAGCAGCAGCAGACTTGCGTGGGTCTTCCTCAATGTGGCCAGATTTTTCAGGATAGGAAACCTGCCTAGTGTACATTACTGGAGCTGATTGTTCCCTATCCCCCAGTACAAAGCTGTGAGGTGCTAGGGAGGTTTGAGCTTCCTTCGGGCTTTGCTCAGCTAGTGACTGAACTTTGTCTCTATTTAGAAACTGTTGGCAGATATTACCTGCCTGCTCTGACTGGGACTGTGCGGCCTGGAAAACAACACATAGGAAAAGCATGCATATACTTAGAATGATTATAAACCATTTTCCAAGAAACATATCAGGAAACCATGTTAGTGCACAATTAGAAGGGAATTGGACACCATTTACGGACTTTAAACTTGAAAGGCAACAAGAAATTGAGACTTATTATTCATGTTCCTTGTCTTGGAGAAGATTCTTCTTTCAAAACCCCACCCCCACCCCCAAAAAAACAAACCCAGAAAATAAAGGATATCTCATATTTTTGGTGCAAAATAATTTTTCAATCCTCTAATGATAAAACCAACATGTATAACATGTTCCACAGGAGGTCATATAAACATGAATTTCAAATCTATCGAGCCGTAAAATCTCCACAGCTGTTAGTCCATGAAAGATTTGGAGTGCAATAAATAAACTAATGAAAACCAACATACCACAGTTGATATGGATAATTTATGTTTTTTTTTTCATTGGAAAGTATACATGCACCACAACCTCACCCTCCATCCATCCAGGAAGGAAGCGCCATTTGAGCTAGAGCTCGTTGGCGACAAGGGAAATAGAATAAAAAATTATTTTATTACAATATTTAGAAAGCCATCTTTTCAACTCTTGGTCTATGAATGCATACACACAGAGATGTATTGAAACTTCTACCAAGAGTTTTAACATTCTATATGTTACAAATTGCAAAAAAGAATTAGAAAAATTATCCAAAGAGCTAACTGAAACTCCTACCGAGTAGGGATTATACAATTGACAAACCTGAAGTTGGTTACGGACTTGATCCAGCTTGAATTCCTGATAAAAAAAACCATGTCAGCTTCATTTTCAACTAATCTCAATATCTCATGCAATAGTATGTAACCATCAAGTAGTCTGGCCATTGGCCAACCAACCTGCTCCTGGAGAGCTTCTCTTAAATGAGACACAAGACTTGTTCTAGATGATTCAACTGCCGTTAGTTGTTCAATACAGTCCCTCAGTACAGCATGCTGCCCCTGCAGCTCCTCCACAAATGCAGATCCATGGAATTGTCCTACTAAAACAAACAGTTCAATCCAATCACAAGAACCATAGAAGATAAAATATGCTGCATACTTGCTTTAACACATTTTAGTCCAGATTTAACTTCAGTTTGCTTCTAGATTTAAAAATCCAGCCAATTCATACTTCAAAGGCATTGAGGTTTAGTCAGTTAGTTTTCTATGTACTTAATATGTATATATTTCCTGTCCTGGTAACATGTCAGATAATGACAATGGTTAAAAGCAAGCTCCGAGATTCCAAAAAAGGGGGGTCAGTAGTTATCTGAAATCTACACATGTAGCAGGTTGATTACAAGTTGTCCTAAATCTGTCTATTTTGACTGCATGGTTCTAGTTACAATAATGGAGAAACTTAAGATTTTATTCCCATAAAAAACTAATGATTGTAGTATGAAAAACATCTTCCTCATCTAGTTTAAATAAAACTCGTTTCTCAATTTGTGAAAGATAAAAAGGGCATCATACAATAGTGGCCTCAAGAAATAACAATAATGGCAGCACGAAAAACCTCTTCAATCTTCATACAGTTAAAACAAAACCTGATTCTCAAATTACACAATGAAAAAGGGCAAAATGGGGTAGTAGCCCCAAGAAACTTAAGCCACAACTCCAGCTAACATCTCCACTTCTTAGTACAGCAATACCACAGGAAAAAAAATTGCAAGGCAATGACATTTTAGCAAGTCTAAAATATTTCTAGAACAACCATAGCCACTCATTGCACAAATTATCTTGGCCAAGTTGTGTTGTTCAGAGTTCCATCATGATGTTTGACTTCAAAATTTAAAGTGCATATAGCACAAGCTTTATTCTATGTTCATGACGTGCGCATCAATAACCGGCAATAACAGTACATAAAAGTTCTAGCATGAGAATACACAAAATGAACATCCAAAAGCTTACTACAAACAGAATAAAATAAGGAAATTAAATGTAATATATTGTATCAAATAAAATAAAAAGGCAATAGAATATGCGTACACATGCAACGATGCTTACACAAACATCACCACAAATGCATAGATTGGGAGTTTAAGAAACAATTTATGAAGATATACGTGCAGGAATACCTGAATTAATATCACTGCTAATTTCCTTCTCTGCTTTCTCAAGGCTGCTAATAGCATTCCTACATTTGCTGAATATAACATCTTCATCTGACTGGCCACCATAAACGATATGATACTCTGAAACTATTTTTTCCAATTTATTTCCAGCAGACGGTCTCTGTTTATAAGAATGGAAAAGAGAGATGGGATTAGTCCACAATCATATAGAATAATTCAATATCCATGCAAACATATAGTCAGCAAAGAAAATTTGAATTACCAGTTTGAAGTTCAAACTCTTTCCATTTCTAATACTATTTTCCAGTTGCCTACCCACAAGCTCTTCCTTAAGAACTTGTGCACGAGAACCAAAAACTTTTCTTTCTTCCCATATCCCAACCTGCATGTGGAAAAATTAGAAATGCATTAGTAAGCAATACTTCACACTAATTTCCAAATAACAAATTCAAGTCTCAGGTACTCCAATAATGGAGGAGGAAAAGATCCAATAAATACAAAGAATAAGTGCAATAAGTGTGCATTATAAAGAAATTTAAAATAATACCAGTCCTGATATTAACAATGCACTAATCATCCTATAGGCAAAGAGCACAGCATAGAGAAGGCTATAAAATACAAATTTACCATCCATTCTAATTCAATCATCCACAGATATTCCACATAAATATCAACTTTGATGTCAGACTTGGTTGAAGATATGGAAAATTTCCAATGCATATTACAAAATTGATGCAAGAAGCACAAAGAAATATTTTTTTAAAATTTAGTTTTATTTAATTTTGGAAGTCAATTGTATTTTATTTTAAGTCTTAGTAGTAAGGTTAATTAGTATTTTTATTTAATATCCTAGAGTTAAGTTTATTTTTGTAAATCAACAATTGAGATTTCCCAAATCAGAAAGAATTAGAGTTTCTCAAGTCAATTAGAATTAGGATTTATTCCTATGGCGATAGTCTACAGTGTTTTTCTATTGGTAAGTTACACATGAATCCGATGGGTATTGAACCCGCGACTTCACCCTCCACCTAGAACTTAGAAGGGGAGAAGGTGCTAGTTGAGCTAGAGCTCATTGGCATAGAAACAGTCTACGGTCTACAGTTTGATTGATTAATAAAATTTCTCTTGAAATTTTCTAATTGTTTGATACTGACTCCAGCCAGCCCTAGGTGCTAAATCCTAGAGGTTTTGTTCTTTGTTGCTTGGTGTTGACTCCTAGGTTATCTATCATTTATTTATTGATAAGTAAGATACGTCTATATTAAAAAAGCTACTTTGCACAAAAAGAGCACAAAGAAGTTGGAATTTACAAGCAGGAAAAAGAAGAAAAAAAAAAAAGGTTAAAAGAGAGAAGAGAACTAATGAACAGAGGGAGGGAATCACTAGATGCAAGTCCCCAAGCCCGAGACCAATCAAACAGATAATTAATAGATAACCTAGGAGTGGTTATTTGTTTTTCTATTGGTAAGTTACACATGCACCTAGTGTTTTTCTGTTCTTCAACTTTTATTGTTGCGTATCATTTTGGTTTCATCCTATGTCAGAAACTCAAATAAAAAAAGCAAAGACAAGTACTTGTATTAAACCAAACAAAAAATGTGTCCTCTTTTTTCTTTTTTCTTTTTTTTTTGGGGGGGGGGGGGGGGGGGTTAAAAATTGAGAGTCCTCTATCAGGTTTAAAACACAAAATCCACTCTTTGCCCCAATTCTAAACCAAGTCTGTTTGGGAAGTCCGAACAGGACCAGTTTGTCCTTCAATACATATCTTGCTTTTTGCTTAGAGGACTCCAATATTAAGATAGACTTAACAAGAATATATATGCAGATTTCAATTTGCCAAATTGCTCCAGCAACTTCAGTGCCCACTAATTTTAAATATAACTTCCAGTAATATCTGCTTGCTACATCATCTAGTAGACTCCCAGAGTATCAATGACAAATGCTAGCAGATTTAAGATGAGAAATGACCAATAAAAGGGTTAGATATGTAACTTCAGTGGATGCTATTAAAGAAAATAACTTTTCTTTTTTAAGAATAAGAGCAGATCACTCAGTAAACCCTAGGTAGAGAATCCTGGAGGTTTTGTTCTTTGTTGCTTGGTGCTGACTCCAAGTAATCCTAGATGCCAACTCATAGGTTATTAATCAATTATTTTTCTGTTCTCCAAATTTTAATTCAGTGGATGCTATTAAAGAAATTTTTGTAAAGAATAAGAGCAGATCATTCAGCCAACCCTAGGTAGAGAGTCCTAGAGGTTTTGTTCTTTGTTGCTTGGTGCAAATTCAAGCAATCCAAGATGCTAAATCCTAGGTTATCTATCAATTATTTTTCTGCTCTCCAAATTTTATTGTTGCATCATTTTGGTTTTGTCCAGCATCAAAAACTCAAATAAAACAAGCAAAGACAAGTTCTTGCATTTAAAACAAAACAAAAAATGAGAGTCCTCATCCGGTTTTAAACACAAAATCCACTCTTTGCCCCAATTCTAAACCACATCTGTTGGGGAGGTCCGAACAGTACTGGTTTGTCCTTCAATCCATATATTGCTTCTTGCTTAGAGGACTCCAATATTAAGATAGACTTCACAAAGACATATCTGCAGTTCAATTTTCCAAATTGCTCTAGCATTTCAATGGCCACTAATTTTATGCCGTTATTAGCTTGCAACATCATCTAGTAACCTCCCAGAGTATCAATGACAAAATGCTAGCACAGATTTAAGAAAAGGAATGACCAATAAAAGGTTTAGATTCAGTGGATGCAATTAAAGAAAATGACTCCTTGTAAAGAATTAGTGCACATCATTCAGTTAAAGCATCATTTTATTGACCATAGAGGGGAACAAATGTCTATAACATTATCATAACTCACTTGATAGGGAAAACAGGAAATTGTAAAAAAAAAATCAGAACAGACAAAGCCTATTTTGCAGCGGAGTCATACACCCAATCAAAACACTTGCTGAAGACATATTTTACAGTGAAAAAACAGTCTGCTAATGTTTGCATAATCTGTTCAATTACTTTTCAAGCAGACTATTAAGGAGAATAATAAATATTATGGTCATTTATAAAACATTTCAGAAAATTTCACAGCCAAACCTATGGCTGTCTTCCATATGGTGAGCATGTTTCCTAAGGTGCACTTATCTATATAATAAAAGGCTTAGGGTTTCAAAACAGAATACCAGCTCAACTGAACACAAGGACCAAAATAGACATTTCTTTGATAAGTATTCAAGGGCCAAAATAGACATACCAAACGAAGTGCAGCATTCCTTCCAAACTCATCCCCATTTTCAATCACATCACGAAGAGCATCTGGAAGAACCTTCCAAAATTCACCAACAAACTCCGAACCCTTTCGCCTACTGTTCTGCAATATGTCATTTGCAAGATATAGAAAGGCCAATCTCTGCTCACGTGGAGAACAATGAAACTGCCGAGCCCATGTTTCAACAACTTGTTTTGCTTTATTCATATGGAATATACACCAATGTGATAAAGCTTAATCGCATTAAGGATAGCAAAACTCAGTAATAAGGCTAAAGTAACAATAGATACTGGCAAAGAAGTGAAGAGAATGAATACATTATATGCAGAGAACAAGTTGTACTACAAAGATTGCTGATTTTTTTTTTTTCTTTCGTAAATGATATAGAAGAACATATATATTAAAAAAATAGATAAAGCAAAACTCAGAGCAGGTTGATACAGTAAAGAATTTAACAAAGAAAACTTGAGGAATCCAATGAAATAATTGTTGAAACAAAGACCTATGCATATATAATTTCATTTGACCCAAGGAGCATTAACCAATGTAGCTACAACTTAATTTCACATCAAAGAATAATGAAACAAAAACGGTTGGAAATTAAACTGCAAGAACAGTGTTTGATACCACATATAAGTGAAAAGGCCAAAAAAAATGTCAAAACAACAATCCCTAAAATATCGTCAAAAGGATACTCTCTATACTAGCCTGTGAATTGTTGAGCTTGGCTAGCTTTTCCATTAAAATCTGTGGATTGAATGTACTGCCCATTGATTCTGATAGCAGTTTCCTCAACTGATAAAGCACAGTGAAGACCTCTATAAATTAAGTAACCTTCACAGGAGAAGAAAAGAACAAAACCTTAGTCAAAATAGGTTCACTGCTTTGCAAGATAACTTAAAACACAGCACATCAGAGATACAGAAATTGTATTTGATTAATATAGAAATAACCCTTCTACCAAACCAAAATCTGTCAAAGTTTTCCAAACAAATAAAACTTAAACAGTTTCTATATTAAAAGTAAGGCAGGGACCCTACAAACAGTACCCTACTTAGTGTACCAGAGATATCACTGATTATTGCTGGGGCAGATACCAGGGGGCCGTTATATTTGCAGATATGCATGAGACACATACAAACTTTCAAGTGGATGGATTTTTGTTAAAAATTCCCAAGATTAAGCGATAAGAATGAGAAGGTAAGAGTGAAAAAAATTTCTAATTGTTGGGAAAAAATAATAAAGAGGAGATACCAAGTTGATCCCTCATATAAAGTCACAAGATTTGCATGAAATATGCCCAGAGGGGGAAAGTTCGCATGCATGTATGTCTGTGCATTCATACATATGGTAAAGGGAGTGAAGTTTTACAAAACAAGATTTGATATTTGCAATTCAAAACACCACAAATTGCATTTTTTTAGCAGAGCAATGAGCAAGATGGATGGTGAGGTCCAGGGTTCAAGACCCACCAAGGGCATGTGTAACTTACCAATTAAAAAGAAAAACTTGAATATGAACCTTTTTCCAGAACAATCACTTTTAATAAATCGGGTTGTAACTCCTCTATTGCAAAGAAACAAAGCTCATATTTCTTTCCTGTCAATTCCCTAACACACCATATCATATTCCGTTTCATTCCATAGTGTTAATATCTTCCGCAATTGCTTTTTTTTTCTTTGATAAGTATAACTTCAGCAACAACTATGTAGAGAGAAAAAACACTTCAAATTGCCATAGAATTCACTCAAAGATTTCCGTATTCTTCCCTAATTTTGTTTTGTCACACAATCATGGTACATAAAAACAACTACGCATCAATATCTTCACAAGGTTTCTATCTTATTAATTCAAGCAAATATTAAGCAATTAATAACAACACCACTAATTGAAATTAATAAGATTTTTTTTTTTTTTAAAGTACAAAAATTTGAAATTGTCTCAGCTGAATTAAACTAGCCAAAGCTAGAATAGGTGGGTTCTAAATCAAAGCAACATTAATCTAAACCCTAAACATTGTTTCTTTCTATTCCATAACATACTGCTCTTAATTATACTATAAAGACACAGTTACTTGCAAACACTACTCAAACCAATTAAGAATAAAGCAAAGCAGGTAACTATGACTAAGAAAATTAAAAAAACAGGAAGAACAAAAACAAGTATAAAACTTCAATTAGATTAAAGCACAGAAAAAAAAAAAAAAGTTGAGTGAAATTACATGAGAGCAAAACCCTAAAGAGAGAAGAAAGAGTACCTGTGGAGAAGAATGCGGGTGAGGGAAAGAGAGAGAATCAACGGCAAGTGAGAATAGCATGGTCGAGCTCTTCTTCCATGACTTCAATAATTAATTGCAGGGATTTTGGGAGGGTTTTGAGAAAAAATAGGTTTTTGTGTTTTTTTTTGGTTCTTGGTTTTTGTTTTTGTTAATTGTGAGTGTTGGTGGTGTTGTCGTTGTTTTTGCTGTTGGGTGGAGATTGGGATAACAGTACGAATTGGAGTTGGTCTGGGAATCTTAATACGAACTGTGGAGTGTTTTATGATGTTATGTTATGTTTTGAGAGAGAGAGAGAGAGAGAGAGAGTTCTCGGTCTCAACGGGCTCTTCTTTTGTGTTCGGCTCAGCTTACTGACACGAACGTGTACTTTAAATTCCCCAAAGTACCCCTTGGTTTTAGGGATTTCTTTCTTTGCCAAGTGATGTGAAACCGCCGTGGCTGACACAAAATATCTAAAGCAAAATTCTTTCGGTGCCAAATATAGCCAATCAATCACCCAATCACTCACTGATAATTTTCATCCAATAAATAATAGTAATAAATCTAACAACACAATTTATATCACAAGTCTCATCCATGTTTTTTTTTTGTAAGATAGTTTTAATAAAAGACGTCAACTCTTAATGACTACCATTGATTATCATCATACAAAAATATTAATTAGTTTTTTGTGTAAGTCGGTAAGGGCAGAGCTATGTAATAGATAGGAATGGCAAAAAGTACCCGACCCACAAGTACCCGCCTGACGCTAATGGAACGAGTTTTACTCGACTCGTGAGACAATAGGGGCGGCTTTGGGTTCTAATAATTCAACCCGTAGCGGAATCAGGTCAAGTTCGAATATTATGCATACCCGACTCGCATATATGCAAGTTTACTTAAATACCCTTAATATATATATACATACGCACACACACATCTCACACTTCCAAACCCTAATACCCTATCTCATTCTCTTGATCTCAATTATCTGAGCCGCCACCCTCTCTCAATCTCAATCACTCTCACCAACCCACATAGCTACACGCCCTAGCTGCTTCACCGCCGCCCCCCTCAACTCCTCAAGTCGTCACTCTCACCGACCCACACAGCCACACTCAATACCTCACCGTTGCCCCCCTCAATCACTCTCACTCTCCCTCCTTCTTGCATCTTCACCTCGCCGTCAACGCTAACTCCTCATCTATCACCAACTCACCGTAACTCACTCTCAATGATTTGGATTTGTTTTGTACCATTTTTTTGGGTTTGTTGCTATTCCTACTTCTCAATGATATGTTCTTCTCTTTTCTTTTCTTTTTTGTGATTTCTGTGTTTGTGTTAGGATTTGTGTTTGTGTTTGTGATTTTGAAAGGAAAAATCATAAATCTAAAATTTTTGTGTTTGTGATTTTCTGTGTTTGTGTTAGGATTTCTATGTTTGTGTTTGTGATTTTGAAGGGGAAAATCATAAATCTGAAATTTTTGTGTTTTTGGTTTCTGTGTTTGTGTTTGTGTTTGTGATTCTGGGCTGGGCATGACGGGACGGGGCCTCAACGGGGCGGATTTGGGGGTTTAAAAAACCCTATTTATTAAATGGGGCGGGTTCGGCTAACAGGGGCGGGCCCGCAAAGCGAGTTCGAGCATAAAGAAATCCGCTCCGAACTCGACCCATTGCCATTCATAGTAATAGGGTGGGGGGCCATGGCCCCCCCAAAATTTTGAATTTTTTTTAAGATATATATAATTATTTTAATGTTTTCAAA
This sequence comes from Quercus tomentella, assembly GCA_028535165.1. Taxonomy (NCBI): domain Eukaryota; kingdom Viridiplantae; phylum Streptophyta; class Magnoliopsida; order Fagales; family Fagaceae; genus Quercus; species Quercus tomentella. Next base: position 65,922,271 of record JAPQVY010000155.1, on the reverse strand, counting down.
ATTTAATCTACAAAAATAAGAGTTGGTCCCCCCAAATATTTGAATTAGTCCAATGATGCTCTTTAAAAAAATAATTGGTCTAATAGTTATAAAGATATAACTTTATTTTTCGCAATTCTATTTTTTATTGTAAAATGTGCTTATATATCTGTTAAATATTTGACAAAGTTTGTCACCAAACATATTTGAATCTATCTTTTCAACCCGTTATGTGGCAATTAACAAGTTACTGACTCATTAAAAAAAAAAATTTGTCACTAAAGCTACACATGAAGGTTGTGTTTAGCATCAGCTTATAAACTTAGCTTTTAGCTTTTAAGTTTTTTTTTTTTTTTACTTTTATGTACAACTTTTTAAAACCTCACTTTTTCAAATTTTTTCAAAGTACAAGTATACTATAACACACTTTTAGCAAAAAGTTAAATAAGTTATTCCCAAATAGACACAAAATGTCTCTTTAGTTGCCATATAATGGGTTAAAGTAAGATAGCTTCAAATATGTTCAGAGCTTAACTTATTCCTCCAAGTTTTGAATCATTCATGTTTTTGAAAATTTCATTAGTTCAATTGAAATACTTTTTTATTTACTTTACTATAAAATTTGATAATTTGTATTGAAAATAAAACTTTTTAAAAATTTCACTATGAAAATGGTAAAAATAAATTTTATTTTAATAAAAAAGTGTGTGTATATATATGTGTGTGTGTGTGTGCACGCGCGCGCATGGGGGTTGTCTTAATAAATATATTAGTGTCGCAACTTGGCCCCCCAAACAAAAATTCTTGGCTCTACCTCTAGTAGTTCGGGATTAAACTTCAAAACTCTTATTCGACAACATGAAGTCTCCTCCAAGTTTGTGCAAGGCGAGAAATTTTTAATTTTTATTTTTAAATAGGAAGCAAGATGAACAGTGTTGTGAACTCGTGTGAAAATAATTATCAATTGTTTATAACTTGTCGCCTTAACCAATGATGAAATAAATCATAGAAGTTATAGCTTTGTGCAATGCCAAAATACCCACGATTGGAAGATATCTATACTAGAATAGATTTGGACATGGTTAGTAATAGTGATCCATGTAGAAATTGAAGAAGCAAAATTTCAATTGGGCCCAACTAAAGCAAAGGGACTAGATAGAATACCATGCTATAAGTTATCGTGATTGTGAACAATTTTATCATTGTCATGGCTTAAGCCTTCTTCCACTCAAGTCATCTCTTAAAATCCATAAATAGACCTTAAAATCTTGAGCGTGTCTCGCTTTAAAGAGAAACAAATGTGATGTATATCAGACATTTTTTTTATTCATAAGCGGAATTTTGAACTTGATAATAAATTAGAAAAGCATATATTTATGCCCAAAAAAATTCTTTAAAAATAAACAAATATAATGAATATGCTATTGTTGTGTGAAATTTTTTACATTAAAATATCGCTTATTATACACATCAATGACTTTATATTGGTGGAAAGTGTTGTATATATAGTTATATACAAGGATAGGTTGTAATAATGATGATGTTTGAGTTTGAAAATATTGTTTCATAAATTTGTTAAAGTGAAAATTCAAGTTATGGAATTTTTTAAGTGAAAATTCGAAGTTAAGCATTTTCGATGGGTCGAAACTTTGGCTCGATCAATCGAAATGATAAAGAAAAAATCCTGGAGTTTCTGGATGGTTCGATCGCTATTCGATTTGCGTTCGATCAATCGAAAAAAGCATTCGATCGATCGAAAGAACCTCTTGATCGATCGAAAGAACCTCTCGATCGATCGAAACTCGAAAATTGAATTTTCTACATAATTTTTCTGGTGACTATTCAAAAAGGTTGAAGAGGTTTCAAACCTTGTGAACGGTTTTATGAAACATTTTAACTCTCTATACATGCCTTTTGATGAAATATAACCCTATAGGTATAAATAGAGGCTTATGTTCAGAATTGTTATGGTTATTCTGCAGAAATGCTTGAAACCTCTTCAACCTTTAGTAAATTAGAGAGAAACACAAGAAATCCTGTGGCTATAACCCTATGGGTATAACTCTATGGGTATAACTCCATAAAATAGTAAGTTAGAGAGAAACACAAGAAATCATGTGGTTATTCTCCAGAATTGCTATCTATAGAACCCAATATCTTGGTTGTATCCTATGGGAGGAACGACTCTTTCCCCAATCAGGTATTGTTCGCTTTGGGAATGGGCCAAGGAGCCGATGCCACCCTTACGAATTTGTTCAATCCCACGTCGGGGAGAGACGCCTCCCACCCCTGCCTTATAAGCACTTGGCCTAAGGAAGGGTGTACCATAGTGTGTGTGATCAAGAAACAAAACTTGTAATCAAACTTGAGGATCAATAAAAATAAAAATAAAAACTGATCTCTTAGGACTTTGCCGAGGACGATTTTCTTAAAGTTTAAACTTGTCTATCTTCATTCTATTATCATCAAGATCTATCTTATTTGTTGACTAATTCACTAAAGCCCAGTTTTCCAATCCACTCTCTATAAATTTATTATTTTGGGCTTTTTGTGCCAAAGTCCATTCATCTTTTGGGTTGAGAACCCAAATCTGGTCCTTACATATCCTATGGACAAATTTGCGATAACCTTTTAGCAACAATAGTGTGGGAGACAAATATTGTCTAAGGAAAACGATATTGTGCCTCCAAGTTATCTATTTTATGTTTGTCTTTTGTGTTAACCTTATTCTTCAATTATTACTTTGTATAATATCCCCAATAATCTTAGACAATATTTCCTACAATGGAAGGAACAAGTGATTTTTTAGCGTTGAAGATGTTGAATCATGAGTTGGTGAAATTGGATCGCTTTGACGAAACCAATTTCTCTCGATGGAAAGACAAGATGAAATTCCTACTTATTGCACTCAAACTCTTCTATGTCTTGGACCCGAATTTGATGTCTTTTCCTACTGCGAGTGATGAAGATACTAATGAGATAAGGCACAAAGAAAGAAACGGGATGAAGACGAACTGATTTGCAGAGGACACATTCTCAATACTCTTTCAGATCGTCTCTATGATCTCTACACATCAATGAAGTCACCGAAGGAGATTTGGAATGCTTTGGAAGCAAAGTACCAAACTGAGAAAATAGGTACGAATAAGTTTATTATTCAAAAGTATTTTAATTATAAAATGCTTGATAATATCTCAGTTTATTATCAAGTACATGAGTTATAGATTTTGGTCAATAAACTCCGTGATTTGTCAATCAATATTCCTGAATCATTCAAAGTGAGTGCAATCATTGCGAAACTCCCACCAAATTGGAATAATTTTAGGAAGAAGCTTCTGCATATGTTGGAAGATCTCACTTTAGAACAATTCGGACAACATCTTTGAATTGAAGAGGAAAGTCGGGTTAGAAATGGGACTAACACCGATTCTTAAGTGAATGTGAGCAATGTTCAAAGTGGGAGTTCGAGTAAGACCAATAAGTACTTGAAAGTGAATAAAAGTGGGAGTGGTTTCAAGAAGAACAACTCCAGGAATCCCAACAAGGACAAGAAGAACCGGGCATGTTTCCATTATGGAAAGAAAGGCCATTACATTCGTGAATGTAAACTCTTACAGAACAAGAAAAATGATGAAGAAGGTAATACCAATGAAACAAATGTTATTGAGGACATTGTTGCTATGGTGAGTGGCATACATATTGATATGATTACTGAAGTTCATATGGCTGTGATTGCAAATCTTTTTGATTGGTGGTTCAATTCGGGTGCAACGGTGCATGTGTGCAACAACAAAGAGCAATTCAGGACTTATGATGAGTCTTCCATAGAACAACAAGTGCTGATGGACAACAACAATAAAGCAAATATTCTTGGAAAGGGCACCGTTGAAGTGAAAATGAGTTCCGGCAAGATGCTGATCTTGACCAATGTTTTTCATGTACTCGGTATCAAGAAGAATCTAGTATTGGCCAATTTGTTATGTAAGAATGATGTAAAAGCTATACTTGAATCGGACAAGTTAATCTTGTCCAAGAATGGGATATTTGTAGAAAAGGGATATGCTACTGATGGCATGTATAAACTAAGTATTATTAATAAAAAAGTTTCTGGTTGTGCTTATTTTGTCGACTCTTCATATTTGAGGCATGCTAGATTAGGACATTTAAATTTCAAATTTGAAGTTTATGTCAAAGCATGGTATGATTTCATATAAGCATGATGATGAAAAGAAATATGAAATTTGTATTCAAGCAAAGATGACAAAGAAACCTTTTTCTAAGTCGGATAGAAATTCTATTATGCTTGAATTTGTACATTTTGATGTATGTGAGTTGAATGGTGTATTAACTAGAGGAGGTAAAAGATACTTCATTACATTCATTGATGATTTCTCTAGATTTACATATGTGTATTTAATGAGAAATAAAGATGAATCCTTTGACATGTTTAAACGTTATAAAACTGAAGTAGAAAATCAAAAGGATAAGAAAATAAAGATCTTACGAAGTGATAGAGGTGGTGAATATTTTTCTATGTTTTGTGAGGAACATGGTATAATACACCAAAGTTCAGCCCTTTATACACCCTAACAAAATGGTTTGGCTGAAAAGAAAAATAGGACTTTTGTAGACATGGTAAATGCCATGATCTTGAGTGCAAAGCTTCCTTTTAATTTACGGGGAGAGGCATTGCTTACAGCATGTCATGTGCACAACAAAGTACCTTCCAAGATAGTTATATACAAGGATAGATTGTAATAATGATGAAGTTTGAATTTGAAAATATTGTTTCATAAAGTTGTTAAAGTGAAAATTCAAGTTCTAGAATTTTCTAAGTGAAAATTCGAAGTTAAGCATTTTCGATCAATCGAAGCTTTGGCTCGATCGATCGAAATGGTAAAGAAAAAATCCTGGAGTTTCTAGATGGTTCGATTCCTGTTCAATCGATAGAAAAGAGCATTCGATCGATCGAAAAAACCTCTCGATCGATCAAAACTCGAAAATTGAAATTTTTTGCAGAATTTTTCTGGTGATTGTTCGGAAAGGTTGAAGAGGTTTTAAGCCTTGTGAACGGTTTTATGAAACATTTTAACTCTCTATACGTGCCTTTTGATGAAATATAACCCCATGGGTATAAATAGAGGCTCATGTTCACTTGAAAATAACTAACTCCACAAAATAGTAAGTGATGGGACTAACGAACTCAACTTCCTTGGACGATCTCATCAAATAAACTCATCCACCTTGGCACGAACACAGGAGAGCCATTAATAAGAGCATTCAATACCTTGGACAGTTACCAAACAGTTGGCAAACCGTTGGAGCCTCATCAAAACCCATATTCATGAGACCTGAGGCGTTACAAAAAGGGCACTAAAGCCACAATCAAGGCCCCCAACGGCTAGGAACCATGAAGCTGTATATATACTCTCTAATCAGAGACAAACCAGGTACATAGACTCATCCAAAAGTATTCATAGACACTCTAATATTCAGTCCTCTCTTATTATTCTCTAAAAAACTTTTATGTTGCTTTTTCCCCACCACTCTCAAAGGAGCTGCAAGGGAGTGGTTCACGAAGTTACCAGCATCGTCCATCAACAACTTTGAGCAATTAGGCAATGCCTTCTTGCGACATTTCATTGAAGGGCAACGCCTGAAGAGACCGGCAGACCACTTACTCACCATCAGACAAAGGGAGAAAGAGACCCTGAGGTCGTATGTGAAACGCTTCACTCGAGAAACCTTAGAGGTAAACGAAGCTGATGATAAGGTACAATTAACTACCTTTAAAGCTGGATTGAAGTCCAGAGAGTTCGTGGTCTCACTCGCGAAGAATCCTCCTAAGATGATGGTGGAAATGCTCCTAAAGGCATAGAAATACATGACCGCAAAAGACGCTTTAGCCGCGATAAAGGATAAGGAAAAGACCAATGAAAAAGGAAGGAAGGAGGACGACCGTAGAGGACGAAAAAGGGAACGTCAAGATTGTCAGACAAGCGACGTGGGTAAAAGGATAGACGAAAAAGCTCCTCGAATGATAAAATTCACTCCTTTAGTTATGCCTGTTGATAAAATTTTCGTGCAGATTAAAGATGAACACTATCTCAAATGGCCTAGGCCATTACATTCGTCACCCAACGTGCGTGATAAGAAGAAGTTTTGCCGTTCCACAAGGATCACGGCCATTACACAGAGGATTGCAGAGACTTGAAGGAGCAGATAGAGGAGCTCAAACGAAAAGGGAAATTGCAGAGATTTGTGAAGAAGGGGGAGCACAATAGGTCTAGGGATGATAACAAGGACAAGCGTGAAGCCTCACCAAGGGACGAGGACCATACACCCCAATGTCCGCCAAGCGTGATCGGGGAGATAAAGATGATCACAGGCGGGCCATCCATAAGAGGGTCGTTCAAGTCCATCAAGAAGTCATATTAGAGGTAGGTGAACAGTGTCCACAGGATACCACCGATGAAACAGAGATGAACGGACAGGGACATGTTTTTCTCTAAAGAAAATGCCAAAGGGGTGAAGTAGCCTCATGATGACCCCTTGGTCATAATGTTAACAATAGAAGGGCTCAACACCCGGAGAATCCTCGTGGATAATGGTAGCTCCGCGGACATCATCTACCTCTCTGCTTTTTAGCAGCTGAAGCTAGATCCAAGAAGGCTACACCCATTTGACTCCCCCCTCATCAACTTCAGTGGAGACAGGGTGTATCCTAAAGGCATAATGACACTAACAATCACAGTGGGGACTCACCCGAGGCAGCTAACTTGTCAATTGGACTTTTTGGTGGTAGACTGTCCCTCATCATATAATGTGATCATCGGGAGGCCCACACTCAACCGTTGGAAAGCGGCCACGTCCACCTATTGCTTGAAGGTAAAGTTCCCGACAGAAAACGGTGTGGCCAAGGTAAAATGAGATCAGGTACTAGCCAGGGAATGCTACCAGGTCGTGTTAGCTACAAAAGAAAACCATACGTGGATGATCGATGAGAAGGAAGAAGATAAAATGGAAGCCCTAGAGATAGTGGAATTGGTTGAAGGAGAAATAGCAAGGACGACTACAATAGAGACGACATTGAGCCCAGAGATGAGGTCAAGACTCGTCTAGTTCCTTAAAGAAAACATGGACGTCTTCGCATGAAGTCACGAGGACATGCCAGGTATATCCCCAAAGGTCATCCAACACAGACTAAATGTGGATCCATAGAAGAAGCCCGTCCAGCAGAGACGACGGGTCTTCGCTCCAGAACGGAATCAAGCAATTACAGACGAGGTTAACAAGCTGTTGTTAGTAGGCTTTATTCAAGAAGTCTACTACCCAGCTTGGCTCGCCAATGTCGTCCTAGTGAAGAAAGCAAATGGAAAATGGAGAATGTGCGTGGATTTCACGGACCTGAACAAAGCTTTCCCAAAAGACAGTTTCCTTCTGCCAAGGATAGACCAGCTAGTGGATTCCACGGCAGGGCATAAACTATTGACGTTCATGGATGCATTCTTGAGATACAATCAAATAAAGATGGCTGAAGAAGACTAGGAGAAAACTACTTTCATCACTAGCCAAGGGCTCTATTGCTATAAGGTAATGCCCTTCAGACTGAAGAATGCAAGAGCAATCTACCAGAGGTTAGTGAATAAAATGTTCAGCAAGCAAATCGGAAGAAATATGGAGGTATATGTGGATGACATGCTCGTCAAGAGTAAGGAAGAGCTTGCTCATCTAGACGAAGGAAGAGCTTGCTCATCTAGACGACCTCAAAGAAACGTTCGCCACACTCAGACAGTACCAGATGAAGTTGAACCCCAGTAAGTGTGCATTTGAAGTAGCCTCGGGGAAGTTCTTGGGGTTCAGGATGTCCCAAAAAGGGATAGAAGCAAATCTAGAGAAGGTGCAAGCCATACTCGATATGACGTCACCAAGACCGTCAAGGAAGTCCAGAAGCTCATAAGAAGGATAGCATCACTCAACAGGTTCGTCTCTAAAGCGACGGACAAATGCTTACCCTTGTTCAAAACACTAAATCAAGCTTTTGCTTGGACTGACAAATGTGAGATAGCTTTTCAAGAACTCAAGCGCTATCTAAGCAATCAACCCCTCCTAAGTCCGTCCAAGGAAGGGGAAAACTTGTATTTGTATCTGGCAGTATCAACCACAACCGTAAGTGCAACCTTGGTTCGAGAAGAGGACAGGAAACAACTTCTAGTCTACTATGTTAGCCAAGCTTTCCAAAGGGCAGAAGCCATGTACCCAAGGATTGAGAAGACTGCATTTGCATTAATGGTAGCTTCGCGTAAGCTACGACCTTATTTTCAGGCGAACCCTATCTTGGTAATGACAGACCAACCAATTAAGAAGTCAATGAACAAGCTCGAGGCAGCAGGGAGAATGGTCCAATGGGCCATCGAGCTTAGCCAGTTTGACATTGAGTACCACCCCAGGACGGCTATTAAAGCGCAGGCATTGGCGGACTTCAACCGAGTTCACCATCCCCAGACGAGGATAGCCTCCCTAACGAAGCAGAACGATGGACGATACAAACTAATGGTTCGTCAGCCCAAAAGAGGGGAGGAATAAGGGTCGTCATCATCACCCAAGACAGGGAAATGCTTAAATATGGAGTTCAGCTAAAATTCCCGACCACCAATAATGAAGCTGAGTACGAAGGAATATTGACAGGGCTAAGGGTCGAAAAAGCACTATGAGCTAAAAACTTGCTCCTTCAGAGTGATTCTAAGCTTGTAATAGGGCAGATAAAGGAGAAATATGAAGTAAAGAAAGAGAGAATGCAGGAATACCTCAGGCTGACGAAGCACTTAACACAGGAGTTCGATAGGGTGGAATTCGTGCAGATCCCCAAAAGCCAGAACATGATAGAAGACAAGATCACGAAACTAGCATCGTCAGAAGAAAGATCAACGAGCATGGTTTCAGAGATGGAAGTCCAGAAACACCCCAGCATTGAAGAAGTCTCTACATTTGCAATCCAGAGCACAAGTAGCTGGATGACCCCGATCATATCCTTCCTCCAAGACGGACATCTTCCACAGGATGTGAGGAGGCCAGGAAGGTCAGGAAAAGAGCAGCCAGATTCACGATCCTAAATGACACCCTGTACAAGAGAGGCTTTTTCATGCTCTACTTGAAGTACGTTGACGAAGAAGAAGCCAAATATATTTTATAAGAGATCCATGAAGGGGTTTGCAGAGACCATGCAGGCCCTAGGTCCTTGGTGAGCAAAGTTATCAAAACAGGTTACTTCTGGCATACTATGCAGGTAGACGTAAAGGAGCTCGTTAAGAAGTGCGACAAGTGCCAGAGGTTTGGGAATGTCCAACGCCTTCCAATTGAGAGACTGGCGACGATAGGCTCCCCTTGGCCATTTGCACAATGTGGAATTGACATCGTCGGCCCACTACCCCGAGGTAAGGGACAGGTAAAGTTTCTACTAGTCTCTATCGATTATTTCACAAAATGGGTTGAAGCGAAGGCATTATCAACCATCACCAAAGCAAAAATCCAGAGCTTCGTATGGAAGAACATAATTTGCAGGTTCGGGATTCCACAGATGATCATATCAAATAATGGGCGGTAGTTCGACAGTTAAGGCTTCAGGGATTTTTGTTCAAGTTTAGAGATCAAGAGCCAGTTCTCATCCCCGAGACACCCACAAGCAAATGGACAGACGAAGGTGACTAATCGAACACTACTCAAGATCATTAAAGCCAGGTTAGACGACACTAAGGGAGCCTGGCCCGAGGAATTGCCCAATGTCTTGTGGGCTTACAGGACTACAGCAAGAACCCCAACAGCAAAAACTCCCTTTAGACTCACTTACGGCACCGAGGCAGTAATCCTGGTCGAGGTGGGAATAACCAGCATCAGACGAGAGATGTTCTACTAGGAAAGCAACGACGATAAACTGAAAGTCAACCTAGACTGCTTGGACGAAGTCAGAGATGGAGCTTTTAACAAGATGACAAAGTACCAGCAGAAGATGGCCGAGTACTGCGACAAGAGAGTGAAGCTCAGAAGACTTAACATAGGGGACATCGTCCTACGCAAAGTCACCCCGGCAACCAAAGACCCTGCCCAAGGGAAACTTGGCCCAACCTGGGAAGGTCCCTACCAGGTCGTCCATTACTCTAGACAAGGCAGCTATCACCTAGAAACCTTAAACGGGCAGAAACTGCCACGACCATGGAACATTGAGCACTTGAAGAAGTACCACCAATAGATGTAACAAAAAATTGTATTCATTTTTGAAAGCAATAAAAGAACTATTCAGCTAATGACTCAATGCAAGCAAACCCAGCAGCTTAAAAGTCAAAAATAACAAGATCCCTTAAATGGGTGTAAGTCACAAAAAATGGCTAAGTAACAAGATTCCGCCTAGACGGATGTAAGTTATTGATGAAGCCAAAAACGACAAGATCACTTAAATGGGTGTAAGTCATAAAAAACGGCTAAGGGACAAGATTCCGCCTAGAAGGATGTAAGTTATTAACGAAACCATAAAAACGACAAAATCCCTTAAATGGATGTAAGTCACAAAAAAGAAATTTTGGCTAACAAAGACTCCACCTAGACGGGTGCGAGTTATTGACGGGTCAATACCCCTTCAAAAGTACAAGTCACAACAGAAAATTTAACTAACTACAAGGTATCAATGCAGATGAAGCAACTAAGTGGACGAAGCAAGTGGGGATCATGCAAAGACAAGAATACAAACAAGTAAGTATGTAATCACGAATATAATTAAAGGCCTAAAAACAACGGGCAGCCATCATTGTTTTAACATTAAAATTAAAAGCCCATAAACGCTGGGCCAAAAACATTGTTCTTAAATTAGAATAAAAATATTGTTCTGGAATTAGAATTAAAAAAGGCCCAAAATACATCGGGCACCCAAAACAGAAAACAAAAAGAAAAAAGACAAGTAGCAGGTTCAGGCATCGGCGGCCACATCGTCAGTAGCTGGGGGTGTAAGAGCACTCTCGAGGACATCACCTTCAGGAGCCGCGGACTAGGAAGCCTTGTCAGCAGCCATCTCTTTGTCTACGTCCTCGAGATCGAGGTTCTCCAGATCCGCTCCAATAGGGTGTTTAACGAGGTATCGCCTCAGGAGCTCAAATCCTTTGAAATACCAACTGAAGAGCACAATATTATACTCTTCAATCTACTGAAAAGCCTCAACGGCCTTAGCAGCAATGGTCTTGATCTTTTCTTTGGCTGCCTGGAGCTGCTCGTCTTTTTCCACCGTCAGTTGTCGCTCAGCCCTGAGGTCGTCTCCCATGACTTTGATCTTCTCCTTCAGAGTGTTGGCCTCGTCCATGGTGATAATCAAGTCTTTTTTAAACTTTGAGTTCTCCGCCTCCAAGGCCTCCACCCTGGACACTGCAGACGCGACCTTGGCCTCTTGAGTAAGATACTCTGAGGTGATGTGAAGGCTCTCCCCCAATACCTGAAAGAAGGAACCAGATCTCAAAACAAAAAAAAACAAAAAAAAAGTGGGGGAAGATAAATTTGCACAAGTACATTACCTGGACGAGCTTATGGAAATGACGACCCACAACCTCGTTGGGAGACGTGCCCAAGAACACCTTCATCTCCTCGGCAGTGAAGGCCTCCTGCGCCCGTGCCTGTGCGACCCCAGCATCGTCCCAAACACTGGATGATCGAGAATCATCTTTATCCTTCAGCTTATCCCCGATACGTTCCCTTTTATTCCGAAGAGGAATAATTTCTTCAACCGAGGTGGCCGGGGAGGCTGTCTTCGTCGTCTTGGTGCCAGGGGTAGCTGGGGTAGCCGGAGTGACGGAGGCCCCCTTATCCATCACCCGCACGTTTCTGGCCCCAAGATTGGAAAGAGGCTCATTCTTCTTGGCCCTCATCCGGGCATACATTCCCTGATTAAATTTTGTTGTCATCCCTGCAAGAGGAAAACACTTGTTAAAAAAAGAAAAAAAGAAAAAAGGAAGACGGAATTAGCAACATGGACGAACTTAACACTTTCTATTTTTTTCCTCAATCTTAATGTTTCGTAGGACAAAAGCAGAGGGCTCTAGACCTAGGCAATGGAAAGCTAGAGTCCGCGGGTTAACCAGGTCGTCGAAATCTTCGATCGTCCTCGTGTACTCGATGGCCTTCTCAACGCGTTCCTTATACCTGCTCTTAAGATTGGGCCGTCTCTTAACTGCACAAGATGATAGACAAAAGAGTTAGTGACGACAAAATGAACACAAAAAAGAATGAAGGTTAAAAGACTAGAAGAAATAACGACGCACCTAAGTTTAGGGTTCCCCACCGATGGAGCAACCTAGAGAGATCACCCCAAACCTTGTCAGAGGGAGTCTCCCAATCATCCGTGGACACAAAAAAGAACCGGGACTTCCAGTATCTGAACGATGAAGGTATATCTCGGACGATCCTAGTCCTCCTCTCCCAAGGTACTAGTTCGTAATACCCATGCTCTTTAGACTCCTTTAAATGGTACAGATAAACGAGCTCGTTTACCTTAATCATGTCTCCATCCGTAGCAGCCAACCATATTTCCATACAGCTGACCACTATCCTCCACGAATTGGGCATAAGTTGCCTAGGAGCAATACCAAAACAACCTATAAGCTCCATAATAAATGGGCAGACGGGGAACCTAAGCCCATTCAGGAAAGCAGCTTCATATAAGCATACCTCCCCAAGCGAGAAGTGGCAAGCTCGTTCCTCCGCACGAGGAAGACAAACCCTAACCCTATCAAGAAATTGGAATCTAACCCTACATCTAGAAAGTGTCTCGCCGTCCAAACCACACACCTCCTCAAGGGCATGGAAAGCCTTAATCTCTTGAGGGACGAAGACGGCGGTATCCCCTTCCATGGGATTGTCACTAGATGACAACCCGGTTTCAAGCTCACTTGATCTCACTTCAGACATTACCCCTCGCTCCCTCGCTAAACCCTCAAACCAAGCAATTGACTGATGAAGCAAGGGTAGTAAATCAACCAATGCAATTCTCAAACTACTACCCTCAAATATAAAATTTTCAAGGTACAGAAAAACACCTAAGGATCCCCCCAAACGCGCAAAAAGAAATGAGATTGAGGGGCAAGCTATCCTAACCTCAAAGCTACTAACCATGGAAAAACAGAGAACATAGGAAAAAGGAAGATAATCCTAAAAGCCCCCCCTCCCAAAAAAAAAACCAACAACAACAAAAAAATCAGTAATCAAGCACTATTTATCTATGCCATAGAAAAGTAAAGGAAAAGAAGAAGAAAAACATACCTTAAAGGAAGCAACCACAGCTCAGCCACAGAATGTAGAGGTTTAAAGAAAATCGCAAGAGCAAAGTGGAGAAGAAGAAACACAGAGCAATGATTGAGAGATTGGGAAAAGTGAAAGGGAAAGTGAAAAGAAGGGAAGTTTAAAAACCAAGGCACAAAAACTGAATTTCAATCGGAAACCCAAGAGTCATACAGTTGAAGCATTAAACTCCACTTGTCAGAACACGCCACGTGGCCACGATGTGTGTGGCGCCGCCACCACGCATTAAATGTGGAGCGAAATCCCAAGAGCCATGCCCAGTCAGAAAACCTTTCATCTTTTGACAGTCGTCATAACACATCGTGACGACCACAGAACCTGGGGGGCAGCTGATGGAACTGACGAACTCAACTTCCTTGGACGATCTCATCAAATGAACTCGTCCACCTTGGCACGAACACAGGAGAGCCATTAATAAAAGCATTCAATACCTTGGACTGTTACCAAACAGTTGGCAAACCGTTGGAGCCTCATTAAAACCCATAATTATGAGGCTTGAGGCGTTACAAAAAAGGGCACTAAAGCCACAGTCAAGGCCCCCAACGGCTAGGAACCATGAAGCTGTATATATACACTCTGATCAGAGACAAACCAGGTACATAAACTCATCCAAAAGTATTCGTAGACACTCTAATATTCAGTCCTCTCTTATCATTCTCTAAAAAACTTCTATATACTGACTTTGGCATCGAAGGCGTGGTGGCAGGCACCACACTAGTGACCATCTTAAGGGAGCCATTGTTTCACATTTGCAGGGACAGTGACGAGGATCCAGTTTCATCTGGACGAACTTACAAGACTAATGATTTGCACTTCATTAGTAAGTTAGAGAGAAACACAAGAAATCCTGTGGTTATTCTCCAGAATTGCTATCTGTAGAACTCAACATCTTGGTTGTATCCCAGGGACAAATTTGTGATAACCCTTTAGCAACAATAGTGTGGGGGGCAAATATTGTCTAAGGAAAACGATATTGTGCCTCCAAGTTATCTATTTTCTGTTTGTCTTTTGTGTTAATCTTGTTCTTCCATTATTACTTTGTATAATATCCCCAATAAAAAGTACAAATATACGTACATGCACCTGAACACACACATGCATATAAAGTACTTTATATGTGTGTGTGTGTGTGTGTTCAGGTGCACGGACAAATATTTGTATACATTTTGACTTTCATAAAATCAAATTTTAGCTCTGCCACTAAAATGCAAATGATGATTTTGAAGACCATTTTGTCTTTGGGACATTTATGTTCAAGTGTTGTACTGTATTGATTAAACAGCTTTGGAACTTTGATTATGGTAGTGTGTTAGGTTTTTTGTTTTTTATTTTTATTTTATGGGAGTATTGTGTTAGTTTGGGCATTGTTTTAGACTCCTTAGAATCGTTTTTTATTTAGGCTTTTTTTTTTTTTTTTTTGAGAAGTTTTATTTAGGCTATATATATGATGATGGTATTGTTCTACTTTGGGCCTAACAATTATTACAATTCTATTTGGAAATTTGATTTTTTGTATATGTTGTGTTAATTTGGAAATCTGATTATGGTATCGTGTATTAGTAGATCAAAAATTGTTAGAATTCTATTTTTTATTTGCATTATAAACATGTTAGTGAAGGCAGGTTTAAAATCCAAAGTCCCCCTCCAAAAAAAAACACCCGTTAAACCTATATCGCCACAATTTTTATTTTATTTTTCTGTTTTTAAATTAGGGATCTATAGTGTTAGTTTGTTGACCGTGGCAACCAAAAAAAAAAAAAAAAAAAAAGAAGAAGAAGAAAATTCTAGACCCTATAGCAGTAGTTTTAAAACACCGGCAATAAACCCGCCACAATAATCAACTTATAGTAACGATTACTAAACCCAAAACTGAAACGAGCTTATAGTAGTGATTTAAAAATTGCCCCAATAGGCTCCACCGCAATAGAAACGAGTCTATAGCAGTGGTTATTGTGACACGTTACTTGGTAGTAGTTTGTAAAACCTTCGGTGTAGCTTTGTTATTTTGTAGTGCTTGAGGTGACTTCAAGATGATGATAAAAGTTTTAAACCCAAGATCTCATGGTTCTCATGAGACCTTAGAAATCACTAAACCAATCCCTTGGGGTTCCATATGAATGTTACTTGGGTTTGTAATAACCCATAATGTAATTCATTTCCAGGTATAAAAAAAGTGACAAATTATAGATACTACTTGTGGGGATGCAAAAACTAGCCCCCATGGAGTTCTTCACAGATTCTTACTACAATTATTCAAATAACCAACATATAAGTAAACAACAAGGGATAAACACTCCACAATGGGAAACTCAAGCAATTGATTTCTTTGACCTCATATATTACAATTTCAACCTAGATGTTACAATAAATAACTCACACGTTCCCGTAGTGTTACCCTTGCTCACTCTCTCTGACTGTTTTTTCTTCTAAATGTTCCCTTCCCCCCTCTTTTGGATCCCTTGCCTTTTGCCTCTCCTCACCCTTTTATAGCTTCAATCCTTACTCTTATCACTACAACTGTCCTGTTGCCTGCCAGAGTCTCAGGGATATTTTCCTTAATTTTATCAGTTTCCTCCCCACCCTTATCCTGGAACTCTGACTTTTGGGGGTTGTTTGTACTGTTCAGGCTGTCTTACTTGTATTTAATGCGACAGAGGTTAGGTAAGAACCCCATCATTAATGCGGGGGCAAAGTTCTTCAATCTTCTTGCATGTTCCGGAAGTTTCCCACGGTCCTGGGTATCGTCTGGAAGCTACATGTGGATTATCTGTGCACCTCGCCTCAAGTAAGGTTTGTCCCTCTCTTTCTCCACGAGAATCATTTTTCCGTGGTATTCTCCTTTCTTGGGTGTGGAGGATGGTTCAACTTCCTCTTTCTTACAGCCCGTTGTCTTCTGGGACTTCTCTCAAACATACAGGCTTGGCCTAGTTTGCTCCCGTGGCCCAATCCATTATTGGGCCTAAGGCCTAGACAGGGATTCTTCTAGTCCCCACACTACCTATATGATATACCCTTAAAATATGAAAGTATCTTATGCTTTATTTTACCTCCCAAGTGATTAACTTCCTAAGGTATTCCCGCTAGCTTTAATAGAATTTGATGATATGACAAATGTCAAATATCACCTACCGAGAAATAATTGAATAAAAAAATTCTTTGCCGTAAAACTTATGTTTTACAAGTAATAGTGAAACTTGATAAATTTCTCAGTGTAGATGGTTACTGTTCCATTCTAGATTTGAGATTGAATGAAAATTTTCTTCAATTATTTCTTAATAGATGACATTGGCAATATTTCTCCTATTAGCAAATTCCATTAAAGTTAATGGAAGTGCCTCAAACTAATTACAATCGAGGTAAGTGTCAAAAATGAAGTATAAGGATCAAAGGTCCAGGTTTAAGAGTATACCCATAGTTTTAAAAAGCGGACAAGACCCATTGGGAGCCGGGCACCAATTCGGTCTAGTAAAAACTCCTAAAACTGGTCAAAAATCGAATAAATTAAATTGATAAAAAATTGGAGAATCAAGAACAAAAATAGTTATTTGATCGTACCAGTTTTAAAAACCATGAGTATACTACTAATATTTGTAATTTACCTAAAAATATTTAGATAGTAAAAATTAATCATTAAGATCTTAAAATATAGAAAAGGTTGTTGCTTCCAATTAACTTAACCAGTAAAAAAGTTTATTATCAAATAAGACATTTAGAATTTAAACCCCACTTATACTAAAAACTAATTAGTATTTTGATTTTATAATAAAAAACAATGATCATAGAAAAAACTGAATAAGTTGAATTCTATTGTATTAAAAAAAAGAAGAAGAAGAAGAAGAAGAAGACAGATTCGGTTTCTGTTTATGGCAGGGTTTAATATATGGCCCAAAGTTTAAACGGCCTCCCTCAATCTTTAGTTGGGAAATATCTTGGGCTAAAATAACGGCCCCAGACCCACTTATGAATGTAGTTGGTTTATAGGCCGGTTTACGTAGCACTTTCAATCAGTAGTATCTGACAATTTTTTTAATGAAGACATGATTTAATACTAACGTATTAACTTCCTTTAGAGCACTAGCATTGAGGGTATAAACATCTTTTAGCTATTATTTTACCATGCAAGACAGTAAAAACTCACTGAATCCGGGTTTGTATACCTAAAAAACTTTGCAATCTATGAATAGTAAGGTTGCATAAAATAATATTTAATCTTGTGATCGTGTGTGAAGAGAAAAAGATAGTAGGAGAAAAAAAAAGATAAGAATACTTTTTATTATTTTATTAGGTAGTTTATATTATTTTATTGGATTGTATGTAAAAATAAAAACTGAAATGTAGGGTGAGTTGTAAAATGAATTGGTAAAATAGATAAAATAGTTTTTGAAGATGCAAAATAGTTTTTTTTTTTTTTTTTTTTTTTGCATCCTCGGATGCTAGTGCTCTTATAATCACTAGACCATATGTTATCTAAAAATGACAAGTACAGGTTTAATCCAAACGGGAAAAATTAATCAATCACCAGATCTATTTGCCCCGGTGGCGTTGGACCTTCTATTATTGTGTGTGTTTTTTAATTTTAATTTTTTATACATCCTCTAGGAAAAAAGGTCAGACTTTTTTTTTATAAATAGAGTTACAACTTATGATGTCCGCTTCTAATAATTGTGTTCTTAATCATCTAATGAAGATACCAAATCTCTTATTCAATTATAAAAAACTTTATTTAAGTTAACTAAAACCTACTAAAAATGTAAGACATTTTTTTTTTTTTTTTTTGGGGAGAAGGACAAATTAGCATGCCAGCCATGCATGAAACAATGATACCTTCAAGTTGAAGTCAAAATGTAGCCCTTCCAAACATTTTGCAATATATACATACATATATATATATATATATATATATATATATATATATATATATATATGTATGTATATATTAGAAGAGTTGTGAGTTAATTTGAAGTCATACATGTTGGAAAAATAGCATGGAGTGAATAAGAAATTAATATTTTCTATGTTCACTTGAAGATGTTATTATAAGTGGTGAAAATCCTTGAGTCTCACATTGGAAATAATAGAAAATATGAGATTTGGGCCGGATATTGGGTTGGGCTTTAGGTATGTGTGGACTAGGCCCACTTATCCAATTAATGATAATATTTTATTATTGAGTCAGTTATTGAGTGAGTCAGTTTGTGCACAGCAGTTGTCACTGAAACAAAATGCCTATTCAGTAATGTATAAATTTCATAGTCTCTCATTCATAAAAAACAACTTTTCAGAAAAAACTCTCCGAGTGAGAATATATATATTTTTTTCATTCATTTTTGTGTCAAAGAGAAAGAAAGAGGCATTGAGTAGTTCGCAGAGCACGGCCTTGTGTGCTTTGTTTTCGTGCTGTAGATCATTTTATCCTAGGAGACAGACGTCCACGAGTCTCAAAACACCACAGTGATTGTGTGAGGGACGAAATCTGCTTTAAAGAGATTGTGTAAAACACAAAACTTGATCTCAGTTGTTCATCCTTTTACGCATCTAGTATGTGAGTCTTTAATTATTTGCAGATTTCTATTTATATATATTCAATATTTATTTATTACTTTTGTCTATCATATCTATTTGTGTTATTACTTATTCTTAAATTTATGTATTATTCCTTTTATTTTATCACAAATAAATTATTGAAATATATCCAACCATCTAAACGCGGATTCAATTTACTCGTGTTTTACGGTGAAAGGAATTCTGTACTTATCGAAATACGTTAATCGGCAATTGTTTATATACTGGGCAAAACTTGAAAACTGGGTTTGAAATCTGTGGATTTATTGTTTATCGCAAATATCTATCTTTAACTTGTAAAGTGAATTTGTGATATTTGGTTCTCTGATAACATCAGTTTTCGTGTTTGACAATTGAATCTTTTATAGTCTGATTTGTTAGCATAGTCCATAGACTTTTCATGTATTTGCCTTCTTGCCTAAATTATATTATAATAGGCTAATTTGTCTTGTATGAATCATTGTTTGGCTGAGGTTTGTTTACATTTGTTTACTCTTTGTACGAACTTCTTTTCATTTATAGCGGTGTAGCAGTAGAAAGGAGGACAAAATTTCTGAAACAAGTTCTACCTTACACAACAATTTCTGAAAAAAAATGTTGTCCTCATGTGGATACGTGGTAAAAAATGAGCCACACAACATTTTTTTTTTTTCTTTTCGTAAAGGCCTACACAGTACACAGTGAAGAACTTTTTGACTCCTTGGCTTTGCTACAAACAATTATCTAAGGTTAATGATTAAATAATGCTATCAATGCAACTTTTTTTAAGTAGTTGTAAAATTATTTAAGTATTTATATCACAATTAATTATTTTAACTATAATGAAATTTTTTGTGAAATTTATTATAAGTATTTTTGAAAAACTAAATTTATTGTGAAATTTATTATAAGTATCAATTGTGTTTATTATTCACGTCATTTTTAGTCTGTAACGTGACATTATTTTATTGAACAAACTAAACACATGTAACATTATTTTGTGACACTTAGTGAAAAGGTATAAATGAAGAGGCTACTAATGTAAACAATATACATCTTCAAGAGGTAAAATCAAAATTTTAAAACTCTAGGAAAAATAAAGATCACATCAATAAAATATTTAAATTTCAAGTTTTTATTGAGTGTGAATTTTGACAAATACACATTCACACTATATTTTCTTCTTATAATCTCTATGCTTGTAACATTTCAAGATGATAT
Organism: Quercus tomentella; assembly: GCA_028535165.1. NCBI lineage: Eukaryota > Viridiplantae > Streptophyta > Magnoliopsida > Fagales > Fagaceae > Quercus > Quercus tomentella. Next base: position 65,902,198 of record JAPQVY010000155.1, on the reverse strand, counting down.
GAGGTCAATAAGTATCAAGACAATAAAATCTTGTTTCTTGCAACAATGGCCAATTCCTTTTGAGTCCACAATTTCTATTTGTATATGTGATGGCATGAGCTTGAGTCATTGAATATTTTTTTCCTGGTCCTGTACCACTAGCCTTATCACAGTAAGTATGTGAGAGGCCCGACCCTCAGTCCACCAACTTTTTGTTGGGACAATCCCGCATGAATTGGTAGGGTTGTGTTGGTGCCCCGTTATATTTCCCCATAGATTTAGGGTCTTACATGGAATTGACATTTATTTTATTTAAATAGTAAAAATAATAAAATCCAAAATAAAAGAAATAAAAATATTTTATTGATTAGTAGTGGGTTAGAGGTGTTAGAGATTTAGTGTCCTAAGACAATAAAACATAAATAGTAATTTTTAGTATTTTAAGTTTAAAAATAGTACCTCGCTATTTTGTGTTTCAAATGTCGTAAGAAGACCGGTTTGCTTTGGATTGAAAAAGTGTCATGATACATAATATGATGTGGGACATTAGATTTCAATTTTAGTGAAACAATATTATTTCTATGGAAAAATTTTCTATTTTTTTCAAGAATGCATGATATTCATTGGCATAATATAGTCAAAATGATAATATAACACCGACAAAAATAAAAAGTTGACAAGCATCATATTGGTGATTTTTTAAGCAAAAGACCTAACATTTCAAATAAAATATTGGGTTCAATCCCATATCTATTGAAGTACAATTTTTCATTTTCTTTGCACCATTTGAGGAAGTCAAGTTTTCCTTCTCCTTCTCCGGACATGTAGAGATGTTATGGCCAACATGTCAGGCATGCATGAAACAATGATACCTTCAAGTTGAAGTCAAAATGTAGCCCTTCCAAACATTTTGCAATATATATATATGTGTGTGTGTGTGTGTGTGTGTATTAGAAGAGTTGTGAGTTAATTTGAAGTCATACATGTTGGAAAAATAGCATGGAGTGAATAAGAAATTGATATTTTCTATATTCACTTGAAGATGTTATTATAAGTGGTGAAAATCCTTGAGTCTCACATTGGAAATAATACAAAATATGAGTTTTGGGCTGGATGTTGAGTTGGGCTTTAGGCATGTGTGGACTAGGCCCACTTATCCAATTAATAATAATATTTTATTATTGAGTCAGATATTGAATGAGTCAGTCTGTGCATAGTAGTTGCCACTGAAATAGAATGCATATTCAGTAACGTATAAGTTTCATAGTCCCTCATTCAAAAAAAAAAAAAAAAACTTTTCAGAAAAAACTCTCATAGAGTGAGAATATATTTTTTCATTCATTTTTGTGTCAAAGAGAAAGAAAGAGGCATTGAGTAGTTCGCAGAGCACGACCTTATGTGCTTTATTTTCGTGCTGTAGATCATTTTATTCTAGGAGGCAGACGTTTACGAGTCTCAAAGCACCACAGTGATTGTGTGAGGGGTGAAATCTGCTTTAAGGAGATTGTGTAAAACATAAGACTTGATCTTAATTGTTTATCATTTCACGCATTGTTCATCATTTCACACATCTAGTCTGTGAGTCTTTAATTATTTGTAGATTTCTATTTATATATATTCAATATTTATTTATTACTTTTATCTATTATATCTATTTGTGTTATTATTTATTTTTAAATTTGTGTATTGTTACTTTTACTTTATCACAAAGTAAATTATTGAAATATATCCATAAAAAATGGATTCAATTTACTCTTGTGTTTTACGGTGAAAGGAATTCTGTGTTTATTGGAATACGTTAATAGGCAATTGTTTATACACTGGGCAAAACTTGAAAACTGGGTTTGAAATCTGTGGATTTATTGTTTATCGCAAATATCTATCTTTAACTTGTAAAGTGAATTTGTGATATTTGGTTCTCTAATAACATCGGTTTTCGTGTTTGACAATTGAATCTTTTATAGTCTGATTTGTTAGCATAGTCCGTACACTTTTCATGTATTTGCCTTCTTGCCTAAATTATATTATAATAGGCTAATTTGTCTTATATGAATCATTGTTTGGCTGAGGTTTGTTTACATTTGTTCACTCTCTGTACTAATTATGCCTGCAATTTGGATTTTGTTAATATGTGCCTGTATATAATAATTAATTATTTTTGGAAAAAAAAAATTTTGAAATTAAAAAAATATTGATAATTTTTTTAATTCTTGAAAAAATATTTTTAAAAATAGATAGCTTAATGTGTATCTTTAAGACACATATTAATCGGCCCCTTTTAAATATCGGTTGGATACAATATTATATATGCTTATGACCATATAGTTATTCACGTGACTCTGTAATCTCTTTTTCTGTGTTGGCTTTGTATTGTCTATTCTACAAAGTGATTGTCAGACCCTGATTTGGTTTTAGTGCAGATTGCTTTTCTTTTGACATTTCATTGTGTTTCTTTGGTACCATGTGTAGAATACTTTTGCACCGTGACTAGTTAGTTTCTTATATAAGTTATGTTCTAGTCTGCCTTAAAGTAATACTTGAATGCAGTGCCGTGTTTAACCAAAAAAAAAAATGCAGTGCCGTGTCAATTTTTTCTAGATTGTTGTGTAATATAAAAAACAATGCTTCGGTTGGATTTTGAGAATTCAATCTGATGGAGTTTTGTTTTGACAGAAATGTTGAATGAAATTGTGTCTGTGCCTGTTGTTGTCTCTATTACTGTTCCTGTTAATCATGGAGAATAGTTAGAGAAATTTAATGGTATTGAGTTTAAGAGATGGCAATAAAAGATGCTGTTGTATCTCACGACCCAGAATTTGGCAAAATTCTTGTATGAAAATGCTCCAAAACTCAAGGAAAATGAGACAGATAGGCAAATGGTTGCTGCTGTGGAAGCATGGAAACATGCTGATCTGCAAAAACTATATTCTGAATGGATTGGACAACACACTGTATTGTGTGTATAGTTCAATCAAGACAGCAAAAGAGTTGTGAGATTCCTTGGATAAGAAATACAAGACAGAAGATGCAGGAACTAAAAAGTTCATTGTGGGCAAACTTCTGGATTACAAAATGGTGGATTCCAAAACTGTGCTTAGTCAAGTGCAAGAGCTACAGGTAATCTTACATGAAATACATGTTGAGAGTATGTCTGTAAGTGAATCATTTAAAGTGGCTACTATCATTGAGAAATTGCCTCCATCTTGGAAAGATTTCAAAAATTACCCGAAGCATAAGCGTAAGGAGATGCGGCAAAAAGACTTGATTGTAAGATTGAGAATTGAGGAAGACAATCGTTCTTCAGAAAGAGCCGTAGGGAATCACTACATGGAATCTAAAGCAAACATTGTGGAGCATAATAAGAATAAGAGGAAGTACTCTGGTGAAAGCTCAAAGCAAGGAACTAGTGGGGGTAACTTTACAAAGTTCAACGGAAAATGCTTTATGTGTGGCAAAATGGGGCATCGTGCTAAGGATTGCCATAAGCGTCAAGATCAAGGGACCAAGAAAGGCTCTCAAGCCAACATTACTGAAGTGGAAAATCTTTCTAAAGATGTGGATGATATAGACCTTTCTGCAGTGATTTCTGAAGTGAACTTGGTAGGAGGAGATACCAAGGAATGGTGGATGGACACTAGGTCTACTCGCCATGTATGTATAGATCAGAATCTGTTTTCTTCATACCATCCTGTGGACAATAGAGAAGAAATATTCATGGGGAATTCCTCAACCTCTAAGGTTGTAGGAAAAGGAAAGGTAATATTGAAGATGACTTCAGGCAAGAAGCTTACTTTGAATGATGTGCTGCATGGCCAGATATTCGTAAGAATCTTGTTTCTTGCTCATTGTTGAGAGAATGGTTTCAAATTGGTCATTGAATCTAACAAGTTTGTGCTCACAAAAAATGGCATGTACGTGGGAAAGGGTTATATGAGCGATGGGCTATTCAAAATTAATATAGAGTAAATTTGGATTTTTTGCAAGTGTTGATTTTTTTGAGAATAAACGGCAGAATTTTATTCAAAGAAAGAATAATTTTATACAAGAACAAGGCAACATCAAGGAGAGCCAAAGAAAACTGTACTAGCTACAGAGCTTTCCTTACACCTATCAAAAACAGAAGCTATATGCAAGGTTACATCAAGGAAAGCCAAAGAAAAACAAGTCTATCTTACAAACTCAATACAAGCTTCCATAATTAGCTTCCAAATATTCTATAGCATGGGCTGCAGCAGACCTGGCTAGAAAAGAGGGGTCGGGACGTGGAGTACCATAGTGAGCTTCATTTCGCTTATTCCAAATCATCTAGCTGGTTGTGAAAAATATTGCAATCTCTGGGTCATTTTTCCTTTGCATAATTTGATCAGCCACATCCACAAATGAAAGATTTGTGCAATGAGACATGGTCCCCCTTAAGCATGTGGACTTCCAAACCATATCACTGTTTTGTAAAATTGTCTCTTTGCAATAACTATTTGTTGACCGAATGTTATATTATGCGTTTAATGAACATATGTGATTATGATCATTGATAACATTGAGTGGAATTGAAATGGTTCTGCAAAACGGTGATGTGTGGAGTGAATGGTGCAATCCATTTGGACGAAACAAAGAAGAAATGAAAGAAAATTTGCAAGACACAATGAATTATGGAAAAGTCAAGTAATTTTTTTTTTTATAATTCTTTAAATGTGGGGGTGTCTTCTTAAAAAGGAGGTGACTTATTTAAAGAAGTTTTGATTGAGATACAAAACAATGACATGAGAAATATGCTACCTATTTTTAAATGTGTAATTACCAATTAAGTGTCTTGGTAGTACACATAGTGATGGTAGGTCTTGACATATTCGTCAGAGACATATTACCATGAGGCAGTTGCTCTCTAATGGAAGTACTTCCAGATTATAAAACGGATCCGTAATCAATTAATTGTGTAGACAGCTAGTAAACTGCTCATCAAGGGAAATGGGGTTAAAGCCTATTAACTAAAAATCTCCGGGATAGCAACCCAACCTAGCTGACTGGAGATCCCAAGATTTAAGTTCAAAGGGACAACCGAATCGTAGAGACTATTATTTTATCACTATGGAGATAACATCTCCCTCCCATTCCTATGATGAAATAGTGATGCCTGTAAGCGATGTTTAGGGTAAGCTTTGCTTTTAATGATTCTTATATCTTGGAATTCCGAGTGGGGTATAGCAGGATACTCTTAATAAGAATCACCTATATGAGTGTGAAGTAGGCCGCTTCTATGAAAGTTTTTAAGGCTGAATTCTCTAGAGCACTTCATGAATTTACCAGGATATGTTCAAGGCCGAAATGAATACAATTATAAGAATCGAAAAATGTCCGAAAAGGAGTTGTGTGAATTCTATTGTCTTGGTATACACAAACGGCTGAACAGTTCAAGACATCATGTTCACTGGTTAGCTAGTATATCCGATAGTCTTTCACAAAGGAAAGTTCAAAGCCACAAGCTACTTTTCTCGATATAGTAACTTTTCTTCTACTCTCTCTATGTCTGCATCATCATTTGCATTGTGTTTTAATCAATTTCTTTTCATATGGGGGATTGTTGGAAAAATAGCATGGAGTGAATAATAAATTGATGTTTTCTGTGTTCACTTGAAGATGTTATTATAAGTGGTGAAAATCCTTGAGTCTTACATTGGAAATAATAGAAAATATGAGTTTTGGGTTGGATATTGGGTTGGGCTTTAGGCATGTATAGACTAGGCTCACTTATCTAATTAATAATAATATTTTATTATTGAGTCAGTTATTGAGTGAGTTAGTCTGTGCACAGCAGTTATCACTGAAACAGAATGCCTATTCAGTAACGTATAAGTTTCATAGTCATTCATTCATAAAAAAACAACTTTTCAGAAAAAACTCTTAGAGTGAGAATATATATATTTTTTTTCATTCATTTTTTGTGTCAAAGAGAAAGAAAGAGGTATTGAGTAGTTCGCAGAGCACGACCTTGTGTGCTTTGTTTTCGTGCTGTAGATCATTTTATCATAGGAGGTAGACATCCACGAGTCTCAAAGCACCACAGTAATTGCGTGAGGGGTGAAATTTGCTTTAAGGAGATTGTGTAAAACACAAGACTTGATTTCAATTGTTTATCATTTCACGCATCTGGTCTGTGAGTCTTTAATTATTTGCAAATTTCTATTTATATATATATTCAATATTTATTTATTGATTTTACCTATCACATCTATTTGTGTTATTGTTTATTCTTAAATCTGTGTATTGTTCCTTTTACTTTATCACAAAAGTAAATTATTGAAATATATCCAACAATACACATACACTAAGCAGTGGTTGTGAGAAAATATAATAAGAATATTACAATCATAATCAATTTGTCCATGAAATTTGCAGAGTATACCATAGCACTAAAAAAAAAAAAGCGAGAAGAGAAACAAAATTACATGAATTAAAAAAAACTCAAAAAGCGGCCAAACCGAGTTGCCCATGTAATTTGTCTCTCATGAAGGGTGCTTTAGCCGTCTGATCACTTGAAACAAAGTACCCTCATGCATAAAACCTGGCTCAAAATGATCAGCCAAAATATTTCCAAGTACTTTTCTTAATTTCCTTTCACGTTCCAAACGGGGTTTAATTCATGCATGCATGCATGCAATTATTTATGGTTTCCTTCTAGCCGTGGACATGGGGTTTCCATCAAAAAGCTCATCAATGTAGTTCTCTAAATCTTCAGGCTGGAATTTTATGTACTTCTCTGTTTGTCTCCCTGAGTCCAAGAACTGCGAGAACCTCCCTAAGAACGACCTGTACGCCGGTATCACCACCGCCGATATCGAAACCCGAAGCTCCGACTGAAGCTGCTCGTCACTCACCACCCACGAGCTCTGCGTCCTGTGTATCTCATCGAACATCTGGTTGAAACTCTTGAACCTCTCTTTGAGAACCGGCTTCGCCACTTTCCCATGGACAGGGTTCAAACCCTCGTGGTTTAGACAACCCAGTAGCTTATTCCAAGTCTCTCTCTGGTAATTCTTGTGGTACTGCCTTAGATCCGACGACCGCTTTCGGCACCACGTGTCACCCATCACCGAGTAGATCTCTGCTGACCCTTTGATCTTCTGCAAGATATAGCGTCCATTGTTCATCATGAAGATATTGCTCAATGCAACGTCTTTGTACAGCTTGGCCTTCCCTTCTAGATTGGTGTCCAACAAATCCATCACAGTCATCAATTGCACAGCAAAGGGTGTTTGGTTTTCATTCTCATTGTCTATACTATTCATGAAACCATATTGTTGTTGTGTGTCGCTGCCTTCTTCGAAAGGAGGACGATTTGTCGAGTCGATTTGTTCGATCTTAGAATGTTCATTGAATACTTGCTCCAACGTTTCCTTGTACTCGCACGCGTACTTTAGGTAATTCATCGTGTAGCGAGTCAATGGATGAACTGCACCACCAGGAACCGGAGTTTTAGCGGTATCGGCCTTGATTGAGTTCTCGAGATCACAGAATATGAATATCGCCGCCTCGCCGAGGCGGCTCCGAGCGGTGTTGGTCTCTGTTTTGAGCTCATTCTCGCACTCGTCCTGAAACAAACCGTCCATGGCCGGAACCGTGTCGCGCAAGGTCTCGTAGATGTCGAGGAACTTGAACAGTTTCTCGGCGGAGCGTTTGGTCATGGCGATGCCCTCGACGAAATTGAGAAGCTGGATGAGAATCCCGCGGGTGAGGTTGCTGAAGAGGCTGGCGGAGATGGAAGGAAACTCGGCGGAGAAGACTCGATCGGCTAGGGTTTTCTCGCCGGGAAAGTACACGGTGGCGCACTGCTTGAAGGCTTTGATCCACGTGGCGATCTCTCGCTCCAGCGATTCCCAGTTCATCCTCTGAACCTCGTCGATGCTGTATTTCTCGAACCCTAGCCTCTGGATGCTCTCTTCGAACGCGTTCCTTCTCGATATTATGTAGATTTGGCAGCACTCGGACTCATAGCCGCCTGAGATCATTTGCTTCGCTATTTTGCTCAGGCCGGAAACGACGTCGTCGGAGTAGCCAGGGAAAGCCTCCGGTTCGGCGGATTCGGATTCGGACTCGGCGGTTTTGGATTCCTCGAGAAGAAACCGAAACTCCTCTTCCAAATACGACATCGCTCGCTGTTGAATCCCTCCGATGCGATTGATCAGAGAGCCACGAGACTCCGATTTCTCCTCCTCCGGTTTCAGTTCCCGAAGCGATTTCGTCAGCTTGGAAACCCGATCCAGAGACTCGAGAAAAGCCGAGTCCTCATCGGGAACCTGGCACCACTTGGCTCTTCCTTCGCCGGAAAGTTTCTGCTCCACGAGATCCAAGTATTTCTCCACCAACTCAGGAACCTCCACCGAAACGTCGTCGCTCGTCAGAGACGAGAGAAACTTGTCGATATCCTCGGAAGCTTTCTCGAGGTCAAAATGAGGATCAGATTCTTCATTCTGTGACTCTTCATTCTTGATCTCCTCTGCCTCGGAATCAAGTTTTGGCTCCGCGTCGTCTTTGGATTCCGGCACCGGCGAAATGCCGGTATGGTCGTCAGGAAGGTGGTTGTTGTTCTCCATGGTGTTGAAACTGTGAGTTTTCTTTGGTTTTAGGAACGAAAAACGAAGTGAAAGAATAGAAAATATGCGAAAACAAAGCAGAATTATCCGAATACCATTATTTCTTTTTAGAGAGTTAAGCGATGTTAATATTTTTACAATAAATCATACGTAATTAATTATTATTGGTTTAAATTTTAACTTAATACTAAGATTATTTTTTTATCCTAATAATAACAACAAGTAACAACCAACCTTTTAGAATTTATTATGAAAATATTGTAGACATTACTTTTCTATTTCTTTTCCTTAAAGAATTTGAAATGGTCGTAGTAACAATGGCGGAGATTGAGGAGCGAATGTACGGACACAAATGAACGTTAGAAATTAAATAAAAGATAATAGAGCTTTAAAAAAGAAAAAAAGAAAAAAAAAAGAAGATAATAGAGAGAAAAAATTAGTTAATGTTTGTTTGGAACAGTTGACTGGTCTTTTGTCGAGGTGGCAGTGCGTAACGCGCACCCACCACTCTCCATAATGGGCTTGGGTTTGAGGTTAATGGGCCGGGTACCCGGCCCAACTTTTGTCGGCAAAAAATCGAAAAAGCTTTTCCTTTTTTTTTTTTTTTTTTTTTTTTAAATAGCAAAAGAATATAAAATTGTCTTATAAAAATCAGATCCAAATCCAATAGCTTCCACCACCGACACCGACCCACTGACACTGAAAAAATGGGATTGAGAAGGAGAAGAGTGAGGATACGGTCATGTTTGATTGTGTGTGCGTTTTGCATTGGTATGGGGCTGCTGATGCTTTCTCTGAGAACCGTTGATTCTCCTCCAAATCCAACCGATGTTGATTTTCCAGTGAAGCTCGAAGTTCAAGAAGAGAGCTCAGGTCCCGTGAGCGGTGGCGATGCGGAGGATGAGGTTGTGGGGAAGATAGGAGGAAAGTCGGAGACTGAGAGATCATGCGCCACGGTGGAGGAGATGGGAGAGGCATTTCATGGAGGGTTCTGGAATGAAAGCCTCCGAGTCAGAAGAATTATTCAGGACCACTTTGCTCTAAATGGTACAATTTTTTTTTTTTTGGGTATCCTCATTTCTTTATGTTGAGCTGGATTTGTGTTTGGTTTCAGACCCAAGTTTGAGAATCAAAAGAAAAAATAATTGCTTTTAACCTGTAGATGATTACTTTTAAGGTTTTAATCAAATTAGGTGCATTGTTTAAAGCAAGTAATACACTTATAATGAGAGGCATGTCATACGCTTACACTAACTGCTTAGCCCGTCAGGGGTAAATGCCTCGGGATTACCCGGCAACTGGTTCTGGCAGGTGGGGTCAATTACTTCTATTGTATTACATATGATATGTTATTATATGCGGGTGGTGAGTGGTCTTATATACATTTCAATACCTTAGTTTTGTTATTGCAGTTCAATGAGGGTAATGTTCTAGTTTTCTTTTGTGATTAGAGTAGGCTTTTGTATAAGGTAGGTGAACTTGGAAGCATTTGGGAATGATTAAGTAGTTGCTTATCTAGTGTGAGTTCCTCCCAAGCTTAAGTACAGTTTGGTATAAGTAAAAGGTTATGATGCTAAGTGGGATAGAGAAGGGTTTCGCGGTGTGGCATGAAGGGTTATATATAGAAGCGAGTAAATTTGATTGCTTCCATAATTTTCATGAGGAATGTTAGACTGTTAGTTACAATCACAACATAAATTTAATTAAAAAATTCAGAGCTAGTAGGCATTGTACTTCTAGTTTCAAAATTTCTGAGCATACCTATAGCTATCCTCATGCTCATGGATTTTTTTTTTTTGGTATACGGTGTAATGTAATCCAGTTTACAATAAGAATATCCCTTTAAGATGCCATTTTTCCTATAAAATTTATATTTTGAGTCTCTTACTATTGGTACCATGTAATGATCTTATTAGGAGTATGGAAGGAAAAGTTTTGAATGAAAATCAAATAATGCCTGGATGCACATTAGTTTCAATGCTGCCGCCAGAAGAAATTGGATTTGCACCTTAACAAATTGTGTATCTTGTGCCACAGAAGAAACTGTCTCCAACCGTTTCAATAGATTTATGCTTCAGGCATTCTTAATTACTTGTTGTTCCTTTGAATTTTCTTAAGTTGTATAGAAGCTTCCTGTGCATTCATTTGATATCTATAAATATTGATCCAATGATTTTCTATATATTTCTTTTTATTGGTCATTGACATCATCATTATGTGCCTTTGTAATGGTATGTGAAGCATGTCATTTCTTTATGAGAAACTGGTGCTTCCTGGAAAACCACTTGTGTAGAAATTTGTGATGGGGAGAGAGAGAGAGAGAGAGAGAGAGAGAGAGAGAAGACATGAGAGTTTATGAATTTCAGCCTTGTGGCCTACATGCACGGGAAAAGAGCCCAAATGAATCCATAATTATACTGGAAATTACACACAAAAGTCAATGATAATTTTGAATATGAATTGCATATTGATTGCTTCCATCCTACAATTTTCTTTAGCAATCAATCTATTGATTTATTAACCAATCTCGGGCAATTATTGTCTTGATTTGGCCATCACTGACATGGACAGGACAGTGAATTATACTTCTTAACAACTTGTGAGACTTAGAAGGTCACATGGTTAACTTTATCTCAGGTGCTTCAAGAGTGCGAAGTCTTCCTCCGGAGCAGTTCTGCAGACATGGTTTTGTGATGGGGAAATCATCTGAGGCAGGTTTTGGAAATGAAATGTACAAGGTCCTAACTGGTGCAGCACTAAGTATAATGTTGAACCGGTCTTTGATCATCGGGCAAACCAGGCATATTGGTCTTTCCTCAAGCCTTTCTGTTCTGTATCATTATGTTGTTTTTATTATTCTTCCCATAACAACCTGTATTTTCTGAAAGGCTGATGCTATGGTTTATGCTTTTATCATTGCATTATACAGTATTTGGCTTCATGGTCCTGTTAACTTTGAATGTTTTAATCAGTTTACTGGGATAGCGTAATCCACAGAAGGTGAAATGTCTTAGAATGCAATCTTCCTTGGATGCATTTTACCATATTTGTTGTCCAATTTCTGGGGTTTGCTCTTTTTTTTGTTTTTGTTTTTGGGAGTTGGTGGGTTTGTGTGTGTGTTTGGGGGGGGGGGGGGGGGGGTGGGGGGTGGGGGGTGGGTGGAGCACTCAATTAGAACAGCATATTAGAGTCCAGGACTGACAGAGATATATATTATATGCAATTGCTGTATTGTTAATGCATTTCATTGATCTGATTTTTTCTTTGCTTCTGTCTTTAGGAAGAAATATCCTTTTGGTGATTACATTTCTTACTCGAACCACACTTTTACCTTGAAAGAAGTCAAGCATCTGTGGAGACACAATGGCTGTGAGAGAAAGTATAAAAGGCATCTGATTATGAGGACTGATGATTTCGAGAAGCCATCTGAAACAAATGTCCTCTGTAGCGATTGGCAGAAATGGAAGCACCCTATCATTTGGTAAAGTGAGAAAACTTTTGCTAATAATCAGTCACTCATGATCAGCAATCATCACTTGACTTTAACCTCAGTGCTGCAGGTTGCAAGGTACCACAGATGCAACAGCAGCTCAATTTTTCTTGAAGAACATACACCCTGAGATGAGGAATGCTGCTTCTAATTTATTTGGACAGCCAGAGTCTCTCCAATCTCGGGCTAACGTGTTTGGGGAGCTGATGAAAGTCCTCATATCTCCTACAAAAGATGTAGAGGAAGCAGTAAATTGGGTTATTGGGGGTGGGGTGGATCCTGATATCTCATTGCACATGCGGATGCTTATGAATAGGTATTGCAACTTACAGTCAATTCCTTGACTGGGAGCAGCTACTCATAATTTGTTTTCCCTGATCTGTGGCTCTGGTAGTAAAGTGTGGCAGGTTGGGCTTAGAATAAGTCTTAGTTTCACATCTTACATATGTATACGTGTGTGTGTGTGTGTGATTAATAACTGAGGTCCATGAAATAGGGTTTTCTCATTATGAACTAATGATTTTACTGTAATGCACTTGATATCACCGTATACAAAATAGATCCTAGCAGAAGAACGAGAACCCTTATGAAAAGGAATAGTTCCAGAAAAATGGTGACCAGGTTTGCTTGATAATTGCACTAGTTCTTTGTTCAAGTGTAATTATTATGAACAACAACTTGTAGTTTATAATTTTTGCACATGGAATGCTCCTGGATTCTTCCAAGAGATCTTTTTGTAAATGTGTCCTTTTAGTCTGGAAATTAACCAGAAATTGTGTTAAATATTTGGGAAAAGAAAGGTACTAATTTATTAAATTTTTTAGTTTGTCCCTTCACACATGTTAGGAACAACGATATGTACAATGCTTTTAGAAAGCACACAATTTTTACATGATGAATGAACATACTTAAAATGCTGTGGAATGTTCATTGTGCTCCAAGGGTATGACTTTAACTGATACTGATTAAGTACAATGCTTTAATAAAGCACACACTTACAGATGCTTTTACATGATGAATGAACATACTTAAAATGCTGTGGAATGTTCAATATGCTCCAAGGGTATGAATTTAACTGATATTGATTCGGGTTCTTGTATTCTATATTTCAGATCTGTAAGAGCTGTACGAGCTGCATTGAATTGCGTCAGAAAAGCCATACGCATACGAAACCTCATGTCAAGACCAAAGGTGGTTTTAGTGTCAGATAGCCCCTCTCTTGTTAAAAGTATCAAACCAGATTTAAGTGAATTTGCAGAGGTAATTTAGTCCGTGTACCAAATCATAAAGCCAACACATCATTCTCGATATGTATATGCCATCCATACAGGTCAATCCCGTCAGAGTTAAAACTTCTTTTCAATAAATGATGCCCTTTATTCTGGTTATATTTGTAACCATCATAACTTGAATACCTAGTCAAATTTTCACCAAAATACATTACTTCTCACTTTCTCCATCTCTCCTAGATCCAAGTTGCAGTTTATTATATATATTTTTGTACCTAGTTTGAGTTGACCTCTAAACCCCATATCAGTTACACCATGCAAATGTCTGATATGCACATTTGATTTTAATTCATCAATTCTTTTCCCAGGTACTTCATTTTGATTTTAAACTTTTCAAAGGGAATATATCTAGTGGCGATAATGGATTGCATAATTCAGATTTTAGGGTGAAGGATTGGGGCCCCGCACCTAGATGGGTCGCATTTGTGGACTTCTTTCTTGCATCACGTGCTAAGTATGCTGTTGTCTCTGGGGCTCACAGGCGTGTTGGGACTACCTATGCTCAGTTAATAGCTGGGCTGGCTGCAGCATACAGTCTTGGTAAGTCTTTCATTCCTTGATCTGTATTAGTGTTATTCAGATGTGATCGGATGTAAACTTTCTGGTCTAGTTACTTATCCCGAAAAAAAAAAAAAAAAAAAACTTTCTGGTCTAGTAGTTAAATTGGTTGTCATAATCTTTCAGAGGAGAATTCTACGGGACCAAGTTTTTCATTCTTAAGTAGCTTCCAAAGTAATTTGTTAGAAGAAGGTTTAAGGCCTCAGGTTGGATGGGGACATGTCTGGAACAGATTTGCTGGTCCATTGAGTTGTCGTCACCAGCCCAGTCAATGTGCTTTCACACCGCTTCTGCCTCCAGCATGGTGGGAAGGACTTTGGCAGTCCCCAATTCCACGGGATATCCGGAGGTTGGCTGCCTATGGTGTCCAGTTATCTGGCTTTGGAACTGTTGATGAAGATTATCTTCAGTCATTCTGTAAGTCAAGAAAAACTGTTGTGAAAACTGTACCATTCATTTTGTAATAGTTGGAGTTGCATTTTTTATTCTTCTTATCAACGTAACCATAATGATGAGAGAATTTTTATTCAACTTCTTTCCAAATCCATTTCTATTGTTGTGAAACTGATGTAGCTGAATAGCTAGATTTTTGGGGAGCTAATTTGTTTCTCTCAACTTATCACAAGCACCACAAAACAAGTAGACCCACGAGACATGTTTGAGTTGCGTTGCGTGTGTTTTCATAATTAGAACTCTGCACTAAGATTGGTAACGATATGGAACACTAAAAATTTATGTTGTAAATTCCTAACGTACTCTATTGTAAATTCCTCGTAGGTATCAAGAAAAATTTATATCAATCACAGTTATGATACCAAATCTAAAGCAAAAAACAATAACATTAAGATTTGGTAACGGTGTGGAAAATTAATGCAGAACATCTTCAATGAAAAAGCCTCTTCAAGGATAATCTCATTAGAAAATCTTTTTTTAAAATTTTTTTTATTTATTATTAATAATGGCAAAAAGAATCTTGGAGTTCACAATGATGAATACAGAGGAATAAAAAATAGAAAGAAATCATATGGGAGGTCTAAGTGAGTGTTTGGATTGCACTGAAATGGGAAATATGTCTGCGTTTTGCTGAAAAAATGTGGGTTTTATGGCACTGTTTATGAACTTACAAAAGTCATTCAAACATAGATTTCAATATAAATTTGGGTCCTGGAGCACTATTTACACATTTAAAATTATTTTGTTACAGTGTTTTCAGTTTTTAGCAATAAACAGTATTCAAATAGACCCGAGAAGCTAGGAATTCAATAGTGGATGAACAATCAGTGAAATCCTAACACCTTGACTGATCAAAAAGCGTGTCACTTTAATTGACCCAAGGAGTACTCGGTGTTCTCAAGCAAACGATGATTTTGTTCCTTTCCAAACAACTCACATCAAGCACCCAGAATTTAAGTTCCAAATATCCAAACCATACATCCCAAGCCAATTCCTCCGACAAAAGTCACAAAACATTAAGCTCATAACCGCTGCATGACCTAATGATTATCTTTAGAAAGTCCATTATAAAGGAACATTTACAATAGTTTATACTCAAAACCTTTGCAATCCTAGACTCTATGTAATCTTTGCATATGTCTCACTTGACTTTTGACTGCATTAGTCCTAAAACCTCTAGAATCCTTTTATACTGATATTATCTACAAATGAATATCTTCTCCATGAGCCAAAACCTTTGGCACTCTCAAGAACTTCCCAAAGATTTCCAGTAGTAGCGAACTCGCCGGAATCAAACTTTGTGGTTTCAAGAACAATTTAAAACTTAAGGTGTATAGGTACACAACAGTTTTTCTTGTTTTAGCTATAGAAACTTGAATGATTCTGCTTAGGCTTAAGAAAAAGGCTTCAACATCCGAAGGTTTTAGCTTTGGTACAACATCCTTTCTTACCTTTAAGTTTCGTGCAATAAATGGTTTATATAGGTGTACAAAATAGGATTAAAACCTAACATAAACCTTTCTTTTAGCAAAATTCAGATTGCAAATCCTGACAATTTCACTTGAGCAATCTTTTCCTGCTCAAGTGAAACTCTCAGAGATAACACATTTTGCTAATTTCAAATGACTATATCTCACTCATTTCAAATCCAAATTGGCTCAAATTTTTGCCAGTATCGAAGCCTTAGATGTCTTATTTCTAGTGAAACAATTTCACTTAGGAATTAATTATGGTGAAAAAGATATGGGCAAAAGTTCATCAAATCATAATATTTGTGCAAATCAAAACCTTTTTGTCTTTGAGCAACTTCTAATCTTGACTCAACCCTACAATTTTAATAATACAATCGATTTTGACATGTTTTGATACTAGGGATTTTTCAATTGCCAACACATCTATAAACCTTCACATTTTTCTTTCTTTTTTTCTCTCCACTAGTGGCAACCAGCTAACCACACTAATAGAAAACTAACATTGTTACCTCAGCTTTCTGACCTCTACGATGCAATGTTAGCCCTTATTTTGAAAAAAACCCACTATGTCAATGCAATGCACTTTATCCCCAAAAAAAAAAAAAATAAAAAAATAAAAAATTAATTGTCTGCAGTTATGAATGCCCACAATGGAGTTACTCTATTAGTTATTCTAGGACCACAATCAATTCCACAACTATCTTATGTGGCAGATTATAACTGGTTGTCTATTAATTTTATATAAATATACTATTTTTTTTCCATCACTCACAATTAGTCACATCATATGTGAAAATTATTGAAGATTTTTAGTGCACGCGGCTATACTTCTAGTGTTGTAGCTTTGTTTTGGTGAAACACGGCTCAAACACACTCTATAGCCACGTTTTTGTAAACACAGCTGAAAAAAACGCAGCTAAAAAATGCATTTTTTTTAGTGATTGATTGTAGTTCTAGAATTTTTCGGTACTCTAGTGAAAAATTAAAGATAGTAAATTGCGCTTTATTTGAGCATTTATAAGGTTGAAAGTCTAAAATATTTAGGAGAGAACAATTTTCAAGAAGTATGAAAAAAAATAGGGAAATATGAGAGAGAGAGAGAGAGAGAAGGATTTGCCAATTGCCAACACATCATTGAACCTTAACCATTTCCTTTTTTGTTTTCTTTCCACCAGCAGCAACTAGTCAACCACACTAACATAAAACCGCAATTGTAACCTCAATTTTTTTTACCTCTATGATGCGATAACAACTCTTATTTTGGAGGAAACCCACTACATGCCGATGCGGAGCAAAAGCGTCTTAAAAAACGAAGAATTGACCGCAATTTGCAAGCTTTGTTAAAATTTGGGTTTCAATTATAAGTTTTAATAGTTTGGGAGAGAAAAGTATAAAGACCACTTAATTTAGAGTGGATTTGTGCAATTAACCCTTTAAGGAATAATGATAAACGTGCCTATTTTATCAATAACATCAATTTTGGAAAAAAAAAAGTAAGGATGTAAGATTATGACTTGACACTTTTAGTTTTAGAGATCAAGCTTGTCATTAGAGAAAATTTGACAAAAAATAGATCCATGGCATCCGCATATTGGGCTCATAATGATTACTTTTTATTTTCAGGTCAAGATATCAATTGATTTTTAGTATAGGCAATTTTTGAAACCATTATTTTATGATATGTGTTTAATTAATTAATATTAAAAAATAGATTCTTAAAAGTATTAATAAATAAAAATTTAAATTAGAGAATTTATAAACTATATAAAAGAACTTACTTAATTTAGTTCTAATTTTTTTAAAAGAAGATCAAATCTAATTCAATGAGATTCTGTTTAATATTGGGTTGCTTTATCTAAAAAGATAGTGAATTATTTTAGAAATTTTTTTAACTCTAAATACCAAATGGGAGTGGAGGGTGCTTGGTTGGGGGAAAAAATTTGGGAGAAAATGGTGGGCTGCAAGAGTTTTTTCTCTGGAAAAATTATTGAATACTCCGGGATTACAATAAATGCGTACTCCCTCGTCTCACATAAATTGTGAGTCCAACCATGAATTTAATTAGTTGGACCCACAATTATATGAGAGAGGAGTATACATTTATGGTACTCCGGGAGTATCCAATAATTACCCCTTTCGAGAAATTATAAGCTCCACATGGTAGATAAGTGATGTGGTTCACCATTCTACTAAAAGACTCACACCTGTTTAAAATTGCTAAGTTCAATTTTTTTTTTTAACAGAAACTAATTACCGACTCAGCAATTTTAAACAAGTGAGAGTCTTTTAGTAGAATGGTGGACAAGTGACGTGATCCACCAGAGAACAATATAATTTCGCGGATTTTAGAGAGAATGGAAAATTGAGGAGAGAAAAGTGGAGATAAAATATTTTTAGTAAGTATTTGGTTGGGAGAGAGAAAAAAAAAAGTGGTGAGGCCCGGGTGTTTTTTCCATGGATCCATCAAATTGTTTTCACCCCAAATTGAGAGAAAACTGAAAGGAAAACAAGACCAAAAATTCTAGACAAAAAAGTCCTTGTAAGCTCCCTACGTGTCTGTTATTTTTTTTCTTTCTTGGTCATCTGTTTCGGTTTGTTTGCTACTATTGTGTTTTTCTATTTTCTTTTTCTTTTGTTTGTTTGTTGAACTAGTTTTTTTTTTTTTTTTGGTTTGTTTCTGTCAACGTGCAGTGGGTTTTATTTTGTTTCATTTTTTTTTTGGAATTAACGGGAGGCTTTCACCTCTAATTAATATATATATAATGGAAATGAAAACTGAAAACTTTTTCTGAAAGTACTGTAAATAAAGGTAAAAGTAAGCTGAAATAGTACAATGGGACCCATGAATAGTATCAAAAAGTACAGTGAGACCCATGAATAGTGGCAAAAATAAGCTAAATAGTAAAATAAGTTGGCAAAAATAATCTTTACCATACGGACACTTAATGATTATAAAAAAATTTATTTATTATATTATGTAGTAGGGGCATAGGAGTAAATTTATACCAATTTCATTTTCCATCATCTTATTTTTCTTCTCAACCAAACAAATAAATTTTTCATCTCTTTACTTTTCCATTCTCCTAACCAAATACATATGAGAGAAAATTAAATATTTTTTATCCTTCCACTTTTCTATCCTTTCTACATTTTCTATCCTCTCACTTTTATATCACTCCAACCAAATGGACCCAAACATTTAGATTTTATTTATTATTTATTTATTTTATATTGACAAGAATATTTTTTCTTTTCATCTTTTTTTTAGTTTTTTTTTTTTTTTTTTTTTTTTTTTTTTTTTTTATGTAATAGGGACATTAGTAAATTTATACAAACTATATTTTTCTATTTTTTTTAACTAAACAAAAGAGTTTTTCATCTCTTTACTTTTCCACTCCTCCAATCAAACACACATAAGAGAAAATTAAATATCTTCTATCTCCTAACTTTTCCATCTCCAACCAAACAAAACCTTAGAAAAACTATAAATATCCATTCCTCAAAAAAGAAAAATTAACATCCTTACTACCTAATTGATAGGGATTAGGAATTAATGATCCTCCCAAATTTCCAATATCCCAATTGTTATGATCCACATGGTGCAAAATAGAAATAAATTTTTTTTGGGGGAGAAATTTAGAAATGAAATATGTACATAAATACTACTAGTTTCTTTTTGGCTGAAAATATATAGCTAGGTTTTTTTTTTTTTTTTTTTTTTTTTTTTTTTTTTTTTTTTTGGGTTAGTATAAATGTAAAATACATAGCTAGTTCTTAATACATTGTAATCTTAGAAGGAAAGAAATCATCCCAATATTACTGAAATCAGTGCTGACAGTCATATATGGACCAATCTCGAAAGCACAAGATTACATTACCATTTATGCACATATTTACATTCATGAGTATATTATATACTATGTATATATCCAAAAATTTAGAAGGATAAGAACAACAATTTTTAATTTCTTTTATATTAATTATTAAAAAAAAAAAAAAAAAGTTGACCAAGGAAATGAGTGCTACGTGATTGTCTGATCACATCATAAACTCAGATATACACAAGACATGTACAACGTTGAGATTCTATTAAACATCGTGTTCTCAACATTCATTTCTAGGAAGACGTGCGTTTGAGACTTGGAACCCAACATTTCCTGATTGATTTCCCTGCCTACATTGTAACTGGTGTGCACACACGTATACCTTTCTCGGCCTTTTGGCTAAGATTAAGTGTGCACACACGTTGTCCCAACACAACAGGTACAACAAACTCATTTCATCGTTCTATTTTTGTTTTTTTTTTTATCTCAACGTAGCCAAGGTGATTGTTTTTTTCATTGGCACCTGAAAAATATTCTTGGGTTTTTTGTTTTTGTTTTATGAAATAGAATTTGGTTTTGATAGGAAGCAAGAAAGAATGAGCCGTTGTTTTGGGTTTCGGAAGAAATGGAAGGATATAAAGCTGAAGCTTGAAGATGAGGTCAGAGATGTTAAGGATAATCGCAAGCCTGCAATAAAAGATGTTCATGATGCATTATCTTCAGGTTGGTTTGTATGATTAATATATATGCATATTGATACAACTTTTTGATGGGTTTCATTGATATGTAATGATATGGTTCTTAGACAATTTGTTTTTGATTTTTATGGTTTTTTTTTTTGAAGATTTCCCATGTCTGAATTTTTCGTTTCTCCATTACCATGTCTGAATTTTGCTTTTGATTTTTATGGGTTTTTGGAGATTTAATTACCATGTCTGAATCTTACTGCATTTAGACTTGTTCGGCGCGCTGCATGTAACTGAGGATGATGTTATGTTGACATTACTTAGATTCTAATGTATTAGGCCAAGTGTGGAGAATATAACTCCAATGGGTCTGTGATCTTAGATTTTGTAGTAAAATCCAAGTGGTGTGACATTACTTAGATTCTAATGTATTAGGCCAAGTGTGGAGAATATAACTCCAATGGATCTGTGATCTTAGATTTTGTAGTAAAATTCAAGTGGTGGTACTAAGCATATTCTATGACCCCTAAATGGGATTCTTGTTGATATATAAAGTTTTTTTAAATTTTATTTATTTATTTATAATAATAATTCGATAGTTGGGGGATGGGAGATTTAAACCCTGAATGTTTTTATTGGAAACACTAAGAAGTGTCAATTAATTGAGTTACAAGACTCTTGGCTATTCTTTGGTTTTTGAGAAAATATCATATTTGTCATGTTTTGATGGTCCATATCATAATCACTTGAGGATCATGACACTTTTACTTTAGTTGTTAAGGGATTAAGTAGTATTAAAAAAAGAAAAGAAAAAGAGAGATAAATAGCAACTTTATACTATAGATCGGCGCTGGTTATTCAGATCAGCGTGTTTGGCTCAAGCATGTATGAGCAGTGCTCTTGAGAATGCATTAAAATAATCTCAAAAAAATTCAGTCTTGAGTTGCAAAACAAATATTACTTGATCTTAAATAAAGCCAGCCGTATCAGCTATTGAAATTGACTTTGCAAACAGGAAGATGCAATCCTATTATGTTTGAAGATGCAATTCATTTTATCACTGACTTGCTGAAGCGGCCACATAGTCTTTGTCATTGCTTGCGCACTGGGAATACTGTATTTCCAATTAAAATTCAACAAACAGTTGGAATAGCCACTATACTTTACTAATTTCTGTCAGGATTGATCACTATTAGCCTAATTGTGTAGAGAAACGTGGAACCCTGTCTAATCCAAAGACTATTAGGATTCTGAGGTCTGAAACCGGCATTGTGAGCTTATCTTTTGGTTGGAATGCATGATTTGCACAATGACAACATTGCAACACCTTGTGTTTTTACTTTTTGTATTTCTTACTTTTTCAATGGACAATTTGTGGTTTTTATGTTGCTCATATATTTTTTGAGAATATATTTGGTTTTCTTGTCAACAAGAAAGCAATTCAAGTGAACTGCCCCACCTTATTACAACATAGGGACAGAAGGGAGCAGGTTGTGTTTCAAATAGTGATCAATATATAAATTTCGTCACACTTCTTTCTCTTTTATTTTCCTTTCCTTAACTCTATACTGCATATATGTTCACGTAACAAAAACCCTGACAAATTATTTGACATGATTCTCTCTCAATTGTAGTAAGTTGATTGAACACCTCTATTGAGTTCAATATGCACTAATTTCTTTATTGCTGCTGGCATCTCAGATGTTTCTTTATTGTTGAGTGGAGGTGACTGCTGCATGTAGCTTTTACTCTAGACTAATAGCAAAACTTTGGTCCAAGCACATGTACTATATATTTTATCTAAATTCAACAACAATGCTGCTATAATCTCAATACTAGGTGGTAAAAGACTTAGAGTCAGTTCTCTATTACTCACATTTACACATGAAACATTTAAACGTATCATTGTACCTTCCCATTGAAGGATATAATCACTGTCTTGGGCTCCTTTCTTAATTAGTGGTAATGTTTTGTACTTATCCAAAAAGAAATGGTAACGTGTTGAGACTCCAATTAGGTCACCTGAGGCCAATGCTATTTTGAATCCATTGGTAAATGAATTGTGATGAAGGCCATTCATGTAATAGGTTTCAACCAAAAATACAAATGCGTTATCAAACTTGTTTACAAAACCAGTTAACAACATAACAACAACACTATTCATAGATGTAATTTTAAAAAAACAGGACCATCATGTTCATCAGGGAAAAAAGGACTATCTTATGATTGTAATTTTATCTTAAGCTTTTTAGAATCATGATATATTTGTTAGAGAGCTTTGCAGCAATTTACTGAATTTGGAAGTTTCTTTCCTTTGCTACAGCTGATAAAAATAGTTGTTTTGGACAATAAGATGCAGGGTCGTTTGTCTGCTTGGATAGCCAATCACCGTTCACGTTTCTTCTTTTTCTTCTGAACTATATGTTGACTCTGATTGACATGATATAATTCTTCCCTGTTCCTTAGATATACTTTATGCTTATGGAAATTATAGAACTTACAGCACTTGCTTCAAAATTCAATGTAGAATCAAGACTGGGATCAAATCCCCCAAAGGATGACTCAAAAAATCCTGATAAGCCTCCAACATACACCTATCGAGAGCTTGCAACTGCAACAAATAACTTTAGGGAAGAAAGCTTTATTGGGGAGGGTGGATTTGGGCTTGTGTACAAGGGAAAGTTAGAAAGAACTGGTCAGGTAAATCATTTGATGGATGAAAAGCTTATTTTTCTGGACTTCATTCTCCTACAATGGTGGCCATATACTTTTCTTTCATTTTTATTTTTGTTCTACTTTTGGCTTGCATTTTCACAAGAATTTTCATGGTTTATTTATTTATTTAACATTGAAAAATCTATTATTGTTAGCAGGTTGTGGCTGTTAAGAAACTTAACCATTCAGGTCTCCAAGGGGACCCGGAATTTCTGGTGGAAGTTCTCATGCTTACTCTTCTGCGTCACCCTAACCTTGTCACATTGTTTGGTTACTGTGCTGAAGGGAATCAGCGTCTTCTTGTATATGAATATATGTCCTTAGGATCCTTGGAAGGTCACCTCCATGGTACTTTATTAGATTTCTGATTTTATTACAGAAGATTAGTTCCTCATATGTACAAAACCAGATCATTTGTATTCACCCCCCATAAAAAGCTCAGATTACTAAGATTATACTAAACTTCACAAGGTTAAATAAAAATTTGAAGGAATTCAGGAAAAATTAAAATTTTATGCTTGGTTTAACTTTTTAAAAAGGAACAACTAGAATTTCTCATCTGAATCACAAAATTCAAAATAGACATTTTTCATTTTTGCTTCCCTTTTTCGGTGGGGGGGAGAAGGTCCAGGGTTAGGATGGAGTTCCTCTCTAGAAATGAAAAATGGATTAGCAATGATGTTGTGTGGTATTAATGTTTCTACTTTTTCTTTGTCTGTAATTACGCAGCGCTATGCTTTTGCATTCAGCATAGATGCTTGATCAAATCGAAATTTAAATTCAGTTGGAAATTTAATCCTTGGACATTATTATGATTCAAGAACAAGGGTGTTCACTCAAGTTAAGAGTTGAGATTGAGATACATCTTAGGCTACATTTACAATGCAATAGTCTGAAACACAATATAACCTGTGTATCACTATTGCCTTGTTACATTTTTCTGAGTAGGAAGAAAAAGAACAAAGAAAACCTGTTTAGCCATTTCTTGGATGGATATCTACTCATTAAAGAAATTATAAAGACATTTTCCAATTTATTTGAACTAAAGTAGACTATCTAGTACAGTTTTTACATGATGTAATTTGAACAGGTTGTTAATTAACATTACTTACTGTTCTGTTGAACATATGTTATCCATTATCTTCTTAATTGCCTATTGTTTGAATGATGATCCCATGATTTCTCTGCAGATCTTCCACCAGATAAGGAGCCTTTAGACTGGAACACTAGGATGATGATAGCTGCTGGTGCAGCCAAAGGATTGGAGTTTCTGCACCATCAAGCAGAACCTCCTGTTATATTCAGGGACTTAAAGTCAGCTAACATATTATTGGGTGAGGGGTTCCATCCAAAACTTTCTGATTTTGGGCTAGCAAAATTTGGTCCAAGTGGTGATAAATCGCACGTCTCCACCAGGGTCATGGGCACTCAAGGTTACTGTGCCCCTGAATATGCTACAACTGGAAAATTGACATCAAAATCTGACATCTACAGTTTTGGGGTAGTTTTGTTGGAGCTGCTAACTGGACGGAAAGCACTAGATGACAACTATGGTCGTGATAAACAGCTTGTTGAGTGGGTAATTCAATTAATGTCAATCTACATTTCTATCACTTTGCTGAAAGGATTACATTTTTATAGATTCTCAAAGGGAAATATCAATTGCACTATTTGTTTAGAGCATTTGTCAGTAAAGTTAGCATATATGTACATGCCAGAGGAAGTAACCATCTCTGTAGGGTCTTCTCAAGTGATTTCCCATAGCAATAACTAATTCCAGTTGATTATGTCAAGTGAATATGGTTAGTCATTCGGAGGTCTGCATGTTGGATGTTGATAACATTGCATTCATTCTCACGTTCATGTTGAGGGTTTTAGTCATCTTTTTGGGTCTGCTTGATGTCTAAGTTCATCTATTGAGTGAGTGTAATTGGTCTATGCCACTGGGTTATGTATTTTGACAATTAGAGGCTATAGGCGAAGATTTCATATCATTGTTAGTTGCATATATACTGATTTTGATAGTACTCATTTTGGATGTTTCCTATGGCTAAAGCTTACCATAAAAGTTTCTGTACATGGTCAAGTTAAGTTTGTGCAGCTCTCTACAAAATACACAAGATTATTTTTTTTTTTTTTTCAACTCATGAATTATCAGAGTTTATTCATATTCCTCATGTTTTTAGGCACGTCCTATGTTGAAAGACCGCAAGAGAATTACAGAGTTAGCCGATCCACTGCTGAGAGGTCAGTTCCCAGAATCTGTCTTTAAGAAGACCGTAGATGTGGCAATCTTGTGTCTCCAAGAAAAGGCCAATAATCGGCCTTCCATGCAGGATGTGGTGACTGCTTTGAATTACCTAGCTTCCCGCAAGTATAACCCAAATAAGGCTAACACGGCTGAAATTAAGGGCATTGAAGATTACTCTTCAAGTGGAACAAACACGTCAAACATAGGCTCTCCAATTGGAACAAAGTTGTTGAACATAGGTGTAGACCGCGAGCAAGCTGTTGCAGAGGCCAGGATGTGGGGAGAGACCTGGAGAGAAAAACGACGAAAAAGTGCAAATAGTAGTCCTGAATCTCATGATGGCTTATATACGTAGTTAAGCATAATTCCTTACTTCTTGTTTTCATTGTTTGGAAATATTTAGTGAGTAGAGAAATTATGCCATTAAAAAAAAAAAAAAAAAACTAGAATATACAATGTCAGTGGAGAAAATAGGAGATTGAGACCATAGCTTAGTTTGAAGGGGATAGTCAAGGATGAGAGAAAGTCTGAGAGCTCTAGCATGGTATAGGTTCATTATAGAGTCATTGTTGAAACTGATTCCGGTTTAGCAATATATCTCTTTCTTTATTTCCCCTTTAGCTTTTGGTAACTACAATATATGTCTTTCATCATCTTATCAAATAATGGTTGATTTGATCTCTAATAAATGTTGTGCCTATGGATAAATCTGAAGGCCAAGCCTTAGTCTTCTTATTTTTATCTTATGCTGCCTTGCATTCTGCCTTGCGTTCTGCACTGCAAAGAATCCTATATTCAACCAAATTCAACACCCTATATTCAACAAAGAATTCCCACATAGATCAAGTAAAACAATTGGCTTTTTAAAAACTGCACTGCTTTTAATCTTCTAATTGGATTAGATTTTTATTTTTTTATGACACAAATTGGCTAAGATATAATTTCCTATTAACTAACTTAAATTGTTAGTCAAAATGCTTTCATATCCTAAAGGGACCTGCTTTCCTCACTCCTCTTTAGCTTAATCCATGTGCATCAGCAGTTTAACACTGCCCTTATAAAAACTCGCTTGTGACATTGGATTGTGGTATGTCAAAGCTGCTGAGCTTTGTGTTAGCAATCCAAATTCAAATTTTGAGTTTACCAAGTTAATTAGGATCGGAATAGTTTTAAAGACTAAATATCACATGCATTCCAGAATTGTCTAACCTCTAATTGAGAGCCAACAAAAAGTAGATTTATGATTTCCAAAACAAATTTTGTGATCCAAAACATTATCCCCTTTGCAAGAAAAGGGAAGAACATAATCAAATAGACAGTTAAAAAATAAATTGCTTGAGGTTAGGATCCAATTTTCTTGCAAGGATCCATGGGACTGGATAACATCCTATGGTGGAGATATAATATATGAGTATGAGGATTCTGATTTGGTCGTTTACTCATATCTTTACAATAAAACCTGTCCACCATAAATGATAGTACTATTTTCTTTTTTAGATGGTTTTTTAATAGGTAATTTTATTTTCGTTTCTTTTTAAGCTGTCCTAAAGTAAACGAAACTTTCCAAAAGTGGAAGTTCAATTTTCTATATTGCACTCATCTATTTTTAGACCAATATTCTTATAGAAAGTTTATGGCATTTAAGATCATTATATCTTTACATTTTTATTGATTAGAGTGTGATTTCATCTAGAGTTACTATTAATATCACTTTTTCATTTACTAATAATCATTCACCACATCAGTAGTTTGTAAAAAATTTTATAAAATAGTTTGTATCTCTAATATTATTCTTCAAAGTAAATAATGATTTTTTCCCCTAAATAAATGAAATAGTGATTTAATACATAAGGAGTATAGTGACATGAGGATACTCCCTCGTTAATTAGAATTTGAAATTAGAATCTAATTTTGCGCAATGTGTTTAAATTTATGTGGGGACTACATCATAAATATCCACTTAAGTTTTTTAATCTTTGTGTCAAGTGAGTTAATGAGTGCAAAATACTAAGAATATAATATTAATAAACTATAAAATTAAAAAAAAAAAAAAACCAATCACATATACTCAATAAAAATCTCAACATAACAAAGATCACCACATGTTCTATCTTATTAAAAATTAGAAAAAAAAAATTATCATAAGTAGTATTAAATTTAGGTAAGAATTTTAATATGTGACTAATTAAGTTTACTTTTTTTTAAAATAATTTGACTAATTATTTATACTTTTATGTAATCAAATTTTGCGCCATATGTCTAAATTTATGTGGAAACCACATCATAATTATTCACTTAAGTTTGCGCCATGTGTCCACTTAAGTTTTTTAATCTTCGTGTCAAGTGAGTTAATGAGTGCAAAATACTAAGAATCTAATATTAATGAACTATAAAATTTAAAAAAAAAAAAAAAAAAAACTAATACTCCATATTTATGCATGTGTAACATATACTCAATAAAAATCACCACTCAACAAAGATCACTATACATTTTATCTTATTAAAAAATTAGAAAACAAAATAATCATAAGTAGTATTAAATTTAGGTAAGAATTTTAAAATCTAACTAATTACGTCTACTTAAAAATTTTTTTTTGACTAATTAATTATATTTTTATGATAAAAATTGTGTTTAATCTTAAATGTATCCATATTTATGCATGTGTTACATACTATTTTTTTTTAAATAATTTGACTAATTGTTTATATTTTTATAATTAAAATTGTATTCAATTTTAAATGCACTCATGTGTTTACATGAGTTACATGCTAGTTTCACTTAATTACATCTAACCAACTAAATGCATGTGAGAACCACTAGTCATGGGATAGGAGGGAGAAAAAGGCAAGAGATTAAAAAAAAAAAAAAAAAAAAAACTCAATTGACACTTTATGATACTTCCAACATAGATGTCTAAGGTTTAAATTTCTCCTCGTCTATTTGTAACTATCAAATTTATCTCTCAAAGGATGCAAAAAAAAAAAAAAAAAAAAAAAATATTATCTTTTAAAAAAACTTACAAAAAAATTGTATTGTGTTTAGGTGAAGTAATTCACATTTTCATAGAGTTTTTGGCCACTCCCATGATTACAGTCATTCCCTTTAGTTGGGGCATGGAAGGCATCATGAGTATAATTACAAGAAAATTTATCAAGACTTATGCCCCCACGTTTAGGAATGGTGGATTAATGAATAATGATGCGTAAATGTTACGCTCATGTCATGTCCTAAGGATCGCACCTTTCCAAGTTATGGTGACTTGTCCATCCTATCTCATCCATTTCTACTTTGGATGAGGTAATTGAGGATGAAAGAAGGTGGACAAGGCATTCCCCGTCAGTGTATTTACATTGAATTGACATTAGTAGAATTAAGATGAATACATGTATAGTTTTACATAATTATCTTTAAAAACAAACTCAAAACCATATCTTGTAGGGATGGTAATAAAGCGAGTGGGATTGGATTAGGGATACTCTATTCCTACCCCATCTCCTCTTCAGAGAAGGAAACACATCATGGGGCTAGTCGTGGGATAGGTTGGGGGTAGGGCAAGTTGGGGGTATTTTAACCACCCTTAATAAAGTGGCTCCAACTAAAATAAGATGAAGACGAAAGAGAAAGTATAACGACAATCATGAGTGTTAAAAGAGAGAGAAAGAAAGTGTTTTAGTCCATAATATTGGAAAATGTATAAAAAATCAATTATAATAGGATATTTATATAAAGAAATCAATTGTATATATGCATTTGAGACAAGGTGAGGGTGAGGCAAACAAATCCCATCTTTGGCTCCATCACTTCTTTGGGGTGGGAAAAATCTTCACAAGACAAGACACATCAAGCGAGATGAGAAATCTTTATCATCTCAACTCTCTTATTAACCTCCCAACCTTCCAATAAGTATGCCTATTCCTCTCTATTATTCCCCTAATTCTTCTACCCTCTGAATTAATTTGGAGAGGGAAGGGGCAGGTATTAGACAGTTGTATCCATGAATAACATTTATAACATTGGTTTTGAGAGGAACTATCAACTCTGTTAGTTGATGACTTTGCCTTCGCGTCAATGTCAACAAATTAAAAATGTATAGAATTAAAGTGTTTATGAGCAATCCCTTAAAAAATTTGTTTAGAAAGGAACGTTTACAATCCCACTTGTTTGGCTAGTTATTGTTTAATACTATATCACACCTAATTTAAATCATTGCATGAGCATTGTCGTCATCGGTAGACTTATTCATTTGAGAATTTTAAATGTGAAAATGATAAAATTTTGTGAGTTTAAAATATGAAAATTATAACTATTTTTGTTATAAAGTTTATTCTATCTAGTTAATTTTAAAACATTAAAAAAAAAATGAAAAGTTGGATTCAGATATCACATTACTAATTTTCACATATTCAAGAAATACTAGAATATATATTTCCTACCTAAAAGATAAGAGTTATGACCTTATAATTCTTGCGTTTCATGTGAATTGTGATGTTCATAGGAATTGTAATTTTTTAAAATTTTCTCAAACGAATATCTAAATTTTCATGTATTCTATGGAATTAACAATTCGTATACCAAAGTCTTCCATACCGAACACACAGAATTTTATATTATCATAGTTTTTTCCCCACAATTATATAACTAACATATATGATTGATGCAAATAAAAGTAGTATCAATAATGTGATAAAATGACAATAGAGTAAAATTAGGTACAAATTCTTTAGATGCAATACATTTGATTCTCCAATTAAATCCGAACACATGGCTGCTTTGAATTTAATTGTTATGAAAAAAGTAACTCTATTTTGTTTTGTTGGTGAATGAAACCATATGTTCTTTTTTGATAAACAATGAAACTAAGCACATAAATATTTTGAATTTAATTGTCTTTTAAAAAGATAAATAACTTAATTTCTCTTTTATTGGTAAATGAAACCATATGGTTTTTTTTTTACCATGTGTTTGAATTTCATTGGAATTCTTGAAATTTAAACATGTCATTAATAACATAGTTATTAATTGATTTTTGATCTTTTTGAAATTTTGAAAGCATAAATGATATGATAAGAATATGCAATCCAACAATTATATTTTCAAAATTTATATCCAATAAAAAGATATATAAGGAATTTGAAGAGAAAAACATTTTCTTTCTTTTTTTTAATATTGTTGGAACCTTGGGATACACCAAAATTTTTATATTCATTTTTACAACTACTTGGTAAGGTGATTCTAGTTTTTTTTTTTTTTTTTTTTTTTTTTTTTTTAAGTACATGCTAAGTTAAGATTGATACTTACATTACTTTCAGGACAAAATTTGACTTCAAACTTGGTTGTAGCTTAAAACTACAACTTCACTCAATATCTTTTTATTGGATATGAATTTTGACAAATTCACCATTGGATAACATCTTCTTCTTATATACTCCATGCTTGCAGAATTTCCAAAAAATCAAAGATCAATAGCTATGACTATGTCATCAATCAAATATTTAAATTTCAAGTTTTTGTAATCTAAAATTATACATAAAAAAATAAGTGTATGAATCAAATAGTAAATAATATTCGATTGACATAAAATTTGACATGTATAATAAAGAACGTAAAGAATATATAATCCAACAGATAGATTTTCAAAATATATAACCATATTAATTTTTTTTAGTGGGAATTGTAACCATTAGTTACAACAAAGTTTGTAATCAAATTTTATCCTTACTATCAGTTTGAATCGAAGGAGAGTAAAAAAAGAGTAAAGTAAAGTTGACGGGATATTAAACTTCATTCCAAACTGGCACCAAGTTATATCCACGAATGTAGTGTAGTAACAATTTTAACTTACCATGTAGTTTTTATTTATTTATTTTATTTCATTTTATATAAAATTAGAATCACTTACTACTTGTAAAGATGATTATGAAAATGTTGGTATCCCAACAATAGTAAGAAAAAAAATAATAATAAAGAATGAGAGGTATCGTATTCGTATTGTTGTAGCTTGGAGGATTGAAAAAAAGAAAAGGTCCATTTGGGACAGCGAGCGAAGTAGCGAAAAGATGACCGAACTCCTTTCTCCTTCACCTCTTCTTTATAATCAAAACATCGCATACGCATCCTCTCTCTCTCTCTCTCTCTCTGTTTGAATAAGGAAACCCCCAAAAAAGAAATTAAAAAAGAAAAGCGGCAAGTCCCACATCCCTGACCCACCCCCCACACAGGTCCAACTCACATTCACCGCCCAATCAAACCTCGCCACGTCACACCCCAATGCTGTAAAGGCCTCCCCTCCCTCACGCACACAACTCTCACAGTCTCTTTTTGCTTTTGCCAAACCAATACCAAACCAAAACCAAACCCTCTCTCTCTCTCTCTCTCTCTGAGCTCAGAACTTAATCGATGAGCTCGCCGGAATCTGACGTGTCCATCCCCCCCGATTCCCAAACCCTAAAAATCAAAACCGAGCAACTAAATTAAGCTCTTTTTACCCTCCTTTCAAATAATATAGAGGATCCTTTCATCCTTTTATCTCTAAATTAAGCTCAGAAACAGACTCAACAGTCACACACTATGTACGTGGTTCCGCCACCTCAGCGATCGGATCCCGGGTCCGGATCCAACGATTTACGGGTCTACCAAGCCTGGAAAGGCAGCAATGTATATCCACTTTTCTTTTTCCCCTTTTTTCTCTTTCTCTCTTTTTTTTCACTTTCTATTTTTCTCTTCTTTATTTCTAATTTTTCGTACAATATTGCTTTGCCTTTTAATAGATTAGAATCTCAACAGAGAATAATGCTCCGAGAATGTTTTACTAGGAACGTATATATTTTAGGTTATTTTTGGATTAAACAAATTCGCTAACTTTTTATTATCTCTCTTTTTTTTTGGTGCCTAATTAAAGACAGTGAGAGTAATTTGGTACCCTCTTTTTTAGCAAACAACGGTGATGTTTTCTACTGATCATTTCAATTGCTTTCTTTCAATTAATTTAGATTAGCTAGCCCATTCATTTCAATTATGTTTGTTGAGTGCCTTTATTATTATTATTATTATTATTATTATTATTTTAGTTACATATAGAGTTAGGGATGTAAAAGAATCGAGGCGGAGCATTATAAGTAGTTCAAGATTGTTCATTTAATTTCTTGTCGAACAAGCTCAACCTTGTTCACGGGCTACTTGATTAGCTTATTCTTTGATAAATTTATACTAATAATTAAGTACTAAATTTTAGTTGAAATTGTACTAGCTGAGTTAATTAAGATAGAAATAGAATGCTTTTCATTTATGAACTTGTAAAAATTAGATTTTCCAACATTGTATTGTTAACAATTATACATAGTTTTTACTACAAAATGGACTATTTATATTATCGTAAATTATTTACAAACTTACACAATCATTCATAAAAACATGTACAAACTTATGCAATCCAATCCCAAGTCTATATAAGTATGTTTTTCTACATGTATACATATAAAACATATATAATTTATACTTAAATCAAACCTCACACTCATGAGCTTGCTTGTGAACACAATATTATGTTTGAGTTTGGCTTATTTAAAAGTCGATCCTAAATTTAGGCTTGAGCTTGGCTCATTTGCTAAATAGACAAACATAAACAATTTTTTTTTTCTCAAGTTGAGTCCAAGTTGTTCATAAACAGTTAATAAAGCCTTTGTTTCTTATTGTGTTTGAGGTTTGTAATTGCTTTTTGAAGATCATATGAAGAATAGTTCTATGGTTCTGCTAAGGTGTTAATTGTTGTCATTGCTCTTTTGCAGATATTTTTTCTTCAGGGAAGGTTCATATTTGGACCAGATGTAAGATCACTGGGATTGACCATATTTCTTATCGTTGCTCCTGTTGCAGTTTTCTGTTTCTTTGTTGCCAGAAAACTGATGGATGTCTATTCTAATCACTGGGGAGTATCAATAATGGTTGTTTCTGTTGTGTTCACTATTTATGTGAGTTCTCTTTTACTGCACACATATAGTATTTATTGCTTATTTTGCATTTTTTATTGTTTTCCAATGTTGTTGATGTTATGACATTTAATAAGGACCAGTTTGCTTTGGAATTCTTTGTACTGAAAAAAGATAAATTTCAAGTTTGTTTAGAATCTCCTTTTGGAATTAAGATATCAGTTAATGTAGCTACAGCATGTGGTGTAGCAGCCTTTAGTAGTCAGGATACATGAAAGGTCTAAAACTGCCATGATTTTTACAAGATACAAAATGGATTAAATCATTATAATCTCCAACTTTTTCTAGGAAGTTTTCATAGAAATGTGTTTCATCATTGCATGTTGAACAACAGAGTTTTGTGGTCTTTTTCTCATGCAGAAATCTTGAATGAGATAGAATACAGAGTTTAGTTGATTATAATTTCTGCGAGCCCCTCCATTGTTCAAGGACAAGCCTTCTTGGTGTCTATGGAGTTCAGCTGCAGTGTTAATAGTTGGTACATTGCCCTATATGGCAGGAAAAACCTACCAACCAAGAACCGTTTGCATCTTTAAGGCCTCACATCTGGCCCAAGAGAGGAGGGAGAGAGAGAGGGAAGGGGGGAGGGGTGATTATATGGTTTGACTTATTTTGCCTTATCAAATGATGCTCCAATAGCCATCAATTTCTTTTTTTTATTGTTTGGATTACCTATACACAAAATGATTGCAAAAACTTTATGATGGATGTATTTTGAAATCAAAACTATTTGGCATGCTGACTTACCTGAACAAGAATATGCAGAGCAACTGTTGAGTCAAACTATGTAGATCCTAGGTGAGAGAAAAATATGCTACCTCTAGTTATGGAGGCTTGAGAGAAGCTTGTTTAGTGATGCAGGAGAGTTATCGGAATTAATGTTTCAGAATCTTTGCAAGTAGTAGAACCCCTTGTGTTTCTGCATTTGATATTTTTTCTTTAGTGCATGAGCTTCACAGCCACTGATGTACTTGTTTGTGTGTGTGTGGATAATGACAAGTAGTAAACTTAGAGTGATATAGATACATAACACACTAGGAGGAATCAATTACAGAAATAGGTTGACAGATACAAAGACAAATAAATGTACCAGGAGCCACTGATTGGCCAAATTTTCTAGACTGAAAATGGCCAGAGACAGGGTTATGTGGTCACAAAAGCGGAAGTGCCTAAATGTTTCATTCATCTTTTGGTTAGGTCTTGCATGGGCTAGTTTTTTCTGTCTAACAAGCTTGGACAATATTTTCAATATGCAATTGCAATTTTTGAAGCTGATGCGGGAAGTGCAAAGAAAATTTAATTTAGTTTGGTTTTATTTAATTTTGGAGTCAGTTGCAGTTTTTATAGGTGCTGACTCCTTGTATTCTTTCGCTTGGTGCTGACTCCAAGAAAGCCTATGTGTTGTCTCCTAGGTTCCTTCAATCTTTATTTTCTGTTTTAAAATTTTTGTTGTTGCATTTTTTTTGGCTTGTTCTGTGTCAGAAGTAGTCAAAATGACCTTCTGTAAATGAAATCTAAGTGGATCAACATTTTTACTTTATTTTATTTTATTTTTACAGATTTTAGTTCTTCTTCTGCTAACCTCTGGAAGAGATCCTGGTATAATTCCACGCAATGCACACCCTCCCGAACCAGAAGGCTTTGATGGGAATGTAGAAGTCGGGGCTAGTCAAACTCCACAGTTACGTTTGCCTCGCATCAAGGAAGTAGAGGTCAATGGGATCATTATAAAGATTAAATACTGTGATACTTGCATGCTTTACAGACCTGCTCGCTGCTCACATTGTTCAATTTGCAATAACTGTGTGGAGCGATTTGACCACCACTGCCCCTGGGTTGGGCAGTGTATTGGGCGGGTAAGTCACATCCTTTGATTGGAGCCTTTTTTTTTTTTTTTTTTGGTGCATGTTTGCCAGTACCAAAACCTGTTTTATGTTTACTATGTCATATTGTTTTCTTTTCCTTTTTATTTTATATATATTTTTTTGGGGGGGTGGGGGGGGGGGGTGCGGGGGGGCATTGGTTGAGGTTCTGCAATGCTGCATCATTGTTCATGGGTAGACTGTTTCATTAGTTTAAGAGAAACATGAGCTTTTCTGTAAGGGAAAATATTAGATGGACTCAAATCTAATGATCTTGAGCACACCTCTAAACTTTTTTGCTTAGCCTAGGGACTTTCTGGAGAAAACACTGGAATTTAAATCATTTTAGAGACCACTTCAATGGGGTAGCTCAGAAGGGCTGGAGGCTGGAGCTCATGATTATCAGCCTGACTGAAGATAAGCATGACTGAAAATTGATCAAATGAGTTTAGTTCAAATTTGAATTAAAATTGTTATATTGAATGACTCGTATTTCTGGTTATGAGTTGAATTGATGATGCTCAAAACTTTGGGTGTAAATAGTATATCTGAAAAATCTAAATTCTGGTTGCAGCGAAATTATCGATTCTTTTTCATGTTTGTCTTCTCGACGACCCTTCTTTGTATATATGTCTTTGCATTCTGCTGGGTCTACATCAGAAGGATCATGGAAGGAGAGCAGACATCAATTTGGAAAGCAATGATCAAAACACCAGCCTCCATTGTGCTAATAGTTTACACTTTCATATCTATGTGGTTTGTTGGTGGCCTTACTGCCTTCCATTTATATCTCATCAGTACAAATCAGGTACAATATCCATCTTCTTCATGTCCCAACCCTATAGTGTGGAATTCTATGCATCTGCCCTAAATTAATTCCCCTGTTAGTAACGGACAAGTTTTCATATCTGCTTTTGCAGACGACATATGAAAATTTCAGATATCGATATGATCGACGAGCTAATCCCTTTAACAAAGGAGTGGTGGACAACTTCAAGGAAATATTTTGCACCAGCATTCCCCAGTCCAAGAACAATTTCAGGGCAAAGGTGCCAAGGGAAGCTGGGTTACCTGCAAGGCCAGCGGGTGGGGGTTTTATGAGTCCAAATATGGGGAAAGCTGTGGAGGACATAGAAATGGGCAGGAAAACAGTATGGGAAGACATGGCTGCTGGGGCAGATAATTGTGAAGCGCAACTTAACAATAATGATCGCATGAACATAAAGGATGGTGAATTAGGTGAAATTGCTCCAGATATAAGGACTACAGTAGATGCCCCAGGGGAGCGTGCCGGAATACATCCCAGGAGATCCAGTTGGGGAAGGAAAAGTGGTAGCTGGGAAATGTCACCCGAAGTACTTGCTTTGGCAGCAAGAGTGGGGGAACCAAACCGTGTTGGTGGGAGTAGCAGCAGCACCTTGACAACCGAGAACCGAAATTCATAGCCAATGTATGATGGATTACTGGACTTAGGAAATGAGATGGGATTTGATTTGGTTGGTGTAGAGTGGATTCATTGAAGTTTCACGATTCGTCACTCAACTTCCACTTAATATTATTTGCAATAGGGAGGGTGGGGGGGACTTTTGCTTTGGTGGGGTTGTAAGTGTTGATTTGGCTGTTGTGGTGTGTTGTTATAAGAGTGAGCTTTTCTTGAGTCATGGTTTTGGTACCACATTTGTGGAATTATTTAGCGTCTAGTTGTATTGCAATTGTGGAATTAGTGTCAATTATCTGGCTAACTCCCATCTCTTTCTAGTGGGGCAATAATTTTAATTGCTATACTTTGATTTGTAAAATTAGGCAGGGCTGCACTTGATAGGGTTTGGACAGTTAGTGGTTAGGGCAGGCGTAACTTATTATTAAGCTCTTTGCCTGACCTGGGCATGATAATGGGATTGAGAACTGGTTTAAACTTGACTAAGTCAATTTTGAAACAAAAATTTGTCGACTTCTATAAGTGAATTGAGGTTATTTGTTTAATTGTTCACCCAACCCAACCCAACCACCACTAGTCCCAACAGAGCTTGTTAAAAAAGCGACTCTTGGTCAATTTGGGGGGTTGGGGGAGAAAGAAGAAAAAGCTAAAGAAATCTTATATCGATTAATGTTATCTTTAGATTAAGCCAAAAAAGTTAACAATCTTTACTACTAATGCGTAGAACTGTTGTGCGGTTTTTAATTTGAAGTTTTGGTAAAATAAAAATTTCCTCAAAATATCAACAACTTGGGTGGGGGTGGGGGACCAAGGAACCAAAAAAAAGAGTTTAGATCACAACACCTTAACCCATTTACATAAAACTTGAGAGGCATTATTTGCCCCTGATCACAATCCAAAAGAGCAATATACAAATTCTAATAGCTGAAAACAAAACATCCTCTAGTGAAGGCTTAACTTTTACATGGAATGGTATTTTGTTTATTTTATTTTATAATTTGATAATTGGAGGGGATTTGAATCCAATGTCTCTATTGTAAATATCATGAGGTGTTAAGTTAACTAGTTGAGTCACAAGACTTCTGGTCCGTTTGGGTCCAATTAG
Organism: Quercus tomentella; assembly: GCA_028535165.1. Classification (NCBI taxonomy): domain Eukaryota; kingdom Viridiplantae; phylum Streptophyta; class Magnoliopsida; order Fagales; family Fagaceae; genus Quercus; species Quercus tomentella. The sequence continues at coordinate 65,864,502 of JAPQVY010000155.1, read as the reverse complement.
GTCCATCTGTTCCAATTTGGTCCCCTTCGGTCTACTCGGTTCACTTTGGTCCATTTCGGCCCATTAAGTCTAGTTTGGTCTATTTTAGTCCACTTCAGTGTACTTACTTAAGAATAGAAAAATACAGGTTTGGGTTGAAAGTATTATCAATTATTTGAGTAATACTAATTGTAATTATATGATAATCTCTTTAAGAGAATGAGAAATTTGAAACATAAGAATTTTAGTTGTACCAAAAGAAGTTAGGAAAATATAATGCATAATAACAATACTTACTAAAATATGGACCACTTCAAATATATATATATATATATATATCAATCAAAAACACCAAAAATTATAAAATTATATATTTGTAAAAATAGAGAGGTGAAAATTACTTTTTATAAATTGTTTAATTTTTAGGAAGAACAAATTATCTACAATAAAATTTTGAGAATAACTTATACATTATACCACATCTTAAAATAATTATATATTTCCACGCGATGCTTGGGTCTACGACTAGTAAAATAAATAAAATTAAAGAATTGTCAATAATTACAAGTTCTAGTAGAACTTTTGATTTTGGTCAATTAGAATTGACCATTTGTCTTTAAAGAATTAAATCATAATGAAACCCATCTTCAGAAAGGTACCCTAATTATAATCATTATCTCAAACATTGTTTTCGACTATTTCTTTGAGTGTATGTAGTCCCTTCATTTCACACGTAGAGAGGAATTCCATGGAGGTGGCCCCAAGATGTTGGCGAGAGATTTCGAACTCGTGATCTCATGGATATCATAAAGCCTTAGAAACCACTAAGCCATCCCTAAGTTATCAAAATCAAGCCCTAATATCTTCTTTAAAGTTTCTCAACCGGTAGATGTGTAAAAGTAGGATGATGCAAACAAGAAGGCAAGGATGAAGGGAGATGGAAGCCTTGGCATTTATGAAGCTCCACTAATCCTCTGAAATGTCAAGAATGCACCACTGCATGCACCATTGCCCAGCAAAGATGGCATGGTGGTAAGGTCCAAAAATGGTGCAGCAAACATTGTAAGGTAACCATGACCAATGAAAGCTTCACGCCTGTAAAAGAGTCAGCTTTTCCCTTGCCCTAAGTCCAAGGGCTAGAATCCCTGCACAACACGTTTATAGAGTTAGAAAGCATCACACTTAAATAAATTTTCAATGCTCTTCTCAGTTAATACAGTGACTTGAATTAGAGTTTCTTTCTACTTTATACTCCGATTTTTCACCTCTCATACTTAGGCAAAGAGGTTTTCCACGTAAACTAATGTGCCTTACTTTCTACCTTACTTAACATCTACTAATTAACTCGCCATTGATATGTTTTGATGGCATCAAATGTATGGTTAGTTTTACCAATCTAAAGACCTGTGCCTATCCAAACTAAACTACCACGTACACTTTTTAAATTCTCTAATTGGACAGTTAAGATTAAAAAAAAAAAGTTTAAGTTTTTAACTTTTCATCTTTGCCATCTATAAGGTATTGCACCCCATACAATACTTATGATATTGCACGATATCGATCCAAAATTTTCAGTTTCATGTATGCTCAGCTTTCAATTTTGCCTCTAATCAGCCACGTGGTTTACATAGAGTCATTGACCGAAATATGAGAAATAAGAGTCCAGTTAATGTATGCCTTTAAAGCATACATTAATCATCTATTTTTATAAAGTTTTTAAGGGGAATTGAAAAAGTTGTCAAAATAGTAAATCATTTTTTCATAAAAAGTTTCCTAAAATAGTTTACTAATGTATATCCTAAGGACACACATTAGTAAAATCCTAAGAAACTTTTTATGAAAAAATAAAAAAGTTACCAACTTTTTTGATAACTTTTTCGATTCCCAATAAAATGTTTCCAAAAATGGATGATTAATGTATGCTCTGAGGACATACATTAACCAGACTTATATATATATATATATATATATATATATATATATAGGGTTGGGTTAAAGTTACACTTAGTGTAGCTTTAAGCAATGTTACAGCACTCAATAACTTGTTATATAATTCATATTTTGAAAATCCCACTGTTGAATTACATGTTATATATATTCTTAACAATCATGCCAATTTTCATGTCAATTGGATGTTATTTATCATTTAATCCATAAACTCATTTTTTATGCATTATTTTAAATTACAAAAACTTAAATTTAAAAAATTGATTGATGATATGACTATTAATCTTTGATCACCTTGAAATTTTGCAAATATGGAGAATATACGAAGATAATGTAATCTAATGGTAGATTTGTCAAAATTTACATTCAATTAAAAAATATTGAGTAGTGTAATTTGAGCTCAACCCCTATATATATATATATAATAGCGTTGTACACAGTAAATAGTAATAATCATAATAATCTCACCTAATAGTAATTGTAAGGACGCAATTTGAGTCCTTAGCTCAAAGGATAAATGAATTTAGACCCAAAAAGCCCAATGCAATGAATTTGTAGAGAGTGGGTTGGAAAATTGGGTTTTAATGAATCAGACAACAAGTAAAGTGGATTCAGATGATAAGAAAATGAAGATAGACTGGTCTAATCTAAACAAAATCGTCATCGGCACAGTCCGAGGAGATCAACTCTTATATATTTCTCTCAGGTTTGATTACAAATTCAATTCTTGATTGCTACAATATTTTTCTCTTAATTTCCCGATCCCTCTCTCTCAGGGTCTCTCTTCCATTTTATACTATCTTTCCCTTTCATCTCCACCTTCCACGTGCAGATCAGATTGTTGGTATTAATCCTTGTCCCATAAGCACATTCCTGAAGTCTTTGGGTAGCAGCTGTAAGGCTGAAAGTTACTGTTCAGGTATTACTTCCTCATCAATGCAGCCAGAGAGTTAGCTACAGAGCATTTAATGCAGTGGTAACAGCTTTCCCTTTAGATATTTCGTAACTTTCCTCTGTCCTATTCCTTCTTGATACTTATCCTCATCCATGGAATGATCCGGAACGTTTCTCTTGCTGGCAGTCTACACCCTCTGACCTCAGCTTTGCTCAGCCGAGGAGGCACTCCTCCTCGAACTACCCTCCTGGACGGTTTTGATTGGACTTCACTTCTTCACCTATTAACACGAATCTTTATGAAAATGTTTACCCGTTCTCGAATTACCTGACGTCTTCAGATTGGGCCCCTAGCTCAATATATACATAGATATGGACTCTTGGGCCTATCACCCCTACAGTAACGAGTCCAAATCTTCTGTCTCACTTAATAAGTCAACAATGGTAGTATTAATAAGTTAATAATTATAGTATTTAATTAGTTAGGTGAACATGTGGTAAGTTTTTATTGGTGGAGTATAGAGTGGAGCAGAAAAAGTGGGACAAAAGATTTGTATTCCTACCTTAATAAAGAAAATTAACCTTTGTATTAATAGCATTGCAATGAATACGAGTTAATTACTCCCTCCGTCCCATTTTGTTTGTCCTGTTTGAAAAGTCAAACTTTTTAAGGAAACATCATTTATTGTCTTGTCTACCTTTTAAAAATGTATAAGTTTCCAAAACTACCCGTAAATAAATTTATCAAAAAATTGAATTAGTAAATTAATAGGGGTATAATAGGAATATTAGTAAATTAATGACTTTTATTTTTAGAAACAGGACAATATTTTGGGACATTCCAAAATAAAATAGAGGACAAACAAAGTGGGACGGAGAGGGTATCTTTTAGAGGACCAGACTAGAGTCCCTTAGCCCTGTCTCAGCTGCCAATTTAATGTTTGTCTGGATCACATGCTTTCCAAGAGTTATTAAAAGTTTTGTAATTTGCCTAGAATTTTATACAAAAATTTCTTATTCTAAATTTATTTTTTCAATTCTTTTGTACATCAAAATCGAAGAATAATGTAAAAAATAATTCGATCATAAAAGATGAAATGTCAATACATTAATTTCTTCTCATTAATAATCATGTCTTTTACAAAGAAGACACAGTGCTATGGTAGCAGAAATTTGTATCCAAAACCGAATTTCACCTCACGATTTAAAGTACTATTGACAGCACTGTGCTGGACATTTGCTTTGTAATCAAACAAGCAATTAATGAATGGAACCCCATTGAGCATGGACACGTGTCTCGATTGTATTGCTCACAATAGTAGAAGTTGGTTGAGTCTAATCCCTAGCCAATTCAATTACAACATGGTAGTATCAAGCTTAGATGAGGTTGACCACATGGGATGGGGTCACCATCCCCACAGTAATTTTATAATAAGTTAATAATTTCATATCTTCAAACTGAGGGAGGTAACTGTCCAGTCAACACAGTTTCAAAAAAAAAAAAAAAAAAAAAACTGTCCAGTCAACACAATGCCTAGTCTGGTAGTGCTAAGGTCAAGGTGATGATGATGATGATACATTGCAATTTGTAAAATAAAACTCAAAGCCAAAGGCAAACATTGTTGTTATTAATGCAATGATGCTAGAAGAATCCAGAAAATGTCATAACTACCCCTTCTAAATGAGAAGAGCTGGTTTTTGGCTCTTCATTGCTAGAAAACTGTGCTATATGGGAAAAAATAAAATAAAATTTGATTGAATTTAATGGGATCTCCCTTTTCCTGATGGGTAAAAACTCATGAACAAAAAAGAGTGACAAAGCTTTTTGGGCTCAGAGCTCCAGTTTTGACATTTTTTCACTTCACTTAGTAACCATCTTTTTCTTCCTCACAGTTACAGATGACATAAGTATTAGGTACTTTGTGCTGAAAGACGAGACTCCCAAAGCCAATGTAGGAGTGATAAATCAGCTGAAGTGGGTGGGTTCTTTGATTTTGTCTTAGTTTTCAGTGGTTGAGCTCATTTCCTTCACTCTTTCTTTAGGTTGGTGTTTTCTGATTTGCATATCAGTTACTAAGCTGTTTTAGTATTTTTTATGGCCATTTGGGATGGATTTTTTTCTCCCTCTAAATACTGTTCATACTGTTGTTTTTAACTTCCCATTTAGGTTGGTGGGAATAGGATTTGATTGGCTTGTTGTGGATGTCTTTCATGGCAGATATGTACAAGAATCAGCTGCAGGAACTTGCACAGAGAAGCTGTTTCAATCTGCCTTCTTATGCCTGCTTCAGAGAAGGACCTGATCATGCACCAAGATTCAAAGCTTCTGTGAATTTCAATGGTGAGATCTTTGAAAGCCCAAGCTATTGCACCACATTAAGACAGGCAGAGCATGCAGCTGCTGAAGTAGCTCTCAGTGTCCTGTCCACAAGAGGCCCTGCAAGGTCTCTCACTGCAAGAGTTCTTGTAAGTTCCTGTGGTAATATTAACATGCTCTCAATTCTAATTAGTATTCGGCGAGTTTTCTTGATTGTCTGGAGCAATATAAGCATTACCCATGTATCTCTTAATTTATTTTTCCTCATTTCCTCTATTGTGGATTACAATGAAGGATGAAACTGGAATATACAAGAACCTCCTTCAAGAAACTGCTCATAGAGCTGGACTGAACCTCCCTGTATATACCACAATAAGATCAGGTCCTGGCCATGTTCCAATTTTCACATGTACTGTAGAGCTTGCAGGCATGAATTTCACTGGTGAGCCAGCCAAGACAAAGAAACAAGCTGAGAAGAATGCTGCAATAGCAGCTTGGTCTGCCCTGAAAAAATGTAAATATATTTTGATTTATTTCCATTAGTAGATTGTTTTTCATCTTCTAGTATTTGTATTTTAGCGTAATCAATGTACATTTCTGTGCAGTGCCAAACTTGGGTGCATGGACAAATAAAGAAGCAGTCACTCGTGAAGAACAGGATCAGGCAGTTGTGACAAGGTTTCTTTCAAATTTTAGACCAAAAGATGATTTCAAACAAGCAAGGAGGAGGGATCAGAACCAAGCAAAACGAAGAATGGTGAGGTCCCATAGAGACTTTAGTTGTGGTTCTTCATCCACATCTAGTAATCATCAAATACAGCATCAACAGTGGAGGCTTTTGGATCTGTTACTTGACTCTGCCTCAGAAGGGTCATCACAAATTAAAAACTCCTTTGTGTCTCTTCTGCCTCCTCCCCCTCCTAGAACAGCTTCAAAGATCTTGCCACCAACTTCACCTAGAGACACTCCCTCTCCATACTCATCAAATAGGTCCATTCCAGTACAAGTCAGGGGCAGATCACAAATTATAACACCTCCATTGGAAGAGCATAAAAGAGATGAGGAAGAGTGGCTTGGTGGGAAATCAGATTCAATCAAGAAGCCTATTGAAAAGGAAGGTCCAAGCAATTCAAGTTCAAATTTTGTCTATGGGGCTAGCTCAATATATAGGCAATTTCCTATGTCCAATACTGGGAAGGTGACCTCTTCAATGCTTGATAGCACCATTCAACATGAACAAAGCCAAATCAGAACTGGGCCTTTTGGTTCAGCTCAAGACAAGGCACCTACAAATGCCCACATGGCTAGAACCATGTACACTGGAGGGTTCAATCCTCACAGGATAGCCCCAGCAGTTCAAATCAGATCAGTGATCCCAGTGTGTGCAGCACCACCACCAATGAGACCCCAACAACCCTCAAACTCTCCAACAATGAAAGAAACTTCATCATCAACTTTAATTCCTTCTCCTTCTACTTCAATTGGAGAAGAGGTCTCATCAGCTAGCTCAAAGTTCAACAACAAGCCACAGTTATCCTCAACCTCAACTCAACTCAGTTCTGAGTTCAACAAGCTACAATTATTATGAGGTAAAAAACAACATTATAATCTTATTATACAACCTAAGTTTAGTATTTTCTACCAGTTTTTACATCATGGGTTGTGTTCTCTTAAAACTTTTACTATTGACCCTTGAGAACCATAGTTTTTGTCTCTTGGGTCTATGGTGAAATTTTGTAAAAGATGATATAATTAAATATAATTTTCACCTTTGACATGTATTTACTGCTCAAAATAGACCCAGAGAGAGGGTGAGTGCAATAAATGAGATCTAGGGGAGTGGGTTGCAGAAGATTAAGTAAGGAAGAGAAAAAGTAAGAGAAAGAGTTAGGGGGCAGATGGGGGTATGAATGAAGGCAGTCTGAAGAGGACGAACAGACAATTTCAGCGATAAACGCAAGCAATTAAGTTACCCTCAGAAATATTTAATGGTCCTGTCTTCACCATTAATGCTCCTCTTGCACATACACACAGAAAAAGAGAGAGAAAGAGGGCCTCTCTTCCTCATCTTCTTCCTCTCATTTATTAGCCTCTTCTTTTATAATACTATTTCTTTTGAGCTGGTTTTTGGTTTTCTTTCTCTCTCTCTTTTTTAAATTCATTTTTTAATGATTTTTCAATATTAAAATGTGACTACACATAGAGACAGAGACTGTAGAGAAAAGTTTTGAATTTTCTTATTTTTTGAATGAAAAGTAGCCGTTATATATGTTAAGGGCATGTGGGGGGTACTTCATGTCCAAATGGGTCTTCTATGGTAAATTCAACTCTTATGCAAATCCTAGCTGTCCAGTCTAATGTGAATTTTTAGCCATGGCCCATTTCAAAAGGTTGACCTTCAAAAAGCTTTTCCACCGAGAAAAAGATTGATAAATCCTAATTATGCAGCACCAAGGACACATGGATCAAAAAGTCAATGTAGAATACTAGAACATTGTAATATATATATATATATATATATACAGTTTCTTTAATTAGGTTGGAGTGTGTGGCTTGGAACAGGAACATAATTAACCTAAGTGGACCTCTTTTGTAAGGTTCTTGTGGCATCAAGTTGGTGTATGCCAGATCACTGTTGTGTCAATATAGAAGACAGCAAGCTAATTTTTGCATAATTCTGCGAATAACAAAGTTGTTTTCAAATGCAACAAAGTTGACAAACTTCGTCCCACAATAACCTGTTCTGGGACCAATACCAACTTGTTGATTGTGATGCTTTGCTAGAAATTTAATAGCAACATGACGTTTATTATTCTAGTATTGATTTCAACCAAAATCTCCTCCCATTCATTTCATTGAGATGAAAAGTTTCTCGCATAGATCGCCTTAAAACAAGTTTTTCGTAACTGCTATACAAATTGTTATGGAAAATGGTGAGTTAAAAGCGATAAGAAGTTGTTTTCCCCTAAATAACCATTATTCCCTAACAAATACTTTTTGTAATTCAATTGGTTGGCATCTCTTAGTATTTTCATGATAATTAAAGTTTAAATTCTTCATTCCTGTTTTAACTATCGAATTACTTATAGCAAAAAAAAAAAAAAAAAAGTTACTGTTATGATTGGTATTCTTGAATGAATGTATGTCCATTTATTGGAATGCCCGTTGCAAATGACTCAGCTGTGCCTATACCAATTTAGCCAATCGTTTAAAAGGATGGGGTCATGCTGCATCCATGGGTGGCATGTTCCACAAGGTTGTTCCAATGTGATGGCTGTGGGTAGACAATCCATCGCTTTACAATGTAAGGGTTTTTCTTTTTTCCTTCAATATCCCTATGAAGCATAAAATAAAAGTTCAGGCCATATCGTTAAGTTTTGTGATTTGAAAATATTGCTTGATTCTTCCCTAGAGAAAAACTTGAATTTTAATTCATCCTCTTGCCCTTGTTAGACTTAAAAGTTTTAAAATTACGTTTTATAAATATATGAAAATAATCCGATTGATATATTAAATTATATAATTTTTTTTTTTCGAATTCATGCATTTCTTATAAAATATTAAGTGACAATATATTTTATATTTGCATTGGGTTCCAAATTGCATTTAGTCAGCCCTAGACTAGGCCTTATTTTTGCAAACCGTGAATTTGAGCTAGATTTGAAAAGAATATGTTTGAAGCTGAATTGAGGTATTCAATAGAAATAATACTGTATAAAATTTACAAGTTAATTAAAAAAAAAAAAAAACTATTTTATATTTAAAATACTCTAAACATATAAAAATTTTCAAAGAAATGTGTGCATATTTTGCATGAAAATCATTTAGCATGCCAATAACATGATTTTTTTAATAGAGAAAAAAAAAAGAGATAAAAATAACATGGTTAATATTAGTACAAAGAAACCAATTCAATCGAGACAAAATTTGTTTAAACAAATATCAAATTTATGGTTTTCTGCAAAGAAGTATTCAACAAGTATCACTATTGGATATTGGAATAAACTAATAACATTTCATAAAATGCCTCTAAATTGCTGTCTTCAACCCCAAAATGTGTTGACCCAGCCTTGGATAGTCGAAAAGGTTTTGTCATAGTGATAGCATATGGTATGGAATCTATGGACTAGATACATGTAAAGGGAGGTGAGAAGCGAAGAAAAATCAGTCACCCTAAATGAAGATAGATTACACACTCAGAATGTAATTCAACTTTTTGTGTTTGGTTTGATTGTGATTGTGACTTAGGATGCCATTTGTGGTGGAAAACGTTTTCTCACGGCACAAATTGAATGCAGAGTTTGGCAGTCACTATCTAGCTCATCTCTATTTGCAAATGTATTTGTGAATGCAAGGTTACAGTACTCAATGCCATTTCTTGTTGCTGCATGATTAGGGAGGTGGGAGAGGGTAGGGTAAGGTAGGCTGGGTAGCTATAAAAAAGGGGCTAGCCCTACCAATATTGGCGCCAATTAGTTAAGGCCCCAAATTTTAGAGGCGCCACAATATTTTACACAACTTTTGCCACAAGTTGACATGAGTGGTAAAGAAAAGATAATGATTTCACATTTCCGCAATAAGACCTCTAATATTAGCTAATAAATAAAAAATAATAATAATAATAATGGAATGTACACATCAAATTGTTACAATAATTTCACGACATTTCTAAATTAACATGCCAACTTATACTTGATCTCACCATAATTTTTAATTTAATTAGGAATATTGCGAAATTAGTATATTCTAATATTACTGAAAAGAAATTGTTAAAAGTAATGTTACATTCACAACAAAATCATAGGTGGTAATCTATTATTGATAAGTAAAGATGTCAGTGGTAACCCATATAAGAAACAACAACAAATTACCACGTAAGATATTGTTTATCAAAGACAAAAAAAAAAAAAAATAATAATAATAATAAAAAAGGGGAAATTAGCAAAGTGTAAGTGGACCACACTGTTCACTCTTTTTTTTTTTTTTTAAATTTTAATGAATGTAATTATATATATATATATATATATCTAAGTTCTTAACCAAAAAAAAAAAAAAAATTGAAAAAATTAATCAAGTCTCAAAAGGGTTCTCTAGATAATTTGTTACTAGCAATAAACTCAATATAATAATTATATAAAAAAAGGAAAAAAATCTCAAAAATGAATAAAAAAATTTTATAAAAAAATTATATGAACAAGAAATTCATTAAAAAAAAAAAAAGCTTTTAAAAAAAGTCCAAGCCACATCAATAAGTCTATTAGCTAACTTTCCTCTCATGTTTTTCCTTCTACTACTTTTGCAAAAGCATCAAGCTACAGTATCGGTGTCCTGCACATTTTAAGTTTTGTTGGGCCTGCAGAAAAACGTCAAAGGCCTCTTTAAGAGCCTTTTTGGTTATATGTTTGGTTTGGTCTGAGCTTCTAAAATCTTGTAGGCCTAATTCAATGATGGTTTATAAGTTTCGGCCTCCACATCTAATAAGACAGAAAGCAGCGGATATGAAACAAAAATTGTTCTTAATTCTACAGACATGTGCCGGCCTTTTGTGAAAAGTTAGAGAGAGGTTCAACTCACTGAGTGTCCGCTTGACATTTCATTTTGAAATCTCACTTTTTTTAAATAGAAAATTTTTAAAGGATAAAATATTATTCTCATCTAGCAAAGTTCATTTTTCATCCCTTACACCTAAAGGAATTTACATATCCTACTTGGCCATGGCACGATACTAGTATGTCACTCAAATCAAAATCATTTGAAGAGTATCTAAATAATTGTGTTGCCTCAAGTACAAGGTTGATTGACCTCGTTTCATCCACAACCAAAAGTTCAAAACTTAAGGAATTTACATATCCTACTTAGCTATGGCTCGATAATAGTATGTCACTCAAATTAAAATCGTTTGAGGAGTATATGAATAATTATGTTGCCTCTAGTACAAGGTTGATTGACCTCAGTTCATCCACAACCAAAAGTTCAAAACTTAAGAATTTTACACATACTACTTGGCCACGGCACGATAATAGTATGTCACTCAAATCAAAATCATTTGATGAGTATATGAATAATTGTGTTGTCTTCAGTACAAGGTTGATTGACCTCGGTTCCTCCACAACACAAAGTTCAAAACTTAAGGATTTGACATATCCTACTTGGCCATGGCACGATAATAGTATGTCACTCAAATCAAAATCATTTGAGGAGTATATGAATAATTGTGTTGCCTTGAGTACAAGGTTGATTGACCTCGATTCATCCACAACCAAAAGTTCAAAACTTACCATCAAGTTCAGTCTACTTAAGGTACATCGAACAAGACAATTGACAAATGGCAAACTCTTGGTAAGGAGGCCATTAATCTTACCATTGATAAAAACCACCCCACTAATTACATTTCTAATAGTCAAATTAGTGAGGTAAAGAAGACATTAGTGTTTGAAAACTCATTAAAGAAAATTGCATTGATTGATTCAAAATTAGAATTTTTATCAGGTATTTAAAAAATATTTATTCATATTGTACAAATAACACCCACATGATTCAAATTAATAATAGCAAAGACAAAAAATAAATAACAAACACACACAAAAAACATTAGAAATTACATGGTTCGGAAAACAACCTCCATCCACTAGCGGCGACATGGATAAATTTTCACTATAAAAATAGGGAGATTCAACATTGGCACAAGAACACTCTCAAGAAACCGAAACTCCAAATATACCCTAGATCCCTCTCTCAAGAATAGAAACTAATGTGCAGCACCTCTCTATAAATTAATATTGTGGCACGATTAGGTTTAAAGAAACTGAAGCCTTATATATATATATATATATATATATATATATATATATATATATACACACACACTTGGGTTTATAAAAGTCAGCATTTAGGAATTCCTTATAAGAGATGAACTCAATCAAGTTGGTTAAATTGACCAACAAAAGCCTGCGGCATTCAAGCCACGCCACACATGTCACATAATAAATCTCCACATTGGCTTGAATTAACTCAAGCTACAATAGCAAGATTCCTCCATTGCCTCCACCTTTGCTCCTAAGGCCTAATGGCATTTGTCTAAAAAAAGCATGGTGCTTTGTAAAACTCATAGGTATCTTTAGAACCCTATTACTTAAAATTTGAGCATACATGTTTCGGACTAGAGAGAATTGCTAACATAGTTAATCCAAAGTGAAGTCCATTGGAGTGGAGACTGATTGTGCTTAGCAGAATCAGCAAAGATGTTAAAGTGATTGTTTTAAATAATGCACAGTTGGTTGAAGACAAATCAACTCAATATGAAAGAAAGGTTAATGTCTATAACCCACTAGTTTCTTCCAAGGAATAGAATAGGATGCTATTTGCTTTGGTGACACTGACAAGATCGATGTTTGGAACTTGGGGAGCTAAGAGGCTGTTTGGATTGATGACTTCCATAACTCAAAAATGATGGGACCTATAGTTGAGAAGTTCGTTTGGCACCCCATAACTCTGTTTCCAGCTTTTTGTTTCCATCACTCAATTCTCTGATTTTTGAGTTATGAGTTATGGAAACTGAAAACATATTTTAGTTGTTTTCAGTTTCCATAACTCTGTTTTCAATGGCATTTTTGTAATTAAACACACATGGAGGGACCCACTAGTCAGGTCAGCCACACCTTTTGACCTTTTTTTTTTCCTTTCTTCTCCTGGGTTTGGTTTTCAGTTCTTCCTTCTTCCTTTTTTTTTTTTTTTTTTTTTTTTTCTTTCACTGGGTTCGGGTTTCTGGGTTTTTTTTTTTTTTTCTTCTTCTTCTTTCACTGGGTTCGGTGATCTGGTTTTATTTTATTTTATTTTATTTTTGTTTCCTTCTTCTTTCACTGGGTTCGGGTTTCTGGGGGTTTTTTTTTTTCTTCTTTCACTAGGTCCGGTGATCTGGGGTTTTTTTTTTTTTTTTTTTTCCCACTGGGTTTGGGTTTCTGGGTACTGGGGGGAAAAAAAAAAACTGCACCGAGTGACAGGTATGGGGCCCACAAACAGTGTGAAAAATATTGAGTCATGACAAGTGAGTGATGGTGCCAAACGGGTAAGGTATTTTAAGTGACGAGTGATGAGTAATGAGTGATGAGTGATGAGTGACGAGTAACGGAAATTAAGTGATAAAAAAAAAAGCATCCAAACAAGCCCTAAATAGCGACGTTTATCAGTATATGTTAATATTCTTTCCTTTTCTTTGGTTCTCTATCTACCGTAGAGTTAGAATCTTTCAAACTCCTCATTTGGGTAATTATTATTATTTTTTTGCTGAATAGTCAATTATTACTTATTACTTATTTCCTTGTTTGAATTGTTGAATTGATCTATGCCTCGTTTGAATTGATCTATTAGTTATTCTTTCCTTTTCTTTGGTTCTCTATCTACCGTTGAGCTAGAACCTATTCTTATTTTTATTTTATAATAGAAATAATAAGATTGGAACCAATAACGTCCCTTCTATAATAATCTCTCCTTAGTTAGGACAAAGAACTTTACCAATTGGATCAAAGTTATTGATATTTGTGTGAAAGAATTTAATAATTTATATTTTTTTTTTTCATTTGAAAAAATAATTTATATTTTCAGTAAGTGACATAAAAGTAATTTTCTTTAATAATGTTAGAGATATAAATTATTTTACAAAAAAAATTACAAATTGTTGATGTAATAAGTGATTATTAGAGGTAATTCTACTGTACCCTTTTTTTTTGGGGTACAGTTCCCACTAATAGACAACCTGCTATACCAGGTTATCAAAACATCACATTTGATGGTATCATCCTCATATTGTGTAGTACTAATATCACATGTGACTGTACTTTTGTCACATTCGGTAGTTCCCTTATTTTTTTTTTCTCACATTCGATGGTACCATCCTCACATTGTACAATACCAACACCATATGTGATTGTACATTTGTCACATTCGATGGTTCCCTTATTTTTTTCTCACATTTGATGCTACCATCTTCACATTGTGCATTACCAACATCACATGTGACTGTACTTTTGTCACATTCGGTGGTTTTCTTATTTTTTCTTACATTTAATGGTACCATCCTCACATTGTGTAGTACCAACATCACATGTAACTGTACTTTTGTCACATTCGGTGGTTCTCTTATTTTTTTCTCACATTTAATGGTACCATCCTTATATTGTGCAGTATCAACATCACATGTGACTGTATTTTTGTCACATTCGGTAGTTCTGTTTATTCCCACATTGTGCAATACCAACATCACATGTGACTGTACTTTTGTCACATTTGGTGGTTCCCTTATTTTTTTACATTTGATGGTACCATTCTCACATTGTGCAGTACCAACATCATATATGACTGTACTTTTGTCATATTCAGTGGTTCTCTTATTTTTTTTTTTTCATATTTGATGGTACCATCCTCACATTATGTAGTACCAATATCACATGTGACTGTACTTTTTGTCACATTCGGTGGTTCCCTTTTTTTTTTTTCTCACATTTGATGGTACCATCCTCACATGTGCAGTATCAATATCACATGTGACTGTACTTTTGTCACATTCGATAGTTCCCTTATTTTTTTTCTCACATTTGATGGTACCATTCTCACATTGTGCAGTACTAACATCAAATGTGACTGTACTTTTGTTACATTCGGTGATTCCTTTATTTTTTTCTCATATTTGATGGTACCATCCTCACATTGTGCAATACTAACATCACATGTGACTGTAATTTTATCACATTTGACGGATCCCTTATTTTTTTCTCACATTTGATGGTACCAACATCACATGTGATTGTACTTTTGTCACATTCGGTGGTTCCCTTTTTTTTTCTTACATTTGATGGTACCATTCTCACATTGTGCAGTACTAACATCACATGTGATTGTACTTTTGTCACATTCGGTGGTTCTCTTATTTTTTCTCACACTTGACAATTTCATCGTCACATTGAGCAATACCAGCATCGCATGTGGCTGTACTTTTGTCACATTTGGTGGTTCCCTTATTTTTTCGCACATTTAATGGTTCTATTGTCATATTAGGCAATACCAACATTATGTCTAACCAAACTTTTATCACATTCGATTGTACCCTTATTTTTTTCTCATATTTGACAGTTTCATGTTCACATTAGGCAATAACAACATCACATTTAACCGTACATTTGCCACATACGATGGTACCATTATTTTTTTTCTCACATTTGACAATTCTATCGTCACATTAAATAATACTAACATCACATATGGTCGTAGCCAACCCAACCCAACTCCACTAAATTATCTAATAATCATATATATATATATATATATATATATATTTATATATATAAAATACCTCTAAAACCTCTAAAATCGCCGAAATACTCTTATATAATAAAATTACCAAAATACCTCCTAAAACTTAAAAATGACCAAAATACCCCCAAAACTCTAAAAAATTATTGATATGTGCTTAAACCTAAAAAATGACTGAAATACCCTTAGAACCTAAAAAATAACCGTATTTTTGTTACATTCGGTAGTTTCCTTATTTTTTTACTGCTAATGCCACATTTGGTGGTTCATTTATTTTTTTAGTCACATTTAATGGTACCAAGAGAATATTGTCTAGTACCATCCAATGTGACTAAAAATTGATGTGGCTAATAGTCAAAATAAAAAATAAAATAAAAATTTATGACACTTAGGATGCCACATTTACTGCCAATCTGCCATGTAACCTAAACTTTTTTTTATGAAAAAAAAATGCTGATTTAAATTTTTTTTTTATTTGGTAAGCTTCTCTCTCTCTCTCTCTCTCTCTCTCTCTCTCTCTCTCTCTCTCAACAAGTCTTCATATCCTTTTTGCCCTCTTTGCATTTGAGATATTTTAAAATGTTTTGAAATTCTATATTTCGTATTTTGATAATAAAAATATATTGGATTGTATGAAGAGTCTTAGTGTCTATTTGTCTCTCACTCTCTCTACCTTTCCAAGTAACTCTTTGGCATGGATGGCTCAAATTGTCATCGTTTATCAATTTTAATAAAACCAATGACTGTGATTTTGTATAAGTTCCAAAATATTAGCATTGTGGTCTTAGGATTATAGAAATGCTTTATATTATTTATTTTTTATAATAAAATTAAAGCGCAAATGGGTCAAAATATGTTTCATCATTCTATGCCCAAAAAAATCCTTAAGTAAACATAAGAAATTAAATCAAAAGGATATAAAAGATGATTCATGACCTAGCACAGCTTTTGAGCTCAACGAGCTTTGATGAAACCACCCATAAACCTTCAATATGTGCTTAAATGTTTACAAAAAATGCTATAGATTTGACACGATTCTTGGGGAACTAATATAAGAAACTAATACAATAATCTACTGATAACTCTTGCATCATTACATAGTGTAATTAAAAAATCCGATACCTCTATTTTTTAGCACTTTAAACAATTTAAAATGTTGTTGTTTATTATCCTTTGAAAGCACTAGCTCTGCTGCCAACTTGTATCGACAAAGTTCCAACAAGTCCTCCTAAAAAATAATTAGATGTGTAATTATAAAGTATTCCACAACAATGGAACCAAATCTTAATATAATTCTGTCTTCTAAAATAGATAAAAGAAACAAACATAAATTTATTAGGCATACCTGTATAAGTGCAGCAATAGTACAAAACAAATTTTGCAAGGAAGGTGCCAAATCTTGAAATAATTCCTTATTCTAAAAGATGAAACCAAAGGCATACAGGAGGCAAATCTTGAAATAAGTGCCGCATACTAAACTAATTGCATAACCATTCAAAGAAAATAACATGGGCATATTTCATACAGATATTTCAACAAAACCATTCATTGCACAAGTCCAAGTAGTTCAGTGCCTATATTGTTCTCTATCTCAAGTGGTTGGGATCAAATTAGAAAAAAGAAACCTAGTGTTAGTTGGTGGAAGATTGTATGGTTCACCAAAGCCATCCCAAGGCATGCTTTCATCATTTGGCTGTCTATTAGGGACAGTCTCTCTCTCTACCAATGATATGGTTGCTAGTTGGGGAATAACATGTGATCTTTTATGTTTGTTATGCAAAGGAAGCTCTGGGAATAGAGATCACCTTTTTCTTTAATTGCCCCTTTTCTAAAAGACTTTGGAGGAAAATTAGGAAATGGTCTTATCAAGGTAGGCTTGATGAAGACTGGCATAATCTTATCAATTGTGCTGCAACAAATTGGAAAAGGTAAATGGCTGAGTGATGACTGCAACATATTGGGTTTTAATGCGTGTATATACCACATATGAGTACAAAGAAATGCTATAAAGAATTTGGGAACTATTAAAACAGAGGATCAAATTGTTGGTCTTGTAAGGAAATAGGTGAAGGCAAGGATTGAAAGTAGAGGACCATATCCTAGGTCTAGTATCAACACCAAAATATGTATCAGGTGGGGTATTTTTGATGTCGTATTCAAGTCTAAGGAATTGATTGGAAACGCAAAATTTTGGCTAGCTCTTTATTACTTGTTCGTAGATTAGTCCTAGTTAGCTGTGAAGTATGTTTGTAATTTTTTTTGTAAATAGATTGTACCGTGCAAACTTGCACCTAGTTGTGTTCTTTGAGTTTTGGTTTTGGTTTGCACTTGACTTGTTTGTTCAGGTTTTTTTTCTATTGTTACTTTGATGTAGTTCCTGGTTGTAGCCTTTGGCTTGTGGCTACTTGATAGATTCTTCGATTTGAATGAAGTAACTCTAGATGAAAACAACACTGAAACAAGGTAATTAAAAAACTCAAAACATTTCATCCCTTAAAAACCCAATCTTTTAACCAAGAAAAAACATAAATTTTCCAAAAGCAACTTTGATTTGAACCCCCTCCTTCTTTATCCCTCAAAAGATTAAACTTCACTCTCAATGCAACTATTTAACTCAATCGAGGCGATCTTCTCAATTGGAATCAAGTAAAAAAAAACCAATTTTCTTTTCTATTGAGCAGGTTTCCCAGCAACCAAACATTGGTTAGTAAAAGAAAGCTAATTAACATCAATCCCCCATGTTTGTTTCCCCTCTACTAAACCTTCATATCCAAAATCCCTATTTAAACAATCAAAAACGAAAACAACGAAGAGAAACAACGAAAGAGAAACACAACAACCAAAGAGAAAAGAGAAACAATCAAACAATCTTCTTCTCCAACAATCAAACACAACAACCAAAGAGAAACAACAAAATCAACAAACCCAAGACCTAACTGGGGTTTTGCTCGGATCGAATTGCACAAGTTTTGCTGGAGTTGTTGGGATCGGATCGGAGTTGTTGGAGTTGATTGGATCAGATCGGTGGTTCTCTCTCACTTTGTCTTGTTCCATATCTCTCGTTCCCCACCGAAGCTCACCTGGGTTTTGCTTGGATCGGATCAGACTTGGGTTTTGTTGGAGTTGAGTTTTGCTTGAGTGTGTTGAAGGTGAGACCTGAACAACGAAATCGAGTCCAATAGGCTCGAGTTCTACGTTGAAATCGACTTCATTGTGCTCGATTTAAAACACCGAAATCGAGTTTATTGCACTCGAGATGTTAGTTTCCTAAATAGTTTTAAAAAGGTGCTAACTAACAAAATTGTTTGAAAATTAGTATTATTTTGAAAAAAAAAAAAAATTCTGAGAACAAGGAGAGAAGGATTTTTTTTGGTTGGAGAGAATGTTTTGGTTCTATTGTTTTTGGTTTTATATGCTACCTTGCTACACCGGTAACTGGTATCCCACTAAAATTGAATAAACAGTCAAGATTAAAACCCATTAGATTTGATGGTCAGGATTTGTATGGGTACCGTACTCCCCAAAAAATAGAGAAGGTACAGTAGAATGACCCGATTATTGGTAAATGAAAAAGTGATATTAATAGTGGGTCTAAATGAAAACCAATAAGAGGTTGGCCTCATCAATATTTTATAAAAATGCTGTAAAATAGTTTGTGACTATAACATTACTCATTTTTTTTAGGGAAATGTTAACGAGCACCGTAAGGTGCCCATTAAGGATTGTTTATTATGGGGTCCACTTAATAAAAAATTGGTATAAATTAATAAAAATACTAAAGTGACAAGTGAAACTAAAAAAGTTAGTTTTATTGGTAAATTTGTCAAAAATCTAATATAAAGTATAATAATGTGACATAAAGTAGTTTCTTAACGGACACTTTACAATGACTGTTAACACTACCATTTTCTTTTTTTCTTGGAGAAGAGACATAGTAAGTAATTAATATATCTAGGAAAATGTTAATTATTCTTACAAATTTTATTACAAAGAGCATATCAACTAATGTTGATGCACCAACTTGTAAAAACTTATACAGTATTCGGTAATAATTGTAACATCGATCGTCTCACTCACATATACACTAACTCCACAACTAAGCTTGCTTAGCGTATTGATTTGGATCATGATCGCATTTATTAAAGAAAATAAAACGTTTTGATTTCAATTAAGAAATTTTGGGCCACCACCAAGTTCATTGAAAATTATTAGGCTTTTATAGCCCCAAGTAAGCCCTATGGAGATAGTCCCCCAATATAATTCGAATGGTTGCCACTTGCCAGATTAGTTTGTAATAAGAATGCATATTTATATTCTTGTCTATATTTGAATTTGATCAATCAAAGCCTGTCCCAATGTAGTAAGAAACTAAGAATCAATGTTATTGGCTTATTGCTTTCATTAAAAATAAATAAAAATTAATGTTGTTGCAATTTGTGAATTGTGATACAGAATGCATTTAATAATTTAATGTTTCAGTAAGTAGAATCAATGTTATTGCTTATAACCTCAGGCTACTACTACAATGGTTAGGCCATTTTGTAGTGGTATTTTGATTATGTAATATATTATAAACCTGTTTAAAAAATTCTATATACTACTTTCATGTTTGTGTGTTCTAATAAGTATTACTGTTTCCTAAAAAAAAAAAAAGTTATTGCTTTCATTAAAAATAAATAAAAATCAATGTTATTGCTATTTGTGATACATAATGCATTTAATAATTTATTGTTTCGGTAGGTCGGTAATATCTATTGAAAAATGTTAAAATTATGACAAATTTTATTATTAAAAATTTAAATAAATTTACAAATTGATGTAATAATAAATATGATTAATGTCATATTATACATATATCATAATTAAGGATTTCCTATTATGTTATCACGATTATCATGTTGTATTTTAGAGGTATGGTCCTTGAGGTTTACTAATTGTAATGCAATGACTATTCATGTAGAATAACTATTCTCTTATTTGGTTGGATCTTTATTATAGGTAATAATTTTTTTCTTTGAGAATCTTTTACGTGCAATACTTATTCCTTAGTAATAGCTATACATTAATATGTCTAATAAAGTCGAAAATTAATATATTTCTAAAAATACAAAATTTTCATATGCATATAACAATTAGAAAAATATAAATATAAAAAATAACCCCTCTCTCTCTCTCTCCTGCTCAATTTTGTTTTTTTAAAGAAAATATTCTTTTAGATAATAAAATTGTATAAGTATATTTCATAAATACAAATTTTGAGTTTTATTATAATGTTACATTCAAACCTATAAATAGATTTAGTTATTCCATTAGTTTTTTTTTTACATCTATTCCATTAGTTTCTCAAATAAGAAAAAAGCTTATTCCATTTCAGTAATAAAGATTGCTATTTCTAGTTCTTTTGTCATTTGGTCCTTTGAGTTTTAAGTGAACACTATTGGTCCTTCAATTTTAAAAAATGAACTTCTAGTAGTTTACTTGCCTATTTTTCTAACAAAGCAATGACGTGCCATTTTTTAAGTGTCCCAACTCTTTTAATTGCTTATGGACAACATGATTGGGTTTCACATTGTCAAGAGATTTTGGGTCACCAAGCCCATCGTCAAGTTCATTGAAAATTATCAACCTTTTGTACCCCTAAGCAAGAGCATTTACATCAATCTATGTAAAGATTGTTGTCTATTTTAGCATAAGAACCTACTTTTTCTATTTTATACAACTACTTTTCCAAAGCACTCACATCATATTATGTATTTTATACTATATTTATTAAAATATTATTATATTTTAATATGTCTTTTTTTTCCCCTTCCTCCCATATTCTCTCTTCCCCTCCGCCAAACAACATCAGTCATCACCAAACAACATTAGCAAATGAATCCAACTTGAGCAACCAAATCAACGATGCCCATTTGATAATCATGCCCAACCATATCCAATTCTTTACAACCTCCAATATCAAACCCAATTTATATACCTAACAAAACAAAATTTTCACAACAATAAATCAATCAAAAATGGGGCTACTGAAATTGAAAATTAGACTCAGAGTTATACAAATCTATCAACATTAATTGCCCAGTAGAGACATAATGTTGAGGAGAACAACACCTTTAGGAGAAGATCAACGCTGTCCAATAGATATGCAAACCCAAAAACGAAAATCAAACCGCTCATCAAAGATCTAGCCCAGTTGGCATTGCCAAGAAAAAAATCAAATGGAATTCCTAATCAGAGAACAATCGTGAAGGAGAAGACCGACTAGGAGGGAAGCTGAAGGAGAGAGAGAGAGAGAGAGATAGGATGAGTACTAAGTGGTGAGAGATGAGTGGGGAGAGAGAGTAGCGGTATGTGAGAGAATGAAAAGTAGGGATGGCTTACCTGGCCCGATCCGACCCGACTCGATAAGCAGTAGGGTCGGGTCTGGATTTTTAAAATAAAACCCAACTTGGGTCCGGGTTTTGGCAATACCTGGCTTAAATCCGAACCTAGACCTGACTTGCTTAAAATTAAAATCACCAAAAAAACCCTAGTATATATATAAACTTATAAACCCTAAAATTTTTCTCTTATTTCACTCAGCCAACCCCCTAGCCGTCCCTCACACTCTCACTCACTCTCCTCTCCCACTCACTCTCACTCACTCACTCTCAAGTCTCACGCCGTCGGCCACCGAATCTCAGCCGCCCCTCTCTCTTGCTCTTAGCCTCTCGATCTCACTCTCTCTACCAAAGAAGACGAAGATGACAATCTAAGGTTCTCACCACAAAGCCTCTCCGATCTTACCCACTTTCGTTCAATCTTGCTCCCTTTATTTGCTTTGCACCGAGTTTAGTGATAGCTGAACCCAACGACCACAACCATGGTGATTTACAACAATGATTTTTAACGTTCTTCTTCCATTTTCTTTTTATTTGATCAATGGGTTTGGGGATTTAGATTCTCTTTGTTTAACTTATGGGTTTGGGCCGGGGATTTAGATTTGGTTGTTAAGATCTGATGTTCCTTGCATGTGCTTGTTTTAGATTTTGATTTCAAATGTATTTGGTTTCTGTGGATAGGAAATTTGAATGGGTATGGTGGATTGAGATTTCCTTGGATTTGTTGTTTGTGTTGCTATGAGATTTCAAATGTAATTCTTTTTTCACAAGAAAACATTAATTTTTTTAATTTTTTTTAATTTTTTTTTTTTTATATAGATTGGGCCACTGTTTAGGGGCTTAAGATTGGGTCCTGAAGTGGCCTAGCTGGGCAGGGCTCGCGGGGCCCGATGGGGCGGGTTTGGGCCCCGAAAAAAACCCGTTTATTAAACGGGTCAGGTTCAGGTAACAGGGGTAGGCCCGTGGGTGAGGTTCGGCATATAGAAACCCATCCCAAACTTGACCCGTTGCCATTCCTAATGAAAAGTGAAAGTGAAAAGTGAATGAAAAGAGAGTAGTGGTATATTTACACGGTTATTGTAGCTCATTTGTATATTTACACATTTTTACACTATCTGATGTGAGTCTATTTTAGGTAAAGTTGTGTAAATTTTACATCTTTTTTTATTTTATTTTAATTTTTCACCTACTAATGTGAGTGCTCTAAGTCGTATGGAGATCTCCAATACAGGTTCTATAACTTAAAATTAATTCTGTAAATAAGAAAGACAGTCTAACTCTTTGTTGCAACATGTTCCAAGTCCCTCGATTGCATGTGAATCGCCCCCAACCAAAAAAGAAGAAGAAAAAAAAAAGCATCTTGACAAAGATTTTTTTGCATCGCATCAATGGCATTGCCTTTTGTAATCATTACATCTTATGTTATATTCTTATTCATCCACTTTAAAGGTCTGCTAAGTGGAGAAAAAATCAAGAACCCTGAAGAAAGGGGAAGAGATTCTACTGGAGCCACTAGTCCGTGTCGAGGTTACCTTGATTAGGGCAACTAACCCACAGTACAAAAGAATTGCAAGTCAATTGGATACAACAAATTAAAGAAAATTGCTTTAATGGTACCTTGGTTGACTATCTTCATTTCAACAAAATAAATAAATAAAAATAGTTCCTTGGCTTTTTTTTTTTTTTCATTCCTTTTTGGGTCTGAGTTTATAGCAGGACAAAAAATGGGCGTTGTCCCACATCCGGTGCGTGTGTGTTTTATGCCTTATAACTCGTTTTGCACAACTAACTGTTGCATGTAGTTTTAGTTATGGCGTGTGAGTTTATGGTTTATTGAAAAAAAAAAAAAAGGAAAAAGAAAAAGAAGAAGAAGCAGCAATATGGGTTGATGGCATATAATATGATGTAGGTCATGTTAGGCTGAAACTAAAAGTAACCTGGCACAGGCCAAGGCCGGGAGAAACTTCTGTGTGTTTCCGTTGCATTCTTCTTCACCCTCACATGAGGGTGGACCCCACATGGGGTCCACCCTCATGTGAGGGTGAAGAAGAATGCAACAGAAACACACAATACCATCTCCAGGGCCGGCCCTAGTCCTAGGCCACCGCCTAGGGCCCCCCAACTAGAGGAAGACCCCAAAATTTGGGGAAAAAATTGATATATTTAAAAAAAAAATGGAGATATAGAAAAAAAAAATAGTTTTATATTTTCCCTCTACTTTTAAAAAGTCCCAAAGAATTGAGTAATGCTAGAAATAATACAACTTTAAATATATATGGGTCTTACAAATAGAGTAACGCTACAGTTACAAACTATTTTACAACATTTTTACAAATTGTTGTTATAGCCAACTTCTTACTGGTTTTCATCTAAACCCACTGATAACATCACTTTTTTATTTATCTATAATCATTTACCACATTATCAGTTTGTAAAAGAATTTGTATCTCTAACATTTTCATTAATTACAAGAAATAATTCAGATAGGAAAATGTTAGAAATATTATTAATTTTACTTGAAACCTTTACAAATTGATGTGACAATTAATATGATATGTGGACATTAATAACTTATTAAATGCATTTTTGAATTATTTTTTGTGATTAGTGATATATTTTTGTAAGCCTCATGTTATAAAATTTATAATATCCCTAACATCATTCATTCAAATGCTTGTTTATTATCTTCTTGAGGTGTCATTAATCGCATTCATTTCTACATCGTTTGAAAGTTTTTTTTAGTAAATTTGTTATAGTTTTAGCATTTTTCCCCAAAAAAAGCATATTAAAAAATGAAAGGAATAGATTTTTGTTATAAAAAAATTATGATATTAAATACTAGTTAAATATTATTTAAATAATAACAAAAATGCCTCATTTAATTATATCGCCTTAGGCTTCTAAATTTGTTGGGCTGCTCCTGGCATAGGCAATTGCCAGCCACATATATATTACATATGGGATATGGCAACGTCGGCATGCATTATCCTGTGAATAATTCCCCTATAATAAACACAAGATAACGTTTTAAAAAAACAGAAGATTTGTTATTTGTGGGGGCACCAACTGCTCTTTTGAGTGAAATATTGACAAAGCCCAAATACACGCTATGGAATTCTATAATTTAAGCACTTTACCTGATTATTATTCATTCCTTCTTATTAGTTTAGTTTAACTTAATTTAGATCAAATACACAGCTGAATAGATAAACCCTTCCGTGGCTACACGTCATGATTCATTCATGCCACCCACTATCACCAATAATCACCCTATTGCCAATGCAATCCATCCTCATATTTATCAATTTTCTTTGGTTCTTAATAAATAAAAAAAACTCTAGAGAGTTGGCTTAGTGGTTTTTAAAGACTTGTGATAGGATCTTGAGCTCAAAACTTTTTGTCTCTATCTTAAAACCACCGCGTGAGATTCTATAATAACCGAGATTCGAAAAAATAAATAAATAAATACTTTTATTTGTCATAAATAAATAAATATATAATAAATCGACAGAAGAGGCTGGAAACCTCATCTTTTTTTTTTTTAGAGGAAAGAGACTGGAAACTTCAACTACTATTCTTTTCCAACAAAAGTATGAATGGATCATCCTAATTTTTCTTTTCCTTTCTCAGAAAGAAAAGGTAAAGAGGAAACTTTGTTTATTCCACGTAGGGGCACCGTCACACACCCGAGACTTGCGCTGTTTGCAAACGGCGACGTATCTATCTATATCCCACTAAGCTTGACGTGGCATCTTATTTAAAATATTCGTTCGCATATTCCCTTTGCTATCACGGTACTTATGGTCATATTGTAAATATCCAAAACTTTTGGTTAATTATATATGTTACGTTCTAACAATCCATCTAAACCCAAGGAGTACGGACAACCTAAAAGTTTTTTTTTTAATTTTTTAATTTTTATTTTTTACTAGAAATTCTACTTTAACCTAATCTAAGTGTATATGTGTGTAAAGCTCCCTCTTACTCCTCACATCCCACAAGTGACCTTCGTGCTAAGGGAAAACCTAAAAGTTCCACTGTTACTTATACCATCAAATATTATTATGTTAAAATTATGGTCTAAATTATTGTAGTTTAATTGACATTTTTCCATGCATAAAATATTGGAGGTTTAAAGTGGAATCTGTTCAAAATGCTCCTTTTTTTTGGGTACAGGATCACGTGTTCAAATCTGTACAAAAACCATTGAATCACACCGGTGGTCCTCAAAGTACTGAATTCCAAGCGGTCAGGAATTAAAAAAGATAAGCTAGTGGCTAGCCAATAAGAAAACCTTAAAAAAATAAATAATAAAAACACACCGTTAAAATAAACGGGAACGTTGAAGAACAAAAGCTCAAAATATTTTTTAAAATTAAATAGACTTAATAAGAACGCCAACGTGAAGAATATGCTAAAAGCATATGACAAAATGAAAGCATATTCTGAGAGGAGATCCCGCTCCGCCTGGTTGTGGTTTCCTCACTGCTTCACAATAAATACCCATTCACTATAATCCACACCTCAAAAACTCTCTCCTTCTCTCTATTGCCTTCTGTATCCCTGCTGTGTTTCCTTGTTGTTTTTGTTTTCTCTCTCTAAAAAAATCAAATGATGGCTCTCAAAGCTGTTCATATCTCCGACGTCCCAAACCTCGACCAGGTCCCTGAGAATCCCTCTTTCTCTCTCTACTCCACTCGCGTCTCCAAAGGTAATCATATCGTTCCAATCTATTTAAATACGCACGCATAGCACGTGTGACGAGACTAGTAACTTTTATTTTTATTTTAATTACATACACGTAATGCATGTGACGAGGCTAGTAATAAAAACACGTAACTTATTTGATGTATATGTTGTTGTTTGTATGATGTATTTTTAGGTGTGGAATTGGGGAGGAGTGCGTATAGAATACCGAAGTTTTTAGTGATAGGGCACAGGGGACATGGGATGAACGTGTTACAGTCATCTGATTGTAGAATGAGAGCGTTCAAGGAGAACTCGATCTCGTCCTTCAACGCTGCCTCTTGTTTCCCTATCGATTTCATCGAATTCGACGTTCAGGTTAGATTTCTTTTTTTTTTTGGTGTCTCTGGTTGTATTTTTGTGAAAAAAAGAAAAAAGAAAAAAATAATCCTCGGTTTTCGAGGTCACGTTCTTTTGTGTCGGTGCGTTGTACGCGCGCCGCGTAACCTCTGTGTGTGTGTCACTGTGTTCGGTGTACCACGTGTGAGATGATCTTAGTTATAGGTTGCTATTGTATTTTTATCACTTTCGGCTTATGTGAACGTGAACTTATGGGAAAATTTGTGAATTACGTAAAGTTATTATTGTATTTCTGAACTTTTGCTCAAAAAATATATTTTTTTATTATCTTATAACATTTAAGATAAACCTTTTAAGTATTAAACATTGCTATGGTTTCAATAAATATATATATATATATATTAAACATAAAAGGGAAATGTTAACCGCTGATTTAGGGAAATATTTTTAAAAACTCAATTACAAAAAAAAAAAAAAAAATTATGGAAAAGAAAATTCAAGCTTTTTTTTTTTTTTTTTTTTTTTCATTTTTTATAAAAATGATATTAATTTTTGTTTTAGAACCGTCTATAAACACATGCCTCAAGACCACTTGTTAACAAAATCTAACACAAAATACTCAATTGTAAAATGAATACATTGTATTTTAGGTTTAATAGAGAGTATTTTATTCCGTTTTTGGAAAGTATTTATCGTTTTTTGTTTTCGCATATACACCCATAAATTGTATGTATGGAGACCAAGGGCAATAATATATGTTGACATGTAACGGTATTTTTAGTAGTTCGTGTTTATTAAGTGGATCTTTAGACCTTTCTCAAAAAAAAAAAAAAAAAAACCTGGATCTTTGGACGCGTAGCTAGAAAAAAAGAAAAAGAAAAGATATATATATATTTTTTTTTGCTGAAATTCTCTTCCATATTTAGACATATATGAAACACATTTTACATGAGGATTAAAATTAAGATTTCCAAAACAAAAACTTAATCAATGAATTTTCAGGGTGTTCTAGAGGTTTTATGCCTTTGAAATTTTTATTTTTTATTCAAATTTGTTAGTTGGCTCTTGTTCCTGATTTCTATAATCTAGATGGGTTTCCTTCTTCTAGTTCTACGGCGTTTTCATCTAGGAAAACTTTAGAACATTTTTCCTTCTATCTCAATGATACTGATGTGTGTTTTTGCATTTTTTTTCCCCTTTGTGGTTCTTTTAAAAAGAATTATTTCGGTTAAAAATGAAAATAGATGAGAAAGGTGAATGAAGCATAAAGACAGCAAGTAAAAAAAAAACAAATGTGGTGGTTTTTGTAGGTGACAAGAGATGACTGCCCTGTCATTTTCCACGACGATGTTATTCTCTCTGAAGAAAATGTAAGCTAACTTTTCTCTGTCATTTTAACGTGTGTCTATTTTTAATCCAAGTACTAATGTATTATGTATGTATAATTTTGAAGCTAATTCATTTTTGTTTATGGGAAATCAGGGTACTGTGTTTGAGAAAAGGGTCACAGATTTGACTCTCTCAGAATTCCTTGGCTACGGTCCCCAAAGAGAACCAAGCAAGCAAGGGAAACCTTTGCTGAGGAAAATAAAAAATGGGAATATTGTGAATTGGGATGTAGAGACAGATGACACTCTTTGTACACTTCAAGAAGCTTTTCAGCAAGTGAGTCCCTCACTGGGCTTCAACATTGAGTTAAAATTCGATGACCACATTGTTTACGACCAAGATTATCTATTCCGTGTTCTCCAAGCCATCTTGCAGGTACAAACACTAAAAGTGAAAAAAATTATAGATTTTTCTTGTTTTTTTGAATGTTAATGATATTGGGGGTTCTAAATATTGTGAATTCTGTGTGACAGGTGGTGTTTGAGTATGCTAATGACAGACCTATTATCTTCTCAAGCTTCCAGCCGGATGCGGCATTGCTCGTTAAAAAGTTACAGAGCACTTACCCTGTAAGCACTCTTTGACATTGATAATATCTTCTATGTTTGTGTTATATATTAATAGGGGCTATATCTTAATGATTTTTGTCATTATGGTATACTAGGTTTTCTTTTTGACTAATGGGGGTACTGAGATATACTACGATGTGAGGAGGAACTCCTTGGAGGATGCCATAAAGCTGTGCTTGGAGGGTGGTTTGGAAGGAATTGTGTCAGAGGTTAAGGGAGTTTTTAGAAATCCCGGTGCCGTGACCAAGATCAAGGAGGCCAAGCTTTCACTTCTTACCTACGGCAAATTGAAGTAAGCTTTGTTTGATTATCTTCAATTTTTCCATGGAAACTCTTGCTTAGGAAATGTATTACCAAAAAGAAAATTTTGCTTAGGAAATGTGATAGACAAAGGCATCAAAGTCAGGCTATGACAAATCACGGTCAAATATAACCTGCCCTGTTATTTCATTCTGACTTTGATTTGGTCATAGCTTGGTATTACAATTGGGCCGCCTAAGAAGTTTACATTTCCTATACAAGGATTTTACTTTTCGTACATAAGGAGGGAAAACTTGCTAACTAATCTTTTGTGGTTTGTTGCCATGTCACATGTATAATGTCTAGCCATGTTAGCATATAGCAAAGTTGTAATTGATTTTGTTATGAGCTTGTTCTATGGATTATATGTTATGTATTAATTGAATGGAAATAAATCTTGTTGCAGTAATGTGCCTGAAGCAGTATACATGCAAAATCTAATGGGAATTGATGGAGTGATTGTTGATCTGGTTAAAGAGATCTCAGAAGCAGTTTCCAATATGATAAAGCCATTGAAGGCAGATGAAGGGGAAAGTTTATCCGAAGGGGTGGAAGCAAAGCCCCAATTCTCGCCACGGGAGCTTGCATTTCTTTGGAAGCTTATACCTGAGTTGATAGAGCTTTAATTAATGATTGTAATACTGTGCCATATACACGCCAAATCTAATAGTTTTCGCTGATTTTTCCTATTCATATAGCAGAAACTCTTAGTCGTGGAAGTCAACACGTTACATTTTCATTGTTGTATATAAATTGCTCATTTCCATTTCTTTAGAATCACAAATTTTTACTAATCTTGTTGGTCTTCCATTTGTACGTCAACTAAGTTTATGATAGTTTCGGATCATCAAAAAAAAAGAGAGGTTTATGATAGTTTTAGCTGCTTTCTGACTATAATTTTTTAGCTTCTCATTCTCTCGTCTTCTTTCTATGTAGCTTGGATCTGAGTTTTTTGCATAGAACAACCTTTGTCCTTTTTTTAGCCCGATTAAGAATTTTTATTGAACAAAAGAGAAACAAACTCCATTTTTGGGCTCTTAGGTGATACAACTTGATGTCATCTTTAACTACTTAAATACACCGGTTGGGTTGAGCGTAAATCTTGAATTCTTAATTGGTTGGATCACATTTAAAGAACCACCTTCAAGAATAATTTTAGCCTTCTCATCTCTAGTATTGTTATAGAGACCTTGGAGTTCTAACTGCATACTGTCACTACTACAAGTGGCTTTGATGACATCTCTTTAAATGGCCAGGCCTACTTGCCTTGTTTAGTTGTTTGTTCCATTAACACCTACAATAAATCACAACAAAGTTCAAACTATAGCAAAAAGAAAAGGCCCAAAAGATTCTTCTACAGAAATATGGAAACATTGATAGCATTGATTAACGTCCATTCCAGAGAAACTGATGGGCCACGGCAAATTCAACCATAGACTAATTGGATAAGGTCATATCTTTGATAGAAAATCAAGTAGGAGCACATTCCATCCATTCCATAAGTTTTAGTTGCTCGTGAAGTTTAACTTCTCAAAGCCCCTTCTTGTTTGATTTTAACCAAGGATTTGTCGAAGGGAAGAGTAGAGGACTTATAATTAGCAGAGAAGGGTGATTTAGATGAAAACTCGTGTTGATTTTATGGTATGTGTGTTTTGTAGCTATTCTACTGAACATGATTGATAGAAATTAATTCTGAAACCCAGTTAATAGAGATATAATGGTTTTGGCAAGGGAAGGAACAGAAGGATCCTCCCACACATCACACTCAATTAGGGGTAGAGCTAGGAATTTTTGTTTGGGGGCCAAGTTACAGTATTAATATATTTATCAAAATAACCCCTCACACACATATATACACACATTTTTTTATTATACACACACTTTTTTATTTGATAAGTTATATACACCCACCCAAAAAAAAAAAAAAAAGGAGCTTAGTATTTTCAATCAAAATTATGTTTGATGGCGATCTTTCATAAAATAAAATTCATTTTTTACCATTTTTATAGTGAAATTCTTAAAAAGTTTCATTTTCGATACAAATTATCAAATTTTATATTAAAGTAAGTAAAAAAATCTTTCAATTGAACTAAAGAAATTTTCAAAAACATGAATAATCCAAAACTTAGAGGAACAAGTTAGGCTCAAAACATATTTGAAGCTATCTTGCTTTAACCTATTATGTGGCAACTAAAGAGACATTTCATGTATAGTTTTGGTGACATGATTTTTTTAATGAGTCAATGACTTGTTAGATTCAAACATGTTTGGTGCCAAACTTTATCAAATATTTAACAAATATAAGAGTACATTTTACAATAAAAAATAGAATTGCAAAAAATAAAGTTATGTCTCAATAACTATTAGACTAATTATTTTTTTCAAGAGCATCATTGGACTAATTCAAACACTTGAGGGAAATCTTATTTTTATAGACTAAGATTTGAAAACATTAAAATAATTATATATATTTAAAAAAATTTCAAAATTCATGCCCCCCACCCTTGAACATAGCTCCGCCCCTGCACTCAACTCCATTTTTTCTATTTGTAAGCTAGCTCCCTTCACCATTGAATCTTTGCAACCCAAAATGAATTTTACAAGAGTAATTTTTTTGCCTCGTGAGATATTTCAATTTTAGAATTTTCATCCACACCAAGTCTTGTTTATGAGCTGGAATCCTTTTTATTTTGTGATCCGATCTTATAACGCAGAAATGGTAGTGATCATGGAAAAAATAATTCACTAGTAGGAGTGAAGGGTATTCATAATGGTTCCTCCGTTGGCCTAATTAGGTAGTATTTTTTATCAGATCAAGATACCAATTGATTTTTGGTGTAAGTGGGATTCAAACTCTAAATCTTTTATTCCATGACAAGATACTTTACAAGAGCTAACTAAAAGAAAAACTCACAAATATTTTCCTATTTGGTTACAAAGTATAAAAAAATTTAAAAAAAAAAAGAAAAGAAAAAAAGAATCATGCATTAAGGGTTTTTTTTTTTTTTTTTTTTTTGAGTATTTAAAAACTGTATCCTTATTGTGAAAGGTATTTTCTATTTCAAAACCATGTAGAGAGAATCCGAACACCATGTTTGTCTCTAAATTCTAAAATCTGCCTGCCAAGCTCCAGTAGTAGTGAAGGTTCTATAAACTACAATGTCATTTTTTCGGCGCTAAAGCTTGTTAGTTTTCAATTTCCTAAACTAATCTCCAAATTTTAGTAAGGGAGAATTAGTAAATACAATTTGGTAAACTGAAATAATATTGCCACCATTACCTGGATTAAGATTGTGGTGCAATGAGATCCTCTTCATTTCAAGTGCTCTTCATTTTGTCCATTTCTCAATTAAAATTATAGTCACGTCATTTAAAATTTTAAATGACATGGTGGTCTATGTACTCTTAGATTTAAAAAATTTAATATGATCCATGAAATGGATTGGTTGGGTTTAGTATTTATATTGGCGAACTTTGAACAAAAAGTGTCTTACATGTTATCTTAGAAGTTAATTTCTAAAGACAAAACAGTTGTCAAGTTCTGCATATCAGTTTGCAGTAGACTAGAAATGTATTTCAGCTCATGCAACCCATCAAGTCACTAGGGTTTTGTGTTTCCAATTCTAAGGTATAGAAGAAAACCCTAGGGAACATTAAAAAGATTTTTGGGAGCTTTACTGATTGTAAAGGTACTATGCATTTTGCTCTCAAAAGCCACTACTGTTTATCAAAATTGAAGCTTATTTAGATATGGTGGTGTCGATGTTGCTACTTATTCTAGAAGATCAAGTGTTGGGCTAGAATATTCAAATGGATACTTGAAGTCATGGACAAAGGTTTGCTAGCAACAAACTCCATAACTGAAAAATCCGTAGATTAAGAGATGCGTTTGGTAACATAAGTACTACTAGGTTGTAGCAATTTAGGATTGGACAATTCTAAATTCTAAACACTTTAATTCAGTTAGTGGATTTGGAGTTGGTAATTAAGGTTAAGACCTTCCGATGGATTTTACTTTTTACTTTGGAACTATGTTCCATTGACTTTCTTTAGACCACCGTATTATATGTTGTTTATTTCCGCCATAATTATTGTTGATTACACAATATTAGCTATGATTGCATAACAAGGGTTGTTCATAATTTGACTAATTAATAATTTGGCACTAAAATTGGTTTACGGGTAATTTTTGGGGTCTAAAAAACTAATGGAATTCATTTCAAATGGGGACCTTTTCCCAACTTGTCAACATTTCTCCCGGCAACCATCCTAAACCATCTGATCTCGTTGCACCCGGTCTTCATCCTCATTACGCTCAATGCATGCTTCAAGGAATCTCTCTTAGTGGATGTGCCCAGCTCTTCTTTATATTCAAACAAGACCTACTCTGCTCTTAACATCCTCAAACATATCGTGCAATATCTAATCCTTTGGGACAAGAAAGTTACTTGTAAATCTACCGTTCTTTCTTGCAAATTTGATTAATCAACAGTGGTCTCCACTATAACCGTGTCTTTGAATCTGCTTATTCTATTTCATATACAGGAGATATATAATATACGACATACCTCTATACAGACACGTAGAGAAGCATATTGTTACTTAAACTTACTGGGGTCATACTCATAACATCATGAATATGATGTCAACTTGCAACAGACAACAGTGGTGTGGTCATTTTCATAGAGTGTGAAATCTTAAAGGCATGGAATTTCTAAATTCGGGAACATGCACCTAAATAAAAAGTTTTTCCAAGTGTTTCCCCTGGGCTCTAGAACCTTATTGATTACGTGTGTAGTAGTGTTCTTTAGAATCACTATCAGTGACATGACTCAGTGACTCATCATCCATAGTCATAGAGCACAAGAAAGTGGTTTCTGGAGTGTGACCAAAATTTTATAAGGGAAAATAGGAGTGCAAATTATAATTTTTCACTCTAAACCTGATTACACTGTAACTCTTTCAACTATCGAAACACATGATTAACCCTCTAAAATTATAATTCAGTTTTAATGTCACTGTTGTCTATTTTGGTGTGAAGCATAACGAAATTTAGTATTGAAAGATCATTTTATCCTTCTTTTCAAAACAGACGGCTAAGGTGTAAATTAGTCTTTTAATGCTAAATTCGATTGGAATTAACAGCAAAATAGACGATAATGGGTTATGTGTAATGTATTTTTAGAGTTGAGGGTTGATAGTTTGTATCAATAATTTAGAAGGTTAAAATGTAATGAGACTGCTGGTTTAAGGTGTAAAAGTGTAATTTGTGCCAAAAAAAAAAAAAAAAAAAAGTTGAAGCAAACTATCTATTTTTTTTTAAGCAAACTATCTTAATGATTTATGATATAGCAGACTAACATGTTTCCACATGTTAAGGAAAGATGCATCCTTTCATGGGAAGAAACCTAAGATATGGTATAATTGCTATTATATTATATAGAATCTACTTTAGGCATATGATTAAAACAAGTATGATAATGAAACAGAATTAGTATTTGATTCTTGGAAGCAAAGTGCTTGATTGCGTGACTTCTCATGGCATATAATTTCGATATGCTTAGAAAAGGATTTTGATTCTTGACCAGCTCTTTTAAATTAACATAAAAAAAGCTTCTTAATGCTACTGTACCATTGGCTGCATTCTTATCCATATTGTGCATTCTACGCAGCAATGGATGGACAATATCATTTTGTGTAGCTTTGGTAAAACGCATATATGGACAAGATTAATTTTGCACATGCAATGACTATAACAATGTTTGCCCTTTTGTTTTTCTATCCAATCATGATAATTATGTTTGCTGCATATGCTCAAACCAAATAGCTGTGGCCCAGGAATCATATTGGAGGACTAACTTCATAATTGATTTGTTGGATTTGACTGGACATATATAATCATGGGCCAGGCTTGGGTCGAGATCTATGAAGACCCATGCAGCCCAAGCTCTGCCTTAACTTTAATCTCTACTGAGTACACAGCTGAGTGCTGACAGCTTTACATGGATTATCACTAATCAGTTGGACCACTCTATACCCTTAATTACGAAATTTGATTCTAGCTCTTTGATTATAAAAATGGAAAAATTAATGGATGCACTGAAAGAATTGATTTAGAAAATATTTATAGAAATATTCTATGAAAAAAGAAAAAAGTAATTAATTATTTTGACAGTTTTTTATATTTCCTATAAAAATGGTATTTAAACTTTCCTAAATTGGTTCATTAACAAATGTCTTAAAAGCACTCTAAACCCATTATAAAATACTTTAGGTATACCATAAATGTGTACTTTTCTTTCTCACATAAATTGTAGGTTGTTTCACTATGAATTTAAGTAGTGAAAACCACTATTATATAAGAGGAGAGAGTGCGTACTTATAGTACTTCTGAAATATTCTAAAATTACTGCTGGGCATCTCTTCAATCATTTCTAATTTCCCAAGTTACATGCACAAAGTAAGATTAACTATTGAGAAATACGTTAATTTTCAAACTTTTAGCTTCTAGCATATATATATAGCCTTATTTCGGAGCTGCACAAGTGAAAAATGCAGTAGTTATTGAGTATTAATTAGAAAGACATGATTAATGACCGTATACGGTATACGGTTAACAATCAGCGACTTAATTATTTAATGGTAATTTGTGGACACCAAAAAACTTCAAGGATCTTACGACTAAAATATACTAATAACTATGTCTTGTGTTATGAACCGAGCTTTGTCCGAATGAACGTGCATATCTGGTTGCAAGGATTGCATGGACTCTACATGGATATTGATAAGTGAAGGAAGATAATGCTTGCCCTGCTGTTCAGTTATTTACTTCGATAGGAACAGTTAGTCGATTAGGTCCATTAGGATGTTAATGAGACCAGTCACCTCAAATAGTCTAAGTTATCTTTACAATTATCATTTATAACTTAATCATATCATTTGGTATCAGAGCCACTGATTCAAGATACAACGTGCACAACCCCACAACCACCAGTCCAAAATCCATTGTTGCTGTCGTGTTTGATGAATGTGCTACTGATCAGCCCTCCATGGTGCATGAAGATAAAAATCTTTCTGAAGTAGAAAAGATTGATACAATAGTCTTGTGGCTTAAGAAAAGACTACCTCAATGGCAACATTCATTCATTACAAACTTTGATTTTGTAATTCTCTATGAGTATAATGATGTGGAATATAAGAATTTTCTATTCTTGGGTGCTCCCTTTCTAGAATTGAAACATGTGTCCAACACTAAAATTCTTATCATTCAACACTTCAAAACTTGAGGTTTAGTTTTCTCCAACTAGGAGAAAACGGTGCGGGAGACAAAGAAATATTTATTTTAATTTAGTTTTGTTTAATTTTGGAGTCTATTGTAATTTTGGAACCCAAGTGGATCCTCAATTGGTTTTCTCAAGTGAATCCTGAGTACAAGATATGTCTTCAAGGGGAGAGAAATGTTATGAACCGAGTTTTGTCCAAATGACCTTGGATGAAGGTGTGCAAGGATTGTACGTGATGGGACCGACGAACTCCCTTGCCCAGACGACCTCATCAAGCACATTCGTCCACCTTGCCACGACATGGACGAGGGTAGGCGAGTCATTAATAAGAAGTTTCAATGCCTCGGACAGTTACCAATTAGTTGGAAGCTCATCAAAACCCGCATTAATAAGCCCTGAGGCGTTACGAAAAGAGCACTAAAGCCACAATTAAGGCCCCAATGGCTAGAAACTATGAAGCTATATATACACGCTCATCAGAACCAGACAAGGTACATAGACACACACCTAAGAATTTACTAGTGCACGTAACTCTGATATTCCAAGTTTTCTTACTTCCTAAAAAAGTTTCTATAAGCTGACTTTATCATCGAAGGCTCTATGGCAGGCACCACACCAGTGACCACCTAAGGAGAGTCATCCACCTCACTTGCAGGTACAGTGACAAGGTCCTTACTTCATCTGGACGAACCTACATTACTGACGATTCTCGCATCATCAGTTTGGCAGTGTCTGTGGGGACAACATTTTCGCACTTAGGTTAGAGCATAGTTCCACTCAAATTCCCAAGTTCAAATGGAATCCAACCAAGATTCAGCAGAATTGGCTCTGCAAATCCAGGCACTTACAGCTAGTGTGGAAGAGCTTACCATTCAGAACTAGGAGATGAGGCTGCGACTTTAGCAAGAAGACAATTGTTTTGGGACTAACCGGGATGACGAGGGAGATAGCTAAAGAAGAAATGACCGCCGGCAAGCGGCTACTCCAGACGGACCGAGCTCGGACCTTCTCCGGGAAATGAGAAAGGAAATGGACGAGCTAAGAAGCGCCATTAAGGGAAAAATGAACTGAAGCCTGGATAGAATGGTCAGGATGATGGATTCACCGTTCACGGCGGTGATCTTGGAATGCCCAGTGCCGTCGAAATTTCGCCTGACTCAACTTGAACCATTCGACGGATTGAAAGAACCTCTGGATCACCTCAACACTTTCAAGATGACTCTGGGCCTTCAGCAACCTTCAAATGAAATACTGTGCCGTTCTTTCCCCACCACTCTTAAAGGAGCTGCGATGGAGTGGTTCATAAAGTTACCAACATCGTCCATCGATAGCTTTGAGCAGTTAGGCAATTCCTTCTTACGCCACTTCGTCGGGGGACAACGCTCGAGGAGGCCAGTAAACCACTTACTCACCATCAAGCAAGGAGAAAAGGAGACCCTGAGGTCATACGTGAAGCGTTTCACTCGAGAAACTTTAGAGGTCGACGAAGCTAATGACAAGGTGCAGTTAACAGCCTTTAAAGCTGGATTGAAGTCCAGGGAGTTCATCGTCTCACTCGCAAAGAATCCCTTAAAGACAATGGCAGAGATGCTCCTGAAGGCGCAGAAGTACATGAACACCGAAGACGCCCTAGCAGCGATAAAAGATGTAGAGAAGTCCAATGAGAGGGAAAGAAAGGAAGACAGTCAGAGAGGATGAAAAAGGGAGCGCACAGATCGTCAGAATGCTGACAGGAACAAACGGAAAGATGATAAAACTTCTTGGATGGTAAAATTCACTCCTTTAGTTATGCCTGTTGATAAAATTTTGGCGCAGATTAAAGATAAGCACTACCTCAAATGGCCAAGGCCATTACACTCGTCACCCAATGTGTGTGACAAAAAGAAATATTGCCATTTCCACAAGGATCACGGCCACTACACAGAAGATTGCAGGGACCTGAAAGAGTAGATAGAGGAACTCATACGAAAAGGGAAGTTGCAGAGATTTGTAAAGAAGGGAGAACCCAGCAGATCCAGGGATAATAACAAAGACAAACATAAAGCCTCACCAAGTGATGAAGATCATGCATCCCATCATCCATAAAGCGCGATCAAAGAGATCAAGACGATCACAGGAGGACCATCCACAGGAGGATCGTTTAGATCCCTCAAGAAATCACACCAAAGGCAGGTGAACAGCATCCACAGGGTACCACCCTTTAAGCAAAGACGGACGGACGAGGACATGTTTTTCTCGAAAGAAGACGCTAGAGAGGAGTGAAGTAGCCACATGATGACCCCTTGATTATAATGCTAAGGATAGAGGGGTTCAATACAAGAAGAATTCTCATGGACAATGGTAGCTCCGCAAACATCATCTAACTCTCTACTTTTCAATAGCTAAAGTTGGATCCAGGTAGTTTGCGTCCTTTTGAGTCCCCTCTTGTTAGCTTCAGTGGGGACAGAGTGTATCCCAAAAGCATAGTGACGCTGACGGTCACAGTGAGATCATATCCGTGACAATTAACCTGTCATCTGGACTTCCTGGTGGTAGATTGTCCCTCTTCATACAACGTGATCATTGGGAGGCCTACACTTAATCATTGGAAGGTAGCCACATCCACCTATTGCTTGAAGGTAAAATTCCCAACAAAAAATAGTGTAGGTGAAGTAAAAGGAGATCAAGTGCTGGCTAGGGAATGCTACCAAGCAGTGTTAGCCGCGAAGGAAAGCCATACATGGATGATAGAAGAGAAAGAAGAAGAGAAGTTGGAAGTCTTGGAAACTGTGGAGTTGATAAACGGAGAACCAACGAAGACTACAAGAGTAGGAATGACCATGAGTACAAAAATGAAGAAGAAGTTAATCCAATTCCTTAAGGAAAACCTATATATCTTCGCATGGAGCCACAAGGACATGCTAGACATATCCATAGAAATTATCCAACACAAGCTGAATGTGGATCCCGAGAAAAAATCCATCCAGCAAAGACAACGATTCTTTGCTCCAGAATGAAACCAGGTAGTCACAGATGAGGTTAACAAACTCCTGGCAGTAGACTTCATCCGAGAGGTCTTTTACTCGAACTGGCTCACCAACGTCGTCCTGGTAAAGAAGGCAAATGGGAAATGGAGGATGTGAGTAGACTTCACGGACCTAAATAAGGCTTGCCCAAAAGACAGCTTTCCCCTACCAAGAATAAATCAGCTGGTGGATTCCACAGCAGGACACAAGCTCCTGACTTTCATGGACGCATTCTCGGGGTACAATAAAATAAAAATGGCAGAGGAAGACCAGGAGAAAACTGCCTTCATCACAAGCCAAGGGTTGTACCGCTACAAGGTGATGCCTTTCGGGTTGAAAAATGCAGGAGGAACCTACTAGAGGTTAGTAAACAAAATGTTCAGTAAACCAATAGGGAGGAACAGGAAAGCATATGTAAATGACATGCTCATCAAGAGCAAAGAGGAGTCTGGTCATTTGGACGACCTCCACGAGATGTTCACAACTCTCAGGCAATATCAAATGAAGGTTAACCCTAGCAAGTGCGCTTTTGGAGTGGCGTTAGGAAAGTTCTTAGGATTCATGGGGTCCTACCAAAGGATAGAAGCAAACCCAGAGAAGGTACGAGCCATACTAGAGATGACGTCGCCCAAGACCGTGAAGGAAGTCCAAAAACTCATAGGAAGGATAACAATGCTTAATAGGTTCATCTCCAGAGTAACGGACAAATGTCTGCCTTTCTTCAAGATGTTGAAGCAAGCCTTCGCTTAGACGAATGAGTGTGAGAGAGCTTTCCAGGAGCTCAAGCACTACCTGAGCAATCCATCCCTCTTGAGCCTATCCAAGGAGGGAGAAGACTTGTATTTATACTTAGTAGTGTCAGCTACAACTGTGAGCGTAACTTTGATTCGAGAAGAGAACAGAAGACAGCTCCCGGTTTACTACGTCAGTCAGGCCTTCCAAGGGGTAGAAGCCAAATACCCGCGAATCGAGAAGATTGCATTTGCTTTGATTGTAGCCTCACGTAAGCTGTGCCCCTACTTCCAGGCGAACCTTATCTTGGTGATGATGAACCAACCAATAAAGAAGTCGATGAACAAGCCCGAGGCTGCAGGAAGGATGATCCAGTGGGTTATCGAACTTAGTCAATTCAACATTGAGTACCACCCCACAACAGTTATTAAGGCATAGGCATTAGCAGACTTCATCGCCGAATTTACAATCCCAGACGAGAAGGGGGCACCAGATGAAGCAAAAAGATGGACGATCTAGACTGACGGTTCGTCAGCTCGAAAGAGGGGCGGAGTAGGGGTTATTATCATCACCCTAGAAAAAGAGACGCTCAAATACGAAGTTTAGCTAATATTCCCGGCCACCAACAATGAAGCTGAGTACGAAGGAGTATTGATGGGACTGAGGGTCTAGAAGGCACTAGGAGTCAAAAACTTGCTCCTCCAAAGCGATTCAAAGCTCGGTGTAGGACAGATAAAAGGAGAGTATGAAGCAAAGGAGGAAAGAATGCAAAAATACCTAAGGCTGACGAAACTTTTGGCACAGGAGTTCGATCAAGTGGAGTTCACACAAGTCCCCAGAAGCCAGAATATAGAGGTAGACGAGCTAGCAAGATAGGCATCGTTAGAGGCAGGACAAACGAATACAGACTTGAAGATTGAAGTCTAGAAGCATCCCAGCATCGAAGAGGTCCTTACCCTCGCAATCCAGAGCAAAAGCAACTGGATGACCCCAATCCTGTCCTTCCTTTAAGACGAACGGCTCCCACAGGACGTCGAAGAGGCCAGGAAGGTCAGGAAAAGGTGAGTTAGGTTCGCGATCCTGAATGACACCCTGTACAAAAGAGGCTTTTCCATGCCTTATCTGAAGTGCGTTAATGAGGAGGAAGCCAAATATATTTTAGAGGAGATCCATGAAGGAATTTGCGGAGACCATGCAGGCCCGAGGTCCTTGGTAAGCAAAGTTATCAGAACAGGTTACTTCTGGCCTACTTTGCAGGAGGATGCAAGGGAGTTCGTCAAGAGGTGCGACAAATGCCAGAGGTTTGGGAACGTCCAACGCATCCCAGTAGAAAAATTGACGTCGATAGCCTTCCTATGGCCGTTTGCCTAGTGGGGACTTGACATTGTCAGCCCGTTACCCCAAGGTAAAAGACAGGTAAAAATTTTACTGGTTGCTATTGATTATTTTATGAAATGGGTTGAAGTAGAAGCACTATCAACCATAATGGAGGCGAAGATCCAGAATTTCATGTGGAAGAATATAGTTTGCCAATTCGAGATACCATGGACGATCATATCAGACAACAGGCTGCAATTTGACAGTCAATGTTTCAAGGACTTCTGCTCGGGATTAGGGATTAAGAACCAATTCTCATCACTAGGTTGCCCCCAAGCTAACGGCCAAACGGAAGTGACGAACCGAACACTGCTTAAGATCATTAAAGCTCGGTTAAATGAACAAAGGGCCCATGGCCAGAGGAGTTGCCCAACGTTTTGTGGACGTACAGGACTACAGCAAGAACCCTAACGGAAGAGACCCCCTTTAGGCTCACCTATGGCACCGAGGCAGTAATCCCAGTCGAAGTGGGAATAACCAGCATGAGACGAAAAGTCTTCCGCAAAGGCAGCAATGACGATCAACTAAGAGTCAACTTAGATTACTTGGACGAATCCAAAGACGAAGCATCACATAAGATGGCGAAGTACCAACAGAAGATGGATGAGTACTACAATAAGAGAGTGAAGCTCAGACAACTTAACATAGGAAATCTCATCTTGCACAAAGTTACGCCTGCTACCAAGGACCCGACCCAGAGGAAGCTTGGCCTAA
Source organism: Quercus tomentella (assembly GCA_028535165.1). Taxonomy (NCBI): domain Eukaryota; kingdom Viridiplantae; phylum Streptophyta; class Magnoliopsida; order Fagales; family Fagaceae; genus Quercus; species Quercus tomentella. The sequence goes on along the minus strand of JAPQVY010000155.1, from coordinate 65,822,265 downwards.
CCTAGGAAGGACCCTACAAAGTCACCCATTATTCTAGGCAAGGCAGCTACCACCTGGAAACGTTGGACGGGAGGAAACTGCCATAACCGTGGAATATCGAGCACTTGAAGAGATACCATAAATAAATGTAATCGACGATTGTATTCATGTTTAAAATAAAGCAATAAAAGAACTATTCAGCCAATGTGATGCGTGTAAATCTAGGAGCCTAAAAAAAAAAAAAAATTAGCTAAGTAACAAGATTTTGCCTAGACGAATGTAAGTTACTGACGAGGCCAAAAGACGAGATCCCTTGAATGGGTGTAAGTTCCCAAAAATTGACTAAGTAATAAAATTCCGCCTAGACGGATGTAAGTTATTGACAAGGCCAAAAGACAAGATCCCTTGAATGGGTGTAAGTCCTCCCAAATTGGTTAAGTAACAAGATTCCGCCTAGACAGATGTAAGTTACTGACGAGGCCAAAGGACAAGACCCCTTGAATGGGTGTAAGTCCCTACAAATTGGCTAAGTAATGAAATTCCACCCAGACGAATGTAAGTTACTGACGGATGCAAGATCCTAACTAGCCAAGCCCCCAAGCTAAGGATAAACAAGCAACGAGACAAATAGAAATCATATATAGACAAAAGGTATCAAGCACAACAAGTAAGCATGAAATAGTCAATAGAATTGAAAGCCCAAAAACACTGGGCAACCAGTATTGTTTTAACATTAGAATTAAAACCCTAGAAATGCTAAGCAAAAGAGATTGTTCTATCATTAGAATGAAAAGCCCAAAACCACATTGGGCATCCCAAAAAAAAAAAAAAAAAAAAAAAAAAAAAAAAAAAGGCAACATGTACATAAAGCAAGTTCAAACGGTAGCTTCGTCACCACCAGAAGGGGGAGGCATTGGGGCATTCTCTGGAGCGTCATCCTCAAGAGTAGAAGACTGGAAGGCCTCGTCCGCCGCCATTTCCTTATCCACCTCCTCCAAATCCAAGTTTTCTAGATCCACGCCGGAGGAGTGCTTGACGAGGTATCATTGGAGGAGCTCAAAACCCTTGTAATACCAACTGAAAAGCATAATCTTGTACTCCTCAGTCTGCTAGAAGGCCTTGACGGACTTAGCAGCAATGGTCTTGATCTTCTCCTTTGCAGCCAGGAGTTGCTCGTCTTTCTCCAGGGTCAGCTGCCTCTCTGCCCTCAAATCGTTAGACATGACCTCGGCTTTTTCCTTGGCGGTGTTAGCCTCGTCCATAGCGACAATGAGGTCCTTCCTCAACTTCGAATTTTCCGCCTTCAAAGTCTCCACCCGAGACCCCACTGATGCGGCCTTAGCATCGTGGCTTAGGTGCTCTGAAGTAATATGAATAGTCTCCCCCAGTACTTGAAAAGAAGATCCAACTGTTAGAACAATATAAAAGAAGGGAAAAGGAAAGACAAAATTTGCACAAGTACACTACTTGGACGAGCTTATGGATATGACGACCCACAACCTCGTTAGGGGACATGCCAGAGAAGACCCTAAGCTCCTCGGTAGTGAAAGCATCTTGTGCCCTCGTCAGCGCAAGGCCAGCATCGTCCTAAACGCTAGACGAGCGAGAATCAGCCTTGTCTTTCCCTTTGTCGGCCACACACTGCTTCTTCAGGCATGGAGTAATCTCTTCAACCAAGGTTGCCGGGGAGGCAATCCTTGTCAATTTAGTGACGAGAGTAACTAGAGTAACGGAGACCTCTTTCTCCACAACGTGCACCACCTTCTTCCCGAGATTGGAAAGGGGCTCGTTCTTCTTGGCCTTCATCTTTGCATACATCCCCTAGTTAAATTTCGTCGTCATCTCTGCAAAAGGAAAACACTTGTTTAAAAAAAAAAAAAAAAAAGGAAAAAGAGAGAGAAAGGGAGAGATAATGATAAGCTAAGTAAGTGCTTACTCTTCTTCTTCTCAATCTTTATAGTGTGCAGGACGTAGGCGGAAGGCTTCGGACCAAGGCAGTGCAAAGCTAAAGTACGGGGATCGACCATATCGACGAAGTCGTCAATCGTTTTCGCGTACTCAATAGCCACCTCGACACGTTGCCTGTACTTGCTCTTGAGTTTTGGTCGTCTCTTAACTGCACAAGAGACAATAAACAGGAGAGTTAGCGACGACAAAATGTATACAAAAGAACAAAGGACGAAGGAATGGCAGAAAAGACAACGCACCTAGACTCGGGGTTTTCCACCGACGGAGCAACCTAGGGAGATCACCCCAAACTTCGTTAAAAGGAGTCTCCCACTCATCCCCAAACACAAAAAAGAATCGGGATTTCCAATAGCTGAATGATGAGGGCAGGTCCCTGATGATCCTAGCCTTCCTCATCCAAGGCACTAGTTCGTAGTACCTATATTCCTTGGACTCCTTTAAACGGTACAAGTAAGTAAACTTGTCCACCTTGATCATATCTCCTTCAATGGCAGCTAGCCATATCTCCATACAGCTGATCACTATCCTCCACGAGTTTGGCATAAGTTGCCCGGGAGCAATGTTGAAATGACCTAAAAGCTCCATGATAAAGGGGTGGACGGGGAATCTAAGCCTGCACAGGAAAGCAGCCTCGTAGAAGCACACCTCCCTTGGCAAAAAGTGACAAGCTCGTTCCTCCTCGTGAGAGCGTCTCAGCGTCCAGGAAACACACCTCCCCGAGGGCGTGGAAAGCCCTAATCTCCCGTGGGCCAGAAGCTGCAGTGTCCTCCTCCACCTCCATAGGATCATCGCTAGACAACAACCCCATCTCGAGCTCACTAGATCTCACCTCCGACATCGCTCTTCGTTCACCTACCAAATCCTCTAACCAATCAACTGATTGACTAAGTAAGGGGAACAAATCAGCCAACACTACGCTTATGCTACTACCCTAAAAAACAAAGCCTTCAACTAAAGGGGAAAAGGTACGGGAAACACCTAAAGAAGCCCCCAAATGCGTAAAAAGGAACGAAATAGAGGGACAAACTATCCTAACTTCAAAGGTACTAACCATGGAACCCCAGAAAACAAGGAAAAAGGGACAAAATCCTAAAAACCCAAAACAGAAAAGAAAATCAGAAACCCATACAATTTATCTATACTACAAAGAGTAAAGGAGGTGGGAAAAAAGACATACCTCAAAGAAAGCAACCACAGAAAGGAAAAGCTCAAGAAAATCACAAGGCAGAACAGCTTGGAGAAGAAGAATCATAGAGCAATAAAGGCAAAAGAGTGGGAAAACAAATAGGATTGGGTTTCATGAGGAGTTCCTAACTCCACACATGAAGCTTTATACAAGAGTCCCTGACTCTTAAATCCTATTTGAAAATTACCAAATAAAAATTCTCTCACTACTAAAATCTTTCTCTCACCCTTCTTCAAATAATTTTTGCTTGGGAAAACAAATAGGGTTGGGTTTCATGAGGAGTTCCTAACTTCATACATGAAGCTTTATACAAGAGTCCCTGACTCTTAAATCCTATTTGAAAATTACCAAATAAAAATTCTCTCTCAATTTGTGGTGTAATGTCTTTTCTTTTAATTGGAGTCCTTGACTCTACCCCATCAATGGAGTCCTTGACTCTATCCCATAATTGGAGTCCTTGACTCTACCATCAAATTAATAGAGGCATTAACTCTACCAAATTAATTGTGACTAATTCTTTAAACAAGATTAGAGTTAATAATTCTTAAAATAAAATGACCATAAAAAAATTGATTTAAGGAAATTTTCTAATTCCCAATGTTCATAAAAAAGTAATAATTACTTCAAAGGAGTTTTCTTTCCCTTAATTTTGGAAACCTCAATCAAAATATTATGAAAGAAAGGGAAAATTACTTGGAACTTTAACTTCTTAAAAAGAGAATCCTTGATTCAATTTCCATGAAAATATGGTCTTTGATTTAACCTTGAGATTAAAACCAATTATCTCACCCAAATACAAAATTATGCCAATACATAATTAAAAGCCAAGTATTGACTTAAAGACCCATCATTTAAAATGGGACAAAACCATATTTGAGACTTTAAATCTAAAATCTCAAAATTAAGAACTATGAAGTGGCTTGATCCCCGCCAAGGGTTCGTAGGCAACCTAAATAAATTAATAGGTGCAGCCACAAATAAATAAAAACATATGTCCTCTTGAACATAAAAATAATAAATAAACTTATGTGCAAAGATGACATGGATGGAATCAAAGAGTCTTCCCTTGAAACAAGGGATTGTAATTAAGAGATACATTATCTTGAATGGGTACAACTCACATCAATAAAACTCATACGCCAAAAGGCCTATGGGTGAAATTATGTTTGACGAATTTGACTAATTTGACAATGTTTGTTAAACATAATTTGACAACATTTGCTAAACATAAGTTGACAATGTTTGTTAAACATAAATTAACAATTATTGTTAAACATTAGTTAACAATTTACCCAAGAGTCACACAAGTGGGGCATTAACTCCACAAGTCAGAGCACGCCACGTGGCCATGATGTGTACGATGCCGCCACTATGCATTAAATGCGAAACGAGATCCCAAGAGCCATGTCTAGGCAGAACACCTTTCACCTTCTAGTGGTCGTCATGACACGCAATGACGACCACAGAACCTGGTGGGGCAGCTAATGGGACTGACGAACTCTCTTTCCCAAACGACCTCATCAAGCACATTCGTCCACCTTGCCATGACATGAACGAGGGCAAGCGAGTCATTAATAAGAGGTTTCAATGCCTCGAACAGTTACCAATTAGTTGTCAGACCATTGGAAGCTCATTAAAACCCGCATTAATAAGCCCTGAGGTGTTACGAAAAAAGCACTGAAGCCACAATTAAGGCCCCAACAGCTAGAAACTATGAAGCTATATATACATGCTCATCAGAACCAGACAAGGTATATAGACTCACACCCATGAATTTACTAGTGCATGTAACTCTGATATTCCAATTTTTCTTACTTCCTAAAAAAGTTTCTATACGCTGAGTTTATCATTGGAGGCTCTGTGGCAGGCACCACACCGGTGACCACCTAAGGAGAGTCATTCACCTCACTTGTAAGTATAGCGACGAGGTCCCTACTTCATCTGGACGAATCTATATTACTGACGATTCTCGCATCATCAGTACGGATTCTACAATAATATTTATAATAAGTGCCAGAAGATAATGCTTGCCACCTTGCCGTGCTAAGATAATGTTTATTGTGCTGTTCAGTTGCTTACTTCGATAGGAATGGATAGTTGATTAGGTCATTAGCTTACTGCTTCAATAAGGATTGATATAGTGGTAAGATTTATCAAATAAGATAAGTTTGAGGGTATCCTATTATCAACAGTTGTTATTTTGAATTTTCTTAAGCATTGAATTTTGCATTTAAGCAGGGAATGGAATAAAGAAATCAATAAAATATTATTAATAAAAAAAAAAAAAGCTTTAACTTCCTTGCAAGATGTAAATCACCTTGAATTGGCTAAACTATCTTTACAATTATCATTTACAGCCCAATTCATATGATTTTTTTTTTCTTAAGCAAAGTTTTTGCTAGAAGTACAAAATCAAACCAAAATATGACAAAAGGAATATATGAAATCCCAAAGAAAAACTTTAAATTCTGAAGAAGAAAAAAATGTTAGTCCACATATCAAAGATATCATGATTGAGTCGTTTGCTTTCAAGGATTCATGAGATTGTTCAATTGTCATCAAATTCTTTTCATAGATAATCAACCCCTAAATCAAGACGGTATTTTGTGTGATCATCTTATGGAGTGCGCCTCTTATAGGCAAGTGAGCCCCAGATTCACAGAATCGAGCATAAAGTATCAAGCAAAATATGTTCGATGACCATAACATAACCAAAATCTTGGCCATAGTGAAGGCAATTATATCCTTCATTATAAATTTATAAGCTTGTTATGACCACAATGACAAGGTGGTTGAAATCATTGGGAGCCTCTCGAAGAGAGGCCTATATATATGGAGGACCCAAATTTGGAATAGGTACGAAAAATCTACTTCACCTTCATTAAAACAATTTGCTAAACACTTCATTGACTTAGGAATTAGAGTGATTAGATCAGTACCACATCGTTAGCATTTCATTTTTTTCTTTTTTCACTATTGAGGATGTTGGATTGGCAACTTCTAATCAATAATTCAAAAGGTTTTATGATAAAAATAGGGTTGTCCAAGTTAGACCCAAACCCAACAAAATCGCTCGATCTAAAGTCATCTAAACCAAGAACCACTTTATTAGAGAGGTGTGGTGGTCAACTGCGGGTGCAGATTGTCCCAACTTATTAAGATCAGTTTGAGTGGCGATGCTCCCCTCCTAGAGTTTCAACTCTGATCAGAGAGGTGTGGCAATTGACTGCTAGTGCAAATTGTCCCAACTGATTAAGATCGGTTTGAGTGGCGATGCTCCCTTCCTAGAGTTTCAACTATAACCGGTCCGCCATATACTACGTTCATTTTTTCTTCTTTGGCAGGTCACTTCTCTAGATCTCCACTTTGATTATAGTGCAAGATCTAGTGACGATCTCACTATAATTGACGAGATCTTTGCTAGATCTGGTGAGATCTCCATTAGATCTAATAGAGATCTCAAGATCTTTGCCACGAGCCACCATCGACAAGGAAGGCGGCAACTTTGATTGATCTAACCATCGAAAATCAAATGGTTTTTTGATCAGTGACCCATGTTCTAAAAGTCGACAATTGGTCTAAGTTTCCAAAACCCAATACAATCAGATCGGGTGCGAGTTGGTAGCAATCCAACCAAACCAGCTGGCTGGTAGACACCCTAAGGCACATATGAATTTTTATTTGAATTATTTTATATTATGTGTTAGGACATATGTGATTCAATGTTAGGAACATATGTTAATATTTTATGTAATTGGCTAATCCTTTAATAAAATGCACTTTACTTGTAATTGGGTAGATCTAGGATGAGTTTAATGCTTCAAGAAACAAGGTTTCAAGTTCAAGTATTAAAACCATGCAAGTCTGTCTAAGAATCAAGTAATGAAGTGTTGGATTTTAAAGCTTGATAACTAGCATCTATCGAGGTTTAAAAGCTGTTGAAGCCTATGGCTTGACAGCTATCTCGATAGATGGCTATCTATCGAGGTTTATGAAACTCAGTTTTTCAGAACTGATTTTCATCCAATCCGTGAGTATGTGTTTAGGCTTTCTTTTCTCACAACTTTAAACATATATAAGGATTATTTTAAGGGCCGTCAAAGGTTGCACAGTTGCACAAGTGTGAAGTAAAGTCTTGTTCATGCAAATTGTGACCAAAGACAGAATTTGCCCTAGTTCATTTTTTTTCTTGAAGAAGTTGCTGTATTTGTACACCGTAGGGTTTTGTGACCAAGGAGCTTCTTGATTTTCATCGTCTGGATGAACTAAAGAACTTTACAGCCAACATCTTTCTCAAGTTGGTGATTAATTCGCATACTGGGATCTGTGTATCTATTGGTTAGTCACATACTGGAAGCCGTGCATTGAAATGAGAGATTGTCACTACAGAATAAGTCCAATTGGGTATTGGAGTAATGGTTCAACTGTAGGTTGGTATAAGGTACTAGGATTCCTTTACTTGTAACTGCTTGTTTTGATAATAGTGAATTCTCGGGAGTAGTGACCTTAAAATCACCCGGTGTGATTTTTGCCGTGTAGGTTTTCCCCATTCGTAAACAAATCACCGTGTCAATTTAATTTTCGCTGCATATTTAGTTTAATTGGTGATTTGTTTGTGCTGCCACGCATTTTGTATGTTAATTTGATTAATTAATAAATTTGACTAATTAATCAATTAATATATCACAATGGGTCAATACATTCTTAGCCTATCATTATGGATTGGAAAAACATTCCTACAAACTAATATGAAGAAAATTATGTCCTTTTCCTTAATGTTTTTTTAACCCTGGCTTAAAATACAACTCTACCACATTTAAAAATATATATATGTATATAGACACACACACAACTATAGTATACAGACTACAGTCTACATACTGACATTGGCTTCTTGCCAATTGGCCTGATTAGAGGGCTTAGATTCGTCGGTCCCTGGAGTTTTCTAGCTGGTTATAAGATGTAGATTTAGAGGAATCTAGCTTACGGCTTTGGCCTTATTAGCTCGCAAAAGGTAGAATTAGTGTAAATTATTATACAATAATTGCTTTCGCTTTTGCCAACGCATTTACTGCTAGGACTTAGGAGCCACAGCACAAACAGAGAGTTGTTCGGCTTTCAAAGCTTAGGGCTGATTTGCCTAAACTAGTTGTCCAGATAGTGTGATCGATGATTAATGAAAGAGCTCCATTACGCTGCGATACACATTGTCACTTTTCCTGTTATTGCTACTGCCACTCCTAGAGAGGAAGCAAAATATGGAGTTTCAAACTAGTATAACAAAGTGGCACTGTTCTTGTTATTGTTACTAGTGCCACTGACTACAGTCACTACACTATTGGTCTGGGGATCAGATAGCTAGCAACAATAAATCAATTGCTGATCTTTTACGTAAACCTCTAAACATTATTATAGGCTATACTAAGCTATCACCGTTTATGAAAGGTATTGAAATTAAAAGTAGTAGTATAGTTTGGCATTATTGTAGTAGGATGAAGAATTCTAGAGGAAGAACAGATTCCAAGGACCCTACTAATACTATTAAAAATTAAACAGCTAACAAAATAAATGCTCCGATTAAAGAAAAGAGTAAGATGATAATATAGATAATAATCTGAAAAGATAATAAATCAATCATAGCCATCCATAATAACGAATCTCACAGCGCACATTGTTAAATTTTAAGTACATGACCCTTCACGACATGGAGCATATACAAACAGTATAGTATTGTACTCCCTCCGTCCCACTTTGTTTGTCCTCTATTCCATTTTGGGATGTCCCAAAATATTGTCCTGTTTCTAAAAATGAAAGTCATTAATTTACTAATGTTCCTATTATACCCCTATTAATTTACTAATTCAATTTTTTTATAAATTTATTTAAGGGTAGTTTTGGAAACTTACATATTTTTAAAAGGTAGACAAGACAATAAATGATGTTCCCTTAAAAAGTTTGACTTTTCAAACAGGACAAACAAAGTGGGACGGAGGGAGTATTTGTTTAATGCAAACTTGTTTTCTTGGTTAGAGAAATCAAAATCAATGTGTTCAAACACGCATCTAGAGGTGTAGTGTTCTTAGAAAGTTCAAATTTCAATGAGAACTGTGTGTGTGTGTGTTTTTTTTTGTTGTTGTTGTAGAAATTTGAGGCCAAATGAGAAATGTGTTTATGGGTGATAGTAATAGTACCCTTTTTATTTACATCATTATCGTGGTTGACCTACGTCTTTAATTAAAGAAACGAGGAAGTAGTGTTAGTGTGTGTATAGGAATAGGACTCACTCATTGAGTTTTCATTAGCTGGTCGTTTTCGGAGGAAAGTTAAAACGAAATTAGCCTATAAGATAAGACTACTACATAGTAGAGAGAGAGAGAGAGAGAGAGAGAAATTATTGAAACGTATACATAATTAAATATAGTATAACTTAACGCCTAGGTTCGGCTCCTCTCCAACAACTTTCGGACCAATCAAATGTGTTGTCGTGGCCAGTAATGTCCTGACAAAACTTTCCCACTAAGCATATTTCAAAAGCATATTTCAAGTAATCTCTTCAAATTTTTATACTAGTGAACGGGTGAAAATTTACTTTTACCTGTCACAACTCCCAATGTAGTAAGAAACTAAGAATCAATGTTATTGCGGGTTCGAGTTAACTCAATCGGTAAAGTCTCTAATGATTGAATGAGAAATTATTGTGTACTCCCGGAGAGGGAATACCATTTATGTGAAAAGAGGGAATACGCATTTATGATACTCCGGGAGTACCTAATAATTTTCCTGATTGAATAAGAGATCTGGAATTCAATCTCTGCCTACACCAAAATTTGATTGATGTCTTAGTCTGATTATAAAGAGCAATATACTTTACAATATTTTCTATTCCATTTAAATATTATTTCTTTATCTATTCTTTATTCTTTCTTTAATCCTTCGTTATTTATTTTTTTCTAATAACTCTTTATTCTTCATTTATTCATTCTAAACTACTATATTTTCCAAATTTGTAATAGTTTTTTTTTTAAATCTCCCAACAGTATAATTTCAAATTTCCAACCATCTATTTCGTTAACGGTCTAATTTTAATTTTCATGCTTGCATTATTTTTTTTGTTAGTCTTTATCAAATTTAAGTTAGTCTTGTGCAAGTCCTTTGAAAATTATATGTAATTTAGAATTTATCAAATCTATGTATATTTGGAATGAGTTTATTCATTAATTATTCCCTAAAAATCGTTAGTTTTTATATTTTAATTATTAATATAGGGTCTCGATTTACAGTCCAAGCCCAAAACGTATAGGATATTGGCCCAATGAGCCCAATACAATAAATTTGTAGAGAGTGGGTCGAAGAACTAGGCTCTAATGAATTGAACAACGGCTAATACTGAATTGAATGACAATCAAACACAAATAAGAGATTTTGGTCTTAATAGACTTTCAATCTGAGGAGGTCACCTTTGTATAAGTTAATCATATATGGATACAAATAGGGGTGTCAATGTTCGACCCAACCCGTGAACACGACACGAACCCGACACGGGTTTTTTCGGGTTAGGGTTGGGCCTTAATGGGTTTGGGTCATAAATGGGTCGACTCGAAAGCGACACGATAAGAAACGTGTCATAAGTGGGTCAACCCGTGTAACCCGCAATAGACACGTTTGACACGCCAATTTATTTGTGTCAACCCGAAATGACCCACTTAACACAACCCGTTTAACTCGTATAACAAATAAATATTTATTTTATTTTAGATTTGTCAAATACCTTTTATATCCAACATATACTTTAAATTTAAAAAGAAAAGTGAGTAATTACAAAAATTTACAAGGGATATAATGGGAAATTGAAACTTTACAGACCCTAGAATTACTAATACTTTTTTTTTTGGCATAGAACTTGCACAAATGAAATTGGATGAGCTTGTGGAAGATGTTATGAATTTGAACATCAACAAAGAATCTACGGATGATAATCATGGTTATAGTCAGGATTAGTCTACTGTTTGCTCAAATTCTTTCAATATTAATACTTAGCATTTGGCTAGTTCCAAGGATATTATATTTTTGTTGAATTATGTTATTTTATTTTTGTAAAACTTTGTTATTTTGAATTTGGGTTGAAGTGTATGCACTTTTTTTGGAGTGTAAAGAACGTATTTCTAGATGAATGTTATATTTTTGTTGAATTATATTATTTTGAATGTGGGTTGAAGACTTGAAGTGTATGCACTGATTTTTGAGATGTAAAAAAAAATTATTTCTAGATGGATGTTATATTTAATATTATGCAGGTTGAAATGGGTTGTGTTACATTCATGTCAACCCAACACAATTTGTTTATTAAGCGTGTCAAATGGGTTGGGTCAGGTCAACCCGCCTTATTAACAGGTCGGGTTAGGGTTGAAGGATCATGACACGATTATTAAATGGGTCGGGTTAGGGTTGAGCCATTTAGTCGAATACCCTTACCTCGACACGACACGAACCCGACATGCTAACCCGAATTGACACCCCTAGATACAAAGATAATTTAGATTGCTACAGTGCTCTATCTCTATTTTTTCGATCCCCCTCTCATGGAGGGTCTCTCACATTATATAGCTCCCTTTGGGTCATCTTGCTCTTACACTTGTTGATCATCTAAGCTCCTACTTGAGTACCTGTCTCATCAGACACTCTCTCTGGCTTTCTGTGAGTTGTGATGGCCAAAGCAACACTGTTCAGAAGTCTTCTCCACATAAATGCTGCCAGAAAAGTAGCTGCAATGCATTTAATGCGGTGGTAGCAGCTTTCCCTTAGATATTTTTGGGTTTCCTTCTTTCTAGTATGTTTGTAAGGCACATTCCTATCATGGGAGCTTCTTGGAGGGTCACTCTAATTGCCGGAATACATACTTGAGCTGCATTCATCATATCCGAGAAGGAGTTCCTCCTCGGATCACCCTCCATTCGTCTCCTACTTATGAGACTTTAACTGAGAACTCTTAATAGCTATTTGTTCCTCCTTAGACCTATCAATATCCTCAGACAAAACCCAAGGCCCAATATATGATCTTGGGCCTTTATCCCTGCAATTAATATTCATTAAGTTATCAGTATCCCTTTGGACTCTCTCTCTCTCTCTCTCTCTCTCTCTCTCTCTCTCTATATATATATATATATATATAATCTTAATCTAAGGGATTATAATTCCTATTCATTAATTTCCCGCAAAAAAAAAAAAAAACTTAAAATAATTTTTTTTTAGCAAAAACTTAGTATCATTAAAAAAAAAAAAAAAAAAAGTAGGAAGGCGGAAGGCGGAAGGCAGAAGGCCCCACATTTCTCCCATCAAAACATAAAAATATAAAGGCCACACCCACACGTTTCACTTAAACAAACTAATTTGGTTCGTTGTTAGCAGACGGAGGGAGAGAGAGAGAGAGAGAGAGTTGTGTCTTCTTTGTCCTTTGTCGTTTGCACCGCCTTTACAGCCGTTTGTCCTCCTCCCCAATTCCAATGACATTTAGTCCAAATGGGGCAGGTCAGTTTTTTTTCCTTTTATTTTTATAATTTAATTAGTTTATGAGAAAATTTGTGTTTTGTGATTCCATTGAGATTTTTTTTTTTTTTTTTTTTTGGATTATGTTTTGTTGTACTTTGTAGTCGTTGAGATAAAAGACTAAAATTTTAATTTGTTGTGCCAAATTTTTTATTTCAATTTATCCAGGTGTAAAATTTTTTAAGGATATAAAATGGATTAGAGAATGAACCGTACTCTCTTGGTGAAGAGAGCTACTGTAGCAACTCTTAAAAAAAGTACATTTTGGAGGGACTATTGGAGTTGATTTTTATGGGTTTACTCTCCAAATTTTTTAGTAAAATGGCTTTAGTGAGCTTATTGGAAATGCTCTAACTCATGCACTGGATATGGACCAAATTGTCTCACGACATTTTGAATTGTACATAGCTCACGCACCACTTTAATGGGAGAACAATCCAACGATTGGAACACACTACAAGTCTACAATCTCAAGTGGCAAAAAGCTGACATCGAGGTGCCAAACCTTCCCATCAAAGTGAGTTTAAGTTTTTTTTTTTTTTTTGAGACAAAAGCACTTTCCCCCTTTATTTATGAGGTAGTTCATAATTTCCCCCTAAACTTTAAAATTGAGTAATGTTTCCCCTTAACAATTGAAAATGAACAAATACCCCTTATCGATAGTTAAACCGTTAACACATAACGAAATCTTTTGGTTCCTATAATATTTCACAATGAAATTACTAAAATACTCTTGAGGGGGGAACTTGAAAATGACCCAATTGTTAAGGGAGAAAAAGTGTAATTTACCTTAATTTTAATATGTAAAACTTCCTATAATATACCATTCGTTACAATCTTGTCACATCTTATATTTCTTTAAATGATATAATAAATGACTTCATAAAAAAATACAATCATAATAAATAAATATTAATAAGTATCATTATTATCATCTTTTAATTTAGAAAAAATAAAAATAAAAGGGAAATCCTAAAAATACTACAAGTTTTACTACATAAAGCTTACAAGTTGATGTGGTAATAAATGTGATTGGTTGTCTTCAATATCCTCATAATTGAATATTAGAATTTTCGTTTTCAAAAAAAAAAATATATATATATATATATATATAAATGACTTCAAAAAAAAAAAACAATCATAATAAATACCTATTAATAAGTATCATTATTATCAACTTTCAATTAAAAAAAAAAGGAAAATCCTAAAAATACTATAAGTTTTACTACATAAAACTTACAAATTGATATGACAATGAATTTGATTGGTGGATTTCAATATCCTCATAACTGAATATTAGAATTGTCTCTTTATGATTGGTGACAAATCACACTCGGTACTGAGGACAAAACCTTGCGAGTTTGTCTCCCCAAAGAGGACAATCAAGCTTGCGGGTGGCGAGAAACAAATTCCTCCCCCACAAAAAGGCGCTTTTGAGGGACAATGCCCATCAAGAGTATTGTCCGCTTTGAGGCAAGGGTGGGATTGGCTTGGCCATGTCCGACACCGCATGGTTTTGTTACCCATTTGAAGGGCACGCCTCTACCACTACCACATGTGTGGTAGTCGTACACTCATGGTTGCTCCAAGGGCTTATAAACCATTAGTGGGGCACATCTCTTGCCGATGTGGGACTGCACTCAAAGTCTTCCCACACTCGATACTGGGGACAAAACCTTGCGAGCTTGGCTCCCCAAAGAGGACAATCAAGCTTGCGGGTGGCCAAGAACAAATTCCTCCCCCACAATTAGTATCATTATTATCAACTTTCAATTTAGAAAAAAAAAATTAAAATAAAAGGAAAATCCTAAAAATATTACAACTTTTACTGCATAAAGTTTACAAATTGATGTGGCAATAAATATAATTGGTGGACTTCAATATCCTCATAACTTAATATTATAATTGTCTCTTTATGATTGGTGACACATCATTTTGTAAGCTCAATGTAGTAAATGACTTCATAAACAAATACAATCATAATAAATACCTATTAATAAGTATCATTATTATCAACTTTCAATTTAGAAAAAAATAAAAGGAAAATCCTAAAAATACTACAAGTTTTACTACATAAAACTTACAAATTGATGTGACAATGAATGTGATTGATAGACTTCAATATCCTCATAACTGAAAATTAGAATTGTCTCTTTATGATTGGTAACACGTCATTTTGTAAGCTCAATGTAGTAAATGACTTTAATAAATGACACATCATTTCTCTAAATGATATAATAAATGGCTTTAAATGATATAATAAATGACTTCATAAACAAATACAATAATAATAAATACCAAATAATAAATATCATTATTATCAACTTTTAATTTAGAAAAAAAAATAAAAATAAAAGGACAATCTTAAAAATATTACAAGTTTTAATACTCCCTCCATCCCAATTTTTTTGTTCTGTTTGAAAAGTCAAACTTTTTAAAAGAACATCATTTATTATCTTGTCTGCCTTATAAAAATGTATAAGTTTACAAAACTACCCTTAAATAAATTTATTAGTTTTTTTAAAAGAGTTATTCTTAATGAGGCAACTAAAAAAGTACTCCAATTAAATTAATTTTTTTAAATATTAGTTAGTTTTCTTTTCAAATAGTTTTGAAAATAAAGTAGGGGTATAATAGGAATATTAGTAAACTAATAATTTTTATTTTTAGAAACATGACAATATTTTGGAACACCCCAAAATGGAATATAGGACAAAGAAATTGGGATAGAGGTAGTATATAAAACTTACAACTTGATGTGACAATGAATGTGATTGGTGGACTTTAATATCCTCATAACTGAATCTTAGAATTGTCTCTTTATGATTTGTGACAAATCATTTTGTGAGCTTAATGTAGTAAATGACTATAATAAATGATATAATAAATGACACATCATTTCTTTAAATGATATAATAAATGGCTTTAAATGATACAATAAATGACTTCATAAAAAAATACAATAATAATAAATACCAATTAATAAATATCATTATTATCAACTTTCAATTTAAAAAAAAAAAAAAGAAAGGAAAATCCTAAAAATATTACAAGTTTTTACTATATAAAGCTTACAAATTGATGTGACAATGAATTTGATTAGTGGACTTCAATATCCTCATAACTAAATATTAGAGTTGTCTCTTTATGATAGGTGACACATCATTTTGTAAGTTTTATGTAGTAAAACTTGTAATATTTTTAGGATTTTCCTTTTATTTATTTATTAAATAGAAATTTGATAATAATGATACTTATTAATAGAGATTTATTATGATTGTATTTTTTTTATGAAGTCATTTATTATATCATTTAAAGTCATTTATTATGTCATTTAAAGAAATAATGTATCATTTATTATATCATTTAGTGACATATCATTTTTTTTTTTTTTTTGGTAAGCTCAATGTAGTAATTTTTTTTTTTTAAAAAGAAAACAATGTAGTAAAACTTTTAATACCTATAGCACTGCTCAAAATAAAAACATTCAAAAAATTATATTTTTGTTGAACTATCAGGCATATTGCATGAGTCTAACTAGTTAATAATAATACTACTAAGCGAACATTCTAAACCATAAAAGAACGTATATTTATAAATAAATAAAACTATTGATAATTACAATAGCTATTAATCAACCATGAAAACCTATTAATATCAATCATGGTAACTCGTGCAATATACACAAAATTTCATTAAAAAAATATAATATTCTCTATGTTTTATTTATTTTTAAATATGAAAGTTGATAATTATGATAGTTATTAATAAGTTTATATTATAATTGTATTAGTTTATGAAGTTATTAATTAGTATATTATTCAAATAAAATATTATGTGGCAAGATTCTAATGGAGTGTGTAGATATAATAAGTTTTGTGAGAAGGGTAAAACTTAAGTACAAAATATTAAATGCAGTACATTAGATTCCCTAATTTTATTGAAACTCCTAATTTCATTTAATTTAATTGTCTTTGAAAAAATAACACTATTTGTAAGTAATTCATTGATGAATGCAACCATGTGTTTGAATTTAATTGGAGAACCTAATAAACTACACCAAAAGTATTGTACCTAAATTTTTTCACCCTTATAAGAAATACTTCTAGTATTTAAACATATTAAAAATATAGTAAATTACACTTATCCTGCTAACTATTTGATCATTTGCACTTTTACTCCCTTGACTATGGGGTTATTTGCAACTCTCCCCTTAAAGTATTTTAGTAATTTCATTATTCCTTACAACTTAAATTTTAACAATTTTTCTTATATAAATAATTCGATAGGGACAATAATAGGGGATGGAGAATTTGAACCCTTAACATCTTCATTATAATAAATCTTGTAATTGAATGTTTATTCATGTGGAATAGGGTTTGGTTGAGTTTTCCTTATATGGAATAGTTATCCTTAATTATTATTATTCTGTAAATTGAGAAATAACTATTCATTTTTTTTTTTTGGAGAAGGAATAACTATTCATTTTTAGAAGTGAAGTAATGAGTAATTCTAATTCATGGTAGAGTCCACCATAAATGTGAGAGAAGTGAACACCATTTCACTATACTCCAGGAGTACCTAAGGATTTTCCATATGTAATAGTTATTCCTTAATATACGTAATAACCTGAGAAATTATTATATTTCCAAAAATTCACACTATCCCTGTATGCTCAATAATTATTACAACTCGCATGTAACCCATGCAAACGCATGGATGCATTTAAAATCAAACACAATTTTTATTATAAAAATATAAATAATTAGTCACAATATTTTGAAAAAAAAAATATCATGTAACACATGCATATACATAGATACATTTAAAATTAAACACAATTTTTATCATAAAAATATAAATAATTAGTCAAATTTTTTTTTAAAGCAAACGTAATTACTCACATATTAAAATTCTTACCTAAATTTAATACTACTTATGATCATTTTTTTCTAATTTTTAATAAGATAAAACGTGTAGTGATCTTTGTTGTATGGTGATTTTTATTGAGTATATGTGATTTTTTTTTTAATTTTTAATTTTACAGTTCATTAATATTAGATTCTTAGTATTTTGTATTTATTAACTCACTTAGCACAAAAATTAAAAAACTTAAATGGATAATTATGATGTGGTCCTTACATAAATTTAGACACATGACAAAAAATTAGATTCTAATTTCAAATTCTAATTGAACTTTATCTAAGTTTTACCTATTAATATAAATATATATATATATATATATATATTATAAAAGGGTTGTGTTAATGGGCACCGTAAGGTACCCGTTAACAACACATTTTCTGGCAGCTTTTTAGACTTTTGGGCAGCTTTTGGCAATTTTTTTTTATCTCTTTTGGCAATTATTTTTACAACTTTTTTTTTTTAAAAGTGAAACCCCAAAAGGGAAATGTTAACAAGCACCACACGGTGCTTGTTAACATTTCCCATTATAAAATTATTATGTTTCCAAAAATATAGATATATTGTTTTATTCCTATTTTACAACCAAATGTATTGAAAATGGATTATTATTCCATGACATTACATTATATTCCTTGTAATGCAAATTACAATTCTTAACGTAATTATCATTCAATATACCAAATGTATCCTAAAAAGTGTTAGTTGAACTACCAAATCTAATGGGTAAAATATGTAACATTCTTAAGGTTTGGGCTAATACCGAATATAACAAAGGCTTTTAAAAAATATCCAATTTGCTCTCTAAGCATAAACGACATTAAAAACCGTTTGATAATTCCTTACTCCTCCAAGTCCTTTATTTCCTTCCAACAACTTGTCCTAACTGCAAAGGTCTCATAACGACTGCATTATTGCAATTAAATGCGCGCGAGAGTGCATGAGTAACTAATGATATATAAATAACATCTAGATATGGATAAGGAAGCAAAAGGAGCAACAAATTTTATAACGGTATTAAGTGATGTTTGTGCTTATGAAACAAATCGGATATTTTTCGAAAATTTTGTTAGTACGTGTCATCCGCCCAAATCTCAAGGATAATTTTTCATTTTACCTAAAAATCAAAAATAAAAAATCAAACAAAGATACAAGTAAAAATATTTTTTTAAAAAAATTGAAATTCAGGGTCAGCTAAAACGTGTACAAGGGGACATGCTCCTTGACCAAAAGCAGGGGTAAGTAGTAGCCGTTTTTGTGATGTCCCAAACACGTTTGTTAAAAAAACAACCCCGTCAAAGAAAAGCAATTTCTACATCCAAAGTCAAGGTTTCCGAGTTGGAATAGGAATTGGAATTTCCTCTCACAAAACTCTATATATAAGACAACCTTGTCTTTTCCCGTTTTACAGACCAGCAAGGCCAGCCACACGTCTACCTTGCCTTTTCTTTCCTAAAACTTCTCTCTGTCTCAGTTGTTTGCATAACATTATGGTTTGCTTTCCTTCTTTCTAGCTCAACTTGGTTGAGATTACAACTAAATTAGATTAAAAAAAAAAAGTTTCGAGGAGTTGTGGTGAGGATAATATTGGACATGGGTCAGAGACCAAACTTTGTCATCCAAGGAGGGTTCAAATTGCCCATTGGGTACAGGTTCCATCCCACAGATGAAGAGCTTGTTGTTCACTATTTGAAGCGCAAGGTTTTTTCTATCCCATTCCCAGCTTCAGTCATTCCTGAGTTTGATGTTTTCCAGACAGATCCTTGGGGCTTGCCAGGTTTGTGAAAATCTCATTTGGTTTCAATTTTTTTCAATATCCTTAATTTTTTGTAGTTCCTAGTGTTGTTTGGCTCAGGAATATGAAAGATTCTGAGACTAAATTCACATGCCATATTACTGTATTTCATACAGTCACATTTTATGCTATAAAGGGTTTTGAAGTTTACATGCTTGTGATTTAAAGCTTATGATTTTATGACCATGGTTTTAGAAATGTTGGTCGAAAATTGAAAAAAGGGTTATCATTTTTTTTTCTTCCCTTTTCAATGGTTTAGGTGATTTAAATGAAAAAAGGTACTTCTTTAGCAGTAGAAAGAGTGTCAATGAAAACAAGAGCAAGAGAGCTGCTGGTTCTGGTTACTGGAAGCCTATTGGCAAAGACAAGCAAATATTAGCTTCTGGGAGCAACCAAGCAGTTGGGATGAGAAAAGCTCTAATTTTTTGTGAAGGGAAGCGATCCTATGGAACTAAAACAAGATGGGTCATGCATGAATATCGTCTTGTGGACTCTGAGACAAACGCCTATTCGACCCAGGTATAAACATAGATGTAATTAGAATAGCTATATCAGATGGATTTGAGGGAAAATTATTACAATTTGAATGAAATTGTGAGGGTAGTACTAACCCCAGTTGCAAATATTACTCTAAGCTTAAGTTTTGTGAGCTTAATGATTTTGGTTTTGATTCCATATCCAGGTATCTGAGATTGAAAAGGGAGATTGGGTTATCTATTGTGTACTTAAAAGAAAGAAGAGAAATGAAAAACGAGGCGCTATTTCTCAGCCCTCTAAGAGAAAGAAAGTTCAGAGCTTGGGGGTGATTAGGCCAAGTTTTATGAATTGCAAGGTGGAAGAGAGCTCTGATTTAGGTCCTCCTCAACCTTCTTCATCTTGTTCAAGTGAAATCACTGATGTCCGTCCTAATGAGTTAGATCAGGAAGAAACAAGTTCCCATATTAGTTTTTCTTCATTTTCATGTATGAGAGAGGCTTAAAAACCTCATATAGAGAGAGGTCTGTATCGGGTATTCAACAGTTGACAGTTGTGCAACAAATGAGAATCGCCTAAAAGAAAAGAATTAGCATTTTAACTGTGTTTCAAAGGCTCAAGAGATTGTGTTCTGCAAGCAAATCCTTAATTATCAATTTAATAATGTTCCCTTCCATTATCTTTATTAATTTAATGAAATTCAAAGCAATCATAGTGAGTGGAAAAGTGGTGGCACTGATGGTTGCTCAGAATCTAAGGTTTTATTATCAAAAGGCAAATGATTTTTGAGACAAAAGATGATCCAAAGTAATAAAAATAATGAAAGGAATAGATGCAATAGGCATCCAAAGAAAGAAGTAAACAGGTTCTGTATTATCTAATCATGACTTCGTGAAAAGAAGCATGAACACAAACCAGAACACTTGGATGGTACTGCAAAAAAGCATCTGCACTGCACATGGGGGGTGCCTGACTCAAATCCATCTTTTCTTTTTGTTATTTGTTTTGTTCAATTATAAGAGCATCTGACAAATTCATCAGGAGCAGCATACATCATTCAATATAAGAAGAACTCAATACCCCATTAACAAATACTTTCCCCTGACGAATCTTTATGACTTTTTTCGTTTAATGAATTAGTTTAAGCAACATAAAAAAAGCAAAGAGATTCTCAATGCGTTTCCAGTTGCTGTTAATTTCAAATCATTCTATATAAACAATGTGTTTTCTCCTAAAGAATGGTGTTGGTTGTGTTGGAGAAGGTAAAGATTTTTCTATGTACTTCGCTTGGACAACGCAATCCCTCGTGAAGGTTGAATAAGATTCCTTTTGTCAACCAATGGAACCTAAGAGGAGAAACATCCATGGTTATTTTAGTAATCCAGCTAAGCTAAGTGAAGCAACATGAAAAATTCTTTTTGTAGGTCAAAATATTGTGAAAAGAAAATGTATTGATCAGAATATTAGAAGCGTGCAATCTTCTGAAAGACCTCAACTTTATGTATGGACCCATTGTAAGTTGGATGACAAATACCTCACATGTATACAGTATATACTGCTGGATAGCATTAAGATTATATTCTAAACTTAAAAGGGATGAGTTATTATTATCATACGTTAAATTAAATCTTAAGATTCTTTTTAGTCTATGCAATCACGTGATTAAATTTAATTAAAAACTTATGCCTTATCACATGTTTCACAATTGCTAAAGGGTTCCATTTTGAATTGTGAATTCATATAAATCATGTGTCCCCCATTCACAATACCACTTCAACAATGTAAAAAATAGTGTGAAAAAAGTTGTGTTTGTAGCATTACTGTTTAAATAGGGATATATCAACTTATAGGATATCACAAACTTGTAACAACCACATAATTTGGAAAATCTGGGAGTCGATGAACATATATGTATTTGTCTTGCTGAGCTATTTAGTAGTTTCGAGTGTGGAAGCCAAAGAAACTATGTGCTATTAACTTGAAACATTATGTAAGAGTAAGACTAACAACATTAAAAAAATACATTGTTAACATAAAAAGGGTTATGTGTTTTAGAAAGAGAGGTTGATGTTTCTGTCATGAAGACTACAAAATTAGAATATTGTTTGTATACTTGATGAAGTTGATGTTTCTGTCATGAAGATAGCCACATTTTGCAACTTGCCACAACAGAAAGAAAGAAAGGGAGGTTCTTGTGCGTGTGTGGTTGGGCTAGAGGCAGAGAAACGGTGACCATGGTTTCTTGAAGCAGTGGTTTTAGCATCTTTGTTAAGGACTAAGGTATTACAATTCTGTACGTCACCTTTAGAGACGCAAAGAGGTAGATAAAAAGAACTGGATTGTGAGTTTGGCGTAAATTGCTGACTTTTCTGGCTTAAACTTTTGTCAATGAAATTAATGGACCTCGAATCGAATCATTGAAAGATGTAACAATCAAATTAGTTAAAGGTGTGAATCAGTTTTTTTTTTTTAGAAATTTTTCCATGTCTTGTATGGATCCTAGTATATATGGGGGAATTATTGTGTACTCCCGGAGTACCATAAATGCATACTCCCTCCTCTCACATGAATGATGGGTCTCACTAATTAAATTCATGGTGGGACCCACAATTCATGTGAGAGGAGGGACTACGCATTTATAGTACTCCGGGAGTACCTAATAATTTTCCGTATATATGAACACTTTAATAAAAAATAACACAAAACTCTCACTTTTGTGTGGTTTAAGAGAGGACAAAAGAAGAGAGACAAAACAAAATAGAGACTTTAGGAGTTATGGTGACCGATATAAAGATAATCAAATTTGAAATTGAAAAGTTTGTGCGGTCCAAGAAGTAGATAGGAGTCATAGACATAGTTATTTTATTCGGCTCAACGAGTACCACGAGAAACTTGTGTTAAAATAAGTACAACATATTGAACTCCATTCAAATCTCAAATATTAGCAGAAGTACAATATAAGAAAAATTATCCGAGTCACTAATTTGATACAAGTCATACGATATATATACGTGTGTACGATTCATGAACCTGCCCAATACACGACTACAATATGACACTTTTTTGCTTCGATTCGTCAAGACATATTGGACAATATGTATCACAAATCATTCAATGCCAAATACCATGGTCACAATCATACCCAAAGGTATCTTTTTGTAGCTTTCTTCCACTCTACCAATCATCACAAGAAGAAACTTATTACCAGATTGTTGAATTCCCCCATTCTGTTAGTAAAGTCGGTTATATTGGTACACAACTGTGTGAATTGCAGCTATTAGGTTCGTTCTGTAGCTGTAATGGTTGACTAAGAACTGCTACAACAGTAATGGGGAGAATTGCCCTATCTAAAAGCTGGACAAGATAAAAGACTTTAAAAAGTGAACACAACGTAATCGCAGTATATTTTTACATTAAGCAGCTCCTACCAATTTGCAATAAGTAGCTAGATGATTTTTCACTGCTAGCCATCAAACATTTCAACAATCAGACATTAGAAATCCAATCTGCAAATTGAGGAAATTTTGGTTCCTTCAAAATTCACATCATTGTCATAATGGTAACTTCATCCAGAAGTAATCACTAACTCCTTTTTGACATTTCCCTAGCAAGCCCTAAGCTGCATGGTCTATTTTTCAAATTTTTGTGCTTTATGTCAAAAAGTGGGAGACAATGAAGTTTTGTACAGAGTGACTAATTCTTTATACTTTCTAGAGATAATATGGATCTAGCTGCCCAAAACTTGAAATCAAAGGGCATTCTTCGTACTTATCTCGTGTACTCACTCACTTTGCAGGTTAAGACTGGGAGCTAATGCCATTTCTCTTTATTTCCAGCAGCACCAAAAACTGCAGTTTTCAATAGCGGTGGTTCTCCACATGCCCTCAGGACTGCTTCATTCTGTACAAGCATTATTAAGATATAAGATGAAACACCTTCTAATAAAGAGACAATCAAATACTGGAAAAAACACAAATGTTAAATAAAAGCAACTGAGCATTAAACAATTGATCATGTCTTATTCTGCACACTTATCCATGGAACCCCACATGTCCACACCTCCAGGGAACCTCGTGTTGTGTTGTTATTTGATCTAGCACCTTGGCAAAATACTACTTTGTTGGACATTTTTTCTAAAGTTGTGTGGGTTTCATGGGCTTGTCTTGTGCGATATACATTTATCCTAGCTCCAAATTACACACACATTGTCCCTGCTCCTACTGTGAAGGAACCCAAATGCCTTACCATTTTTGGGGAGACTCTAATTAATACCTTGATATAACATATAGGGACACTAATTAACAAAAAATCTTAAGGTTTATTTTTCCTAAGGGTTTGGCCCCAATTTTGATATTTAATTCCTCAAGTTCTTTACTTTTCTTTCAAGTGATACCTCCACTAACACGTGTATAACCAAGAACAAGTAGTATATGAACCCATTAAAAAGAATGCCCTAAGCAAGTACGCAAAACTCAGAGCATAAATTGAAATAAGATGACCTCAATGCAAGTATGCAACTGCAGGCATATCAAATTTAAGAATAATAATGAGAGTATACAACTAAATGAAGTGAAAAAAGTTAAGATTTAGATGCCACAGGATGGTTGAAGCAATGCATGTAAAGCTACAATATAAGATCTACTGCATAAGGTTTTTTAATCTTGATACAAGATTTGTTTCTGATGTTTTGGTTGATGGTCAGTGGCATTGGCCTCCTACCAAATCAGATAGCATGGTTTCCATTCAAGCAGGGCTTTTTACCAAATTAATTTGAAACATGAAGATTCTGTCAGGTGATTGCCTTCCACTTCAAGCCGGTAAACCTGCAACTCAGCTTGGAATGACATTAAGGGCAAGCATCAGCAAGTGGATTGGTACAGGTTGATTTGATTTAGTGCTAGAATCCCTATGCATTACTTCATATTATGGCTTGCAATCAAGGATAGACTTTGCACTTGAGATGGACTAACCAGATGGGGAATATAATTGTGCAGATGCTGCAGAAGTTACTTGGAGTGCAGAGAACAGGATATTCTTTGAGTGCTTCTTCATTAATAGACATCTCTGTTAAAAGCTTTGAATGCTAAATAAAATCTTCTTCATTAGTATAGTGTGGAAAAAAGTTCTCTCTTTATGTCTTGCTAATAGACATCTCTGTTCTTAGCCTGACATTATGCCTTGAACTGCCCAAGAATTATAAGGAAAAAGCTTTAGAGTGCTGGTATGTAAATTTGCCTTTGCAACACTGTTTACCATATTTGGCTTCAAAGATGCGCAAGGGTCTATAACAAATAGGTGAAAATTGAGCAAAAGTTATTGAAGGAGATCAAGGTGATTTTTGAGCTCAAATTGGCGATTCAAGAATATTCACAAAT
The DNA here is from genome assembly GCA_028535165.1 of Quercus tomentella. Taxonomy (NCBI): domain Eukaryota; kingdom Viridiplantae; phylum Streptophyta; class Magnoliopsida; order Fagales; family Fagaceae; genus Quercus; species Quercus tomentella. The sequence goes on along the minus strand of JAPQVY010000155.1, from coordinate 65,797,022 downwards.
TCTATTAGTAATAGAATCATCTTTTGTAATTGGAGAGTAGCTATGACTGTACTTAGCTAGCAGCTTTCTAGTGGTTTTTGTTGTTGTAGCATTACTTCTGCTTGTTTTCCATGAGCCTTTATACTAAATGTTACTATATTCTTTTTTGCAATAATAATCTCTCAGTTTTATAAATAAATAAATAAAAATCCAATATCGAATCATTTGAAGTAAAACATTCAAAGTTTCAAACCAATGCAGCATCTTCACCCTCAAACTAAAAGAGTGAAAAATCATACTATTTAACTATCTGAATCTGCTATTAACAGTAGAAAATAAGAGCTAAAATCTCCTCAACAAACCACATTTATGACTATTAAATGAATATACACAATAAAAACATAAAATTGTACGGTCCATCTCCAATTACCCATCAAGGCAATTGCAGTGTGACTTAACATATAACACTTCATTCAGTGTTCTTGCAAAACGCATCCTCTGTATCAACTATTATGAATGGAAAACCTTTAAGTTCACCAAAATTAACGAAAACAAAGACCAAGTCTTACATTAACAATATATTATACACACACACCCCTAAAATAAACAATGTCAACTACAATGCCCTACTTATTTTTATCAAAGTTCCAACTTTTGACATAAACTCCAGACTCTCCAAATTTGTAAATATGGGTAATTGATTTTTCAAGCAAACTATCTATTGGTAAAAATCCTAGTTAATAAGTTTGCTCCCACATAAGCCAATGCTCTTCTACTTAGGAATTGGAATTCATGAATAACAGAATTTCTATACTTCATAATTTAACAAACACAATTCCCTCACTGTTTATATTATAAAAATATATATAAATAGAGAGAAATAACAAGTGAGAGAGAAGACCTGGCAAGCCCTGAGAAGCTTGTTGGTCACTTCTAATAAGACATACCCAAATCGTGTTTCTTGAGTCTTGACTTTCTTCACTATCTCCATCACTCTGAGAAAGTCTCAGCCCCCAAAACGCCTTTTTCTTATTCTTTTTCTTTTTTCATTTGCTCTGTCCTCTCTGTCTCTTGGGGTCACTCTATTGCAAAGACGACAAACAAAATTACAAAACAATACTGCGCTACAAGTCGTTTTTCCCAAAACAAAATTGTACTACATCCTACATGCTGTGAGGACAACACTTCTACAGACTTGACAAACAAGTCAGGTTGAGTGACTTCGGATTTGACCTAATCATGTACAGGTCGCCCTAAAATGGATTACAAAATGTATGACTCTATTCTTATCGAGTATTATGGCCCACAATACTATTTATGGTCCAAGGTTCATTAGTCTAATAATTTCACAAAAAATAAAGAAAATTTAGAAGTGATAGACCAACTTTCAACTTCCAATGCACTTGTTTTATGCAATAGTAATCCATGGAAATAAAATCTAATCACCAAAACAAACTAAATGTACAGAGTTTTAAGAATAAAATGTGAAAATCTATAATAAATTTATGAAAACTACTCAATCTACTTATTAATGCTAGTAGTAGATCCAACGTTGAAAATATTACTATTTGAGAATTACACCTCAAGTTGTCTAGTAAGTTTGTCAGTATTTTTGTCTACAATAAAGAAATTTAATACTATATTTTAGTATACAATATAATTGGATCCATAAAAAATTAACTTTTGAATTTTATAAGTATAATTATTTATTGAAAAAAAGGATTAACTATTACCTTCAAGTCAATATAGTCAACTTTGAGTAAAAATAAAATTACAATAAACAAAATCAAACAAGTTGGGATAAATCAAAATCAAACAAATATGGGCTGCTGACTCTAATGTGGATGTTCAATCTTTTTCAGAAAACCATATTGATGCCATTATTGACCATGGAGTTGACGACGCCTAGCGGTTCACAAGTTTCTACGGAGGCCCTGAGACCGCCAACCAGGAAAACTCCTGGTCCATGCTCAGAAGTTTGAGTACTCGTTTCACTCTTCCTTGAGTGTGTATTGGTGATTTTAATGAAATTTTGTATGCAGATGAGAAACATGGATGGCTAGATAGACCGGAAAGACAAATGCTAGGTTTTCGAGATGCTCTTGATTTTTGCAAGTTGAAGGATTTGGGGTATAATGGCTATCCATTTACTTGGTGTAACCGGTGTCCTGGAAATCAAAATGTGTGGATCCGGCTGGACAGAGGGGTAGCTACCATTGACTGGATCTTGAGATTCCCTTCCTCTAGAATCCATCACTTGGATGCTTTCCACTATGATCACAAACCTATTCTTTTAAGCCCAGATTCAGAAATTAATATAAAAAAAATGGCACCCTTTCCGATTTGAAGCCATGTGGTTGAGGGACAGGTCATGTGAAGAGGTGATTCGTGATTCCTAGGGAGAGGGGATGACACAACCTACGGCTTGGTGTTTCAATAGCAAAGTTTTGGCTTGCCATTCAAATCTCAGAGTGTGGAATAAAAAACTTTTAGCCATGTTAGAAATTCTCTGAAGCAAAAATTAGCAAAGTTGAAGTCAGAGGAGGAAAGTGGGGGTTACAGAAACAATCCTTCTCGGATCCAGGTTTTACAAGATGACATTCAGCAATTACAAGCTAAAGAGGAGTGTATGTGGAAGTAAAGATCCAGAAACAGATGGCTTAAGGAAAGGGACAGGAACACAAAATATTTTCACTGTAGAGCTAACCAAAGGAACCGGAGGAATTTGATTACAGGGTTAGAAGATGACAATGGTACTTGGGTTGAAGATGAGGCCAGTTTGGGGAAGGTGGCGGAGGGGTATTTTGAGCAAATTTTCACCAGTTCAAACTTGTGTGGTTTTGACAATATTCTAAGTGGTATTCAAAGTGTTGCTGGGGTGGAATCGATTGAGCAGTTAGATGGAGATTTTCAAGCAAGTGAGGTCAAAAAAGCTCTCAACCAAATGGCCCCCCTCACGGCTCTTGGCCCGAATGGCATGTCCCCTATTTTCTATAAGTCTTTTTGGCACATTGTGGGGGAAGATGTGACTGCTGTGGTTCTTCAAGCTTTAAACTCAGGTATTGCCCCAGAATCCATAAATACTACTTTCATCACTCTCATACCAAAAATTAAAAACCCCAAGAAAGTTTTTGATTTCAGACCCATAAGCTTATGTAATGTCATTTATAAACTTATTGCAAAAGTGGTGGCTAACTAGTTGAAAAAGTTTTTAGCTAATTCTGTGCCAAATTCTCAAAGTGCCTTTCTTTCGGGCCGGTTGATATTTGATAACATACTTGTGGCTTTTGAGACCCTCCATTATTTGAAGAGAAAAACCCAAGGTAAGATGGGTTTTATGGCTCTTAAGCTTGATATGAGTAAAGCATATAACCAGGAGGAGTGGGGTTTCTTGGAGGCAATAATGCAACACTTGGGGCTTGGGGAGAAGATGAGGAGAATTATTATGTCATGCTTGAAAGTTGTGTCCTATTCTATCCTTCTCAATGGGCAACCAGTTGGAAGCATCAAACCCTCTAGGGGGCTCCGCCAAGGTGATCCTCTATCACCTTACCTATTTCTCTTGTGCACAATGGGGTTACAAGGTTTATTACAAAAGGCAGAGATGGAGGGTAGTATAAAGGGAATAGCTATCAGTAGATATGGTTCTCAAGTATCATACTTATTCTTTACTGATGATAATATCCTTTTTTGCCGTGCCACTAAGGATGAATGTCAGAGGGTTTTGGATATTTTGGCTATTTATGAAAGGGGAACGGGTCAAAAAATCAATAGAGAGAATACTAACATCTTTTTCAGTTCAAACACCATTCATCAAACCCAAACCCGCATCCAGCAACTATTGGGAGTCTCGGCGATTAGACAATATGAAAAATATTTAGGTTTGCCTACATTAATGGGGAGTGATAAGCTAAGAATGTATTGACCCCTTGTGATGAATTAATTGATTAATTAGCCAAGTTTATTAATTAATCAAATCAACATGCAAACATGTGGTAGCACAAACAAATCACCAATTAAACTAAGTGTAGTGGAAATTAAATTGAAAAGGTGATTTGTTAACGAATGGGGAAAACCAACACGGCAAAAAACCCCACCGAGTGATTTTAAGGTCACCACTCCCGAAATTCCACTATTATCACAACAAGTGGTTACAAATAAAGGAATCTCAGTACCTTATATCAACCTACAGTTGAACCCTTACCTCAATACCCAATTGGACTTGTTCTATAGTGACAATTTCTTCTTTTGATGCACGGCTCCCAGTACGTGACTAACCAGTTGCGCGGATCCCAGTATGCGACTTCAATCACTAACTAGAGAAGGTTGTTGGCTGCAAAGTTTTTCAGTTCATCCCAACGATGAAGATCAAGAAGATGCTTGGTCACAAAACCCTACGGTGCACAAACACAGCAACTTCTTCACAAGAATAATGAACTAGGGCAAAACTGTGTCTCCGGTCACAAATTGCTTGAACAAACTTTGCTCAACACTTGTGCAATTTATGTCCTCTTTGACGGCCCTTAAAATAATCATTTTATATGTCTAGGGTTGTGAGAAAAAAAAGCTCAAACACATAATCACGGATTAGAGTCAAAACAGAACTGAAATTCTGTTTTTCATAAACCTCGACAGATGCCCTATCTATCGAGCTGCTGTCGAGAAGCTGTTGAGCCACAGGGCTGGAACAGCTCTTCAAGCTCAATAGATGGCTAGCTGTCGAGCTTTAATGACAGGCACTTTTCAGACTTGAATCTTGGACAGACTTGAATCTTGGACAGACTTGCATGACTTCAACACTTGATCTTGAAACACAGTTTCTTGAAGTATTAAATCTACCCAAATACAAGTAAAGTACGTTTTGTCAAAGGATTAGCCAATTACATAAAATAGTGACATATGTTCCTAACAAGTGAATCACATATGTCCTAATAGGGAGGGCAAAAAAATGAGCTTTATTTATCTTAAGGAAAGGGTGTGGAAGAAATTGCAGGGGTGGAAGGAAAAGCTACTATCTATTGTAGGTAGGGAGGTCCTTATAAAAGTTGTTATTCAAGCCATTCCAACTTATACTATGAGTTGTTTTAAGCTCCCTAAAGGTTTGATCAAAGAACTAGAAGTCCTTATTAGGAAATTTTGGTGGGGTTACAGTGATGACTCAAGAAAGGTGCATTAGGTAAGTTGGGAGAGGTTGTGTGAAGCTAAAGAAGTGGGTGGCATGGGCTTCAAAGAAATTGAGAAGTTTAATGAAGCCCTCCTTGCTAAACAAGTATGGAGGATGATGCATAACCCGAATTCCCTTTGCTTTAGAGTCTTTAAAGCTCGATTCTTCCCTAATTGTTCTATTCTTGATGTCAAGGACTCCAACTTCGGTTCCTATGCATGGAAGAGCATCCTTGGTGCTCGAGATGTTATAAAAAAAGGGTATGGTTTGGCGCATTGGGAATCGTCAATCAGTTCAGATCAAGGAAAACAAGTGGTTGCCGGTGAAACCAAGTAGAGTAATCCTTTCCCCCTTCCCCTCAGTGATGGCAGAAACAAGGGTGAGCTCTCTCATTAATCATGATTTGGGTGTGTGGAAATCCGAGGAGGTAAACCATGCTTTCCTACCTCATGAAGCTTCAATGATATTAGGGATTCCACTAAGTCGTGTGTGTCTTGGTCGTGCACCCCAACTAGAGAATTCAACACTAGTAGTGCTTATAAGTTGCTGGCTGTCTCGGCTTCATCAAACCGTGCAAGTTCATCCAACCAGGCCAACCAAAGAAGCTTTTGGAAACGTTTTTGGAAGATGCAAGTGCCCAACAAGATAAAACATTTTGTTTGGAGGGTGGTAACAATGCTTTACCCATCAAATGCAATCTAAAGCGCAGACATATTACAGAATCAGATGTGTGTGAGCTATGTAAAGCTGCTCCGGAAGATGCTCTCCATGCACTGTGCTTCTGCAGCCATGTAGCTCCTATGTGGTTTCCCTTCCAATGGTTCCAGTCCATGATATCTCCCTCTCCCCTGAATTTCTATGATTTACTTAACAAGTTTATGCAGGTTGGTGACGAGCTCAGACTGGAGATGTTTGCAACAATTACTTAGAGCTTATGGAATAGACGAAACGCTCTTCATTTTGGACGTGAAGCTCTACCCATAGCGAAGATCAGCTCCGTTACAAGTGCTTGGCTCCACAACTTCATTACTAGTCAAATTCCATAAGCTCCTCTCTCTCGACCTACTGTTCGGCATCAATGGCGCCCTCCAGAACTAGGATTTGTTAAAGTGAACTTCGACGCTGCCCTCTTCAAACACACCAACTCAGCTGGACTTGGTGTCATCTGCGTGATTGGCGAGGTGCTAACCTTGGTGCTTTGTCCGTGCCTGCTATGCTATCATCAACAGTTGCTGATATGGAAGCTCTCACTTGCCTCAGAGTGGTTCAATTTGCTGTTGAGCTTGATCTTCATCGCGTAATATTTGAAGGTGGCTCAGCCACAATTATTTATGCAGTTTCCCAGGGGACTTCAATGCTATCTTCCTTTGGAAATATTGTAGATGATGTACGGCACTTACTACCTAGTTTTTCATCAGTTATTTTCAGTAATGTAATCTGCTTTGGTAATATAGTAACAGATGCCCTTGCAAAAAAGGCCTCTTCCATTATTGGCTGCCACATTTGGATGGAAGCCTTGCCTTTAGACATTGTCGTGCTGGTAGACTTTGATGTTCATTAAGTTCTGTTTTGTTGCTTCAATAAAGTCCCAGGCTTGTGGTCTGGTTTCTCAAAAAAAAAAAAAAATGGAAATACAACAACTAAATAACCCAAAAAGAGGAAAAGATGTGAGATTAATATTCTAGGAAAAAGATTGAGAATTAAAGAGAACATTCATAATAATAATAAAAAGATAACAATCCATGTCTATGTGAGACAAAGAGCGAGATTTGAGAGGATGAAAAAAATGCAAATAGAAAAATGAGAATTTACCCCCAAAAATACTAGTCAATCAATCTGACTCGTGGGTCAAGTCAACTTGCCCTGACTCGCCATTTTAGTGGTTCAAGTATGAGTTGACCCATTTTCCCTGGGTTCAAAAAATCCTACTTGAAGATTTGGTCTGAAATACTCTGCTTGAAGATGATAAAGAAGTTTGACCAAAAAGAAAGGTGATAAAGGTTACTAATTAGAGGGACAAAATTGCCAAATGCCTGTTTTGGGCAAACTAATCAGCCTTTTGCCTTTCTTCCCAAACTAAATAAGAAAATGCCCCTCTTTTGAAAATCGAGTTTTTAAAAATCGATTTAATCCCTATAGCGACGTTTTCAAGGACCTATAGTGACGTTTATAATGACCTATAGTGGCGTTTTGTAACTCGATATCCATGAAATCGAGTTATAGACAATAGAATTGCCTATAACTCGATTTCATGAATATCAAGTTATAAAACGTCACTATAGGTTCTTAAAACGTCACTATAGGTCCTTAAAAACGTCGCTATAGGGCTCCGGAATTTTTTTTTTTTTAACTCGATTTTAAGAAACTCGATTTTCAAAAGAGGGGCAGTTCCCTATTTAGTTTGGGAAGAAGGGCAAAAGGCTAATTACTTTACCCAAAAAGGGCAGAAGTCCATTTTGTCCCTAATTAGAGACGTGGTTCAAGTAACATGACTTGAAGATTATATAGAACTATGACCAAAGAGAAAGCCAGTAAAGGAGGCTATTGATCATTATGGTTCATGATACTTGACCAAGATGGTTGGGGATGCCTAATTAGAAGGAAAGCTCAAGGTTAAATGTATAATAAAGAGGGACGTGCCCATTGAATGTAGTTGAAATCAACAATATTGTCTTATCATAATATATCAAATTTTAGAAAGACACATATAAGGTTGTCAGGATCCTACCCACAAAACGGAATAAATCAAATTCAACGTGAAGAGTTGCTTATAGCAATGGTGAAAGAGATAATCTTGATCTAGCAGTTAAAGATATGAACTAATAAAGGCCAAAGAAGTCTACTACGATATTTAATGGAGGTCATATAGGGCTAACTTTTAAATTTTTAACATCGTATTATAAAAGATTAAAAAAAAATTATTTAATACCATGTTAGAAAGTTGAGACATTTCTTTTAGTACAATAACCAAGTGTATGAGATAATATGAAAGAACAAAATCAAGAAGGTAGTGAGAGAGAGTGTGTGTTAAAGTATAGTTGGGTACATCTAAATTCCAATTAGCAGAGAATGTGCAACAAACGTTGCCGTTTTAGTTGGGGCCCAAGCCAAGTTCTAAATGATGATTCGATCTAAAAAAGATATCGTGTATCCTCAATTATCTCAACAACTTCCCAAATGCACATTGCAAATCTCTCTGTTTTTTTCCTCCTTCCATAACTGATTTTGCGTCTCCCTCAACAAAAACTTAAGGTTGTTGTTTCTAATAGTGACAGTAACATAAATATTTGTTTCTTACCGCCAATGGTCCTTGGTGTTATGGTTATATACATGAAATATATATGTATGCTAGCATAGCATGGATCTTCCTTCTTAACCAAATGGAGAATCGTTATAAACCAGTAATTAAAGGTGAACAAAAAACTTATTTTTAGCTCTCATTATAACATAATGGGACTAAATTAAGTCCAGAGTTAGTGTTTGTTGACAACTGAGACCAAATATAGTGTTTTGTTTACATGTCAAGATTTCAGTGCAGACTTTCTAAGGACAAGAGAGGAGGAGACAAATGGATAAGAGGTTGCCAATAGAAGTGTAGGGTTCTCAGTGCCTCCAACTATTAATTAGCAAAGTGATTGTAAAATTGAAACATATCGCTTCCATGGCTACATATCAACCTAAATATGCAACCCTCGTCGCATCCCTTGCTTATTTCTGTAGGGATGTTTTTTTCTTCTTCTTCTTCTACATATATATAACACTAAAAAAAGCTAGGGGACCCTTCAGACTTTTTTTGTCTCTGTGCAAAATATAAATGATAGCACTTTTGTCTGCTCCATCTTGATCTCTTCTTTCATGTCACTCCTCCTCAATGGGTTGCGGCATGTCAAAGTATGATCCTGAAGACTCGGTGCTCTTTTGCGAATTCAAACCGCGTCAAAATAATCTTCACCCCATTGATCAGGATGCTTGTTCTGATAATAAGGCTGATCATCATTGCCAAAACAGCATTACTTCGCCGGCAAAGGAGAATGAAAGAGGGTTGGAGACGAAAGAGTTGGAAACCGAAAAGGAGCCCGGAAAGAAGGTGTCAACAGCAAAAGCCGTGCCTGAGGAGGAGGGTCTTCACCATGAAGAGATCGAGGTGAGTAGACAGAATCATGAAGAAGAAGAAGAAGAAGAGGAGGAGGAAAATGAGCTTTTCAATGAGAGGGAAGATAGTATAACTGCTCCAGCATCGCCAAGTTTTAGGGACTGCTTAATTGGTCCAGGATCGCCAAGTTTTAGGCTGTACTGCCGGGATTCTGACTCCAAGGGTAGCAGCAAGAATGATGGTGAGTAGTAACAATGTGTGTGTTGACAATTTCAACTAGCTAACTCCTTTGATTTCTAAGAAAACGTATAGTTTTTTGCCATTCAATAAAGAATTGATATTCAAATCTCATCTATACAAAAAATAACCTATTGGTATTTTAATCAAATAATAAAACACATTAATCTTCATAAAATGCATGCTACATGGTTTCAAATATGATTGTTTCTCTAAAAGAACAAACACACACACGCATATATATATATATATATATATATATATATTCGTTTGTTCATGCATAATGTGATTCTTTTTTCCTGAAATCATGAAATAGAAAAAGAATTCATGAAAAATTAGGTAATTCTTTACCAGAAAAAAAAAATCATTTTAATACATGATAGTTCATTAATGACACATTTTGCATTTTGTACGTGCTATATATATATATATATATGCATGCAGAGTAAGATCGTAAGATATTCGAGAATCAATGCAATTGCCATACGTAGGCTGATAAAGAGAGTTGATGATGAAATGATTAAAGAAAATGTGTTTAGAATATTTTCTTTTCTTTTATATTGTGAATTTCATATATGGAGAAATTGTTTTAGCCTGGATATTATAAATAAAATCGACTGGAAGTATTTGCATGACGTTACTTTTTCTCATTCAAAAAGTCAAAAAGAAAGACCTTAAATTGCGAAGTTTTATGTTGAAAGGGAAATGGCATAAATCTTGTTGCCAATTGCATATGATAGGCCAAACCCATGCATATTATTTCTTTGCAAAGCATGCATTGATCCACCAATATAATATAGTATAAGCTTTTACAAACCAAAATGAATACGACTAGTTACCAACCCAAAAAAAAAATTGTTGCACTTTTTTTAATTTTTATTTTTATTTTTTTAAGGAAGAACATGTACTTAAGGTTTTAAAGGCATTTTAACAGGTAGGCAATGTTTGTGCAGATAATGGTGATGAAGCAAAAGGTGAAAGCGAGTCACGAAAGGAATCAAGTCTGGATTTTGACAAGGTAAATAAAAAATACAAGCATACAACTATGACTAATAAACTACAGGGAAAAAAAGAAAAAGAACTAAACAGAACAGAATTAAACAAATTTTTAAGTAATATTTACATATTCCCATGTTTGGGAATTTTATGAGACAATGAAATAGTAAGGAAATGTCTATAAATATAAATATATATATATATATATGTCCATTTCATTTGTCTATACTCTATATTCATTTCTCTTAAAAGTGAAATGGACTAACTAATTCATTTTCCTTCTTAATTAATAGGATTACATATTTATCCTCATTCCTTTACAGCAGAAATTAAGAAAAATGAAATGAACATTCTAGTCAATGTATATATTTATTTTCTTTCATTCATATTCTTTTTTCTTTTCTTTTTTTTAATTACTCTCAAACACACTAGATAGAGAATTCGCATTTCTTTATCAACTCGAATGTCTTATTTCTTTATGAAATCTCAAACGCAGCTTAAGGCTCTTCTTGGCTTTCTAATTTCTAGCAAGGCTTAAAAAATTAGAATAGACATAAAATATTGTAGAAAAAATTGCTTGTACTAATTTAAAGGAAAATATAGTTGAACTTGGAAAAATTCAATTTGGAAGTCGAATTTTTTTTAATTTCTTAATTGATGCTGCATGAGGTACAAAGTTGAGACATTAAACTAACTTGATATTCAATCGTATACCAATTAAAAACTATGCATTAGAAGTATGAAGAAAACATGGATTCTAAAAAAATAGTAAAATTGTTTGTTGCGAATAAAGGATTTGTAATTGAATCCTAACTACCCAAAAAGAAATGTATTGGTGTGTCTTGGTATGATGGTAAAGAACAATAATTATGAAATGGACGCTTTGAGTTTAAATTCTATCATACCTAGCTAAAAAAATTAAAAAAATAAGAAAAAAAAGTAATGAAGAAAGCTATTGTTTGATAGAGTCTCTCTCCCGTGTTTATGAAGCTAAAGAAATTAAAATACGTACTATATGTGTCATGAGCTTGTTCTTATAGATAAGGATCATGATTCGATTATAAAATTGTAAAATTTTTAATCAGACTACTAGCTAATAGACGCTTTAAATCCAAATTAAGGTTATGTGAGATGTTACAACATATATAAAATGATATAGTTATTCTACAATAGTCATAATCGTTGTATAGTTCATATCTACAGTTAATGTCTTGTTACTTCTGTTCTTTTTTATCAGGGTTCCAGAACCAAAGTAGCCAAGAAAAAGAGAAAAGGAAGAAGATTACTAAAGAATATCTTACACAATGGCCGACCAGCAGGAGCAAAATAAAATTCTTTAATGTGTCATGCCTTATGATGGTAGCAAATCAAAGACAAAGGCATTAATCTATTCCCTTCATCAGCTTAATTATATATATCTTCTTCATGAATTTCTCTGTTCTTGAAGAATAGGAAACAACTATCATTTTTATTGTTTTATTTATTTATTAGGTATAAATTTTATTATCATGTTGTTGAGACCATTCTAAATGCTTTGTATATATAGTTATATATATACTGCCATTTTGTGCTCTGTATTCCATTGCAGCTCATGTTATATAGTTTATTGTACCATGCAGCTTAATTATATGATCTTAATTTCTCTCTCTTTTTTTGTCTTTTTGGGCTCAAGAAAAATTAGTCTTATGTATTTATCTTGATCCTAAAATTTGATCACTTCAATATAGTGTCACGTCATGTGTACGTGGTCATTAGTCATCTCCTAAAGAAAATATCTTTATATACGTACAACTGTTAAATCATAAAAATTGTGGCAAGCTTTTGCATGCGTCTTATTGTGGTTAATAGAGGAATAGGACCGAAAACGAAGACTTAAGGCAGAGAAAAAACCCTATCTTACCGGGCACCGACTAACATTGTGTTAAGGGACATAATAGATAGCTTAGCCTATACTTCAAAAGGGCGGCTTTAATTGAAAATGGCTGCTCCATATTGTGTCGTCATTTTTAGAATTCAAGGAAAATGCCTTTTTGACCGAATAAATTGTCTTTATTCAGACAAGAATTTCTTCTAATTCAAATTATTCAATTACTCAAAAGTCTTAAAACTCATGTAGCACATAGTTGATTAAAGAAAAAAGATGAAAAGATGTTTATCTCTCGTGTATCTTAAATTTCCTGGTTTCTTCACCAAGGTAAAGATAAAAGAAAAAGAAAGCAAAGATTACTCGTGCTTCTTGGTGAAGTTTCTAATTAATTGGACTAATAAGGACACCCAACGTACACTTTTTCAAGTCTTCCACACAATGTATTACTCTTTAGTCTTTAGGTTAAAAGGATAGAAGGACGACCAATTTGTGAAAAAATTGTGTGTGAATGTGATCATAACTAAACTTATTTATTAAAAAAATAAATCTATGTTTAAGGGATTTTGACTAGAATAGGAGTCTGCAGTCTGAATACACACCTTCAAGTGGGTTTAATCATAACTTAACCTTGACCCGTAAACTAACATCATGCTTTAATGAATCAAACTTAGGACATTACTTAACCAAATTCACATTAGAATAAGCTTTTGTTGCTAAACCATCAATATTAACGGTAGCTTAAGGATCTGTTTAGATACCGCTTATTGTTGAAAATTGAAAACTGAAAATACTATAGTAAAATAATTTTTAAATGTGTGAATAATACTGTGGGATCTAGTTTTAAAGAAAAAATTTGCTGAAATCCGTACTTGCGGGTTCCGTGAACAGTGCACGGGACTAACACAAAAAACGCCAGACGCAAAAAACTTTCATTTCAGTGCAATTCAAACATAGGCTAAAAGTTAAACCTACCCTTCCCATCAAAACTATCAATTTCAAAAGTTAAGAACGAAACAAAAGAGAGTAAATTCTCGCTAACAACCATGAATGATCTTATTAGTCATCTCCTACTTATGTAGTAGGATGTGTACAGCATCATCAAGGCGGCCCTAGACATTTTGGGACCTTAGGCGAGAACTAAAATGAGGTCTTCTTCAACTCCACTTAAAATTCTTACAAAATAGGGGACCCTCTTACTAATCTATGTCTTCAAAATAAAACTTATCCAATTTTTTTTAAAAGGAAAATTATGATACTATACTAAAAAAAAAAGAAAAAGAAAAAGCTTTATTGCACGTGCAAAGTGCGTGTGATGAGGCTAGTTTATAAGCGTTAAAGTAATTAATATTACTTTTTACTATAATAGATAAATTGTATAGATTAATAAATATAATGTTTTAATTATATTTAAAAAAAAATAGTGTTTTATAATATTCAAAATAAGTGGTCAGATTTTATTTTTTTTAAGAACAAATTTGGTAAATAAAACTACATTTCTAGAACCTTCATTTCAAATCATTTTTCTCATTTCCAAGCTCCCATCCACATGGCCACCTCTGCTCCTCAACTTTCCCATTACATTTATTATCTCATATATTTATTTATTACTTCTTTACAGTTTAGTAAGTTTACAATGTTTTTTTCTTCTCAGTTCTTTAGACTCTCAACTTTGTCTTTGTCTTCTTTCTTCTCAATTCTTCTTTCTTCTCAATTCTTCTTTCTTTAGAGGTTAAGCATGATATTTTTGGGATAATTGATTTTGTTTAGACCAAAGAATTTTTTGAGGTACCAATATTTACAAGGATGTTTCAGATTTTTTGTTCTTTGGTCAAAAAAATGTATAAGATTTTTTGGAGTTTCATCTGAAACTAATTTTTTTTTTTTAATTTCTACTACTCCTTCTTTTTCAAAATTTTGGGGCCCCCTTTTGCTTGGGGACCTTAGGCAATGGCCTAATTAGCCTAGTGGAAGGGCCGGCCCTGAGCATCATGCCATCCTTTTTTCTTTTTATTTCCTTTTTAATGAAAAGCATCATTTTTTTTTTTATTAATGTTAGATAGACAATGAATATTATTAATGTTTTCTTCAAATATTCAACAATATAATAAATAAATATTTATATTATTTTTTAAAATTGGTAACACATTTACTTATAACATAGTAAAATTTTTAATTTCCCTAATTTCATGTCGGATTATAATGTTGCCTGAGTTCATTAAGACTGTTTAAATTTGTTGTCAAACTGTTTAAATTTGGTCATTAAAGTATCAAAAAGAGGATTTATGTCAAAGATGTATGACTTTTACGTACACTCCTCAACCAATATGACAGAAAGGCAACCACCATACTTTCCCACGTTGATGAACCAAAATCCACCCAATTAGTTTGACTGAAACTAAATTTTTTTATGATCATTTATTTTTATTATTATTATTATTGTACCAATAGTTTGAAGAGATTTATTATGAATGTCTCTATTGAAAATACAAAAAATTTTACTACAATAAACTTACAAACTGATGTGTCACTAAAAGATTCAATTCAAATATTCATCTATAAAGTGATTGAAGTTCACCAATCACATTCATTGTTACACAAAATTATAAAGTTTAGATGATAAAACATAAAACTTGTGATATTTTTAGCATTTTCCTTATTATTTAGTAGAATTGACAAATTCTCTTTATGAAGAGAATTAAGGTTCGAATTCCCCCTCTCCTCACATGTTATAACAATTGAATAATCAAATAAAATCCATAATCTTATTAAATACATAACCACTAAATCTATTTACACGATTTTTTTATACATAATGTTTTACAATTTATTGATATGATAAATTTTAATTAATGAATAAAAATATGTTAATGGTGAACCCATATATAGATAAAGTTAAACTAATCATAACTTATTATCTCATTAAATTATAAATTTATTTGTGAAATCGTGTACCTAAGACTTAGTCTTATACACTTTACACACCTTAAAATTAGATTATTCTCCGATCTTACGTGACATACACAAGATTGAAAATTTGATGTCAAGTCTATGGCAATAAGCTCTATTAATAATGGTTTTAAAAAATCGCTACAGTCAAAAAATCATTTTTGATCTCAACTTTTGTTTTGTATTAGTTTTAGAGATTTTTACCATACTGAATTAGTGCTTAATTCCCAATTCAACTAACCAGTTTGGTCAAGTTTTTAAAATTATCCTATTAATTAAAGGCCAGTTCTTTCTCAAAAAAAAAAAGAAAAAAGGTCCGTTTGGTAAGAGATTTCTAATAACGTTATTTAAATTTTATGAAAATTCGTGTAAGTGAAAAAGTGTGTGAAAATATATATTGCGATATTTAAACAACAGTTTTCATTGTTTAAACACTATTACCTAATAAAGCCTAAATAACCTAATAATATAGGGTATTTCTGGCAAATTACAAATATATAATCTTCAGCCAAAAAATAAAAAAAGTGAAGTGCAAAATCTAGTAGTACGGTAGAGTAGTGGTAGGTCGCAAGTCATTTCAAAATTCAAACAAAATTGGAGGGCTAAAGTGGTAAAATAGGCAATATCATTATTATTATGAGCAATGAGAGCGGAAGTGGAGGTCTGACCCACCTATCAACGGTCAAAGCAAACATACAGTTTTCGTTCTGTTCTAGAACTGCTTCTTTCTTTTGCTTTCCTTGTCAGCAACATCTGACTTTGACTGTTTCATTCATTTTTTTTACAACTGGAACTTGGAACAAGGTAACACGAACTCGCTCACTCTCACTCACACACACAAAAGGATCTATGGTCTATCACCATCTCCACCACGTGTCTCATTCTCTACCTGCCACGTTATCCTCCATACCAGATCTGAACCGTCCGAGTCATTCCTCCCCTTTCTCGGTCTATGATTTTCACCATCTCCTATGGCCCCACGTAAAATACATTATTATCCTACGACTCATATCATCAATCATCGTCATTTTTTAGTCATGTAAATAGACGGGATTAATTGGTAGAGTCATATTTATTTTTGGGTCAGGTTAATGAGGCTC
The DNA here is from genome assembly GCA_028535165.1 of Quercus tomentella. Classification (NCBI taxonomy): domain Eukaryota; kingdom Viridiplantae; phylum Streptophyta; class Magnoliopsida; order Fagales; family Fagaceae; genus Quercus; species Quercus tomentella. The sequence goes on along the minus strand of JAPQVY010000155.1, from coordinate 65,780,640 downwards.
TTAGGACAATTTTTAGAAACATTTTATTAAGAAAATAATAAAACAATAAATATTATTGACAATTTTTTATATTTATCATAAAAGTGGTGTTAAAATTTTCTTATTATGGTTTATTAACAATTGCACTAAGGGCATCTGTTAACATGACTCCTGTTAATAAATCATATTAAGAAAGTTTCAACATCACTTTCATGAGAAATATAAAAAATTATCAACAAAATTAATTGCTTTATCATTTTCTCATAAAATATTTCTAAAAATAGTTCTAAAAATAGTTCTTAAATCAATACCCTTAGACTTCGTTTGGGAGTTTATAAGGAAATAGAATAAAATGATCATAAGGGAATGAAAATGAATGGAATGAAATAGAATGTATTTAAGTAAGAGAAAGAAATGGAATAAAATAAAATTAAGTAACTTTGATTGAATGTTTTTAAATAAATAAATGAAAATGAATGAAAAGTAAGTAATCTTGTTTGAGAGTAATATAGAATGAATGAAATGAAATCATTTTATGACAATATTATTATTAAACCCTTATTTTAAAATAAAATGTTGAATATATAGATGTATTTTGGGAGTTTTAGTAAAAAATTCATTAAGTCTAATTCAATTCCATCTCATTCCTCTTAATTTTGGTTTTAAGGGAATAGAGGAATGAGTATTCCCTCCTACCCATTCCATTCCATTCTCTCTTACTTAAATTTCCAAATAAGGGAATGAACTTTCTATTTCCTCCATTAAAACTCTCAAATAAGGGAAGGGAAGAATATTATAAAATTATTCTTTTCATTCATTTTCATTCCCTCCTCCAAAACGAGGGTTTAGGACATTCGTTAATATTTTCCTTTATTTTTTTAGCAAACAAAAAGCACAACAAAATTTTAGAAAGTCTATAAACAACAAATTTGACAAAACTTGTCATAAAATTTTCATAATTGTTGACACGGTAGACTATTAGTAGTAGGAAAAAAAAGTGATATAAGTGAAATTTTTCATAACTGTTGACGTGACAAACTCTTAATAGTAGAAAGATAAAGTGATATAAGTGAAACTTTTCATAACTGTTGACGTGACAGATTGTTAGTAGTGGAAAAAAAAAAGTGATATGAGCGATAGATTTATACAATAAATAGTAAAAGCTAGCCAACTTAACTATTGTAAAAAATATTGTGAAAATATTCATGTATGGAAGAGTACTTACATCAGTGCTTATATGATAGAAAAGTACTACATTTTAGTCAATTAAGATTTACCCACATCAAATCATGCAAAATTTGTGAATAAATATATGGTTGCAACAGTAATGATGTAAATTTACATTGATACTATTCATTTTGCATTTAGTTTTTTTTATTATTTATTTATATATTTTGAGGATGAAAGAAGAGAGTGGACGGTGATTTTTTTGTGTGAAGAAAGAGAAACAATTCATAAAATTTGATATTTTAATGAAATGTAGCACAAAATAGATAATCTGATATAAGTTATTTTGAAAAATAAGTATGTATTGATAGGGAAAAAAAAAAGTATGTAAATAGAAAAAGTAAATTTTTATACTAAAATAGACAAAAATATTTGTATGAACTTATACTTTTTTTTTTAAGGAAATGTACGAACTTATACAAATACTCTAACATTGCTAAAAAAATCATAACACTTTTTACAATAATTTAAAAAAAAAAAAAAATTTGTAATAGTTGAATTGACAAACTTTCAATGTTTGTTATTTACGTGTAAACTAACTGATAATTTGCCCCGGTGTGAAATTCCTTATGCGTATACCGTGTCTGTATGTGAACTTTCCCCTTTGGTCCTCGAAATCCAGAGTGCAGAAGAAAAAATAAAACTCTCTGGCAGCGAGTCTACTAAGATCCCTACACGCGCGCGTAACGCCACAGTTATTCAAAGTAGAGAAGCGGAGGATCTCTGACTTTATATAATGCCCCATGCGTATGAATGAATGAGCGAACGAATGTACACTAACTGTACCATAATATCAGTCTTTCCATTTTTTTTTTTTCTCTTTTTTTTTAACAATCCCATACTCTCTCACTTACTTAAATACCATCCAACCTTTTCTCCACCGTCCATTTGTCAACATCTCATCCGTCAAACACTATTCACATTCCTAAATTACCCCTTATATACACGTGTCCCATTATCATCGGTGATTTTTCATATTCCTGAATAACATAATAAAATTACCCACTATTTTTTCAATTTTTTTTTTTTATTATTTTTCTCTTATTCGCTTCGTTTTCTCATTTGGCTTCATTCGTTTTCTTCTCTGATCTGTTACGAGTCGTTTTGACCCAAAAAAAGAAGAAGAAGAAAAAAAAGAGAGTATTATATATTTTTATTTATTTTATTTTGAATGCCGTTGAAATTTAAGAAATTAAATCCGAACTTTTCTGCTCGTAGATTTGGGAAGTATAAGAAGAAGACTGGGGGATTTTGAATTCCAAGATAATTTGGTTTTTGTTGGAGGCTCTGTTGCTCTGTGGCTTTTTGCTTTTTGTACATCTTTAGGGTTTTTCTTGGTATAGGGGGGGAAAAAAATGAAGTCCTCGCTTGGAAAGCTTCGGAGATTGGCACTTCACAAAAACGATGGGAAAGAGAAAAGAGAGTTTCAACCTACGGCACACTTGGATGAGCTCGCTCAGGCTGCTCAGGTACTTACTTTTCAAACTACTCTTCAACTTGAACTTTGCCACATCCATAACGGTATTCAATTTCAAACAATTTTTTTTTTTTTTTTTTTTAGTTAGGTTTTGAATTTTTGTTTGTAAATTTTGTTCATGCTTCAGAATTAATTGAAAGTTTTTTTTTTAAAAAAAAAATTCAAGCTTAAGCTAAAGATTAGATTTGGCAGTGAATTGAACATCTTTGCCTAAAATCTGTGTCTAATTGCTGAATATTTATTTTGAATTGTAGAAGAAAGTTACGGTTTAATTAATATGAATTAATTCGGATTCAAATGAGGGGGTGAAGGATTAGTTTGTGTTTTCATTTTGAGAAATTATTGCAATCTGGTAATGGCTTTTGAGTGTTTTCTAGGTATGGAATAGTCAGGTTTGATTTTGTAATAGTGGTTCTCTCAAAAAAGAAAAATTAGAATAGTGCTAGTTGGAGCTAAAAAAAAAAAAAAAAAAACTGTGTCATAATTATAATATGGGTTCTCAATATCCTCTTTTAAATTGTGGGTTTATATTTAATTTAGTGTAAAATACAAAAAAAGAAAAGAAAAAAGAAGGTGTCCCTGAGGTTTGGGCTAATGCCGGGTAATATCAATTTTTTTTTCCCGAAAGTATTCAATTTGCTCTCCGAGCACAAATGTCACTTAACGCTGTCTGAAAATTCTCATGTTCGTCTTACTTCCTTCCCCGTCTCTGTCTCTGGCTGCTATTTGTCTACCCAGACACTCCCTTGATTATATAATTGCTATAATGCGGTCATTGTGAGACTTGCACAAGCAAGACAAATCCTTGGAAGGAAAAATAAAGGACTTGAGGGGGCATGGAGCTTTCAAGTAATGTTAAGTGTCATTTGTGCTTAGGGAGAAAATTGGATATTTTTGAAAAGTCTTGGTAGTACCTGGTATTGGCCCAAACTTTAGGGGTGTTATTTGTATTTTTTTCCTATAATTTACTATTATACTCAGTGAAGTGTGAGGTTTATTCCAAAATTATGTTTTTTTGTTAAATTGTGGATTTTAATCCTTTGATAGAAATGCACAGCAAGAGATATTTTCAGGAAAAGAAACTTTATGAAAAAGCTTATTTGCATGATTAATAAGTTATTTGTGCAGTACATTGCATAGGTAATTTTGAAATAATCAAGGGCAAATAGATTGAACACAATTTTGAAATAATTTTGACTAAGGTTACTGAGGTCAGCGAGAGTAATGTTCCATAACACAAGTGTATTTTTTTATTATTATATGTCTTTACATTTAATTACTGACCAATGAAAACTCATTCTAATGTGGTAACTTGTGGAAAGTGAATGGTTTTTGTTTGCCATCTAGCTCCCTTCATGAGACTATTTTCATCATTGTTATATCAGTCTTTCATATTTGCAGGACATGCAAGAGATGAGAAATTGCTACGATAGCTTACTTTCTGCAGCTGCTGCCACTGCAAACAGTGCATATGGTAATCATTTACTACCTTCATGTGTATCATACAGGTCATATATTATTTTTTTATTAATAAAACCGGTATGCTTTTTGATAATATCAATGTGGCTACGTTCTCTGTGGTATTTTTCTGACCAAATAGCCAAATCTGAAATACAAACTAATTTGAAAGTTCTGAGCAGCCTTGGTACCAAACAGCAATATTTCTAAATTGAATGTGTAGTTGTGTACCTATATATTACACATCTGCTCATCGTGGATCATTTTTTGGCATGTTGCACCTTCTCTCATAAAACCTTCCTATTGGGTCAGGTTAATGAGTGCCCTTTGGGCATTTGTTAATGAACCATTTTTAAAAAGTTTTGATACTACTTTTATGGGAAATATAAAAAGTTGTCAAAAAATCAGTTACTTTTTTCTTTTCCCATAAAAAGTTTCTAAAAATAGTTCCTAAACCATGTCTTAGGGCATTCGTTAACTTTTCCCTTTAATTATACTTGATGCATGAAGACTGCAGTGTCATATATTACTTCTTTAGCTTATCATCATTGAGGTCTCCTTTTTGACTCCAACTGCACTCTCAGAATTCTCAGAGTCACTGCGGGAAATGGGTAATTGTCTACTGGAGAAGACCACATTACATGATGATGAAGAAAGTGGTAAATAAATCAAAACTTTTATGACTTTGTTATTCCTTTTTTGCCCCACTGTTTTTTGGGGGGGGAGGGGGGTGACTTTGAATTTTTGATTTTCTAAGCCTTGTATGGCTTGTGCTGTAATTGTTACACATTTATAAACAGGTAAAATTTTGCTAAGGCTAGGGAAAGTGCAGTTTGAACTTCAAAAACTTGTTGATAGCTATGTAAGTGCTTATTGTTATTATGTAATATGTAGCACGTGTTTTGATATCTTTTATAGTGTCTTCAATCTGATATTAACCTTTCGCCTTTTATACCGCAGCGCTCTAATATATTCTTAACAATTACAAATCCATCAGAGTCTCTTCTCAATGAACTTCGGACAGTAGAGGTTTGTTCACATGGATATCTCTCTTTTGTCTGCCTTCTTAGCCAGTTTGGGACCTAATGACTTAAGCTTGCCTTTTGCCTTTGAATACAGTGTTCATATAATTTAAATCCTACCAATTAATGAGGGAGAGTGAGTTGATTGAAGTTGAGGGAACGAAAAAAAGGTAGAGGAAGGCCAAAAATAACATTAGTAGAAGCATAGTGGTTAGTATTGTACGATATGTATAGTATCGTGTGTAAAAAGTTCCATATCGTATCAGCATATCGTAAGTGCTCACGAATTGTACGATACAATGTGCGTATCGTATGAATCGTATTGCAAAATCGTATTTATCATTCGATACATAGACAAATGCTTTAAAATGAGATTTTTTGTTAAAATTTTTACTTTTATTTGAATCTAATAAGTTGTAAGATTGCTTCTCAAAAAAAAAAAGTCGTAAGATTTGTTTTTAACACAAAATTTTTAGGTTACTTAATTTTGCCTAATAAAATAACATATTCATAAGTTTTTTTTTTCCCCTCTCTTTCTCCTACAAAATTTGAACTACATAATACACGCTTACACTTCGCTTTAATATTTACACATTTATTTTCTACACTATCAATAAGACATTAATTGACAATATAGTTATTTTTTATTTTTGTCATTATTATTATAAGTCCAAGAAACTAGAATGATTAAAAATTATTAAAAAAAAAAGAACAAGAAGAGATAGTAAATGTTAATGACGAAGAAGAAAATTTTAATGAAGAAATAAGTTTGCAAAATGATAAACGTGATGATAGCATTGACTTAAATGGGGTTGATTAGGCAATATGATGAAAAAAATATTATTTTTGGGTCATTTGTAATATATTATCACTTTTGAATTTAAGCAATTTGAATGTATATGTTATAAACACATGCTAGTTTGATTTATTTAGTTAGCTTATTAAATATTATTACATAAATGATGAATAAATTAGTCATTAGTTGAATATATTCAAAATTTATAATGAATGTACCCTTTATATATGTATATCTATAATTTTTTTTATAAATTTTATTAAATGTTTGTGTATCTTAAGGGCGGCCCCACCCTGAAAGAAAGGTGTACGTACGTAAATAAAGAGGCTGGTTATGGCCTTTACTTGATAGGGCCCCTTCCCATCTATCTTGACCGGGAAGAGGGGTGAGGCCCTTGCGGAAGCCCTGCCCGCCCTTCTCTATTTTGAGGGATCCCTCATATTTAGGATTCCAGGCTTCCTGGACTCGTAACAGACGTCTAGGAACAAGAATAGGGTCAATAGTCTCTGCCGTTGCAGGTCCTTCTCCTTCCGCGGAGATGGCCCTCTTTTTTTTTTGTTTTGTTTGTTCACCGCGGCACGAAATCATGAAGAAGCTGGAATAACTCAGAAAGAGAGTGGCGCTTAGGATACATGATACGATATGACACACAATATGGAAAAATAAAAAATTGATTCATGATACGATTCATGTTTTGATAACTATGAGTAGAAGTAGTAACAAGGATATGACAAGTATGATTTTGGATAGAATGGCAGAAAATAATTCATATGGCCGAACTTAACTAATCTGTTGAGGTACTGTAGCCAACCCAAAAAATGTGGGACTGAGGCTTGATTGTTTTTATTGCAATTAAATGCTTTTTCTTACTTTCCTAGGAAGGTCCCCATCACCTTTACTATTTAGATACATTAAACACATTGACTATATTGATTTATCCAGCATTGGCTTGTGAATAATGCTTACTGTTCCTTCTCTTGTTTGCTGGTGCAGGATATGAAAATACAATGCGATGAGAAGAGGTCAGTATCTGTCTATTATGATCCATTTGTTAGATTTGAAGTAAATATCTTCTAAATTTGGTGCATCATCTTCAGAGATGTATACAAGTACATGATGGCACAACATAAGGAAAAAGGAAGGTCTAAAAGTGGGAAAGGTGAAACTTTTACTGTAGATCAACTGCAAACCGCTCGTGATGATTATGATGAGCATGCAACGCTATGTGTTTTCCGGTTAAAATCTCTTAAGCAAGGGCAGTCTCGAAGTCTTTTAACACAAGCAGCTCGTCACCATGTGGCTCAGGTTTTCTTTAAATCTCTAAAATTTTCAAATTTCAATTTTCAAGACCTTTGTTCTTCTCATTAGTTTAACAATGTTGCATGTCTTCTTATCCCTTTTTGTTCTACTTTGAGTTCAGTTGAATTTCTTTCGGAGGGGACTCAAATCACTTGAGGCTGTTGAGCCGCATGTTAGACGGGCCACAGAACAGCACCATATTGATTACCAATTCAGTGGACTCGAAGAGGATTATGGGGATGATGGTGAAAATAGCTATAATCCTAATGATGACGGGGAATTGAGTTTTAACTATGGACCAAATATGCAGGGGCTTGATGGTGTTTCCATGTCAAGGAATTCAATGGAGGTGAGTGTAAATTCTAATTAAAAAAAGAGATTTGTTCATGATACAATTTAGAGCCCAAAAGTGAAGTAAATAGATTAGGAGAAGGGAAGGTACTTGACAAATTTGTCTTGTTGGGATCCCCGCTTGAATCCTCTAAATATCTATCTAGTTTGGTTGTGCTGGTGGTTCAATTTTAGCCCTGGGCGAGGTCGTAATCAGTGCAGACCCAGGAACAGGGGAGATTTTTTTTTTTTTTTTTTTTTTTTTTTTTTTTTTTTTTTTTTCTCTCGTTTGGGGAGTGGAGGGGTTGGGGGGAAGAATGGGTGGCCCCTAGGCTTCCACAAACGTGGCGTGTGTGTGTGTATATATATAGGGATAGGAAAGTTCTAAAAGCCAGGGGATTTCACCACGGATGCCCCCTAGCTTCACCTCTGGTTGTATACAATATTGGCCTGGTGATCATCATGTCATGAGTGTTTATTGTGATTTGGACTTTTTATTTCATTTTAGTTCTACTATGCCTTTTTTCTGTATCAATGATTTGGTGGCCATTCCCCAGGTGGATGAAGCAGGCCTTTCACCTTCAGCAACAGAAAATGCAGAGGTATGGTCCAGCATGGCTTTAATTTGTCAACCTTTCTGGTGAATAATACTATGTCACTTAACTTTGTGCTGCCAAAGTGAAAAAACACAAATAAGTTAACCAAATCCACCAATTTTCTCAACCTCCGTTAAAACCAGCATTATGTTTGGTAGAGGTGATAAGTGCAGTAATGGGATGGTGGGGCTGGAAGAGGAATGCAGAAAAATTCTATCCAGTATTTGGTTTGAAAAAGAAAATGGAAGGAAAAGTGGGATGAGATTTCCTTCTGGAATATTGTTTGTTTGTCCCTTTAGGTGTCAACTAATAATGTTTTATATTTTGAGTTCACAAATGTTAACTTTTCGGCTTCTAGAATTCACGTCTTATGAGTTTCCTTGTGTAGATGAATGTTGACAAAAACCAGGAGGATCTCAGAGTCTCAGGTAGAGAGCCTAGAGTGGGTAGCCATTCAGCCCCAATATTTGCAGAAAAGAAGTTTGATCCAGCAGAAAAAATAAGAAATATGCAACCGTCATCCGCTCGGAAGTCTAACACATATGTGCTTCCCACACCTATTGATGCAAGGCATTCAAGTTCATCAAGAACAAGTAATTCAGTTCCCCGCTCAAGGCCAAGTGGAGTCACCCACAATTTGTGGCATTCTTCCCCATTAGAAGATAAGAAGCATGAGAAGCATTCTGGCAATGGTAACTTGTCAGGACCCAGTATCTCAAAACCACAGTCAATAGACAAAGAGAGTGACAGCAATGATACCTCCACCCCACTACCTCCTCCTTTGGCAGAGGGACTTTCACTTCTGCAACACGATACATTTAATGCTTCTGATACTAAAAAATTCAAACGACAAGCTTTCTCTGGTCCATTAATAAGTAAGCCAGGGTCAACAAAGCCCGCTTTATCTGCCAGTGGTCCCATTGCATCTACTGAATTGCCCCATTTAGTTTCTGGAATGTTTTCTCGGTTGCCAATTCCTCAACCTTCTTCATCTCCAAAAGTATCTCCAAGTGCTTCACCTCCCCTTGTTTCTTCACCTAAAATAAGCGAGCTTCATGAGCTTCCTAGACCCCCAGTTAATTTTGCCCCTAAACCAGCAAAATCTCCTGATTTAATTGGTCATTCTGCTCCTTTGTCCTTCAGAAATCAGGAGCTTTCTGCAATGAATAAAATCCCTTTGGAGGCATCAAGTGTGGCATCTCCACTTCCAATTCCTCCATTAATTGTTCCTCGGAGTTTCTCCATACCCTCAAGTGGTCAGAGAGCAATGGCAATACATGTTGCAAAGTTTTTGGGTTCTCCTCAAGTTCCGCACAAGGCTGAAGAAGTTGCTTCACCTCCATTGACCCCTCTTTCTCTCTCAAATGATAAGCCAGCTTCAACTGTTAATGAAGTGGCCTCTCAATTTGGTCAAATCCGAGGTGAGTGAGGTACCATATTGTTTTAGAAGTTGAAATATTAATCTACTTAGAAGAATTACATTGCACATATGATTGATGATGGACATTGGAAGTCTTTAATGCTTCATGTATTTTCAACCCATTTTCAGTTCCTCATGATTGAGTTGGTACCATCAGGCATAATAGATGCTATATGAGTTAAATCTAGAAATTTTATGTTGCTCTACTTTGGGTTGATATCACTTTTGAGGTCATGCATGGTAGTAGCGTGTTATTTTATTTTTATTTTTTTTCCATTAGTCATTTACCACACTAGTACTATTTCTTAATGTGAAAGTCTTCAGTAAATGCAGGTGGGAGCTGATACTAAACGTGTGAAGCCTTTTTTCCCCAGTGGTTGGCCTCGCAGAAGATTGTTTTGGGTCATTATCTTCAAGTTGGGTACAGATCTGTACATATGATGTTTTATGTATCATTTAGTTTCTCATCTGTCTTTGTTCATTGTTTGTTAATGGATAATGATGAGAACTAAACTCTACTCACTTGTGACATTTTAATCTCTCAGGCATATCGTAAAATGAAGAATTTTGTTTACATTTACAAAGAATTGCTAGTACAGGGCGTATTGTGCTTTCTTTAGGCCAGAGCAGATCGCAAGATTATGAATACTCGAGGGTTCTCATATTTTGTATTATAATCATTGATCTCAAAATAGCGCATTTTATGCGGTTTTCTTTTTTCTTTTTCTTTTTCTTTTTTGGAGGGGGGAGGGGGCTGCTGTTTGTTTGGGAAAGTGCAAAATTTCAATGTTTGAAGGGGAAAATTATTATGAGTAAACAAGTTCATTAAAAGCGCGAAGGTTGAGTATACAAAGGATCTATAGTTTTTTTTTTTTTTCCTAAAAAGATCTGTAAGTTCTAACAAGTTTGAGAAAGATGAACAACCACTAGCAACTAATCCAAACATAAACGATTTACAACCACAGTAGCCTAATTAAACTTAAACTATGTTTTTCCGACTTTTCTTACAATCTTCAAAGCTACATGTGTTGCATCGTCTCTAAATGCACCATGTGTTATTAGTGTTATGTTCTCTCTAAATGCACTACATTACATAAACGAGTGCCCCACTCCATATGCTTGCATTCCGAATCTTGCCAAATCTTCCTTTTGCAACAAGAGAATAGATCCACCACCCAGTTAGGCATGATCCCCAGCACCCTAATTACACATAAGATCATATCTTTTACTATGAAACACCTCCAGTCATGCCCAACCTCTACGGTTCTACCACTTAGACATCAACGATTGCCGATTGGTGCTACTCTAAATCTTTCAAATAAAACTGAGATTTATTACACAAAATGGAACATTCTCTTTGCTTCCCTATGGATTATTTGGTTAGTTTGAAATGATCTAGTTTTAAGGAATGAACATCACCCTTTAACTTCATTTAACATCACTTTTCTCAATACCCAGGTCAACGTCACCCTAAAGAGCTTCCAAGTGGGTCACATGGTCCCTTTTGGAGAACAATTACATTAAAATAAAGGGTTGTGTTAACAGGCACTGTAAGGTGCTTGTTAACCACAGTTTTATGTCATTTTTTAGCAGTCTTATAGGCTGTGGGGCTAACTTCATAGGGAGAAAAAAATATTAACATAGGTTGTAAGGCCAGCTTTATGTCTTTTTCTTTCATTTATCCAATTTTTTTATTAAGTGAGACCCATGTTAGTCCAACCTAACAAGCATCGCATGGTGCTTGATAACATTTGCCTAAAATAAAATACTGAAGGTAGTGCAAAAGGTTACCCGAGAACAGCAAGTGCTGTAAGTACCTAATGCATCAATGAACCAAGACCATTTTTGCTTATGTTGTTTGTGCTTATGTAGTTAGCACGTTTGGATGATCAATCCCTTGTTGATTTATCATTGTGGTTAATGCTTCTCTGACATTTTTTGTTATCTAAATGATCGTGTTGCATGTACTTGATGCTTTATATCTGTCTATTTCCCATGCATTTGATGGCTCTTGTTTGAGTGTCTCAAGAAAGACAAGTTGAAGACGTCAAATTTCTTCATCAGCTTAGGCGTGAGTGAGTTGTTTTGTATAGGATGTTTTGTCACGGAATTGCCGAAGAAGAAGATTGTTACGATTTTTACTATTGGCATATTTTGTATCAACTTTTTCTTGTATTTTCTCATTGTTATTTTCGTTGTAATATTTGTGGATTCATTGTACTTGATTGAGAAGTCAAAGTACTGAAAAGTGAAGTTGTTGAAATGAGCATCTCAATTGACTATGATCACCATCTCAGGCGAGTTCAGAGCTTGAAAAGCTGTTGGAACAACAATCTCAACAAACACTCGGCGATAACTTAATTGAGCGATAACTTAATTGAGCAAGTTTTGCAAACTTAAGACAAATTAGTTATTTGCATCCTCTACTGTACCCATCTCTTAATCTCTCGCATATATTGTTCTAACCCATGAGATTTAGGCTTCAACAACCTAAATCCCATTTGTTCTCTCTACCTTGTCCCTCTCCAATTGTTGAATTCCATGAGAGGGGATTAAATCTAGTACATAGTCATTCAGAGTTCTTTATTGTTGTTTGGTGCTTGGGAATCATTGATGCAGTCTCAAAATCTTCAAGAGGTCTTGAAGTGTCCAATGAGTATTGATCTAGCAATTAATAGCTCAATCTAGTGACTAACAAGGAGAAGAGACTCCTAGAATCAATTGCTATCAGGAGCTGGAGGCTTAAATACGTAGTCATTACTCAACTCGTAGGGTTTTGTAAGTGATTTGTACCATAACTATTCTTGTTAGTGGATCATTTAGCATTATGGGCCTAAAGAGTTATTTTTTGTCCGTTTTGGGTTTTTCTCTTTGGGAACACTTCTAATGTTCTTGTAGCCTGTAGGTGTATTGATTATTTGGGCTTGTTTTGATTATCCATCCATGCATATGCTAATTAAATAATTAGTTTATAATCGAACTTTATTTGATAATTAGTTTAAATTTTACATAAGCCATAAAATCATGTATAAATCAGCCATTCTCATACATTAATTTGTATTGTAACTTTGTTGCTTTTTTGTATTAAAATTCAATTTTTACTGTTCATGTAACGAGCTTGCTCATCTTTTAGCCCTCTAGGCATCTGTTTCTCCAACTTGGGAACTCCAACCCATCTCTTTTCTCTCTTAGAGGGTTTTTTGTAATGGATCGATTCCCCCTTTATTGTTTCGGCCTTTTTTGGGGCCTAGGCCTCCCCTTCTTTCTTAACAATATCATCCTAATTGAATAAATAAATAACTAAAATTTGCAATATCCCCTTCTTCTTTTTAATTTGACTAAAATATTGGTTATGCCAATGCTGATGCTCCAGAAGGGAAAGTTACAACGGTTTATACAGTTAAGAACTTTAACTTAATTGTTAGACTACACAGTAGTACACACAGTCAATTGTAAGTGGCCGGGTACTAAACCGAGAGAAACGAACTTGAAGTTGCAAACACTGTGAGGCGTGAGGAAACCGATAAACTAAACAAAAACAACTATCTATAACCCTTCATGTCCGTGTCCATGTCCATGGAGCTAATAACCTCATGCAACTGCAATACCCTCCAATTCCAACGTCCCTTTCATGCTGTGGCTTCGAGTTTCAGCCTCTCCCAGACCCACTTCCCACACTCCTTATCCACTCGTAATTACCACACCCTCCGCTTCCACCCACCTCTTCCAACCTCTCCTTCCCACACTCAATCTCTCTCCACCACTTGCTCTGTGGCCAATGATAGCACTCTCAGTGAGTCCTTTTCAAAAACCCAAGTTTCTTTTTCTTTTTTGGGTTGGAATGTTTATTTAATTAATGTTTTGTTGAATTGAGGATGTTTTTTTTTTGTGTGTTTGTTCATTGTTGGATAGAGTTATAGATAGAAGCAAGATTGAAGTTTGTGTTTTTGTTGTATTATGCTCCTTTTTTGGTTTCTCAACCTTGTGTTCTCAGTAACAAAACAGATTTTAACTGTTGAAGCATTTTAAGTTCATTGGAATTTTTCATCCAATTCTTATGGGTCGTTTTAAAGACTGAATTATTTTATGAATTTACCTAAAATGAATTGGGGTTCTCAGAGATTTCCTTAGTTTTGTTTTAATAGGTAATGAACTCTTTATGTGATTATAATTGTTGGATATTTGTAACGTTCTGAAATGCATGTCAGTTGTTTGATGTTGGTTTCCAAGTTGGTGAGCCATGGATTTTGTTGGTCTAATGCGTGCAAACTTCCCCATTAAGTTACTATAATTGCATAATTCAAATATGAGTACTTATGTCCATATTCGCATGATTCAATTATGCTCCATGTAAAGTGAGTAGAGGAGGGGGGAAGATTAACTGTTCTGTGTGTTAGAGTGAAAATAAATTAGATTGGGTGGTGAAGTTTTAATTAGCTTAATTAGATTTACAATTTTTAAGGGTTTTGAAGTAGTTAAATTTCTAAAATTAAATATTCAATTATGAGTACTCATTTCCATATTCACATGATCCAATTATGCTCCCTGCAAAGTGAATTGAGTGGTGAAGTTTCAATCAGCTTAAATTGATTTACAATATTTGAGGGTTTTTAAGTAGCAAACTTCTATGTTCTAACTTCATTATTTGTGTCGCCCCTCCCTTTTATTCATTTTTGTCCCCTTTAAAGATCCAGAGACAAAGGACGCTGTGCTTGAACCTTCTCTTGCATTGAAGGTGAGATGTCATTTCCTTGTGCCTCAATCGTCTATGCATTTTGTTCTCTCTGAAAAAATGAGTTATTCTAAGAAAGAAAATGCTTCTTTAGTGAAGGAAGCCAAAACTGGGAATTTTGTTTCCCTTTCATATATAGTTTTTATGATGACCATGGCTTGAGAAGATATGCTACTCCTGTTGATTTCTTGTGGTTTGAAGTTCTCATTTTAACTGTTCAGTTTTGATCCAGAAGAAAGCTATGGATATATCCCCTGACCTGAAAGGAACTTCCATATTTCTTGTGGGTAAGAATCACTTGATGCGTAGTGATGCTTTTGAACTTATAGATCTCATGTTGATTATGGTTGTGTACTTATGTGTCTGGTGTGATGATTGATTTGGTGTTAAGGGATGAAAAGCTCCATAAAGACCAGTTTGGGGAAACTTCTAGCAGGTGTATTACGATATTATTACTTTGACAGGTATCCATGTGCTGTAACTATGAAAATTCAGGAGAAGATCAAGTAATCCCTATAGCTAAATTTTTGTTTTGGGTTCTTCTACATCCAGTGATTGTTTGGTTGAGGAAGCTGCCGGAGGTGAATCAGCTGCCAAATCTTTAAAGGAGAGTGATGAAAAGGCATTTTGTGAGTCTGAGGTGATTGCTTGAAGTTTGAAACTTATTTATAGTTGCTTTCTGTTGCTTTTGTATTAAAGCTCTATTGCAGATTAAGACTGGTTACATCAGTTGTGTTCGAAGACTATTCAACTTAGAAGGAAGTTCACTTAAAGAATGAACCTCAATGATCAATCTCCAATTACTAAAGGCCGGCTGAGGCCAGAACAGTATCAGTGATAGCATTTTTGCCATATTTAATATTCAAACTGCGTTGGTTAATCCTCCTAATAAGTCAGCTTATACTTGAACTTGAAGTAGTGAAGCATTTGGATATCCTAAGAATTTTTGGCATGTTGCTGCAGACTGAAGTATTGAAGCAGTTATCATCCATGGGTCGACTAGTGATTTGTGCTGGAGATGGTGCAGTTCAGAGTTATACTAATCTGTAGGAATACTGCTCCCACTTATTTCTTAATTCACAGCCTATAGTCCGCTGCATAAGTAATCTATCATTATTAATTTCCTGCTTATTTCGATTTACTTTCGTCATATATAGGGCATTTCTGAGACATGGAATCTCGATATGTGTTGATGTACCCTTAGACATGGTAGCCAGGGAGGTGATTAAAGACCAGTCTCAACTTTCTGATTCAGAAATATATACTTCTGAAGCTTATTCCGAGGTTTTAACTTCCTCTCTTATTTTCAATAGTAGAACCTGCCTAGTCTTTCTCAAACTTTCACTAAATTTTAGTAATCTTGAGCCCTTTTACATATTAACAGCTCTGATAAATGATAACCAGGTTTTGACTCAGTTAATTGCACTTCATGAAGAAATGAGAGGTGGATATGGTACAGCTGATGCAACTGTTTCACTACAAAGTATATCCCCACAATTTCTTGTACTCACTTCATCATGTAGTCAACTGTATTTTCTTGGTGGTTCTAACAGCTACCGATTCTTTGCAGAGGTTACTACTCAATTAGGTTATGATGATATGGACGCAGTTACCATCCAAGACATGACTTTAGAGGTGAAAAAATATAGTTACAATTAGAAAATGCTTTTAGTTTTTGATCTAGATAATAAGATTAAGTCACTAAGCATGACTTTCTTTTCTTTTTCTTTTTTAAGTTCCCCCTTTCATTTACTAATATTTCAGGTTCTCAAGGAGATTGAAAAACTGACAAGAGTTAAGAAGTTGATGGAAGAAGCAGCAAGACCCTTTTAACTAGCTACATCTGTGCTTTCACCACTAGTACCGAATTCCGACACTTAACTCACCATAATTTTTGGGACACGATCCATACTCAAGAGCTTTTCTGCTTGCCTTGGTAGGCATTTTAATTTCACTTTCGCTTTCTAGTTGTTTTGACTGAAAACTTCGAATAAAATTTAATATATAGTAGCAATCTGTATAAAAACACTAACATTTTTCATTATTTACGTATTCTAATATGTTAATATCCTCTGCAGCAATCCATAATTCTTCCAGAGGTTTATGTATTTCTCTGGTTGTAAAGGCTTTCAGGCATTACATGTCCAATCAGACTATTTTTTTTTTTTTTAATTTTTTTTAAAAAAAAACACTGATTTCCCTAGTTCCACCAGCATGTATGAGTACGTCTTTAGTGACACCGTTCATCTAGCATAATAAAATATTCTGGTCTGCACTTAAATTTGATCTTAAATGAAAGTGGGGTTTTAGAAAATACATAGAAAGTCCTCCCCCAAACAATGGGCTTGGTTGTTCCACGCCTGAGGTATCTTCAATTGTATCATTATTCATGACTATTGACTATTGAGTTCATGACACATGTAGTGCAATCCCAATGCTGGGTTATGATAATGTATAGTGACAACTGGGGTCCCATATAGCAAGGCTTGGAGCGGTGATGGCCCCCCAAAATTTTAAAAAATTATTTTATATTATGTATAAGTATTAAATATTTTAAATATTTAACTACAAAAATAGAAGTTGGGTCCCCTCCCAAATGTTTGAGTTAGTCCAATGATGCTCCTAAAAACTAATAGAATTTGTCAATTGGTCTAGTAGTTATAGAGACAAGATAGTTTTTGTTTTCTCTAATTCGTTTTTTGTACATATTTAATATTAAATTAAACATCTTTTGTATACACATTAAAGTTTAAAAGATGATAAGTTCCCTAAAAAATTATCTTGCGAACATAAATATGTGAAAGTTGTTAATTTTATATACAATATATTTATAAATTATGACCTACTCTAGTATCAAAATATTAATGTTTATATTTGTATATGTGCGTTTATATATGTGTGATAATTTATCTTGATTCGAGATTAATATATTAATAACAAAATTTTACCCCCTAAACAAAAAGTCCTAGCTCCGCAGTCTCATCTCTCA
Source organism: Quercus tomentella (assembly GCA_028535165.1). Taxonomy (NCBI): domain Eukaryota; kingdom Viridiplantae; phylum Streptophyta; class Magnoliopsida; order Fagales; family Fagaceae; genus Quercus; species Quercus tomentella. The sequence goes on along the minus strand of JAPQVY010000155.1, from coordinate 65,763,315 downwards.
AACCCTTATTTACCTCCTTTTTTTCTGCACTTCTAGAAGTATGGCCCAAGTCAAATCATTTAAATAAAAAGGCCTACTTGGATGTTTCTAATGTATAACTAATAAGTCACTAATCTCCAATTTGACAAGTTAAACCAAGAGATGTAGTTGTTTTTGTCCTTATAGGTCAAGTGACCATATATGTAACGTAAGAGCATTGATTGAGCAGTGAGTCAGGTCGGTGAGATTTGTATATTCTGATATACAAATGTAGATGTCAATGTCTCAATGATATATATATCAAAAATGATACAAGAGGGTGGTTTATCAGCCTGAGGCTGAGATTATATGCTGGTTGGTTGGCACACCACGTGACAAATGCTGGCTAGATCTGTTTGTTTTCTACGTCCTATCATGTGATCTTTCGACTACTGTATCACGTGCCCACTTTGGAAGAAATTGTTAGAGAGCATCCTCCAATATGGTCTAATCAAAATCTTAGACTTAGAATTAGGGGCCGAGTCATGAATTTTTGTTTAGGAGACCAAGTTGCGATACTAATATATTTATCAAGACAACCCTCACATATATACATACATATATATATATACATACACACCTAGCAAAAAAAATAATAATAATAAAGCTTAGTATTTTCAATCAAAATTATGTTTGATAGTGATCTTTCATAAAATAAAATTCATTTTTTCCATTTTCATAGTGAAATTCTTAGAAAATTTCATTTTAAATACAAATTATCAAATTTTATACTAAATTAAGTAAAAAATCTTTCAATTGAACTAATGAAATTTTCAAAAATATAAATGATCCAAAACTTGGAGGAATAAATTAGTCTCCAAACATACTTGAATCTATCTTGTTCTAACCTATTATGTGGCAACTAAAGACACATTTTATGTATAGTTTTAATAACAAGATTTTTTTAATGAGTCAATGACTTGTTAATCGTCACATAACGGGTTAAAAAAGATAGATTCAAACTGTTAAAATATATGTGATTCACTTGTTAGGAACATATGTCATTATTTTATGTAATTGGCTAATCCTTTGACAAAACGCACTTTACTTGTATTTTGGGTAGATCTAGGATGTATTTAATACTTCAAGAAACTTTATTTCAAGATCAAGTGTTAAAGCCATACAAGTCTGTCCAAGATTCAAGCCAAGAAAGTGCTTGTCATTAAAGCTCAACAGCTAGCCTAACAGCTAGTCATCTATCGAGCTTGAAGAGCTGTTCCAGCCCCGTGGCTCGACAGCAGCTCGATAGATAGCCATCTGTCGAGGTTTATGAAAAACAGAATTTCAATTCTGTTTTGACTCCAATCCGTGATTGTATGTTTGAGTTTTCTTTTCTCACAAACCTAGACATATAAATGGATTATTTTAAGGGCCGTCAAAGTGGACACAAGTTGCACAATTGTTGAGTAAAGTTTGTTCAAGCAAATTATGACCGAAGACAGAATTTGCCCTAGTTCATCTTTCTTGTGTAGAAGTTGTTGTGTTTGTACACCGTAGGGTTTTGTGACCAAGCATCTTCTCGATCTTCATCGTGTGATGAACTGAAAAACTTTACAGTCAACAACCTTCTCTAGTTGGTGATTGAAGTCGTGTACTGGGATCCGCGCAATTGGTTAGTCATGTACTGGGAGCCATGCATTACAAGGAGAGATTGTCACTACAGAACAAGTCCAATTGGGTATTGGGGTAAGGATTCAATTGTAAGTTGGTATAAGGTACTGTGATTCCTTTACTTGTAATCGTTTGTTTTGATAATAGTAGATTCTCGAGAATGATGACCTTAAAATCACTCAGTGAGGTTTTTGCCGTGTTGGTTTTCCCTATTCGTAAACAAATCACCGTGTCAATTTATTTTCCGCTGCATACTTAGTTTATTGGTGATTTGTTTGTGCTACCACACGTTTGCATGTTAATTGGATTCATTAATTAACTTGGCTAATTAATCAATTAATTTATCACAAGGGGTCAATACGTTTTTGGCCTATCACAAACATGTTTGATGCCAAACTTTATAAAATATTTAACAGATATAAGAGTACATTTTACAATAAAAAATAAAATTGCGAAAAATAAAGTTATATCTTTATTACTATTAGACCAATTATTTTTTTAAGAGCATCATTGGACTAATTCAAATATTTGGGGGGGGGCAACTCTTATTTTTATAGACTAAATTTTGAAAATATTAAAATAATTATATATATAAATTTCAAAATTTTGGGGGGACCATGGCCCCCCCACCCTTCAACACAGCTCCGCCCCTGCTTAGAAACCTACTTACAAATACATTCCATATCTAACTCAATAAATAGGTGTGGAATAAAACCCCCAATGGATGGGTTAAGCTTAACACGGATGGGTCTTCGATTGGCAATCCTGGGAGGGCAGGCGGAGGTGGGCTCATTTGAGATCAAAACGGCATTTGGATTATAGGTTTTAGTCGGAACATAGGGATAGCTACCGATATGGAGGCTGAGTTGTGGGCTCTTAGGGATGGGTTATCTGTTTGTAGAGAATTAAACCTTTCAACTGTTGAAATTGAGATTGATGCTAAAGTTGTTCTTGGGTGGATTTCAAATTCTTATAACTGTAACTTACACTATGTGACTCTAATTTTGGATTAAAGGACCCTCATCAGCCAGATTCCTTAGGTGAGGATGAACCACTATTTCCATGAAACAAATAAGTGCGCAGATGCTCTTACAAGGAAAGACTCGGAGCTGGATCAAGACCTTATTATCTTTAATAGTCCGCCTATGGACACTCTTTATGTTGTATTATTATGATATTTTCGGTGTGTACTATGAGAGGCTTTGCTCTCAAACCTCTGTTGACCTCGTTCAGTTTCTAATATTATCCATTATTTACCATTTTATTTTTTACTTTCATTCTATATATATATATATTTTAGTTTCTCTTTTTATTTGTCTCCCTTCTCCGCACATCGCAACCCTAGGTGACACAATGATCTAAATATCATTTTGGACCTATTTCGGTTTGGCTATTGAAACAAAATATTTTTGTACCAATCTATTTTGGCATACCATTTTGAAATATATATTACAAAATTTATATACCTAAGTCTGTATCATGCGATATTATACTATATTAAATTGTTAATTCAATGCATAAATCACAATAAAAAAGAGCTCCACCAATTTGTCCTGCGGTCATCTAGTTGTGAATGGATACATGCAAATTTTATTCTTTTGGGTTGGGAATAGAGTAGAATTAGATACGTAGTTCACTAGTTTATTTAGTGTTCATTTTGTACAATTTATATACATATACCTAAAAAGAGGTGTAATTTTAAAGAGTTTATATTTAAAAAAAAAAGGTTTGAACTGTTATCCTCAACTACTGTCCAGCTCTGAAACACATCCCTAGGAAAAATATACATAAAAAGTTAAAAAGAAAAGAAAAAGAAGAAAAATATTTTTAAGCAATCGTTCTTTTTGTAGTAAAATTAGTATGAATTTATATGTTGGATATGCAATATTTATTGAATTCCTTTTTTAATATCTCAATAATTAGGGGTGAAGAATTTGAACTTTGAATGACTTCTTTTTAAACAACAAGGAGACGCTACTTGAGGGACAAAATTTAGTTATAAAATTAGTTGTAATTTTTGGCTACAACCTTACTTAATATCTTTTTATTGGAGATGAATTTTGACAAATCCACCATTGAATTAAGTCTTTTTCTTATATTCTCCATACTTGCAAAATTTTTAGAAAATTAAAAATTAATAGTTATGTCATCTATATACTATTTAAATTACAAGTTTTTGTAGTTTAAAATTATATATAAAATACAAACTTATAAATCATATAATAAATAATATCCAATTGACACAAAATTTAATATGTATATTAAGAGCGTAAAAAACATGCAATTCAACAGCTAGATTTTCAAAATATGTAAAAATATTTATTTTATTGAGTAAGGTTGTAGCTTAACTTTGTTCCTAGTTGAGATACTTTTTTTTTTATATAAGATAGAATTTCTACTCTAACATAATCTAAATGTATATGTGTGTAAAACTCTCTCCTGGAGATTTAAACTCCAGCCATTTCCCCCATACCTAACAAGTATTTATATTTATGGAGTGACTACCACACCAAGAGTGTGCGATGGTCTAGTTAAGATACTTGGATGCACTAATGAATTCCAATTAACTTAATAAAAACTTGAAATTGACTCACATCTTTTTCTTTTTTTTATAAATCTCATTATTGTATTGACTCAAGAGTATTTATTATAAAGCAGGCTATTCCAAAAAAAAAACTCACTAGATAAAAAAGATTTACACACCCAACAAGCATTTATATTTGTTGAGTGACCACCGCATCAAGGATGCACGGTGATCTAGTTGAGATACTTGGATGCACTAATGAATTCTAGTTAACTTAATAAAAACTTGAATGACTTTATGTTAGAACCCCTTTCCCTCTCCCTTATGTGTGTATTTGTTTCTCAAAAAAAAGACTCACATCTTTTTCTTCTTTTATAAATCTCATTATTGTATTGACTCAAGAGTATTTATTATAAAGCAGGCTATTCCAAAAAAAAACTCACTAGATAAAAAAGATTTACATTTTACATGTTGAATATGCAGTGGCAAACTTTATCTCAATTTGATTTACCAAAAAAATCTTTTATCTCAATTTGTATTAAATTTTTAGTTAAGATGCTCAAATGGGAGAATGGAGACAGAGAAACTACGCTGAGGCGCACAATAAAGACAGGAATGCCTAGAAAGAGGCCAAAGTGTTAAAGATAATCACGGCAGTAGTCCACAGCTTTTTTCATTCTCTTCTGGAAACTATAATAAATAAACAAATCCAAATCTTCCGTTAACTTCTAAAATAAGTTGGACTTTGCTCACTCTCCTGGTCCCACCCCCATTCGCTTGGCCTTACTTATTACGTGCCTAAACATACACTTGGCAACGTGGCGCAATTGTGCAATACCTATTAGCAACGTGTCACCCTTTCAAAGCTCCAAAATTCTTACTGTTCGTGCATTATTTTTTGTGGCTAGTGATATTGCTCTTTATTTTGATTCCCTTTCCAAAAGGGAAAGAACAGTAAATATAATAGAATTACTGTTACTAGTACAGAGTACTGACTGTACAGTAGACTGGTCCACCAACCAAAATTTTGAAGGAAATTTACTAGCTAGACCCAGTACTTATTAACAATGAGGATTTTCTTTTTCTTTTTTTTTCTTTTTTCTTTTGTTGGTTGGTTTGGACAACAAATTCCTTCCCCCATTTGCTTATTGAAAATTTGAATGATGAGGGCTTTTGTGTTAATGGGATTTCACTTTATAATTTATTCCTCAAAAGTCTAACTTGTTGCTAATTTCAATATTGACATACAGCAAAAAATTAAAGAAGAAGAGAATAATATTCAATTTTAGGTTCGATTTGGTTGTCGAATTGAAGTGGTAAAATGCCACCTATATATTGAGAGAGTGAGATTGATGAGTTTGAGTCGGTCATGATGGCTTTTTAAGTTTGATAATTTATTTTCTGGTCCTGGCTTTATGTGACCTCACTTACAGCTACGTGATTCCTTGGCTTGCATTTGAAGCAAAAAATTATAATGCAGTGTTCTTTCTTTTCCGCTTTTTTTAAAAAATATACAGAGAGGGGCCAATATGCAAACGGTTATTGCTCAAATTCACATTCATAAGAATTTGTTCTTTTTTTGAACGGATGAAGTCATTGTTGAAAAAAGCAAAAAAATATAAATTGATTTACAAAAATTTGTTTAATTTTTAAATTACATATAATAGGTCAATAATCTTGTAATTCAACTGGTTAATATTTCATATGTTTTCAATAGAAATATTTAATCTTCTCCGATACTATCAAAATATTTGTTTTAAAAAAATACATATAATGGAATTTGCAGTGGTGGAACTATAAACAACCAATCCCCACCTGCCAAAATAGCCAAAAAAAGAGCCCAACAGGGAGAAAACACAAAGGCATAAATTTTTTTGAGGTTTTATTTGGAATAATTTTTTTTTTTAATTTATAAATAATATGACGTTAATTTGAAACTGTAATATATGAATGGAGATGCACAATTGAGGAAGGTACATTTGTTATCATAATTCAAAAGGAAACGTTAGAATTTATCTAATAAAAACAGCTAGTACATGAGTACATCAAGGAAAGTCTATTTATTTGTTTGTTTTTTTTTTTGTTTTTTTTTAACCAGTCTATTTGTTTGTTGAAGTTCAAGTAATTGAAAATGCTTTGACGTGTACTACAAATGGTAATTGTATATTATATAATGTGCATTGAAGTCGTGTGAAAAAAAAAATACAAAAAACAAAAAACAAAAAACAAAAGCAAATCACAAAACCCCTTAGACTAGGACCACAACAGCTTGCAAGAAGACTAGAAAAGTAATAAAGTAGAACAATTCCACAACCTTAATTACTTCAATTGTAATATAAAATGTAAATCATAAATGTTATTTTCATAACAAAACTTATAATGTTACAAGTGTGCATGGTGGGATTGTGAAATTCTCTATCTAAGCCAACTATCACATGTGTAAAAGCCAATTCAACTCAACTCACAATAGATTGAGTTGGGTGTAAGTAGGTTATATATACATGTTTCATGCCTTATATAAAAACTAGCATATAACCTATGTAAACGCATGAGTACTTTTAAAATTAAACACAATTTTTATTATAAAATATAAGCAATTAGTCAATTTTTTTTTTTTTTTTTTAAATAGCATGTAACACATGAATACATATGGATACATTTAAAATTAAACACAATTTTTATCATAAAAATATAAATAATTAGTCAATTTAAAAAAAAAAAGTAAATGTAATTAGTCACATTTAAAATTCTTACCTAAATTTAATACTACTTTGATAATTTTTTTTCTCTAATTTTTAATAAGATAGAACGTGTGGTGATTTTTATTGAGTATATGTGATTGTTTTTTTTTTTTTTTTTTTTTTTTTAATTTTTATAGTTCATTAATATTAGATTCTTAGTATTTTGCACTCATTAACTCACTTGGCACAAAAATTAAAAACTTAAATGGACACATGGCAAAAACTTAAATGGATTCTAATTTCAAATTCTAATTGAACTTTCTTTGAGTTTTGCTTATTAATATATATATATATATATATATAAACTAGTTTTATATTTTATTATTTAGCTAAATTTTTAATAAAAATTATTACAATTCACATAATGTGCATAAATTACTTAACAGATTTTCAAATTCATCAAAACTAATTCTTCAAATACCAAAATAAATCAAACTAAAAAAAAAATTAAAATAAAGATAATAAAATAAACTTATGGTATATATGGTGGGTTGGGTTGAGTCATATGGTAGAAACACTACTAATCCAAAATCAACCCAACTGGAGATTTAAAGTAAAATTCTTACCCAATTCAACCAACTAACCCACAAAAATCAACTCGAGTTGTAGAGTTGGGCATGGTTTTATTAAGTTGGTGAGTTGAATGTACACTTTTAATAAATGTTATACTATTATCAAAACTAGTAATATTATCAGTTATCAACATAATCTATCTATCATATCAAATTAGTATTTCACTCTTTGAGATCAAAGTAAGTTCAATCATATCACACACAAACAATTTTTGTAATGACAATGGAAGACTTATTACATCTAAGATGTACATGAAAAAATTGTTTTAATAATAAAAAATACGATTATTAAAATCATGGTTCTAAAAGTAGGATCAAATCACTTAGTTGAATCAATTAACAAATAGTCCATTAGATTTTAGAATAGGCAGTCATGCTCAAACTAACTAGTTTGTTAAAAAAATTTCACATTTTTAACCATCATACATGGTTTTTTTTTTCCCTAGAATTTTCCACTTAAAGTGGTTGTCGTAAGACCTCATGTCAATGATTTGTCATTGTTCATTGGAAGCTCATAAGACATTGATCTCATTCCATAGTCTTGAACAATCTTAATTCATTGCCGATAGCCTAAAGCTCAATCCATCCATTGTTCGATTAAGATCTCTGACAGCCTTTAGTGATTAGTGTAGTTACTCCTAAAAATATTTCTTTTAATGGCATTAATATATTGGAATTTTTGAGATATTATACAAATTTATTTAAATATTTGAAATGCTAATAAATTATCAACCTAACCTATAATAATTTTTTTTTAAATATCAAATTTATCTCTAATCAAGATAGAATTGGACATTTTTAGATATTTTTTAGTCAAGGTTGCTATTATTTAAATATCATTTTACCTAAAAACTATATTTGAACATCTTTAGATATTAGTATTACAGTATTTAAGGTTGCAAATATTTTCAAATTTATTTAAATATTTTTGTTAAATTAATTATTTTATCATTAGACTTGACTTTCGGTTAAATCTGGATTCAACATCAAAACTTATTTATTTATTTTATAAATATATAAAAATTGAACTTTTGGAGATTCGCTTTGTAATAATCGCTTTTAATTATTAAATTAAGATACTAATTGCTTTTATTCTATCATGAAAAAGACTTTATTAATTAAAGCTAACTAAAACTCAAAACATCAAAATCTTTAATCTCAATTTTTTGGGTTCGATTTTAAAACCATATTTAAAAGTTTTTTTTTTTCTTTTGATAAACATACTTAAAATGTTAAAAATTAAAATAATATTTATAAAATAAAATAAAAATTTTAGTTAAAAGGACAAGGAAAAAAAGAAAAAAAAAAAGAAAAACCAAGTTTTAAACCGTTTGGTACGTTTCTACGTGTTACAGTTCAAACACTATCTCTGGTCCCAACAGAGACTGGGAGGAAAAGAAATTTAAAAACCGAAAAAAAAGGTGGAGACTAGGAAAGAGAGAGGCACAAATCCAATGTGGTACTTAGATTTACCTTAATTATAACTAATTTATAGTAATTTTAGTATGAATTATAAAATTACAGCTTAAATTTAAAAAGGAAAAAAGAAAAAGAAAAAAAGAAAGTGTGTGGGCAATAGTTTAGTTATGGATGAATATTGATAATGATGACGCTGGTATTTTGGGATTATAAACAAGGGAAAGAGGGAGTGGACAGAGAGATATGGGTGTGCCTATTTCCTCTTCTACTTGTACAACATCACCAAACCAACCTTCACTTTCATCTTCAACTCCTTTTCTTTCTCCTTCTCATTCTAGACGCAAAAGGAAGAAGAAATTGCATACTTTTTGATATTACAACCTCTTTTATTTTTTTTAATATTAATTTGTTTAATTTTTTTTCATTTTCTAAATTATCCTAGCATTTGATTTTTGCCAAAAAGATAAGTTTTTGACATCTGGGTTGGATTTGGATTTGCATAGAAGGTCATTGAAATGATTTGGGGACCTTCGGATTTGTGTTTGATCACTGGCTTCATTGGTGGGTCTCTCATAAATTTTTTTTTTGATTAAAATATGTGAAACCCATTTTGTATTTTTACCATTTGGTTGTGTTTGTTTGGTTATTTAGTTGATGGGTTTTGGTGATCAAGCTTGGGTTGGGTTATGCTGATTCTGCCTTTGATTTGGTTCATTTTTGGTCTTTGTGGAAGAGTTCTGATTATATGGGTATCTAATAATTTGATAATTTATGCTCTGAACACAAAAACTTTAAAAGAAAAGGAAATGAAGAAATAGCTTTGCTTGTAGTTGTAGTGGATGATGAATGTGTGCCGTACACGTAAACCTTTTGTGAGTTCTCACCGCAGTTTTTGGTTGTTGATGGTTGCAAGGAAACGTTTTTCTCGGCTTTGTTTGTTTATTTATTTTATTGTTTTGCTGTTGGGTTAAGGATCTTCTGTTCAGAGCATTTTGGTTGATTGCCATTTGTTTTGGTTTTTAGGTAGTTTCTATTTTTTGGGTTACATGTTTTGCAAAAGAATCCCATTATTCCATTCCATTTTGGTTAGTAATGAACAGTCTACAATGAGGAAAACCATTTCATTCTTTTCTGGGTTGTTTTGAATCTTTTGATTGTCCATTGATGATTCAGTTTTGTCCTATAGATTTCCTAACTTTGATGTCTTCTTATTATTGCTGGTGTGAATTACAAACATGGGTAGCAAGTTTTGTGATCATCTATGCTGATCACTCTTAGAATTTTTGTGGTTCATGTGCATTTGATCAATGGGAAATGGAGTCTAATTTGGATCAGTACAAGAAGAATGTATATTCAGAATCTTATGTAGAAATGAACTAACTTCTTGCCTCCAATATTTTGTTGCAGGCATATGCATTGATTCTTCTGGAGATCATGAGCTATATGTGCCGGTGTGGAGGTCAGAAGATCTGTTCTAGTCGTGATTTCTGGATATTTAGAATGTACTTGGGTTTCTCTATGCATCCTTTTAAGGGAGTGAGAGTTGAAATGTTAGAAATGTGGATGCCTGTGGTAGATACATAGCATTAGCTTCACTCTGGATTAGTGAACCACTGCCGTAGGATTCATGTTCATGATTGTAGCAGAAATTGTGGGGTATATTTATTTTTAGGTAGCTTTGATATTGATAGGATTTGGAGCAACAATTTAATATGTTCATTAGATTGAATATGATAGGTCCCTTGTTGATTAGAAAATTGAATGGATAGTAGTGAATTAATGCAAGTAGTCTAGGTGAACAAAAACTAAAATTGCAGCCAAGTCAAAAAAAAAAAAGGAAAAAGAAAAAAAAACAAGTCATTGAGAACTTCTCAAAAACAGGATACACAGTAGTTTTTGCAAATATTGGTCATGGGCTTGCCACAAGTCACCTCGAGTGAAACTGTTGAGGAAGTAGAAGCAGCATCATTGAGAACATTTTTGCAGAGCTCACCTCAATTTGCTAATGTGAGCACATGTGATGTGGATGGAATGCACAGTGAAAGTATGAGCCCATTAGCTGGGAATCCACTATGCTCGTCTATTGGAGATTTCCAGAGAAAAACCTGCTTGGAGCGTTCCAAGGTTCATGATGATTCATTAAAGTTTAGAGGGGCAATGGAAGTTACTTCCAATGTTCATGGTTTGAAAATTGGTTCTGTTGATAAAGGTACTCCTAAAAGTGGTCGTAATGTTCAGAACCCTGTTTCTAGGATTGTGGGTTTCAAATCAGTTGGAATAAGTTCTCCAACTGATGGATTCAAGGGGGTTTCATCTGGTCATGTTCAATCTTCTTCTGGGATTAATTTCAGAGTCAATGAAACTGAGTCCAGTGGATCATTAGTCAGGAAGCGTTTGTTGTCACCATTGAGTAGTATGCTTTCTCCAGCCCAATTTAGTGGTGATCCTCTAGACATTGGGCGCAGAAGTCTTCATGAAGATTCAACTTCCCTGACCAATAATTTAAGCATTTCTGTTGCAAAAGATAATAAGAAGGCAAATGTTGGTAGCAATCGCCATTTTACCTTGCCAGCCTGGTCTTTGTCTAGTTGCTTGGATCAAAAGAACATACTATATGATAGTGTTGGAACTGAATCCATGTTATTCGTTGATGGCCCTTTGCTGGATAATAGTTGTTTGTCTTCACCTGAACTTGATCATTTCAGAGAATCAAGTGAGGTAAGGTCTCAAAGTGGGGCAATATTAATATCTCCCAAAATGGCCATCTCACCTCCACATTCTTTGTCACCTCTTGGTCCAAAGTTTTCTGAAAGAATGAAAACTGCAGGAGGATGCAGGACTACCAAGAACAAGATGGTGGGTTGTCCTTTAACTTTAAGAGATACAAAACGATCACTTGAGAAATCTGACAGAAGCATTGTCCTTGCCCCCGAAGAAGAGGATCATATGATTGCAAGCAAATCATTTGAAGACGTTGACATTTTGCACAAAGAGTTCCGTCCATCTTCCTTGGAAAGTAATACTGACATAAGTTGGCCTTTCTCCCAAGAGTCAGCCCCAAGCTCCAAATGCGTGAGATTCATTAAAAGTCTAAGTGGACTTCCCATTAGGAGGTCCCTGGTTGGTTCATTTGAGGAATCTCTATTTTCTGGCCGGTTCTTATCCGGAAAACTCTGTCAGGTCAGTGTTGAGGTTATGTTGCATGTGATTTTCTTGATATCCTGGATTCAGTTTGGGTAGGTTATTCTTCACAGACATTTGAATCTGCTGTATATCATTGGCATTTTATGTGTAGAGAATTGATGGTTTTCTAGCTGTACTAAACATTACTGGAGGGAACTTTTCACCACAGTCACAGAAGCTTCCATTTTCAGTAACCAGTGTAGATGGAGATTGCTACTTGCTGTATTATGCATCCTTAGATCTTGCAGGAAAGTCATCACCAAACAATTGCAGAGACCAAAAATTGAGACGAGGCCTTAGCAATGATGATTCACAAACTATCAAGAGTCGCCTGCGCATCCCTATGAAAGGGCGCATACAACTGGTACTAGGCTTCAATCTTGAAACTGATCAGTGTTTCTGAATATCTATGATATAATTAATTAAGCTTCTGTTTAGACTTATAGATTGGTGTTAATTCTTGTACTACCCATATGACTATTGTTTAAGTAAATTACATGCCAAAGATTGTGGTTGCTGACTGAACCTTTGCTGCTAGTTTTAATGATTGCCTGTTCAGGCATTAGGACTTGCAGTAGACCTGGTTTCATCTTAGTCATGTTTAAGGCATGGAGCCTTAATTAGCCTCAGTTGATGATTTTTCCTGCTCGAGTCCATTGCATCCATTAGAGATTTGGATATTCTAGTGGTCTGTCATATAAAACTCTTACATTTTTAATTAGCAGTTATGAAAGTAATGTAGTTGGTCTGGATACGGAATATGTCAGTAAGCTGATTAATAGTGTGGTACCGTGTTTGTAACCAGTGAATAATCTTGTGTATTATTTATTTAACTTAATTGGCAGTTACAAACGTGATGTAATTGTTCTATGTTCAGGATATATCAGCGAGCCAATTAATACTGTGCGGTATTATGTATTTAACCAGTGAAGTATCTTGTAGTTCTAACTTCTAAGTGGTTACAAAAAAAGAAAAGAAAAAGAAAAGAGGAATTGTGATAGTGAGTTGTTGGCAACTTACTCATTAAGTGGAAATATTGTATTATCCAATTAAATTTCTTGATAGACTTTAATACTTGCAAGAACGTGCCTGTTCCTCTCACAGAGTGATAAAAGGATTAAATTATTTATTGCTCCTAGAAACCTGTTTAGTTATCAAATTTGCAGACATGTTTTAAGTGTCACCTATAATGTCATTCATTTTGTTGAACATGATCTATTTTGATGGTTGAAAATCTCATATACTAGTATTAAAGTCAACTTTCCTTAATGTTGTCTATACACGTTTACAGCATAGCATAATGTCTTCTCTTTTTCTTGAATATATGGAAAATTTATAGAAGTCTTATATATAATGGTTAACGTTTTATGATGTAAGAATGATTTTTATTTACTGTTAAATTGAATTACTCTCCACAGGTACTCAGCAATCCAGAAAAGACACCTCTTCACACTTTCCTTTGCAACTATGATTTGAGTGACATGCCTGCTGGAACAAAAGTAAGTTGTGATTTAGTATAATTTTTTCCCCTTTCAAAATCCAGCAAGTGGTGATGTAAATACCGTTTGAGATATAATTACTTAGAATTATTCAAAGATAAAGATTTGGGATTTCTTGGTAATCAAATGGAGTCTTACCTTACATGGTGACCTAGTAAGATCCCACTTGGGTGAGCTTATCATAGCTTTATAAGTTGGTCTTGTTGCAACGTTGTTTTTCCATGAAAACCAGATGAAGCTTTTTCCATGTCTTATATCTTTGAAACTTCTGTAATTTATCGTTCTTCTTTCTAACTACTCATAATTCTTGTCGTCTAATTCTCAAAACCCTCTTTGCCACACACAAATCCAAACAAACCCTATACTTTTTCTTGGGAAAACTTGAAAAAAATTAATCCCATACCTAACCTTCCCTGGAAAAAGCTTCCCACTGCCTCAATGGTATGGCGAGATCAGCATTCACCTGCAATTGATATTTTTACTCTCTCTCTCTGTTGCAATTGATAGATCTCACCTATTTTTATGTGTCCATGTGACACACATTAGTCCATTTAAATGGTATACTAACAGAAGTACCAATTTGGCATATATGTAAAATTCAGGTATTGAATTGGCTAAAATAAAAGTTAAGGAGATGTAAATGCCACTACCCCAAAGTTTAGGGGAGTGTCAGGGCATTTTTCTTGAACCATATTCATTATTACAAGGGTGTGGACATGATGCGTTCAGTTGGTTATTAATTGGGGTTATGGTAGTGGGAGTTCACTCTTTGTCTGGGGATGTTGAAAATTTTCTAGATTTCATATGATTTTGAAATGTATCTAGAGGTTTTATGCGTGTGGGAGATTTGTAGAGTTAATTTGTAGGTTCAGAGGTGGAAATATTGTTTTTTATTTTATAAGTCAGAGTTGGAAATATTGTTGAAGGATGCTGTATAGTTTCGACCAGGGATTATAAAATTGCTGTCATGGACTTATCCAGTGTGGCTATAAATTATTATTATTGTCATATCAAAAATATTCTTAGCCTACAGATTTGCGTGTTGACCTAGAATTTCACATACTAATATTTTCAAAGCTTCTAACAGGTTTTAAATATATAATTTTCTCTAAATTGCAGTTGATAGAACATTCATCTTTTAAGATTTCTTACATTTTGTAATTGCAATGCAAGTCTCATTTTAGATTATAAAGATAACAAATTACTTTTGATGATATCTGCTTATCTTTTGGGGTGGGGTGGTTGGAAATTGGAATATTTGGTGGTGCATTCATGTATTGCATGTTCCAATATGTATCTAATGATATTTCCTTTTCTTTGAATGAAAAATAGACATTCTTGCGTCAGAAGGTCACCCTAGCTTCATCTAGCCCAAATTCTACAAATTTGAAGCAAGGGCATTTAGATATGGACAGTAAAGTAACAGGCAAGGGGGCTCCAACCTCACAGAAAAGTAATCCCATACAGTTTAGCAAGGAAGTAATGAATACAGATGGAGTTGACATTGTACATAAAGTGATATCCATAGATCAGAAAAATGAAATTAGTGGAAGTGAAGACTCTAAATTAGTTACTTCCACAGATAAAGAGGAGCTGTCCAATCAATCCCCACATATGGACAGTTGCTGTGTGGGTAAAGGCCATGAAACAATCAGGAACTCACATAGTAGTCCAAAGGTCAATGATAGTACTACTGGTGCTGGTGCTCTTCGTTATGCTCTTCATCTCCGTTTTTTATGCCCATTCCCTAAACAAAGTTCTAGGTCAATTCAGAGATGCAAATCTGATCCTCTTTCTGTACCAAAAAATAAAAGCTTAGACATGAATGGGGAGCGGAGATTCTACTTATACAATGACTTAAGGGTTGTGTTCCCCCAACGGCATTCAGACGCTGATGAGGGCAAGGTATGTGATTATGGTTTTACATATGCTACGCTTCCCCCCCCCCCCCCCCCCCCCCCCCCCAACCCATTCCAACAATCCTTTTTTGACATGTATTAACGCTATTAGCTAGGAGTGTGTTGGTTGATTGTTTGAATATCATCTTCTTGCATGGTGTTGAGGGTGCAAGCTCTCTTCTAGTGATTGTACCAGAATGTTGGCCTTTTCCCTTATAAATCACTAAACGTGGGTAAAATTTAAACTTTTTTTCCATGATATAAAAAAGACTAATTTTTCTACTCATGTTCATAAAATTTATATGGTTATTTGAAGTGTCTGATTAATTTTTGTTCTTTCAAAACTATAGGGGGATGTAGACTATTTTATGGTGCAACACACATTATTGAGTTACTTTCTTGTTCTCTACTTCTTCTTTAACCAAATGAATAAATAAAAGTATCATAGTATCTTATCTTTCTATTCCACTTAAAAAAAGAAAAAAGAAAGTGTTCTCAATGATTGTGAAGTGTCAATTATATTGATTTGATTTTATCTTGTGAGGGGAAAACGAAAATAAGGGGTTTGTTACATGGTTTTTCAACACCCGAATTCTGAAAATGAAAGATTTAGCCAAGAAAAAAAAAGAATTCTGAAATGAAAGAGGAAAAGCTAATGCTTCCAGTTTCTTTCGTAAATTGGTTCAAAGTGAGACGGTTAAATTAGTAGTTTGGTTGTCTGAAATATCAATCTCCATTCAATGGAATGTGTATGAACTTCAACACCATTCAAAAAGAAGAAAAAGAAAAGAAAGAAAGAAAGAAAGAATTTACTTGGATGGGAGTGAGTCCCAACCAAGGGGCTTCTTAAGATGAAAGCTTTTTTGCATGTCTTTTGTAGTAATCATTTCATAATGACCTATTATCAAAGAAGCTTCACTAATATCTTGGTAGCTTGGATTGCATATATGTCTAACACGGTTTATTTTTGCTATCTTATGGCAGTTGAACGTGGAATACCATTTTCCAGAAGATCCGAGATACTTCGACATCAACTGAATTGTCTAATTGACCTCACAAAAAGCAAAGCCTCCTTGCTGTGTACATAGAAGTCAAGACACTTCTTACTCATCTCATCTCAAAATGCCACTAAACCTGTTTTAACTGTAAAGAATTAGATTCTCAATAATTCGAAGGCTTAATTGAAATATTCGCTTATTTGAAAGAAGTGGCAATATCTATATTTGGTAATGACCCCAGAATCATATCCATTTTACTTACCCCGGTTAGCTTGCTGCGCACGCAAAGCTGCATTGCATCAGTTTATTTAAAATAAATAAAAAATGAGACGTTTGTGCTATTTTTCCTAGCTTCCAACATTTTCAAGTAAAATTACCTGTACACCACATCCTATAAAGAAATTAACTTGGATTCATAATTGATTGTGCTTTGTGGTGTTAAATGTTCTCTATTGAGTTGCAAAAGCTACCTGAATAAAGAACCCAACAACAAACTCAAAAATTTTGAGCACCCTACTATGATTTTCGGTCCAGTTCGAAGGGCTGGCCTTGACCTATTTGACAAGCCCAAGTTCAAATTTGTTTTTTGAGAAGAAGAGAGCCCATGTCCAATTGACGTGCCAGTGTATATTAGCCAACAAGTCCAATAAGTCTTAAAATTGGCCCACATGACAAGCCCCTCTTATTTCCATTCCATGTTTATAATCGCATGCTAAAAGCATCTCCAATGGCTTCTTTAAAGCCAATTTTAGAGAGAAAATGCCCCGAAAACTCACTCCAACAACTTCTCCAACTCCATTTTTTATATAAGAATTGTTACAGTGCTTCTCTACAAGTAGAGAACACTGTAGCGTTTATTGTCTACACTTCAAATGTTTTTTTTTTTTTTTTTTTTTCCATTATAATAACCGGCTATTAAATAAAAAAATGTTGAAAGATGTGCAGTTGTTAAAAAAAGAATAAATAATGAATAAAAAATGAATGAAAAAATAATATTTAAATGAGATGGAGAAAATGATAGAGAATCTGTTGGAAAATATATTTGAAAAAGTAGGTAGGTAAAAACTAAATATCACTGTTCATTGTCCAAACAGTACAAAAATTTAGATAAACTGTTGGAGATGCTCTAAAGGTAGCGGATAACTATTGTCATGGCATGGTTCATTTTGTCACGTGTGTGTTGTGCACAATATACATATTAATATTATGAATTTTTTTTTTTTTTGAGGGAATTAATATTATATGATTTTAAGTTTTTGCAAATCATGTGTTTCCCTTGCACATTCAGCTTTCAAAGCAAATTTCGTTAATACTTAAAATCCATTAAGCACTTTTTTCTTATTTTTGTCCTTGGGTCTAGACTCTAGAACAAACCAGAATTGGATTCACAGACTGGTGCCTCAAGTTGGTACTTTTTATTTGTTATTTGCATATGGGTTCTCTTTTCAATTTTCTCTTTTTTTTTTCTCCTATCAATTTTGTCGTATTTACATTGAGCAACTGGACACAAAGGTTGCCTATAATAACAGTACAGGTGGCGTCATTCGATATTGAGAAAGAGAGAGAGGTTGTGCAAATGCAATTGCTAATGCTAAAATTGAAGGGCTCAAATAACAACCAGGCATCCTAGAACAACCCCATTAAAGGAAAGTATGCCAAAAAAAAAAAAAAAAAAAAAAAAACCCTATAATCGAGGACAGTAGTACATACATGACTGATGAGTCATGAACCATGAGAGAAATAACCAAAACCCATTACACAACGTAGGGCCTCGAGCCCTCACTAAAAGCAAGCAAGCAAAGCAATGCTGCTCTTTGATTGATCTTGCTTGCTTCACTCACTCACTCACTCACTCACTAAGGAGGTCTACTCTGACTTGGCCCTTCATAATATGCCCATCATCAATATGAGTATCTCTTAGCCTCCTAGCAAGGAATAAATATTTGCTCTCTCTCTCTCTCTTTTAGTACCTTGTTCTATGATTGGCCCATTTTGAGTGAGTTTCCACCAATCATAACATCAACAGGTGTCCCCGGCAGCAAGCAATTCTGCCCCTTAATTTTCTCTCTTTCTAACGGACTGGCGCTTCTCACGGCTCGAGCTTAGTTCACCCCCCACAATGCTGTGCTGTCAGAGAGAGAGAGAGAGAGAGAAAAAAAGAAAGAGAAAAAGAGAATTGATGGCTCTGATTTTGGGGCTGTGTCTCACAAAAACACTTTTTACACTCAAGAAAGGTTGAGGAGGTATGTGACTATTATGTGTTACCACTTTCTGTCCTTTCCGTATCACGTCCTTCCTTTGATTCCCCCCTATACTCACCTATCTTTCTTTTTTTCCATTTTTACCCCTTCTTTTTATTATAACTTCCTTGTGAATTTTTTCGATTGAAATTCATTAATCAATTCTGCCGTTTATTCTCAAAAAAAAAAAAAAAAAATTCATCAATCAATTATTTTAGAATAATTTATGAAAAATTAAAGAAATTAGTAAAAAAATTTATCACTTTTTTTATTTTTTCATGCAAAATTTTTAAAAATTATTTATTTGCTAAAAGCCCTTTTTTATTTTTTTATTTTTTTATATAAGGGCTGAGGCTTTCTTTGTGATTTGACAATGAGGCATTGTTGTATTAAATTCCAGGCCGTACTATAATGTCTAATCATCTTATCAAGATTTTCCCTGCATGAACCATTTAGCCCCATGCCTAAAAGTCTCACTAACTTAACAGAAAGTGATTGGAGGGTACTACTTTTTTTTCATATTTTCAAAATTTTATTAAAGTACAACTTTTTAGCGATAAGTTATTTCTAAAAATTTGTACATAAAAAAATAAGTTAGTTTTAAGAAACACCCAGAGAGAAAAAAAAAAAAGTTACTCCCAGTATATGTTATTATCACTTTTTTAGTTAGGTGTTATACTCAACAATTTGAGAGATTTTCTTAATTAAATGAGTCAAAATTCATATGTAGCACTAAATGTACTTGTTACACTACGGTTACTAAATTGCAAAAGGACTAAATTTTTTAGTATCAAAAGTAACCATATTGAACATCCCCTTGATTACTCTGTGAGATCTTTTTGTTGAAAGTGAACATATAAAGGCATATCTTGTAGCAACTTTTCAAGGGTGCTACCGTGCTATCACTAACTCAGTCAGTCATTTCTAAGCAAAGTTTAAGCATCAGCTTTCCATCAACCAATCACAAAACTTAAAAATATAAATGTAAAAAAAAAAAAATTGTACCCATCACAAAATCAAGACCTTACGCCTATCACATCATATCCATCCCTCATTAAATTTTTATTTAAAGGGTAAGTAGCTAAAAGTTAAAAAAATATACAAAGGAGAGGCAGGGTAGATAAAACTTTAGAATAATTTTATTCTGTTGACATGGTTCATCTTGTACTATAACCAATTTCTCCCATTATTGACATGACTTCCATGGTGCACCAACTACTATATAAATTCCTAACCGTTCGGAATTGGGTGTACGCTCTACAATGCTAGAATAGTACTTAGAATAGTTTTTAATCTTAGTCAAGAGGAATAATTGATAGAAGCATATACATTTAGATAATGATAACTAAGTTTAGTTTAGACTTTGGACATCTATTCATATATATATATATATATATATACAACTGAATTGACATTTTCCACTTAAGCATGAGCATAGTGACATCTATTCATATCTGAATAGTAACACACATTTTCCTATTATGACTTATTTTTTCGGATATGAAGATGTGTATAGAACTAGAACTAGATCTTTGAAGTTAGGACTTAAGAGTAGCAATTATTAGAAAACCCAAACCATGCAACATTTTTATCGATTAGGGGCAATTATGACTTTTCACACACAACCAATCAGATTATTCCTCTTCCTCTATAACCTTTGTGCACAGATAGACACAAAGAAACAAAAACCCAAAACCCCTTATAAACCTCACTCCTCCTCAGTATCAGTACTCCCACCTCAACTCCACTCTCTCTCTCTCTGCTCTGCTCTGCAATTCTCTGAAACTCACTCCAATGGCAGACCCAGCTATCTACGACTTCCTGAACCAACAACAACAACAAGCACCCACTTCCTCAAAACCCACAAGAAAGCCAACACAGTCACACTCAACCAGTAATTCCTCTTCACGCTTATTCCCATGCCTTTACTGTCCTCGCAAGTTTTACACTTCCCAAGCTCTCGGTGGCCATCAAAACGCTCACAAGCGTGAGCGAGCAGCTCATCGCAGAAGCTACCCTTCTGACCGTGACCGCTTGCCTCGCCTCCAGACCGAGCCACCATTCCAAGTTCAAGTTCCAGACCCAGTTGTTGCACCTTTTGTGGACCAGTTTTGGCTCGACCCTGTTCAGACCCATCACCAGCAACAAGTCCAGTTTCATCAGTACCGTGCTGCCTCAACTTCATTTCCTCTCATTGGTCTTCATGGAAATGCAACCCCAGATGAACCTCTCTCTCCAAGCTCTGATGGCACTGACCATGTAAACCTTGACCTCACTCTTCGTCTATGAATGTTCATTTTTAACAAATATGAAGCTTTTTTTTCTTTTCTTTTTTTTGCTTTTTTTGGGGGTACCCTTTTGGGGAATAGTTATGGTTTCATAGGTTTTGAACATTTGAAGTGAGGTTTGAGAGTAGAAAGAAATGGAGGGGCTTTTGGTAGGAAGGGCCAAAAAAACAAGAAAAAAGAAAAAAGTTTGTGTTTGGATATTATGAGATATAAAGAAAGTTGAATGGTCAGGGTTAAGCAGTTTAACATTTTTCATCCTTGTGTTTGAGTTTGAAAAGCTGTTTGATGACTTTAGTAGTTTTGCTAATACTTAAAACATCTTTATTTATGATGATGAGATTTTGGAACTCTAGAATATTATGTTTATTTGTGTTTTAACTTTATGATGTTGTTGATGCAACTTAATCTCTCTCACTCTCTCTGTCTATCTTTTCTGTTTGTGGAAACTGGTTTTGAAAAGATACAATAAGATACTGATGTCATGAATTGATGGACATGCATGATATCAAAAAAAAAAAAAAAAAAAAAATATATATATATATATATATGTAGGTATTTTAAAATCATGATGCCCATGTGTGTGCCTTTTCTCTTTTTGTTGTTTTCTCATATGCTATATTGCTATTCCAAAGTTTCCTTTTGTTCATGACTTCATGGCAGTGGGATCATATAAATTTGAGCATTTTAGAGGCTACGTTTTTATTTATCTCTGTGCTGTGGACATGGTCATCCACTCATCCTCTCAGTGTGAGCAAAACCCCACCAGATTTGTGGATTAGTCAACAAGACAATAACATCATGTGATTTGAAGTCCTTGGATTTCTTTCCCTCTGTTTTTACTTTTGGATAATCTTTATTTTTTATTTTTCCAAATCAACAGTAGTTTCTTTTTGCGTTTTTGTTTTTGTTTTTGGCAAATGTATTTAGGTCTTACAGCTACATTAACCTATTATTGGACCCCAAAAATAAGAGAAAAAAGTTGTCCATGCCAACTGGAACCTAAATTTCTTCTCTCTCTCTCTAAAAATAAAAGTGTGGATAAGACTGTATAGTTCGAATTCTGTACAGCTCTAGAATGTGTTTGGACTTTGAATTAGCATTATTGATAAAAAATCTGGTTTTTATTTTATTTTTCTGGGTCATTATGTTTGAAGGATTAATTTAGGATTTCAAATGAACAGGACAAATTAAATAGGTCCAACTCATTCCTGCATTTTTAACAGTAGTCATCGGTTTTAAGTCACTGCAATTGGCGGCTGTGATATCTGACTGATTCATCATGGATTGAACGTACGGGGTTTGGTGTTTATTTGGTCTTTATATTCACTGAAGCTTCTTAGAGAGATAGTTGATTGAGCTATATCTTTGTCCTGGAGCATAAGAAAACTCATAAAATTTAGAGTCCGTTTGATAATGTCGTTTTAGTAATGATTGTTTATATTTTTTGAAAATATATGTGAGTAAAAAAATATAAAAAAATATGTTTAATGTTGTTTAAAAACCGAAAATATTTGTTTAAACATATGTACCAAACGGTATCTTAATTTTATGCTTAGAATGGAATTCCAAAGCAAATTGGATAATGGCAAAGTTTGCATCAGTAACCAATAAAAATTAAGCTGAAGTAAAATGGCATCCTCATCTCTTGGGGATAAGTAGTTTACGTAATTTCCCACAATGCTTTGGGCACGATTTGTAGTGAGATGATAGAGATGCTTAGTAACGTGAAAGCACCAACAAAAGGTATTATAATACCTTTTGTTGGTGCTTTCACGTTAATTTTGGGGCTTTTGGGAACAAAATATGTACCTCAACTTTTTTTTTATTTGATAAAATGCTATTTTGGTCTTTAAACTTTACTAAAAGTTTATTTTTACTATTCATTTCTAAACTTTAACGTTTGTTTTTTGTCCTTAAATGATCAAAAAGATTACTTTTTATCCCCAAACTATTGAAAGTGTTCCACTTTCATCTCTATTTTTATCTCTAAACTATTTAAAAAAAATAGTAAATTTCATTAATTAAAATTTGATTTAATACCAATCAGGTTCAAGACTTTTCAAAACTAACAAATTTGGTCTCTAAAGCCAATTTAGTCCTTAAAACGGTTGAGAAAAAATAACTAACTGTTTAAGGACTAAGTTGGCTTTAGGGACCAAATTGACTAGTTTTGAAAAGTCTTAGACATGGTTGACATTAGCTCAAACCTCAAGATATGTTAGTAGAATTTACAAAAAAAAAAAAAAAAACTATTTATAAATTTTAAGGATGAAAAAAGAGCTTTTCAAATTTATTGATGAAAAAAAAAACTTCTAATAAAGTTTAGAGAAAGAAATAATATTTTACCATTTTTTATTTTTTCATCATTATCTGCTGGCACTTATAATGTGATAAAGATAGTGTGGCATTTTAACCAAAAAAAAAAAAAAAAGATAGTGTGGCATTTAGTGGCAAATTAAAGTTTGACAAACTATTTAAGGGTAGTCTTTTCTTGAGATTGAATTTTATGTATAAATAGCGCCTAACCATCTTATTGGTTCTCTTAAGCTGAAATTATGTTTGCGAACCATTGGAATATTTTTATTCTCTTCTTCTCTAGAAATGCACTTGTTTTGCAGTGAACTTATGGACTGTGACATGACATCCGTCCCCTTCTTGTGGAGCTCAATTACGAGTCAAAGCATCTCGTTTACACTTACGTGAAAATACTCAAAATAGACAAAAAAAGAAAAAAAGAAAAAATAAAAGGGACACTTGTGCCCACTGGAATAGACTATACTACTAGGGGATCATATCATCACCCTAGTAAATAACAATAGCTAGGTTCAAAATTTCAAATCCAACCTACGCCAAAAAAATTATTAACTTCTTGGTTTAATGGTGTATAACAATCATCATGGAGTACTGGTCTATGCCACAAGCAAAGAAACAAGAACATGAATACGGGTATGAGTACAACACAGCGATACAGTAATTTATGAAAAAAAAAAAAATAGAACACAAGTATAGTAGGACACGTTTAATAAATAATTATTAAATATATTTTTATATATTATTAAACATTTAGTTTTCATATAATGTTAAATATATATCAAATTAAGAGTAATAATGGAAATAAAGCAAATGCATAACTATTAAAGGATATTTAGAAATTAGAATGCAAACAAAGAATAAAAATATTTATTAATTTTTTTTGAGGTAAAAGATAGAAATATTTATTAATTTTCAAATGTGCTATTACTATTTAGAGCATGTATGCTCCTAATTATTCTTGTGTCCCAGCCATGTTTTGTATTTTTTTTTTAAAGGACATGACTAGGACACGCATGCAAAAATGTCCAAAGCATGTCAAATGTTTGACACGAGTTCAACATCTCAAATAAAGTGTTCGTATTTCTTAAGTCACAAGTTTTAAGTTTTAGATATGCTTAAGTCACAAGTTTTAAATTTTAGATCATATCGTATCATTTCATATATATGATGCTCCACAATTATGTGGATTAGGACTTGGTCGACCAAAGCCCACAGGCTTTTGTGGATCATGTTTATTTGCTTTTTATCGTTTTGTTTTGGAATTGGCGTTGCCAACCTTTCGATTTTGGTTAAAAGAGTGTGGTTCTTTTTTTTAGTGGTTCGGTCTTTTTCAGTAACATATGATTTGCGATAATATTATGCTCGTATATTCATCTAATGGATTGATCATCATAGCGAGTCACCTATTGAATGATAGACATTGACAACAGGCCAATCAGTGCTCTTCACTCACATGGCTCAAAGTCTTTAACTAGTAATTACTCGATCAAGAATAACATTGCTTTAAATTTTTTGTCCCTTGGATATTACGCTCGGCCAGCACTACACCTGGAGTTTATATTGTACACTGTGTGCATCAAACTGGTGTATACAGCTTCAATGAGCTAAAGTGGCAATGCTTAACAAACGCCCTCTACGCACTATTCCATATATCTGATTTTATACTTGAATGTATGATTTAGTGAAAAACTATAATCATATAAATGACCACACGGAGATGCCATATCGGTGCAGGTTTGAACAGCATTCCACTGATAGAGAAGAGAATGGCATGAATAAATATGATTACAACTATATAATTGTTACTTGAAAGTTGAAACTATTCTTCCTAGGCTCTGCTTCTAGCCACCTTAATGAATTGGGGTATTTTGCATGATGATCTACCTATTGAATTTGAACTTTCCAATCTTGGAGATATCTAGGTGGCTATCAGTCCAAATTAACTGTGCTACCCTACCATATCATAAATCCATTTTAAAAAGACCTTCAATTTTAAAAATTCCTGTTTTAGGCTAACTTGATATTGTACTCTAATTACTAGCATCATAGACATTCAAAGTCATCTAATCTAACCAATAGCCATACATGCCTTCTGTTTCAATGGGTTTGACAAAATAATAAATATATAAAAAACCGACCAGGAAATTTTGGTAGAATTCCTGGAAGATGTACATACCCTTCTCAAAACAACATCCCTGTCTCATTGTGTCCTGGGACACTAACAAAAAATTTCACCTTTAATTTACATAGGAAATTATGGGCTTTGTTACAGCAATTATATATGGTTCTCTCCACATAACACAACTAACATTATGGAACACACTTCAAAAAAAAAAAAAAACATTATGGAACAAGTATAATCATATACATGTAAGAACAAAATTTAAGTACAGTACCTTAGATGCTGTTCCTTAGATTCCCTTCTTAAGATTCGGCCATATAGCTATTTAATTAAAAAATAAACTTCCATCCATGAGAAAAAATCTACATGATAGAATCTTAAAAGGGAAATCCAAGGAACAGCACCTAAATACTGTACCTAAGTCTTACTTTACATGTAAATTGTAAATTATGATAAATTAATAGGAATATAAATTTGGAAGGATGAAGGCACATCAAGTCATAACCCGTGCCAGTGATATTCAACTAGAAACTGCAATTCTGTTGCTGCATGCAGATATGAAGAAATGTATAGAACGGAAATTAATAATTGATAATAATAATAAAAAATGTTACAGAGTGAAGTTTTTTTTTTTGATAGGAAAAGTGAAGTTCTTAGCTTACTTCGCTTATATCGTCTTCTCCAACAGCACCGAAAGGTATGATTTTGGCTCCAAATCTTGCAGCCATCCTAACAAACTCAGACTGTTCTGGCCATATTAACTTGTATTCTTCACCCTAAAATTGTATATTCTTAAGAAAAAATATTTTTTGAAAGCTTTTTCTATGTTTAAATATGTCATTTATCAACTTAAATGTGGACCATTATATGTATACTAGTCCAATGCTCATACGACGGTTAATTAAAAATTTCTATATAAAAGAAAAATATTATCAAAACTATGGTGAGTCACTTCTAACTTTATTATAATTTCATCTAGATTAAATTATAGAAATGCAAACATATATTAAGCAACACAACGTAAGGACGGTATATAATATGTAAATTTTACCATATTAAAATACAAAATTATGATAGATGATCAAAATACTTAAAATAAATTTTAAATTTGATTTTAACATACTTGAAATTTTTTGAAATATTCTCTCAAATTTTTTTTTTTTGAAATATAATTTTAGTTGGAGTAGATTTTTAAATTTCTTAAACTTAGCTAATAAAATTTTACTTAAATTGAACTATAGTTGGAATAGAATTTTAAATTACTTGAAACTTACCTTCTCAAAAAAAAAATTTAAAAAGATTTTTACCTAAAGTGAAGTAATCTAATTAATGAGAATTTAAACATTTGTTGCAAAGAGAAGATGGTCGCTTGGTGTAACCACGACTTCTAACCCCAACTTTTATTATAGAGTACAGTTTATGATATAAAAATACATTAGGTTATAATATATGTGGAAATCCCATAGTAAAAGTAGAGACTTAAAAAGAAAAATTATATCGATCTAATATTTAGAGTTTGCTCACGCATACTTTCTGTTTGAGGATCGCTTGGGTGAAGATTGAGCAAAGTTCAAGTTTTAATGAATGCTCAGTGTCATGTAAAGATTGATCAAACTTTCTTTTTAAGGCTATTTGAGGTTTGCTTAGTGTTTGGTCGAGCGAAGTCATTTAAACTTCAGTTTTCTATAGAATTAGTTGTTGACTTGTGCTTCGCACAGTTATTCTCATTAATTTTTAAATTTGGTTTAATATCCATATCTTGTTAAAGAATGCAATCCTTAAAAATTCAACTTAAAATTAAGAAATCCAAGTTTTAAAACTTTAACAGATTTTAATCCTTCATCATTTTGAATTTTTTTTGGGTAGATTTTTGCATTGTCAACAACTAAAAGGAGAGAGAGAGAGAGAGTTTATGAGGTAAGTGCATTTCATGGTGTACTTGAGGAATTGTTCATTGGAAGGCTTGTAATAGAGAGGGAGAAGGTTGTTTTTGTGCTTTTTATAGATCAAAGAGAGTATGAATGAGAGATATGAAGAGACAATCCATTGTATCTCAACTTAGACAATAAATTTAATTATGAGTATAAAACTTTTAAAATCCCCAAACAAACAATAAATAAGAAAGTAATTTAGAAAAGAAATAAGTGAGATTCGAAAAGGCATAAATTGGCTTATAGTACAAAATGAGGTCATAAATTTTGTTCAAAATGATTACATGCACCAACCAGTTTTGGATCCAACTTTTATAATATATATAGATAATTTGATGGCATTTGTCTTTGTAGTATGCCTGGAGAAATTTTATCAAATTTTAAAAGTAATTACATAAAAATTATATGTAAAATTTTGATTAAATTGTATATGTATTATATGAGAACAGAGAATTATAATTAAATGGGATACATTTTGATATATATATATATATATATATATATATAGAGAGAGAGAGAGAGAGAGAGAGAGAGAGAGAGAGAGAGAGAAGAAGATGAAGAAGAAGTGAAAGGATTTAGAGGAAAATGAAAGGATTTTTTTTAAGAAAATAAATCGAAAGGATTTAGTAGTATGAAATAGTTATTTTTAATAAAATCTCTTTATGAGTCTTTTAGTTTTAAGAAGAGATGATGTGTCATGATAGTATGTTTGGAAAAATGAACTTTAAAAAAAATAATTACATAAAAATTATACGTAAAATTTTGATTAAATTGTATATGTTTTATATGAATAGAGAATTATAATTAAATGGGATAAAATTTTATATATATATTGAGAGAGAGAGAGAGAGAGGATTTTTTTTAGAAAATAAATTGAAAGGATTTAGTAGTAAATGAAATAGTCATTTTTAATAAAGTCTCTTTATGAGTCTTTTAGTTTTAAGAAGAGATGACATGTCATGATAGTATAATTGGAAAAATGAACATGTGTCATCGCTGTGTGCATCCTTCAGTTTGGGAATCCAACTTTTATAATATATACTAATTGCAGACCCACGCGATGTGTGAAAATATATAAATATTATGCAATGACGTGTAATATATAAAAGCATCAATTACTTCAAGTATCGTCTTTTAAAAAAAATGATTTCTACAAGTATTTTTTTTATCTTTACAAAGATATCATTCTATTGTTTTGTGTGTTTGATTTGTAGTGTGTTATATTTGCCTAATACACAACTAAACTTTATAAGTTTCAAATTTATTATTCAAATTTCTCATCTCTTAAGAAATAAATCACAAAATTACAGTGTTATTTTAACCAAAATTAAAATGAAACTAAAGGAATAAAAAATAGACTTTTAATAATTTAATACTCAAACAATTGGTAGGCAAATTCATAGCCATGTAAATTGTGTTTTAATATAAACTCAAATTTCTATTTCCAAAAAAAACTAAGTATTACCCAAACTAAAATTCAACCAAAGCTATAAAGGGAGAGAGAAGACTTTGTGATGGGAAATTTATAAAAAAAAAAAAAAAAAAAAAAAAAAAAAAAAAAAAAAAAAAACACAATAACAAAGCACAAATTAAAAAAAAAAAAAAAAAGTAAAAAACCATCACCCTTAATTAGAGTTATAAGAAAGAACAAAAATCCACCAAAAGAGAGAGAGAGAGAGAGAGAGAGTACTCACAATTTTTGTGTGGAAAAAATATGGATTGAATGGGAAAAATGATATCAAATTTTATACAAAATAAAATGAGGAGAAGAAAAGTCAAAATATAAGAAAGAGAAAATGATGAAGGAAGTGTAATGGTAAAGTAGAGAGTAGTGGAGCGATAGAGATGCAAAGAGGGAGGGGGGATGTTGGACTAATATGGAAAATAAGAGTTATTTATTTATTACTATTATATCTAAGAATAGGGAGAAGAAAAGTTTAAAAAAAGAAAAAAAGAGGAAGAAAATAAGTGAATGACGTGGCCACTAATGTGGCTCAACAGAAGCGCAAAGGTAGAAAATAAGTAAATGATATGGCCGTTGATGTGCCTCAACAGAAGTGTAGCAACAGTAAATTCTATGCTTCAACTTTTAGATACATATAGATATAAATTATAGATAGATTGTGTAGACAAGTGAGCCTAAAAATTCTCACTATTACTAACATTTACTGATTGTTGCTAACTTTATTTAGAATGTCTCACTCTTCATTGGCTACTTTTCAATAATGTCTCTTCATTCTCTATATACGTCGTTTTTTTTCATATTCAGTAAAAGGGTTGAAAAATATAAAGAAATTTCATGAATTCTCTAAAATTGTTATTTGTAGGGAAATTTTTGTTTAAAATTTAAAGTTTGTGTAGTGTATCCAAGAGTTAGGTCATTTTAGATATACACCACAATCAGTTTCTTTAAAACCTTCTCCCCTGTGTGTGTGTGTTAAAAATACTCATTATTCTCTAAAAAATAAAAAAGGGTGAGCGTAACTTGAAGATCGAGTAAAGTTTTTGTTTTCAGGATTGCTTTAGAGAGTGTCACGCAAAGATAAATCAAACTTTCTATTTGAAGCCGCTTGAGGTTTGCTTGAGGTTCCCTCAAATGAAATACTTCACTTGAACAAAGTCATTCACTCATTTGGAACTTTTTTTTGTTGTTGTAAAATTGTTATTAATGGCCACCAGATTTTTATTAATTGTATTTAGAGTGTCATGACTCTTCATTGGTGACTTTTTAGTGCTACCTCTTCAATGATGTCTCTTCATTCTCATTTCTCAATTTATATTGTTCTTTTCATATTCACTAAAAAATTCAAAGTTTAAAGGTAGGAATTTCAGATGTAAAGCCATGTGTGGCCTGGTAAATTAACCGAGACAATAAATTTTTGTAAGGATCGCTTTCTCTTTTTTCCTTCAAATAAGCAAGGCACTTTCCTACCTCAGACTTGAGTTGTAAATATAATTCATGAGCTTTGTCCCTGTCTTTTAATTCCTGCTTCAAACCTTCAGAACATGATTTAAAATTTAAGGTTAACAATTACTTGCACCTTACTTACCTCATAAAGAAAAACAAAAAGCCAAAAACTTGCATAAAAAATTCAACCTATTAAAGCTCAAACTTCCAATGACTACTGCTCAGGCAGAGGCACAGGTTACAACTGTCCTAAGATTAAGGTAAGATATAGAAAAATTGAAGAATGAGGTTGAAATACAGTACCTACAATGTTAATTTGCTAATGTGACCCTGCATAACAAACACCCTCTACTATACCATATATCTGGCTTTATACTTGGGTGTATGATTTAGGAATTCATAAGAACGCATGATTCATGTTTTTCAGTTGGAAATGATAAGCTATAATCATATAAATGACCATACTGAGATGCCATATCAGTGCAGGTTTGAACAAAATTCCCTGATTAGAGAAGAGAATGACATGGATAGATATGATTACAACTAGATGATTGTTGCTTGAAATTGTTCTTCTTAGGCTGCTTCTAATGAATTGGGTATTTTGCATGATGATCTACCAATTGAATTTGTTTCCAATCTAGGGGATATCTAAGTTAGTCCCAATTAGATGCACCGCAATATCATAAAGCCATTTTTTTCAGAGGTGCACTTTCATTTTAAAAAGGCCTTCAAATTTTTTATTTAATAAAAAATTCTTGTTTAGGCTAACTTGATACGTTACTTTATTACTAGCATCAGACATTCAAAGAAATTGGTCATCTAACTAATAGCCATACCTTCTGTTTCAATGGGTTTGCCGAAGTAATAATAAAATCGACTGGGAAATTTTGGTAGAATTCCTAGAATACAAGATCATGGTAATATAAAAATAAGGAACAGGAAGGAAAAGGCAAAATAAATTTGAGACCAAATTTATGGAAAGAAAAGATCCAATGGAAGTCAATGCCAGAGGAACTTGATATACCTTAACTTTATGTTGTCATTTGTCATCTTCTCTATTTGATCCTTAAAGTAAGGAATCTTCATTTGGTCATCATAATCAAAAACTAGCTATCAGTTGAAAGAAACCATTTATTCATTAGAGAGAAAACCAGTAAAACCCAGTGACAAAAAAGTGAATCTAAATATAAACTAGCAAGAAACAGCAAATAGCGGTAATGTAGATATGTCAAGTTTAAACTTTTCTTCAAAACAATTAACATGTCATACCCTTCTCAAAAGAACATCCCTATCTCATTGTGTACAGGGACACTGATAAAAAATTTCACCTTAATTCACATAGAAAATTATGGGGAGAAACCCTTTGTTCAGCAATTATGGTTCTCTCCTCATAACACAAGTATCATTATCAAACAAGCATAAGCATATACAAGTAAAATATTAAATTAAGATAAATTAACAAGACTATGAATATAGATCCAGGTTTCAATGTTTAGATTTAAGACAATTTGGAAGAAATAAGGCATCAAGTGGTGGCCCGTGAGAGTGGCTATCAACTAGCAGCCTAGCCAGCTAGAAACTACAATTCTGTGCTGTATGCAGATATGAAGATATGTATAGAATGAAAATTAATAATTGTTAAGAAAAAAATGTTACATAGTGAAGTTCTTAGCTTGCTTTGCCTATATCGTCTTCTCCAACAGCACAAAAAGGTATGATTTTGGCACCAAATCTTGCAGCCATCCTGACGAACTCAGACTGTTCTTGCCACATTAACTTGTATTCTTCACCCTGAAAGTACAAAAATCCAAGAATTTCTAAACTATTAAAGTTGTATATTGTAAAGACTACATCTCATTTATGTTGAAATGAAATACACAATCAATACATTTGAAAAATAGTAACCATGTCTGCACATGCCAATTCATATAATTGTATAAATCACATAGGAGCCTGGAGGGAGAGAAGGCAACATTTTGCATGATGAGATCATTTAGCATTTCACCTTAGACTGTAAATTTCTTTAGTATTTTAATAATAAAAACATTAAGGTTGAATGGGAGTTAATTTTCAATAATAACCTATAAATTCAATAATAACCAAAGCATTGTCATTAACTCATCCAAAGGTTTGTGAACCATCCATTATTTTTTTTTTTTTGATGAACTGAAAAATTTTGTTAAAGAAAGCACACAACATCAAAATAATGTCAATGCCTCTTTTCTGATGACAACATCTAAACAGGAAGGGCAGTGCCCAAGATCAAAAGAGCCACCAAAAACATTTTGCAAAGACCACTTTGCTAAAATATGGGCTGCCATATTTGCCTCTCTAGGCACCCAACAAAAGGAAAGGCTTGGCAACATCTGAGTAGATATGAGAATCTCCCTAACGATATTCCTGATTCTCCACGGAACCCCCTGTCCCTTGCTGTCAATAGCTTGGTAGCAGCATAAGCAATCACCTTCAATTAAGACTGCCTCGAAGTTCAGCTGGTTTGCGAGGGAAACTGCCCATTTTATTGCTTCTGCTTCCACTTGAAGAGGAACATTGGTGTTTGCTTTATTGGAGCAAGCAAATATTAATTCCCCTCTCCAGTTTCTTGCAACAGCTGCAATAACAGAAGTGAATTGTCCTATAGCTGCAACAACATTTATCTTGAGAGTGCCTTCAGCTGGCTTGGACCAGTGGCATGAATTCCTTGGTGCCCTCTGAATAGCAGGTTTTGATGTTTGTCTTAAAATAGAGTGCTCCACAATGGCTCTTGTAATGGATACCTTTATTTTGTCAAGACATATGGACCATCCTTCAAACAAGACTTTGTTTCTTAACCTCTAAATGTGATCACACACTACAGTACCATACAACAAGATCTCCTCCCCATAATTTCCATCTCCCAAGAATTTAGAAGGGATTAAGAAGAATTCTACCAGCTGGGAGGTGTTGGAAAAATTGAGGACTTCTAGCCTTAAACCTCATTTGCTTCCAAACCAAATTGCTTTGGTCACAGGACACAAGGAGAATAAATGGATAACCGATTCACTTTCCAACCACAAAGACTACAGGAAGTGTCAAGAGAATTAACAAACCTGCTTATATTTTCTTTTGTAGGTAGACAGTTTGCAGCTAACCTCCATAGAAACATTTTGTGCCTATCATGGATTATTGTCCTCCAGATCTCCCCTCGATCTCCCCTCTAATTCTGTCCTGTGGTGGAGGGGAAAAATTCCTACTAAGCCAGTAATCAGACTTAACAGAGAATTTTCCGAAGTTACTTTGTCCATACCCACTCATCTAAAATGTCCATTGGAGACCCGGGTATATTGATAATGTCAGCAACTACTTCATCTTCAAAGAGGACTTCCAATTTTTGCTTATTCCGTAATACTGAATGCAGAAAGGGCTAAGCTCAAGTTATATGTCATATTTTAAAAGGCCTAAGATGGGTTATATGTGTATGATCAATATAAGGAATTGATTTGCCTAGGGACTCAAGCAGGCCTGAGCAGAGTTGACTAGGGACATGGTGAGGCTAGGTTGTGCTGTGGGCCAAAAGTGTCATTGCAGGGGTTGGGCAACCGAAACTGCTACCTAACCCAACCAGCCAGAGTTGCAGCCATTCGAAAGAGGAAAATTCTTTTGACTTCTGAAGCCATGATACTGAACTTTTATTCACCAAAAAAGAAGTAAACTATAGAAAGGGAAGAAAAAATACAGGATTTAACTTTCTTGTGTATTTAATAGAAGTAAATCAAGGTAAAATGCTACCTTCCGATGAGAAGCCTAACGCACGCCTCCTGGATACAGCAGGACATGGGCCTTCGAAGACAAAATCTTGAATAAGTTAGATGCTGAGACAGGAACTGCCCCCATAATTCTGAATGTGTCAAAATATGAAAGAAACATTTCTGGCGTACTGCCTTTTGTAACAAACGCCAATGGATGTACTATCCCCCTCACTAGGATATTTCTTTCCCGAAAAATATTGGTTATTAAGGGAACCAATTCAATTCCCAGTAACATGTGATAGCCTACCATCAAGACTGGACCCTCTGAAGGTATTCCAGCAAGGCCCTCACAATCTTCCCATCCTCTAAAGTTGAGAGCATAACAGGGCTAGTAATAGCACCAATCCATCTGTGACCATCAAAAGTGTTACTGTAATGTCTAAAATGTGTTCTACCACACCAAATCAATCAGAAAGCTCAACCCCCCCCCCCCAAAAAAAAAGTCCTATTTTTTTTGTTGTTGTTGAGATTTCAGTAGTCAGTAAATTCATATAACAAACAAGACAGAAAGCCTACACGCTCTACTAAAAACACAGCCAACACCCTCTGGCAGACTTTACAACGCTGAAACCAGAGAACAAACAGAAATACCAACTAGGACTCCTATTACAAACTGACACTAAAGCATTTGCTTAAATTATAGAAAACACTAGAGGTTTGTCAGGTTTGGTGTAAGCATTCTGAAGTATATGCATATTGATCAATACGGTACGCTATAGGATATATAGTCCATTTTCAAAGGCATTCTCCAATCTAATCTCACAGATGAAATGATAGGTTAGCTACCTCTATATCTAGTTTCATATAAATATTGTTCTATGATAACTTTTAAAGTTTATAGCAGACAGGATAGTGCAAACTGTTTTCTCTGGCTGATTGGCTGACACTAACTTGACACACCCCATACCCATATATAGGCTATGGATGGACTGGTCAGGTACAAAGAATTTTAACGTGTTATCTCAGAAAGTATTTGTAGGAAAATATGATCTACCTATTGTCTTCCTCTGCTTTTTTGAACTCAGTAGGGGTTGGTAGCAAGTAATCTGAAACTTAGTTGAAGTATTTTCCACGGCGATAGAAGCTAGCACCCTTGATGATAGTTACCAAATCAATACCATCTTCCTGCCAAACATGGACAGAACTTCAAAATGTATCATACTAATAATCCAAGATTCATGTGATATATCTAAAACACTCAAAATAATATAATTTGAGAACTGTATAATGTATTTATTTATATGAAAAATTCAGTAATTTTGCACATAATATAAGGTTAAAGCACCTGTTTAGAAATAGTAGTTTTATGTATTGTTCACACAAATGCTGATACATGATAGTCAGGCATTAAACATACATACGTACATACATTTTCAGATATGAATTACCCCCCTCCCCCTCTTTTTTCCTCCTCATCTTCTGTCAGCGTGATAGAAACCTTATTATTTCGTATTGTAAGGAGAACATTCTAGATTTACTCAGAATTCATATCTAAGTTTTGTGTGTTTCAAAGTAATCGACTATGCCTAAATTCTATACACTGGGTTATGCAACTTCAGACAAGTAATGGAAATTAGGAAAACATTAGTAAGTACTCAATTACTTTTTTCAATTGAACTCTTACAAGCAGGAAAAACCACACACAAAATGAGGACACATGTAAGCACGTACCTACGTGCGCACACACACACATGGAGAGAGAGAGAGAGAGAGAGAGAGAGTCCTACCAATAACAGGAAATGACCACTGTTATTGAACTTACGAATCTCAGATGTTGGAAGTGCATGACTTAGTCTTTCACCTTCCTCTTGACTACGTTGAAACTGATCCCTTCCACTAAAACAACACACAATGAACTTCACCCAATTATCCTTGAATGACCACAAGATCAAAACAAGAAAAGCACTACAAGTATACATTGCACACCAATGCCTTTATAATAGAAGTTAGAAAAACAAGTTGAACAATAACAATTGCTTATTTCACTGGAAAAGAGTTTGTGGAAACTTATAGCCTATATTTAGAAGATGCATATGAAATTTATACAAGATATATGACCTCCAAATGACTGGGGCACCCATCTGCTAAAGAAAAATTGTTTTGATTGGCATCACATAATTCCATAAAGAAATGACCGTAAGAAGACCAGTTACTACTAATACACTATTTGAGGAGTGAATTTCTAAATTGACATAATTAAATGTTGAAGAAAGTTTTTGACTCGGTCAGATGGGACTTTGCTTTTTCAGTGTTGACTCTTTAGGACTGTTGGCTTTGTGGCATTCTATCACATCATATTTCACATTATGTTCTGTCATGTTGGGAAATCACTGTCAATACCTCAGTTTAACCAGAGGAGTTTCATTTCTTTGCTAAACTATGTTTGTTATTGTAGTAGTTTTTTTTTTTTTTTTTTTTTGGGTGGGGAGGGGGGTCGTTTGGATCAAATTAATAAATATGTATAAAAAAAAACCAAATAACTGGAGATTTAAGGGTTGTTTGGTATATGTGTTTAACAACATGTGTTTTGTTGTTTAGAAAAATATGTAGAAATACGTGTGGGTGAAAAAATATATAAAAATGCGTATAATGTGTGTTTAAAAACTAAAAATGTGTGTTTGAATGGGTGTACCAAACACCCCCTAAGTTTCCAAATAAGTATTGAACTGGGTTTTCTAATAGAAGAGAATAAGAACCTGGAAAGTATCAGCGTTTGAGCTTTTACAGCTTGCAGGCATGAATTGGAGACCGCAGAACCTGATTTAAGCATCTGCAGCTTCCAGCGAAGTGTTTCTCTAGGTAAGATATCAGCCAAAACCTGTGAATTCAATCACCAAAATTGACAGTGGAGGAGAAATATTAGTGCAATGAGTGAGGACCGATATAAAAGATTAAGGACATGCCAACTATCTGTGTGTGAACTCCCAATAGAAGTCGAGAGTAGTCTATATTTTAAAGCCACATAGAATTGCAAGTGATATTAAACTTTTAGCCAAAGCAGTTCAGCTTGTTAAAATTTCAGATGGCTCAGATGAGGGCGTCTAATCAAAGGCATGTAAATGAAGAGTATCACAATATATTCTGATAAAAGTCCTTGATATATTCAATGATGAAATATATTTAGTCTCATAGGAGTTTCAATCTCTTCTGGACAATAGTTAAATAATATTCATACTTTAATATAACGCTAGTCTATGAATGTTCTAAAGTTGAACCTTACAGAGAGGTAAGATGAAATTGCATCAAGATCCTGTGATAGCTCTCCCACTGATTGTTGCAGAGGAAGTCACTTCACCACACTCTCTATTGCCGTCCTCAAAGGTTGACCTAAATGGATGTACAATTGCTGACGGCAAGTAAGGAGATATATATTTATGTATAATATATATACCTACATATATAATACACATTTATTTATTTATGGATGTATGTAGGTACGAGTCCTTAATCTGCAAATCGTACATTTCTCAAGATAATGATGTCAATAAAACAAGAACTCAAGATCTTGTGCCTAAGAAACGGGACATGGATGAGTAAGACAAAATCACATTATGCCTCTATTTATCTTGGCATCACATAGACAATCACCTAAGATCAATCAGCAAATTCAACAAATCATAACCATTTCCCAATGGTCATACAGTTGCACGAGGATCACTAATAATGTTTCCAGAGTCAACATAATCAAGTTATCAGCAGTCTTCATCTAGCTATTGTATAGACTTTCAGCAGTCTTAGGGGCTTTGATGGAGGCAACAGAGAGTTTTCCATTCTGAGGCATGATCAAATTTAAGCCATGGTGGAGACTTGTGACATGGCTCAAATAGAATACCTATTATGTCAGTTAACTACAGCTTTGTGTTTGAGTGGTTTTAGGATGCCACAAGCCGAAGTCTAGTTAGCTTAGCTATATGGGAACCCCTTAATTGTTCGGAGAGGTATGTGCAGTGCAGCAAATAGGGTAGGGAAAAGAAACTTCTCTATTCTTTGTTACTATTGAAAATGAGTTCATTGGGTGTATTTGGGGGTTGGGTGTACCTCTATTCTATTGGCCACAAAGTTCCTACGCCCAAGAAGTCTAGGAATCCCTTTCCATCACATGGCTTACTACATATCCAACTGAAAGAGGGCTAAATTCCACCTACAGGCTGCACCCAAGTGCTGAGAATCGAGCCATTGTTCACAAATCTACACATTGGTGGAAATCGAGCCACCAACACACATGGCATGCAGATTTGGATGTTGCTCCCAGTATCCCTAACCGGCTAACCCAATGATCTGAGTCTATTATTATTTCTTTTTATTTGATTTGAAAAGAAGAAAAAAATGTAGACCATTATTTTAGTGGTGAATCTTAAATGAAATATCACCATGTCATGTTAAACTCATTTTTCTGACAGAAAACTTACATATCACATGTCAATACAATACCATTCAATGAGTGCACGTTTGGATTGCACTAAAAAGGAAAGCAGACATGCGTCTGTGTTTTTTGTGTGGTTCCCATGTACTGTTCACGGGACTCGCAAGTACTTTTTCCAGTAAAAACAACTTTAAAACTGGGTCTCACGGTATTATTAACACATTTAAAAATTATTTTGCTACAGTGTTTTCAGTTTTTAACAATAAGCGGTATTCAAACAGACCCTAAATATTAACAGGTTTGTAAGCTATGCTAGCTCCAAATGGAAATGAATATGTATTTCTAGCAACTAGGAAAAAAATAAAGGAGGAAACTGGAAAAGCAAACCTGTCATCAGACTCAACATTTTAGGAGAGCTAAAAGGGAGTTGGTCGGGAATGAATTCCAATAATGTCATTAATGGTTGTAGTTGAGATTGGCTAATAGACGTAGCTGTGAAGAGAACATTAATTAGGCAATATAAAGAGTAAGAAAACGAAAAAAAAAAAATCAAGTGAATGCCATCTACTATGAGTTGAAGTGACTAGGAGCATTTTTTTTTAAAAAGACCTCTCTATAGTCATAGCTCTTTATACTACCTGAGTTGCTCATTTTATGGGGATAAAAGCTAAAGTTGAAAGCAATGGTTGTTTCAAAGAGAAAAACTTCTTACTTGGGTTAGCCAAAATTAGCACAAGATCAATATCAGGATTAGAAGCTGCTACAGCCAGAGCAAGGCATCCTCCAAAAGATTCTCCAACAAGATATATAGGTCTTTTGGGTGAACGGTGGTTCTCTGACCGAATAGTTCTTTCCACCAGCTTCACCAGGTCTAAACCATGAAAATTTCTGGTAATTAGATTCAAAATAAAAAAGAAAGATAAACTGAGTATTTTTATGTTCTATTTGTTAGATTTTGATTTTCATATATACCTGGTTTGGATGGAGGGGAAGTAGGGTAGAGTTGGAGCTAATTTTTGACCAACTCTACTCTACTCCACTCCCCTCCCTCCCCCTTCATTCAAACTGGCCAAAAATGTCAAATGATATGCTATTATAAGACAGATCAGGCACTATGTTTTGATCTCAATATGAGTACCGTAAACCTCAGATTGGAGCAACGGTTGAAGTGACAGTTAATGCTATACTATTTATTACCAATGATACACAGACCCTCATGTATATTGCATGCAGTTGCAACAGGTAGTAGAGAGAGAGAGAGAGAGAGAGAGAGAGAGAGGAGGACCAGTAAATGATGTTCGATCTATAACAGGAATGTGCAAGCACCATGACTCAAAAATCCTACAACCAAAGGGGAAAAAAATCATAAATTAGGCAGTGTCATATAATTATAAATTATTAGCTGGTAGCCATTCTTTCTTTCTTTCTTTCTTCTGTCTTTATATCTCTCTTGATAGCTAGTGGAGAATTATGTGTGTGACAAGTTGCTTTCAAATTCTCCATTACTTCTATTTGATAATTCAAAGAAAAAAGGATGGTACTCATTGTTCATAGAATTCAAATTGCCATGGGGTGAATACTTACTTTCCAATTCTACGA
This sequence comes from Quercus tomentella, assembly GCA_028535165.1. Taxonomy (NCBI): domain Eukaryota; kingdom Viridiplantae; phylum Streptophyta; class Magnoliopsida; order Fagales; family Fagaceae; genus Quercus; species Quercus tomentella. The sequence goes on along the minus strand of JAPQVY010000155.1, from coordinate 65,723,300 downwards.
TGATTCTTAATAAGTCCAAGCTTGATGTAACACAACAACTTCTTCAATAGAAAGATGAACTAGGGCATATGTTTCTGGTTCACAATATGCTTGTGAAAAACTTTTGCATTGAGTTGCGTCATCTGTGAGGGCCCTTAAAACAATCTTTATATATGTTTAGGGTTGTGAGAAAAGAAAGCCTAAACACATACTCACGGATTGGATGAAAAACAGCTCTGAAAAACTGAGTTTCATAAACCTTAAGAGATAGAATATCTATTGAGCTAGCTGTCAAGCTTTGGGCTTCATAGCTTTTTAAACCTTGATAAATACTAGCTGTCGAGCTTTAAAATCTGCACTTTCTCACTTGATTCTTGGATAGACTTGCATGGTTTTAGCACTTGAACTTAAAACCATGTTTCTTGAAGCATTAAACACATTCTAGATTTACCCAATTACAAGTAAAGTGAGTTTTGTCAAAAGATTAGCCAATTACATAAAATATTAACATATGTTTCTAACATCAAATCACATATGTCCTAATAGAAATTTACATAACTCTTTGGAGCAACTAGTCAAGATTGGGAAGCTGAGACAATTTCTGCACCAACCCTCTGGGCAGGGGAGTCAAGCTGGGTCAACACATCAAAGGGAGTCTTCCTCGAAACCGTCCCTAGGAACAATTAGTGTTATTCTTGTAGCCCTAAGTCGGATTGGTGGATGTCCCTCTGGGGTCATGTCCATAGCAAGACCATACATCAAGGACTCGGTCCCTGAGTTTAAAAGAGGGAGAGTGGAAGTCCGACCGGTTTTGAGCTTTTCTGATGAAGACAAAGTTGGAACTTATCATTCACATGATGATGCCTTAGTGGTTACCCTTTGAATAGGAAGATACGATGTAAGGAGGGTCCTGGTAGATTAGGGCAATGGGGGCAGAGATTATGTATCCCGACCTATACAAGGGGCTTAATCTGAAACCCAAGAATTTAGTTAGCTATGATTCCCCTTTGTTGGGGTTTGATGGGAAGACTGTCATCCCAAAGGGCCTGATTAAGTTGCTTGTTCAAGTAAGGTCAGAAGTGGTTGAAGTAAGTTTCATTGTGGTGGATGCTTATTGACCTTATACTGCTATTTTGGCAAGACCATGGCTTCATGCCATGGGGGCTGTCTCTTCGACTTTGCATTTGAAGGTGAAGTATCCCTCTAGGAGCCAAGTCGGGGAGTTGATTGGAAGTCAGGCTATGAAAGGCAATGCTTGGTCCTCGCTATCAGACATCAGTCCGAGGGCAAAACCTCGGCCATCCCAGAAAAGGCCTTATAGTAATTAACAGAAGTAGTAGAATCCTCGAACGTCATAGATGGAGGATTAATGTGCGAAGAGTTGGAGAAGATTATTATTAATGTTGATGTAGAGAAGTATTTCTAAGTTGGAATTCAATTGTCTCCTCAAGAGAAGGAGGAGTTGTTGGCTTTCCTTTGGAAGAATGTTGATGTTTTTGCCTAGAGTGCCTATCAAGCTCCTAGGGTGGATCCAAATTTCATTTGTCATCATCTGAATGTCAATCCAATAGTTATTCCTAAGAAACAACCATCTTGGCACTCTTCCAAAGAACATGCCGAGGCTGTCAAGGAAGAAGTAATAAAACTTAAGTGTGTAGAGGCAATTAAGGAGGTTTTCTATCCAGAGTGGCTGGCCAATACAATTGTGGTGAAGAAGAAGTCAGGAAAGTGGAGAGTATGCGTGGATTTTACTGATTTGAATAAGGCTTGCCTCAAGGATCCTTTTCCGATTCCTTGGATTGACTAATTGGTGGATGCTACGGTCGGTCACTACTGAGTAATGTCTTTTGGATTGAAGAATGCTAGATCTACCTACCAAAGGATGATGACCAGAATATTTGAGTCTTAACTTGGAAAAAATATAGAAGTATACATCGACGACATGGTCGTGAAGAGTAAAGTGGTAGCTGAGCATTTGAATGATCTGAAAAGTGTGTTTGAAATACTAAGGAAACATAAGTTGCGTCTTAATGCCTCGAAGTGTTCCTTTGGCGTCAGTTCCAATAAATTTTTGGGATATATGATCACATACTAGGGAATTGAGGTTAATCCTGATCAAATTAAGGCGATAAGTGACTTACGACCTCCTCGGAATCCCAAAGAAGTACAAAAGTTGACTGGGATGACTGTTGCTCTGAACAGGTTTATCTTTCGGTCAACAAATAGATGTAGACCATTCTTTCAGCTCCTACACAAGTGGAAGGGATTCAAGGGGACTGAAGAGTGTAACCTTGCCTTTAAGGAGTTGAAGGAATACCGTCTTAACCACCTATTTTTTCTAGGCCAGAAAAAGAAAAAGTCATTTTTTCTTATAGTGCAGTAACATGTCATGTAGTGAGTTTAGTTTTAGTAAGAATGGAGGTTGGGTTGCAAAAACCGGTCTATTATGTAAGCAAATCTTTGCAGGAGGCAGAGATCCGTTACTTGCCACTGGAGAAAGCCATTTTGGCCATAGTGCATGCAACGAGGAAGCTCCCTCACTACTTCCAGGCACATACTATTGTGGTCCTCACTTAACTTCCTTTGCAGTCATTACTTCGGAGATCTGATTATACGAGAAGGATTGCCAAGTAGGGGATGATTTTGGGGGCATTTGACATAAAATATATGCCTGGTACTAAGGATGTGCGCGGTTCGGTAAGGGCGGTTTTTTTCCAAATTTATTACCGAACTGATAGAGATCGGTTTTTTCATAATTGGAACCAATGCACACCGCTTAGGGTCGATTTTTCGACCTATAGCGGTGCGGTTTTTTGCGGTGCGGTTTGGTCGGTTTGAAATATTAAAAAAAAATTGGGCTTTCAAGCCCAATATCAATATATCAACCTGTTCAAGAAACCTGTGCCAAATAATGTATTTTTCATTTCATAATGATCACATAATGATCCAAAATTTCAAACCTGTGCAAAATTTCACATAATGATCCATAATGATCACATAATAATCCAAAATTTCAAAACTGTATTTTTCATTTCAAACCTGTGCAAAACTTGTGCAAAAAATATGTTCACATAATGATCCAAATTTTTTCATTTCATTCACCATGCAAAAATATTTTGAAATTGCCTTAATAAGAGTTCAACTCCCAAAATACTATCATGTAGCATATAATATCATTAGTGTCACTGTGTGTGTCAATGTCAATAATAATGAGCGTTAATGTATCTACTTAATAATGTATTAGAGAATCATTTGTCACTGTCCACAAATGCCAAAAGAAAGATATACAAATTAAATTAGCATTTAGGCAAAAGAATTCTAATTGCTTGTATCCCCAATAATAATCTCACCCATGAATACCTAAATAACTATCATTAGTGAAAAGTCCACTACCAATAACATGTACAAATATAATTAGCATATAGGCAAAAGAATGCTAATTCTTGTAAGTCCTTTGTCCAATAAGTTTGTGCACAATGCATCATTCTAGAACTCTTACAAAATACTAAACAGAACAAAATAGACACGTGTTAATAACAATAAAACGTTTATGAACAATAGAATATTTATAATTAACACAAACGAATGAGAATAGCAAGTATACTTACATGATATTAACTACTAACTAACTCCAAGCAAAGAGCAGCACATCACTCATCATCATCCAACACAACGGTGCTTGGATCCTCCTCCATAGGCATTGGGCAAACCGATGCAATTTCTACAATCTCATTCAAAATAAAATGATTCGTAAGCATTGAGCAAATAAATAAACAATTGATATATACAACAAACAAAATGAACATCTATTTACCAGTGTCAATCTCAAAACCATTCATATCCTCCACATTATCCATGCACTCCCGAAGCTTTATTGGTCTTTTTTTCTTTGCATCCTTCAACCAATTTTGGATACAAATAAGGGCTTCAATTGTATTAGGAGATAGTGAACTATGGAACGAATCCAAAACACGCCCCCCCGTACTAAAAGCAGACTCGGATGCAACTATAGAGACAGGAATAGCCAACACATCGCGGGCAATTTGGGAAAGGACTCGGTATCTAGAAGAATTCATTTTCCACCACATCAAGATGTCAAAATCTTTCACATCAGGGTCCTCAAAAGATTCCAACAAATACCTATCCAACTCAGATTTGCTTTTCACACTGTCCTCATCCGCCAAGTGTTGCTTAAACCTATTATTATAACTTTTAATGCGATCAGACAATGAAGCATTGCCAACACTTGGCCTGGAGTCCCTAGACAATGAAGCACCACTACCACTAGAACTCGAAGCTTTATTTTGACCCACTCTCTCCACATACAACCTCTTCAATGCATCCCGAACCTTAGAGCTCATTGCATCCCCCTTGTCCTTTTCATACCACTCCCTAAACCAAAACTTTACATACTTCAATCTATACCTTGGGTCAAGAACAACAGCAACAAGAAGCATCAAATTGATATTATCCATACTTCCCCAATACTTATCATATTTTTTTTTCATCTCTACCACCATACTCTTCAAAAGTGGATTCCCATCAACACTACACAACTGTTGCAATTGATCTTTAATGCTAATTAGCTCATGGAAGTATGTATTAAAAGTGACAAACAAGGACCCAAAAAATCTAAGTGTCGCCTCATAAAATATGCCTAGAAATTTCACAAAGGTCTTGACATTTTCCCAATCAAGATAGTTAGGAGGACCAATGGGCTTTTTCCCATTCCCATCCGCTTCACAAAAATAAAGTTTGTAATGCCCATCCTCCTCTTCCAATCTATCAAATGCTCTCACAAATTTCAAAGCACAATCTAACATGAGATAAGTGGAATTCCACCTTGTTGGCACATCAAAGGACAACAAACATTTGGCTTTGATTTTCTCATTTTCAACACATTCTTGAAAATTCTCAAACCTTGCGGGAGAGGCTCTCACATATCGCACCGCATTCCGAACTTTGGCAATTGATTCATGAATGGACTTCAACCCACTTTGCACAATCAAATTCAAGATATGCGCACAACAACGCATATGCATGAACTCACCACCCAATATGCTACTATCTCTTTCTTTTGTTTTCTTATTCACATAATCAATTGCCACCTCATTAGAACTAGCATTGTCTGCGGTGATTGTAAACAACCGGTCTATACCCCACTTCAACAAACATGACTCAACCGCTCTACCTATGGTGTCCCATTTGTGATTAGCTATAGGGCAAAAGTTCAAGATTTTCTTTTGGTAAGTCCAATCCCCATCAATGAAGTGTGCGGTGACTACCATGTAGTTCAAGTTTTGTATGGATGTCCAAGCATCCGTTGTCACATAAACTCGTTGCCCAACAAAAGCCCTTCTCAAAACATCCACCTCACTAGAATAAATCTTCATACAAGCCCTTGCAATGGTAGTGCAATGGGGAATAGGAAACCTAGGCTCAATTATTTCCATAAATTCTTGAAAGCCTTGATGCTCCACAAATTTAAAAGGCAATTTATCAATGACAATCATCCTTGCCAATGCCAACCTTATCCTCTCTTCACTATAATTTGCAACCACTAATACATTTGAACCACTTTCCCCTTCTTTCTTAGCTTGGAAAGACAAAATTTTTTGCTTATCATCACGAGGAAAAGGCCACTTCTTACACACCTTCATGTGTTGCAACATGCCCGAAGTACCATTTTTTTTACCATGACATTTATATTGATTTTTACAATACTTGCATTGAGACCTAGGATTATTGGAATCAAAACCCGCCAACTTAATGAAGTGTTGTCATACTATAGACGGGTCCTTACCACCTTGTTTAGGTGATAGTGGGGGAAGTGATGCACCAAGTCCAATTGGTGTGCAGGTTCAGGTGGGTTAGGGTTAGCACTACCAAGACTAGGAGGAGGTGGGTTAAGGTCCCCAGGTGCACCAAATCCAGGTGGAGCATCGACATCCATCTAATAAAAAAATTTCCAACCAACAAAAAAACAACAATATCAAAATATAATTAATCAGTTTAGTTACAACAATAATAAATTAACAATCATTAGTCATTACTCAACAATTCATGTCACTAATATTAACAAGGGATTTATTATATTGTTCCCAATATAAATATAAAATAAAAGCTAATTTTATATATATAAACTTAAAACAGTTGTTACTAAGTACTAAAAATTTAAAATCAAAATGCTAAATATAGTGAGTGATTAGTGATTACCTCTCCGTGAATGATTGAAAGTGTGAACTCTCTCAATCTCTGTCTCCCTCGAAAATTAAAATGCTGAAAAAAAGAAAAAAAAGTTAGTACTTAGTGGACTAACAATTACTATAAACCTACTAAAGTAACAACTAAGACTAATGACATAGTTAAGACATAGTTTATACTGTTACTATAAACTTACTAAAGTAACAAGTAACAACATAGACTAATGACATAGTTATTTTATATTATATTATTTTTTTGGGGGCTAACCGGATACTTATTAGACTATATAATATAATAGTTTTTCTAGCAGTTTACAGTCCACTATCAGTGGCGACTCTAGGAATTTTTCTCAGGGTGTTCCTTAAGAAGCATAATTTTTTCCAGTGGCGGTTCCAAGAATTTTTCCCAAATGTATTGTTGTTTAGTTGTCTCATTAATTTTTTTGTCTTTTATAAACTATAATTTGTTATATTGTTGTTTCATTAATTATAAAATTATTAATTGTTATTTAGCCTAACATAATTTAAGGGGAGGCGTTACTCTGTTGCTCTGTTTTTAGATTTGCTTTAGCTTTAGGGTCCGTTTGGCAAAATTTGTAGAAGTGTGATTTTCAATTGTTGTTTTAACTGGAAATTACCAAAAAGACCTATATACACCAATATTTTTAAATTCAATCTTATATATAAAATTAAAGTATTCCATTTTTTAAATTCAATCTTATATATAAAACTAAAGTATTCAGTTCTCAAAAAATAAAAAAAATTAAAGTATTCCATTTATTAAAAAAAAAAAAAAAACTACACGTGGAGGGTGAAGACACCACTCCACATGAAGTACTTCACCTAACCCCTATCACCTGCATACCTTTCACTTTACCAATTTCATTTTACTCTTACAGTCCTACTTCTGCACTTATCCTCCAGTAACACTAGCAGCTATCCACACTGATCAAATACTCGTCCTTTCGTTGTCCATGATACTTTCCATTTGAGTCTTGAAGAAAAGAAAGAAGATGAATATGAGTGCTCCAGCTTATTGAGGATTTAGCAGGCTATGGTGAGAGTAAGAGAAGGGCGAAAAAAAAAATGGAATGTGAAGCAGAGGTGAAGGTATGATGGAGGAAAAAAATAGAACAAATACTCGTCCTTTTTTTTTTTGCTTGAAAGTAGAACAAATATATATATTTTTTAGTTTGAAGGGGTTCCTAATTTTGATTGAGGGTGTTCCTATTTTTTTTTAAGGGTAAACAAATAAAAAAAAATTAATTATTATATATATATAAAAAAAAAAAATTCAACTCAGGGTGTTCCCGGGACCACCCTGAGCATAACGTGGCGTCGCCACTGTCCACTATTAAAGCCTTATATAAAAATCAGTAAATCACAACCTTAATCAAACAGCCAACCTTAATATTATATATGTAAGCATCCGTGTATATATAATATTATTATTATTATTATTATTATTATTATTATTATATGTGTAATATAAGCAGCTACAGTACAAACAGCCAAGCCAACCTTAATAGTTAATATTATATTATTATATATGTAAGCATCCGTGTATAATATATAATATTATATATGTATATGTAAGCAGCTACAAACACTCAAACAGCCAACCTTACACTGTGTATTATATATAATATATAATATAATATTAATATAATATTATATTACTTGGAGTTGGACATGATTACACTGTGTATCCAGTTTCGTGCATGATAAAACTTTCAAGCTGCTTACATCCAACCTTACATATATCGAAGTGTAAGCAGCTCACATTAGTCCAACTTGGACCCCCCACAAAATAGAAAGACACAGACACAGTCACACTCACACAAGCTTTGCTTTGAGAGACACAATCACACAGCAGCTACTTATAAAATCATTCTTGCTTTCAGCTTTCCCAAACAAATGAAAATGAAAAAACAGTAAAACACGAAGACAAACAAAACTGAAAACACGAAGAAGCTTACGGCTTACCGTTGTTCTGCGTCAGGCGAGACTCGAGTAGAGAGGCGAGAGCGAGAGAGAGAGTTAAAAGATATTGAGAGAAACATACGAACTTATATACCCCTGAGAATCTGAAAACCTAGCATAAAATGCACCGTTTTGCTTCTTTTTTTTTTTTTTTTTTAATAACACCCATACATACGACGTCGTTTTATCAGCTTCATTAAAAAAAAAAAAAAAAAAAACAGAACGACAAAACGGATCCTGTATCGGTTCGATTCGGCCACAGCTCGGTTTCAGATTTCTTAATCTGGTGATTTCACCGCACCGACATCGGAATGGAGGGCGAAGTCCGAACACCGGCCTCGGCTCATTCGATCGGCGCTACAGTCGGGATGGTGTCGTCGGTGCCGGTCGGTTAGGTCGGTTCCGGTGAAGTTTTGCACACCCCTACCTCGTACTGCCATTAAGGGGCAGGTGCTTGCAGACTTAGTGGCAGAATTTACTGAATATCCCGGAGCAGTTGTTGCCGAGGAAGGGGAACTAGTAGGGGTGCAGGTCACAGCAGTTACTTTCCATGGACATCCAGTGTGCAAGCTTTACATTGATGGGGCGGCTAACCAAAGGGAGTTTGGAGTTGGGATAGTGATAGTATCCCCGGAAAGGATTACTATTGAGAAATCCCTGAGGTTGGGCTTTTCAGCCACTAATAATAAGGCCAAGTATAAAACCTTGTTAACTGGGGTAGCTATGGTGAAGAAACTGGGTGGAAAAACTGTTGAGATCTTTTCAAACTCGAGGTTGGTCATCAGGCAAGTTAAGGGTGAGCTGGAAGCCAGGGATCATAAGATGCAGGGATATCTTAGTAAGGCCCGACAACTACAGTCTGGCTTTGAGTTTTTCTCTATACAGCAGGTCCCGAGAAGCAAGAATACTCATGCAGACTCCCTAGCAATTTTAGCGACTTCTTCGGAGCAGGGCCTTCCTCAGGTCATCCTCGTGGAGGATCTGTTAGTGCCTACCAAGGTGGAATTGACGAGGGTTGGAGTACACCAGATAAGGGTTGGTCCCAATTGGATGGACTCCATAGTTGTGTTCTTGAAAGAGGGAACGTTGCCTCCTGAGAAGGGGGAGGCAGAGAAAATACGAAGAAAAGCTTTCCGTTTTTTGCTGTCCGAGGAGAAGAAATTATATAAGCGCTCTTTTTCAGGACCATATTTACTTTGCTTCCACCTTGAAGCGGTGGAGCCACTGTTGGAGGAGTTGCATGAAGGAATCTGTGGCAGTCATACAGAAGGTAGGTTGTTATCACATAGGGCTCTTACTCAGGGTTACTGGTGGCCAAGTATGTAGAAAGAAGCTCAAGATTACGTTAAAAAGTGTGATTAGTGCCAGAGGTTTGCCCCAAGCATCCATTAGCCTAGGGGCATGCTAAATCCTCTTTCTAGCCCATTGCCGTTTGCACAATGGGGTTTGGATATTGTAGGACCATTTCCTAGAGTAGTGAGAAACCGAAGATGGCTTCTTGTCGGAATAGATTACTTCACAAAGTGGGTTGAGGCTGAACCATTTTCTAATATCAAGGATGTTGACGCAAAAAAGTTTGTCTGGAAGAATATTGTTACCAGATTTGGGATTCCCCATACTCTTATCTCGAACAATGGGCTCCAGTTTGATAGCAAGGCTTTCACGAGGTGGTGAGCTAGGCACCGAGAATAGGTACTCAACCCTGACCTATCCACAAGGGAATGGGCAAACTGAGGCAGTCAATAAGGTCATAGTTTGCGGACTGAAGAAGAGGTTAAATGAAGCTAAGGGCAAGTGGGTTGACGAGCTCCCACACATTCTTTGGACATATCGGACTACTCCTCGTCGTTTAACTGGGGAAACACCGTTTTCCATTACCTATGGTTCTGAGGCCGTGATCCCTTTGGAGACAGGATTTTCGATGTTAAGAACAAGCCTATTCGATCCCGACAACAATGATCAATTACTCTGAAAGAGTCTGGATTTAATTGATGAACGGAGAGAAGTGGCCATGGTCCAATTAACGCATTATCAACAAAAGCTTAAGCAAGGGTACGACTGGTGAAGGTCAAACCATTAGCACTAGGGGATTTGGTGTTGAGAAAAGTGATAGGAATTGCAAAGAACCCATCCTGGGGAAAACTAGGACCTAACTGGGAATGGTCATACCGCATCACTTCGGTAGCAAGAATAGGATCTTATTTTTTGGAAGATCTAGATGAAAATGTTGTACTACATTCGTGGAATGTAAATAATCTTCGAAGGTATTATTATTAATGAAAGGAGATCTTGCCATCTTTTATTTTGATGATTATTGTCCAATTTTTTCTTTATTTGTTTCTGTGTTAAACAGAACCTCAGTCATGTCTGGTTCCTCGGACCACATACCTTGGGTAAATTAATGATTCTTATTTTTTTAAGTATTAAACAGAATCTCGGTCATGCCTGGTTACTCGAACCACATAACTTGGGTAAATTAATGCTCCTTATTTATTTAAGTGTTAAACAAAACCTCAGTCATGCCTGATTCCTCAGACCACATACATTGGGTAAATTAATGTTCCTTATTTGTTCAAGTGTTAAATAGAATCTTGGTCATGCTTGGTTCCTCAAACCACATACCTTGGGTAAATTAATGCTTCATATTTCTCTCAGTATTAAACAGAACATCGGCCATGTCTGGTTCCTCGGACCAAATGTCTTGGGTAAATTAATGCTTCTTATTTGTTTAAGTGTTAAATAGAACATCGGTCATGTCTGGTTTCTTAGACTACATACCTTGGGTAAATTAATGCTTCCTATTTGTTTAAGTGTTAAACGGAACCTCGGCCATGCCTGGTTCTTCAAACCACATGCCTTGGGTAAGTTAATGCTATTTATTTCTCTAAGTATTAAACAAAACCTTGACCATGTCTAGTTCCTCAGACCATGTGTTTTGGGTAAATTAATACTATTTATTTCTCTAAGTATTAAATAGAACCTTGGTCATGCCTGATTCCTCAAACCACATGCCTTTGATAAATTAATGCTATTTATTTCTCTAAGTTGTAGATAGAACCCTGGCCAAGCATGGCTCCTCGGATTATATACCTCAGGTACTTTAACACCGTTTATTTGACTAAGTATTTCTTTGATTAATTGTTTTGGTTTATGTAAGCATGTTGAATTAAAGGTAGGTTTTTAATAGTATAGGTTATGCTTTGCTTTAGCAAACAATAGTATTAAAAAAATAATAATAAAAAATAAAAAGATAATAGTAGTACACACTTGAAATAAACTAAAACTCCTCATTAAGTTCTTCATTGATAAAAAAAAAAAAAAAAAGGAGTATTTTTACATTTAAAAAAATAATAATAAACCAACAAAATAAAAGGAGTGAAACAAAAGTATAGGAGCAGTGGTGTCCTAGCTGCCAGTAGATGGTGGAGGATCGGTCTTAGCTGCTGCTGGTGGCTCCGAGTGCTCAACCTCTTTATCTTTGGAAACCTCTTTTTCCTTTGGTGCCTTTGAAGGTTCTGAGGTGACTTTTGTGGTGCCCGCATCAGCAGGTTAAGTAGTTGCAGAGGCTTTGGCAGTAAGTTGAGTAGTTGTAGAAGCTTTGGCAGCAGGTTGAGTAAGCTTTAGGAGTAGTGGTTGCTTGGGAGGTTGGTGGGGTTGATATTCAAAGCACTGGAGGGTAGAAGATGTTCTCTGTTTTCCTCAGATCCGAAAAAGCTTCTACTCCGGCTAGGTTCAATGCCTCAGTTCATACCTGAAGACAATAGCCTTGCCAGACTCTTGTGACCTAGGCCTTTAGAGCATCCTCTGTCCCCTTCACTCCAATATCATAACCGAATTGCTTGGCCTAAGCAAAGGCCTCATCTTTCTTCTCCAGCTTTTTTTTTTTAGTCTCAATATGCTCTCAAGCAATGGCCAGTTGCTCATCGGCCTTGCGAAGTTGCTGACCTTGATCCCAGCCTGCTTTTCAGCGTTGGCCAAAGCGACTTTAGCACTTTTTCTCTCTCTATCTGCCTCGGTTAGCTTTGTGCCGAGGTCTTTAATCCTCTTTTCAGCCACAACCAGCATCTTGACAGCAAATATCTGGCGTGCCTCCTCATCTTTTAATTGAGCATGGGCTTGATCCACCCATTCTTCAGCGATGTTTGTTTGTTTGGATTGCTTGGAAGAAAGCAACAGTGTGAGGAATGGTCAAGAAGTTAAATTCCTCAAGTACAAAATATATATGTGTGTGATACATAAAATAAGCTGAGGTGCATACCATTGCCGGATCCCTCTTCAGGGTTAAGAAGACCTCGTGCTTTTTTAGGGTCCTCAGATCGGCCATGTCTTGTAGTAGGAGCAGGGGCTGCTCCACAGCGTCGGCCACATAGCCTGCCTTTCCCTTTTGGAAGTCCCTAATGGAGGAATCCAATGGGAGTGGGACTCCATCTAGCTCAAGTGATGGGTTCCAAATCGGAACCCTAGGGCGGCGCTCAAAAGCCATCTCCGTACCCAAGCCCTCCATTGTGTTTTTTCTTGGTGCCCCTTTAGCTATTTTTGCCCCTTTCTGGGGCTCAAGATCTTTAGGGGGAGCAACTTCACCCTCCTCAAACACCTCTTTACCCTTTCTTTCCCTTTTCCTCTTCTTTTCTGGTTGTTCGGAAGAGGAAGTATAGGTAAAAAGGGGAGTTGGGGGTCAAGTTTGGACGGGTACTTCAAGTGCAGACCCTCAGGTGTGTGACTCTAGTAGCTCAAGGAGACTGGTGTCTTTCCTGCGTTGGAGTACCATAGCTTCTAGAATATCAACCAACTCTTGGTTGCTACTGATTTGAGTGGGGGGTAGAGGCCTAGAAGTGGTGCCTAGAGATTTTGTGGGGTTTGGTCGGTCAAAGACTTCAAAGTCCTCTTCTGAATCTACCACTTCAATCACTGTGGCCGCTTCTCCCTCTTGTGTTGGATTCGAAGAAGTCGCTTCTTCCTCGGCTATGTGTTGAACGAGCAGTACAACTTGATGAGTACCTTCAAGAGAGGGATCGGTGAGGAACCCAGGTACTGCAACGTTAATTTGGTGCAACCAAGGATCTTTTGCTTTGATGACGTTCTTTGGGGACTGAAAGCTGGTTGAAATCGGCTTGTACCCAAGGATTACGTAGGCAGCACGCAGTTGCCTGTCCATGTGAAGGAAGATCTTGGACTGAAGGATTCTGTTGAGATCTGCTTCGTTGACCAATCTAAAGTTAGGAGCGATATGGTTCTTGACTGCAGAATCTGAAGACCAAAAAACAATTAAAAGAGGGAGAGGAGAATATACACAATAACAAAAAAGAAAAAAAGGATTTAAGATAAAAACTTCTATTATTCGCAGGGGTTGCTTAAGCCTAGAAAACCCCACCTAGTTGCCCATCTCGCGTTGGACAATGTAGGCCATCATGCCATTCATCCAAGACAATTAAGAAGTCTTGGTCTAGGCCTTTGTTGGATTCAGGGAGACATGAAATAAGTCTGACCAAGGGAACCCTAGTTTTGAGGTAATACCCAGTGTCCTTAAGGTGTTGGCAATTATATACCCAGTTAACATCATGGTGGGTAAGGTTCACCCCCATCTTTTGGTTAAGGGCATCAACACTACCTAGTGTCCTAAATAGATTTGGGGAACATTGAGTCGGGCAAAGTCTATGGGCAATTAAAAAAATCCCTACTTACCCTCCCTATAGGGATTTGCATTCCCTCCTCTATAAAAGTTATCATAGGGATCACCATAGCCCCTTCTGGCCTAAGAGCATGCCAATCTCCTAAAAGGCAATGCTGTATGGTAACCTTGAGTGGTATATTATATCAGGTTTTAAAGGCTTCTATGCCCTCGGGAGTATCTACCAAACTAGCGAATCTACCCATCTAGAAGGTAAAAGAAAAAACTGCTAAAGAATAAGGAAAAGAATTGTAGGCCAAGGAAGAACAGGAACCTAAAGTCAATGTATAAACTAAATGGTACTTATAGAGAAGTATGAAATGAGCACCTCGGATCGCTTCTTTGGAGGATTGAAAATTCAAGAAATGGAAGAAATGGACTCCCCGCTTCCTTTATATAAGAAGGCAAAATGAGCAGGAAAGTTCCTGCTCAAATTCCCATGGAGAATATCCACTGTATGATTTTAATTGCACCGTAGAACGTGGGGGACAGAGCGCCGTGTGAAGCAATTAATGGGGCGTCGCAGATGCCGAAGCATTAGGAGCGTGTTCAGAGCAGGTGGAAGACGCTATCACGTGGGAATGTTCACTGAGTGTGTGAAGTTCTAAAGCAAAAATCAAAACCCCATGTTCCTCTGTGGAGAAAAAAAGGCGGTGTTTTGAGGGGCTATTGTGAGGATAAGTTGGCCGAGTAAGTGAGTTGGGCCGTGGGCCATGCCCGAGGACACATAGAAACCCGAGGATGGTCGTAAGATTTATTAAGTTTTGGGATCAACAAGCCGAGGACAAGGAAATATAATATCGAACTGGTGGTAGTTCTCGAGGAGCCAAGCTTCCTTAGGAAAGCATTGTGGAAGGTTGGGACCCAGCCACCTCGGGAATGCTGTACAAAAAGTAATCATTCTTTTGTGGATAAGGTTCAAGGAAGGTAGTCAACAACAAAGGAAGAAATATCTGGGAAGAAGGTTGATACCACCATATTAAATGCTCTGCACCTAACCAACTGGTCGTATTTATGTGGAAATGACACCTGAATAGTGATATCTTAGTTCACAGCTATTCATAAAGCTTCCAGAAGGTTTTGGATGGGACAAGCATCCAAGAGATCATCTAAAAGGTCAACAAGTGGAAGGATGTGATGAAGGATGGAAGGAAAGGAAGGAGGAAGAACACCTTGTATTGAGATAAACTTGATTGAACATAAGAACACCTCATCCTCAGACTTGACCAAGGAGTGTTATTTCTATCAAATTGTGCTTTTTGTCTTCTTGGCATGAATCTAGTCAATCATGGCCCTTACTTAATTTGCTGAGACGTTTTCCTGTAAAATTCATTCTCTAACAAATATATTGTTTTGGGCTTGTTGGGCCATCATCCATTGTTGGTGGGTGGGGTTCTAATTTCTAGTCCTTACAGTGGTAATCCCATATTAAAAGTAGAGAATTAAAAGAGAAATTATATCGATCTAATATTTAAAGTTTGCTCAAGAAAACTTTCTGTTTGAGGATCACTTGGGTGAACATTGAGCAGAGTTCAAGGTTTAATGAAGACTCAAGTGTCATGTAAAGATTGACTGAACTTTCTATTTAAGGTCATTTGAGGTTTGCTTGGCGTTTGGTTGAGCGAAGTTGCTTAAACTTCAGTTTTCGATAGAATTGTGCACACAAGTGAGCCTAAAAAATTTCACTATTACTAACATTTACTGATTGTTGTTAGCTGTATTTAGAGTATCTCACTCTTTATTGGTGACTTTTTAATAATGTCTCTTCATTCTTTATATATGTTATTTTTTCCATATTCAGTAAAAGGATTGAAAAATATAAAGAAATTCTATGAAGTATCCAAAATTGCTATTTGTAAAGCAATTATACTAGTCTAATGTTTATATCTTACTTGAGTGAAAATTCTTTTTGAGGGTCGCTCGGGTGAGTGTAGCTTGAAGATAGAGTAAAGTTCTTGTTTTCAAGATTGCTTTAGAGAGTGTCATGCAAAGATAAACCAAACCTTATTTGGGGTTTTCTTAAGGCCATGTTTGGTAACTGTTTTCGTTTTCTATTTTTGTTTTCTATTTTCAAAATGAAAAACACATTTGGTTAGTTGAAAGGAAAAACACATTTTCCAAATACAAAATTCAAGAAATTTGTTTGGTAGTTATTTTTGAAAAAGTTGAATTTTGTTTTGTTTGATTAATTTTTTTTTAAATTATATTTATTCTAATTCAAAAACACGTTTGCTTTAAAGTATTTAAAATCCTTACACCTAGAGGAATTATAAAATCAAATGTTTTGTATATAACATTCAAGCCTGAAGTTTCATCAGATATGATTTAGGCGCTAAAACAACTCAAGACCTATTTTCAGTTTCCTTCACAATATGGAAATTGGAAATAGTTTTTGATTTTTGACTAAAATAAGTTACCAAACAAGTTTTTTGCCTTACGAAACAGAAAATTGTTTTTGAAAACAGAAAATTGAGGAAAAAAAATGGTTACCAAACATAAGGTTGACTCAAAGTGAAATAGTTCACTTGAACCAAGTTTTTTTTTTTTTTTTTTTTGAGGGGGCACTTGAACAAAGTTAATTGAAACTTTTTTTTTTGGTAGGTAAAATTGTTATTAATAGTCACTGATTGTTATTAATTGTATTTAGAGTGTCATGAGTCATGACTCTTCATTGGTGAAATTTTAGTGCATGTTTAATATTATATGCATGTTTAACCAAAAAAAAAGACATTTTAGTGCTACCTCTTTAACGATGTCTCTTCATTCTCTCTCTCTCTCGCTATATATATATATATTTCTTTCATATTCACTAAAAGGGTTGAAACAAGGAAATTCTGTGAGTTCTCTAGAATTTCTATTGTAAAATCTAGGTGGTGTTGTATCTTGGAGACAATTTCCTCTAACCCGTTAGCAAAATATTCTACAACGACTCAAGGAGGATCTCATGTGCGTCATTCAAAGTAATAATTGAATGATAGACATTGACTCTCCACTCACATGGCTCAAAGTCTCGCTAGTTTCATTTTGGTAAAAAGACGGGATGGGGTTAAAAAATAAATGAAAGAAATTCAAACAAATAAAGAATCCCGTAGACAAATACCATATATATATATTCCATCAGTCTCCTAGAATCAATTTAAATTTATTGAGAAATAGAATTATCTTTCCAAGAAACCCTTGGTTACAGGACCTGTTTATACATAATGACCATGTGATGGTTTGATCGATAGACCAGTAGACCACTACTTTGCTACAGTGTCTGTAACCCCTCCCTATAATCATAGGTTGGTCAATCTATAATCAAAAACAAAAAAATCCTAAGCTCTTCCCTAAGGAGAGTAAAATCAATGCCAACACCACACCTGGAGTTTATATCGTACACTATGTGTGCATCATCCCAGGAAAAGTTCATGGGCATCATTGGAAAAAGAAAATGGTGTATACAGCTCCAATGAGCAAAAAATTCAAAGTTTAAAGGTAGGAATTTCAGATGTAAAGCCTTGTGTGGTCTGGTAAATTAACCGAGACAATAAATTTCTATAAGGATCACTTTCTCTTTTTTCCTTCAAATAAGCAAGGCACCTTCCAACCTCAGACTTGACTTGTAAATATAATTCATGAGCTTTGTCCCTGTCTTTTAATTCCTGCTTCATCCCTTCAGAACATGATTAAAAAATAAGGTTAACAATCACTAGCATCTTCTTACCTCATAAAGAAAAACAAAAAAAACAAAAACTTGCATAAAAAATTTGACCTAATAAAGCTCAAACTTCCAATGACTACAGCTCAAGCAGAGGCACAGGTTACAACGGTCCTAAGATTCAGGTAAGATATAGACAAATTGAAGAATGAGGTTGAAATACAGTACCTACAATGTTTATTTGCTAATGTGGCCCTGCATAACAAACATCCTCTACAATACCATGTATTAGGCTATATACTAGGGTGCATGACTTAGGGATTCATAATAACACATGTTTCATGTTTTTTGGTTGGAAATGATAAGCTATAATCATATCAATGACCACACTGAGATGCCATATCAGTGCAGGTTTAAACAAAATTCCCTAGCAGCGAAGAGAATGGCATGGATAGATATGATTACAACTAGATGATTGTTGCTTGAAATTATTCTTCTTTGGCTGCCTCTAATGAATTGGGTATTTTGCATGATGATCTACCAATTGAATTTGTTTCCAATCCAGGGGATATCTAAGGTGGCCATCAGTCCCTATTAGATGCACCGCAATATTGTAAAGGCATTTTTCAAAGGTGCACTTTCATTTTAAAGAGGCCTTCAAAATTTTTTTATAAAAAATTCTTGCTTAGGCTTAACTTGTTACGGTACTTTATTACTAGCATCAGACATTCAAAGATATTGGTCATCTAACTAATAACCATACCTTCTGTTTCAATGGGTTTGCCGAAGTAAAAATAAAACCGACCAGGAAATTTTGGTAGAATTCCTGGCAAATGTACATCTTGGTTTGCCACCTCCCCAGTAGTATCAGTCCTACAATACAAGATCATGTTAATATTAAAATAAGGAACAGGAAGGAAAAGGCAAAATAAATTTGAGACCAAATTTATGGAAAGAAAAGATCCAATGGAAGTCAATTCCAGAGGAACTTAATATACCTTATATTTCCAGCCTCACTTGTTAGCTTCTCTATTTGATTCTTGAAGTAAGGAATCTTCATTAGGTCATCATAATCAAAAACTACCTATCAGTTGAAGAAACCAATTATTCATTACAGAGAAAACCAGTAAAACCTGGTGAAAAAAATGTGAATCTAAATATAAACTAGCCAGAACAGCAAATAGCAGTAAGGTAGATATGTCAAGTTTAAACTTTTCTTCAAAGCAATTAGCATGTCATACCCTTCTCAAAAGAACTTCCCTATCTCATTGTGTCCAGGGACACTGATAAAAAAGTTCACCTTAATTTACATAGAAAATTATGGGGAGAAATCCTTTGTTCAGCAATTACAGTTCTCTCCACATAACACAAGTAACATTATCGAACAAGGATAAGCATATGCAAGTAAAATTTTAAATTACGATAAATTAATAAGAATATGAATATAGATCCAGGTTTCATTGTTTAGATTTTAGACAATTTGGAAGAAAGAAAGCATCAAGTGATAACCCGTGCAAGTGGTATTCAACTAGCAGCCTAGCCAGCTAGAAACTACAATTCTGTGCTGCATGCAGATATGAAGATATGTATAAATTAATAATTGATGAAAAAAATGTTACAAAGTTCTTTAGCTTACTTCACTTATATCGTCTTCTCCAACAGCACCAAAAGGTATAATTTTGGCTCCAAATCTTGCAGCCATCCTGACAAACTCAGACTGTTCTGGCCATAGTAACTTGTATTCTTCACCCTTAAGTACAAAAGCCAAGCATTTCAAAACTATTAAAGTTGTATATTCTAAAAAAAAAATCTCATTTATGTTGCAATGAAATACACAATCAATACATTAGAAAAATAGTAACCATGTCTGCACATGTCAATGCATATAATTGCATAAATCACTCTAGAGCCTGGAGGAAGAGAAGACAACATTTTGCATGATGAGATCATTTAGCATTTCACCTTAGACTGTAAATTTCTTGAGTATTTTAATAATAAAGGTTAAGGTTGAAGGGGAGTTAATTTTAAGCAATAAGCTATAAATTCAATAATAACCAAAGCATTGTCATTAACTCATCCAAAGGTTTGTGAACCATTTGTTAATTCACCACCTTCTGTTCTAATTTTACTTGAAAAGGCAAGCAAAGTATTGGAATATCTGGGACCGCAAGTTGGTGTGGTAGCAACGGTAACTGCCACCCAACCCAAGCTGCCAGAGTTGCAGCAAATGGAAAGAGGAAAATTCTTATTACTTCTGAAGCCATGATACTGAATTCACCAAAAAAGAAGTAAACTAGAAAGGGAAGAAAAAAACATGATTTAGCCTTCTTGTGTATATAATAGAAGTAAATCATGGTAAAATGTTACCTTCCGATGAAGAGCCTCACGCATGCCTCCTGGATACAGCAGGACATGGGACTTTGAAGACAGAAGCTTGAATAGGTTAGATGCTGAGACAGGAACTGCCCCCATAATTCTGAATGTGTCAAATTGTGACACATCAGGTAACATTTCTCGTGTATTGTCTTTTTTCACAAACATCATTGGATGTGCTATCCCCCTCACAAGGATATTTCTTTCCCGAAAAATATTGGCTACCAAGGGAGCCAATTCAATTCCCAGTAACATGTGATAGCCTACTAGCAAGACTGGGCCCTCTGAAGGTATTCCGGCAAGGCCCCTCACAATCTTCCCATCCTCTAAAGTTGATAGCATAACAGGGCTAGTAAAAGTACCAATCCATCTATGAACATTAAAAGTGTAAGACAGTAATGTCTAAAATGTGTTTTACCACTACCAATCAATCAGAAAACTCTACAAAAAAAAGATGTCTCAGGTTTGTCAGTTTTTTTTTTTTTTTTTTTTTTTTTTTTTGAGAATTCAATAGATTCGTATAACAAACAAGACAGAAATTCTACATACTCTACTAAAGACAGCCAACACCCTTTGGTAACTTTATAACGTTGAAACTAGAGAACAATCAGAAATACCAACTAGCACTCCTATTACAAATTGACACTATAGCATTTGCTTAAACTATAGAAAACACTAGAGGTTTGTCCGGTTTGGTGTAAGCATTCTGAAGTATATGCATATTGATCAATGTGGTATGCTATAATATATATAGTCCACTTTCAAAGCCATTCTCCAATCTAATCTCACAGATGAAATGAAAAATTAAAGCAATTATATCCATCTGTTCTGTTAGCTACCTTTTTATCTAGTTTTAATGCATATTGTTCTATGATAAGTTTTAATGTTTTTAGCAGACAGGATAATACAAACTGTTTTCTCTAACTTACTAGCTGACATGTACTGACACACCCCATGCTCATATGTAAGCTATGCATGGACTAGTCAGGTAGCAAGAGTTTTAACGTGTTATCTCAGAAAGTATCTATTAGAAAATATGACTTACTTGTTGTCTTCCACTACATTTTTGAACTCAGTAGGAGTTGGTAGCATGTAGTCTGAAACATAGTCAAGGTATTTTCCACGGCGATAGAAGCTAGCACCCTTGATGATAGTTACCAAATCAATACCATCTTCCTGCCAAACATGGGCAGAACTTCAAAATGTACCATTAAAATAATACAAGATTCATGTGACATATCTAAAACTCAAAATAATATAATTTGAGAACTGTATGATGTATTTATTTATATGAAAAATTCAGTAATTTTGCACATAATATAAGGTTAAAGCATCTGTTTAAAAATATTAGTTTTATGTCTTGTTCACACAAATGCTGATACAAGATAATCAGCCATAAAACATACATCAAACATACATTTTCAGATAAGAAAACTCCCTGCCCTCTCTTTTTTTCTCCTCATCTCCTGTTAGCATAATAGAAACCTTATTATTTCCTACTGTAAGGAGAGCATTCTAGAACTCAGAATTCATATCTAAGTTTTGTTTGTGTTTCCAAGTAATCGAGTAAGCCAAAATAACAAGGCAAGGTATAAATTCTATTTTATACACTATAAGCTATTCTTTTTATTGCTCCTCACAACAACCCCCCCCCCCCCCCCCCCCCCCCCAAAACCAAAGTCTGAATTCTGCCTGACAACTTCAAACAAGTAATGGAAAATTAAGAAAACATTAGTAATTACTCAATTACTGTTTTCCATTGAACTCTTACAAGCAGGAAAAACCACACACAAATGAGGACACATGTACACACGTACTTACACGCGTGCACACACACGGGGAGAGAGAGAGAGAGAGAGAGAGAGAGAGTCCTACCAAGAAGAGGAAATGACCACTGTTATTGAACTTACGAATCACACATTTTGGAAGTGCATGACATAGTCTTTCACCTTCCTCTTGACTAGGTAGCAACTGATCCCTTCCACTAAAACAACACACAATGAACTCCACCCAATTATCCTTGAATGTACCACAAGATCAAAACAAGAAAAGCACTACAAGTATACATTGCACAACAATGCCTTTATAATAGAAGAGGAAGAATAACAAGTTGAACAACAAAAACTGCTAATTCCACTAGAAAAGAGTTTGTGGAAACTTATAGCCTATATTTAGAAGATGCATATGCCATTTATACAAGATATATGAACTCCAAATGACTGAAGCACCCATCTGCTAAAGAAAACTTATTTTAATACGCTTCACTTAATTCTATAAAGAAATGACTACAAGAAGACCAGTTACTACTAATACACTATTTGAGGAGTGAATTTTCTAAATTGACATAACCAAATGTTGAAGAAAGTTTTTGATTCGGTCAGATGGGACTTTTTTTTTTCGGTGTTGAGGAGTGTTGGCTTCATTGCATTCTATCTCATCATATTTCACATTTTGTTCTGTGATACCAGGGAATCACTGTTAATACCTCAGCTTAACCAGAGGCAAAGAAAGAGTTTCCTTTCCTTGCTAAACATATGTTTGTTATTGTAGTAGTTTTTTTTTTTTTTTTTGGGGGGGGGGGGGGAAGGGGGGGTGCATGTTTGGATCAAATTAATAATAAATAAAAAAAACAAATAAAAGGAGATTTACTTTCCAAATAAGTATTGAACTGGGTTTTCTTATAGAAGAGAATAAGAACCTGCAAAGTATCAACATTTGAGCTTTTACAGCATGCAGGCGTGAATTGGAGAATGCCGAACCTGATTTAAGCATCTGCAGCTTCCAGCGAAGTGTTTCTCTGGGTAAGATATCAGCCAGAACCTGTGAATTCAATCATCAAAATTGACAGAGGAGGAGAAATATTAGTGCAATGAGTGAGGATCGATATAAAAGATTAAGGACATGCCAGCTATTTCTGTGTGAACTCCCAACAGAAGTTGAGAGTAGTCTATATTTTAAAGTCACGTAGAATTGCAAATGATATTAAACTTAGCCAAAGCAGTTCTGTTTGTTACAATTTCAGATGGCTCAGATGAGGGCATCTAATTAAGGCATGTAAATGAAGAGTATCACAATATATTCTGATTACAGTGCTTGATATATTCAATGATGAAATATATTTAGTCTCATAGGAATTTCAATCTCTTCTGGACAATAGTTAAATAATATTCATACTTTAATATAACGCTAGTCTATGAATGTTCTAAAGTTGAACCTTACAGAGAGGTAAGATGAAATTGCATCAAGATCCTGTGATAGCTCTCCAACTGTTTGTTGCAGAGGAAGTCCCTTCACCACACTCTCTATTGCCGTCCTCAAAGGTTGACCTAAATGGATGTACAATTACTGACAGCAAGTAAGGAGATATATATGTATAATATATATACCTACATATATAATACACATTTATTTATTTATGGAAGTATGTGGGTATTAGTCATTAATTTGCAAATTGTACATTTCTCAGCATTAATAATTTTCACCATGCTTTGGATATGGAAAAGAGATACACTAAATCAGTTCCTGAATAGCAGTTTCAATTAGAAAAGAATTTGGATTTCTTATTACAATTTCAATACGTTCATTTGAAAATTGAAATGCAACAGACTGAACCCCATATTACATGCTCTCCAATTTTAAAAGAAAAGAAGTTCAGTCCTAGAATTCCAACAGTTTTGTCAGCAAGCCCTCTACACCTTCATTCAGTTAGGTTATACAGGAACAAAAAGCAGGCAAACATCTTTATTTACATAGGAATGGGGACACGGATAAATGATTTTCCAACCTAGAAATCTGTAATAAGTTCATACAACAAGGGAAAAAGGACTAAAGAAAAAAAAAGAGACCTAGAATATATCATACATAAAAGAATTTGGATTTCTTATTACGGTTTCAATACGTTCATGTGAAAATAGAAATGATACAAACTGAACCCTATATTACAAAATCACATTATGCCTCTTTTATCTTGGCATCACATAGTCAATCACCTAAGATCAATGAGCAAATTCAACAAATCATAACCATTTCCCAAAGGTCATACAGTTGTTCAAGGATCACTAAAAATGTTTCCAGAGTCAACTGTTGGTCACTACAAGCTGAAATTCCAAGTATGACTTGAAAGATTTCAACATAATCAGTCTTCATTAGGGGTTTTGATGGAGGCAACAGAGAGTTTTCCCTTCTGAGGTATGATCAAATTTAAAGCAAGGTGGAGACTTGTGACAAGGCTCGAATAGAATACCTATTATATCTGTTAGCTACAGCTTTGCGTTCTCTTCATACTCGAAAATGATTAATTAGTTGTGTTTGAGTGGTTTTAGGATGCCACATGCCGAAGTCTAGTTAGCTATATGAAAACCCCTTAATTGTTTGGAGAGGTAGTGTAGCAAATAGGGTAGCGATAAAAAACTTCTCTATTCTTTGTTATTTGTGAAAATGAGCTAATTGGGTGTATTTGGGGTTTAAGCTTTGAGAGAGTACCTCTATACTACCTTTGTAATATCCATATTTGCTAGTGAAATTTTCTCCTCATTGTTACCTGTGAATATAGGCCCGATGCTGAACCATGTAAATCCTTGGTGTTCTCTCATATGTGTGGTTGTGATTTTTTCAACATTTTATTCATTTCTATTAAGATCTTTCTCAAATCCATAATAAATTTCACAATCAATATTGTGTCAGAGAGATTTGGGAGGCCCTTTTCCACAACACTTTTGATCACACAAGTTTCTAATCCCAAAGGGAGAAGAAATCTTTCAAGACGAGAGCCTTTCAATTGGCCACACAAGTTCCTACACCCAAGAAGGGTAGGAATCCTTTTCCATCACATGGCTTACTACATATCCAACTGAAAGTGGGCTTTATTCCGCCTACAGGCTGCACCCAAGTGCTGAGAATCGAGCTATTCTTCATAAATCTCCACATTGGTGGAAATCGAGCCACAACCACACATGGCATGCAGATTTGGATGTTGCTCCCAGTCTCCCAAACCCAATAACCTGACTCTATTATTATTTCTTTCTATTTGGTTTGAAAAGAAAAAAGAAAAATGTAGGCCTTATTTTGGTGGTGAATCTTATATGTAATATCACCATGTCATGTTAAATTCATTTTCCTGACATAAAACTTACATATCACATGTCAATACAATACCATTCAATGAATATGAACAGGTTTGTAGGCTATGTTAGCTCCAAATGGAAATGAATATGCATTTCAAGCAACTAGGGAAAAAAAGAGAGGAGGAAACTGGAAAAGCAAACCTGTCATCAAACTCAACATGTTAGGAGGGTTAAAAGGGAGTTGGTCGGGAATGAATTCCAATAATGTCATTAACGGTTGTAGTTGAGATCGGCTAATAGACGTAGCTGCAAAAAGAACATTAATTAGACAATATAAAGAGTAAGAAAACAAGGAAAAAAAATTCAAGTGAATGCCATATACTTTGAAGCTAATATTCTTGAGTGTTAAAGTGACTAAGAGCATGCTTTTTAGAAAGACCGCTCCATAGTCATAGCTCTTTATAATACCTGAGTTGCTCATTTTTATGGGGGGAAAAGCTAAAGTTGAAAGCGATGGTTGTTTCAAAGAAAACTTCTTACCTGGGTTAGCCAAAATTAGCACAAGATCAATATCAGGATTAGAAGCTGCTACAGCCAAAGCAAGGCATCCTCCAAAAGATTCCCCAACAAGATATATAGGTCTATTGGGTGAACGGTTGTTCTCTGACCGAATAGTTTTTTCCACCAGCTTCACCAGGTCTAAACCATGAAAATTTCTGGTAATTAGATTCAAAATAAAAAACAAAGATAAACAGTGAGTATTTTTATGTTCTATTTGTTAGATTTTGATTTTCATAAAATGTCAAATGAGAGAGACAGGTTGGTCTCATTCTCAACCAATCTCTTCATGATACGCCATTAGAATTCCCATAGGACAGCTCAGGCACTATGTTTTGATCTCAATATGAATACCTTAAACTTTAGACTATAGCAACAGTTGATGTTACAGTTCATACCACACTATTTATTACCAATGATACACAGATCCTCAAGTATATTGCATGCAGTAACAAAAGGTACTAAAGAGAGACAGAGGACCTGTAAATGGTGTTCGATCCATGACAGGAATGTGCAAGCACCATGTCTCAAAAATCCTACATCCAAAGGGGA
Organism: Quercus tomentella; assembly: GCA_028535165.1. Classification (NCBI taxonomy): domain Eukaryota; kingdom Viridiplantae; phylum Streptophyta; class Magnoliopsida; order Fagales; family Fagaceae; genus Quercus; species Quercus tomentella. The sequence continues at coordinate 65,697,281 of JAPQVY010000155.1, read as the reverse complement.
AAAAAAACCATAAATTAGGCAGTGTCATATAATTATAAGTTATTAGCTGGTAGCCATTCTTTCTTTCTTTCTTTCTTTCTTCTGTCTTTATATCTCTCTCAATAGCTAGTAGAGAATTCTGTGGATGAAAAGTTGCTTTCAAATTCTCCATTACTTCTATTTGATAACTCAAAGAAAAAAGGATGGTACAAATTGTTCATAGAATTCAAATTGGGGTGAATATTTACTTTCCAATTCTGCGATGATTCTTAATAAGTCCAAGCCCGACACCAAGAATGCCTGTAAAGTTCCAAAGTAAAAATAGTATATAGTGAGTACTATCCTTCATCTAGAAGAATAAGGTGGTAATAATAATAACAATAATAGTAACAATAATACTTGATATGGATACAAAGCTTAATAATAAATTTGAGATGCATACAAAAGTGAGGGTGGCACTAGTTAGTTTAAACTATGTAAAAATACAATTTTGGTTATTACATTTTGGAGTCACTGTCAATATGGTTCCTACATTTTGGTGGTTGTCAATTTCGTACCGTTTAACTCTTGAGCAGAAAATGATATCAAGTTGAAAATAATAGGAACCAAACTAACTACTACCAAAGTGTAGAGATCAAACTAGCAATGACACTAAAATGATATTTTCACCCTTTTTTAATAGAGTTTTAACATATAGTATCCGTTTCTGATGATTGTACTCATTATCATTAGACCAAAACACTAATCAATTTTTGGTGTAGGCATGGATTGAACTCCAAATTTCTTATTAAACCATTAAAGACTTTACCAGTTAAGTTAACTGAAACTCACATATTTTCATCTTTAAACTAAATGGAATTCACCATCTTTTTGGATAAAATAAACTTTAACTAAGCAAATTTGATGAAAGTATATTTGATCTTCTCTAAATGAAATCTAATTAATTTAGGTAAATTCTTTTATACAAATTCTCTAATTTTACTTTTTATTTATTAATTAAACATGTGACATATATTTGCATACTTTTTGGTCGATTTTTCTCATGCATTACTATTAATACTAGTTTATTATAATTCCAAATAATTATTTGAATAAAAAATTTTAATCTTGAAATAAATATCAAAGAGGAAAAGATTTTATTTTCTTATTTTTTGGTCATTTGAAAGACTATCAAAACAGAAAAAAGATCCTAAATTTGGAATCTTAAAAATAAAATAAAAAATGTGCTTGTATACTTTTTAGCTAGGAAGCACTTGCAAGGATACGAGTACAGGTGCGGTGCAGTTACACGGTAATTTTTGAAAAAATAGGACAAGTGCGACGGGATACGTTTATTAATTAATTATTAAATATTTTTTTATTTTTTTCCTAAAAAATTTATTTACATTTTCCATATATATATATATATATATTCTATATATATATAATTAATAAAAAATGTCATTACTCATTGCTATTCTTAAGCCAAATCATATAAATTGATGAATGTAATATCAAGTGGGTGAGTAAAAAAAATTAAATAAGAAGTGGTAAATGATACAGAAAGATGGTCACATGGTGAGTTAAAAATGATTAAAAAAAATTAGAAACTTGTGGGTGGAAACCCAAAACTCAAAATTTAAAAAGCCAACCTATTCTGCCGTTGGGACTAAAAAAAGCTAGCTAGTCATTATGTTTTTTAGGAGAAATTATAAGGTCTTCATGGTGGACCACATCATTTTTGCCTAGTGGTCTATCATTTTACTAAAAAACTCCTAGTTGTTTAAAATTTTGTTGACTCAATTTATGATAAAAATAAAAGTAAAAGATAAAAATATTTAAACGCCATTTGTTTAAAAAAAATTTACATTTTTCACATCAAGATATTATTATAATAAAATCGTTTAGCCTTGAATAACTACCAGATCTTATCAACATCTCCTAAAAAATATTAGATGTGATATCTAGCTTCGGCGCCATCTACAAATATTAAGGATGTAAATTATATTTACAGGCTCTAGTCCCAAATAGTGGCAGACACTTTTTGACAAAAGATTAGAAAAGTAAAAATAAAACTGAAATGACAGCGTCAAAGGAAAAGCATACCTTCATCAGCCATTGAGGCATTGACAAAAGCATACCTCCATCAGCCATTTGAGTGTCTATCGGTGCAATGCAGTAAGAACAAAGAATTAAAAAACTGTGTTTTGTTATGAACTAATGATAAAATGAAACACAATTATTTCAAAAAATTGTGTTTTGTTTTCACCCACACGTATTTCAAAAAATTCCAAAAAACTCTAAACAACAATTCTTAAACTCACTCACTAAACGGGTCCTTTACACTACTCTCTTTTAATTTTTTTATAATAGATTGCATTTAAATTTTTTTCTCTTTTGCTTTTATTTTTATCATAAACTAAGAGCACATTTGGTAGACTATAATAGACACTGTAATGTAATAGATATTCCTATGGCATAACTATTCAGTTGTTTGGTTATGTTTTTATTACAATGAATAATTATTCCTTATGAATAACTATTCTTCAAAATGAGGAATAACAATTCTTTATCAAAAGTACTGAATATCTATTCTTTCACCTTATATAATAACTTTTTAAAAAAAATTCCTAAAAAGCTGTTAGTTGCCACATTTTCAAAAGAAAAGAAAATAAATTTTCCTTGTTGTTAATTATTAGCTCTATTTAAAATAAGTGTATTTTAGGAAATTTGACTTAAAAATGATTTAATTACACTTTCTTTATATACTTTACTAAATTGTGGATGCATATTCAGGATTCTATTCCTAAATGGTCACCAAATTAATAAATAATAATATTTATTACATTCCAACTTGATGTATTCCTTGTAATACTTATTCCTATTCCTATATAATAATCATTACAGTGTACCAAACGTATCCTAAGGGTACGTTTGGTACGCTGTAATAACTCTTGTAATGGAATAGTTATTCATATGTAATATCAATTCGATTCTTTGGTTGCATCTTTAATATATGGATTAGTTATTACATTAGAATAGCTATTCTTTAAATTGAAGAATAACTATTCCTCTTTAAAATAGATGTAATAGTTATTCCTTAATGCATATAATAGGTTTTAAAATTAATATATTTCCAAAAATATAAAGTTTCCTTATACATCATCTTATACAAGTTTTCAATATGTAACAACTAAATTTATGAATAGTAATAGTTATTCATTTACAATATTTTCTATTCCCAATAATAAAAATTACTATTCCTAATGTAATCTATGTGTACCAAATGTATCCTAAGTCAACAAATTTTTAAACAGATGAGAATCTTTTAATGGAATAATGAAGCATTAGGCAAAAGTGACGTGATCTACCATGAAAATATTATAATTTCTCGTTTTTCAGGCCTTCCAAGATTCTATTAACTTTTTCTCTGTACACACGTCTTCCCAGTTCCCACTTCACATTTTCACTCTTCACTTTTCAAATCTCTAAACTCACACTCTCTCTCTCCGTTCAAGCTTTCAACCTCTTTCTCTCTGTGTTCAAGGCTTCAACCCAGTTTGCAAATGTCTAGGAATCAATGGTGCCACCACCGACCAAAACTTCTGCCCCACAAAACAAAAAGGTGCCTTTCAGGCTTTTAAAATAAAAAATAAAAAATTGTGTGGGACGCACCTGCAGCCATTTCCAGGCCGCACCACGCGTCGGACATGAATACGGCTACCATTTAGCCGAACCCGTGCTTCCCAGTTTTTTAGCAACTTATTTAGTTTGTTTTTATTTGCAGTCTTTTAAATCTCACACTTTTATGTATACTGTTGTCCAAATAAGAAAATCAGCAGATCTAAACCAACAGTAAGTAGGAAAGTAACTGATTGGAGGAAAAAAAATCATTTCATTAATTAATAATTTTTTTTTGGGAATAGGGTCATTTTTATTATATTCTTAATGAGACATCCCAAATTGATCCATTAAGTCATGTATAGGTATTATTTAAATAGAAAAAATTAGGTGTTCTGGGAGTAATGCTACCTCCTCTCACATGAGGAGGCGGCCCCACACGTAAGTCCTATCATGGGGCCCACCCCTCATGTGATAAGAGGGAGCATTGTTCCCAAAGCATGTAAGAATTACTCTATTTAAATTATATTAATCACAATTGATATTCTTTAAACATTTTAAATTAATGATTCTTTTGTTAAATAAATTAAAGATTACATATTAGAGTATAAAAATAGTTTTAGAATACATAAAAGAGAAATGCTAAATGCATAATATTTTTACAATAAATCCTTGGTGATCGGCTATGATGAGCAAAAAACTAATTTCAATGGTGGACTTAGATTAGAACTAGTAACAACATGCTACTTATAATTTGTTGTGAATTATTGTAAAAATATTGTGAACATAACATTACTTATCATAAAATGTATAAAAATCAACTAATTTTCGATAGATTAAATAATAAATATCATTTTTATATGTCCTTAACATACATAGTGTAATATAAGAGAAATATAATAATGGAAAAAATTCTTTTGGACTCAGTTTTCTTTTGTTTAAGGATGACAAAGTGGAATATGCTCCAAAGAATAAACCATAAAAATTTAAAGGAAAAAAATGGACAAAATTTAACTACAAAATTGATTGTAGTCTAAAGGCTACAACCTTACTTAATAAAATGAATATTATTACATTTTTGAAAATTTAACTGTTAAATTTCGTGTTCTTTGTGTTTTTAATACACATGTTAAATTTTATGTCAATTGGATATTATTTACTATATGATCTATAAACTTATATTTTATGCATAATTTTATATTACAAAAACTTGTAATTTAAACAATTTATTGATAACATATAAAACAATTTAAACAATAAGGTTGAAGCTTGTTTTTGGAAATGGAAAGGAGTTTTACTAAATAGATTTACTTGTAAATTTCTATCAACATATGCTCTAAATGTTCCTAAAATTAATGAGTTATATATATGACAAAAAGGTGAATACTAAATAGTAAAAGAAAAAAAAAATGAGACATTAATATTTCAAATGAGTGTTTGTACAATTTTTTTCTTTAATATGAATATATATATATATATATATATATATATATAATTTTGTTTAGTAGGTCTTGCTTAGAAAAACATTTTCCACTTAAAAAAAAATTAAAAAAAAAAAAAAAACAAAAACAAAACAAAACTAGTTTTTAATCTATTGGACTTATTTTTTGTTGACTTGCATTTTGCGATGGAAAATGTTAAAGGTGAAACTGAATTCTAAATGGTATAAAAAAAAATAAAAAAAATAAAAAAGGAGACATTAATATTTCAAACGAGTGTTTGACACAATTTTTTTCTTTAATATGAATATATATATATATATATATATATATATATATATATTTATATATATATAAGTTTGTTTAGGAGGTCTTGCTTACGTTTTCCACTTAAAAACAAAAACCAATTTTTAATTTATTGGACTTTTTTTTGTTGACTTGCATTTTGCGATGGAAAATGTTAAAGGTGCTATAAGTTTTATTACATAAAATTTACAAACGGATATAACAATATATGTGATTCTTGGACTTCAACCATCTAATAAATAAATGTTTAAAATATATTTTGGTGATTAATATCACATCAATTTTTAATCTCCATGTAGTAAAATTCGTAAATATCCATAGCATTTCTCTTTTGTGGTACCAAAAGAGAATGCGATCAAAACAGAATGTTAATTGGTATCTTAAAAGAGAACGGAAGGTTTACCAATTTAAAGTTTTAAACAACAGATGGTAACAATTAGGATAAAATGGGCATTTGGCTAAAGAGTTGCGGTCCAAAATAAATTATAAGAATTTAGGCATAGTATGTATGCATGTGTATATCTTCGTTCACGCCCACTAAAGTTGAGAGGATTACATTCTCCAAAAAAAAATGGTTGAGAGGATTATGACTCATGACCCAATACTATTATATATAGTAGGAACATAGTATATAAAACAATTACTCATTCATCAAATTTTAAAGGGTTTTACTAATTAGGGCATAGGTTAGTAATCTATTTTAGGAAAATTTTTATTGGAAATTGAAACAGGAGTCAAATTTTTTTAACAACTTTTTCAATTCCCGATAAAAATTTTCCTAAAATAGATTGTTAATGTATACTCTAATGTACCCAATTTTAAATTTTTTTTTGGATTCCAACAATAAATTTTTTATTGGGCAAGAATTTGCTGCATACAAGTTGCAGCAAATCCTTGCCCGTAGTATAAACGTCCAACCGCACTGTGGCAATCAAGTCAATTAGTCATTGCACAGGTCACTCATATGTATTGGTCCCTGAGTAATTTTGGTGCCACACCCAATTACACAACTTTGCCCACAACTCGTCCATATGGTGAGTTGTGGTTGGTGGAGCACCATCACTTTCCACCAACCACAACTCGCCACATGAGCAAGTTGTGAGTAAAGTTGGGTAATTGGGTGTGGCACCAGAATTTTTCATTGGTCCCTATGTCATATGTAAGTTAATTAATATGCAAAGGTTGCAACTAATAGCATTGACATTTTTTTCTTATTATAAATTTTGGTTCTATGTCAAGAATATTATAAATAGCAATTCTTTAATAGGTGATATTGTTTTTAATTTTTTTTCCTATCTTGAGAGGAAAAGGTGGAGTTACTTATTGAATTCCAAACATGGAACCTGTAGGGACTAGGCCCAAAATAATGTATTGGGCCTTGGGCCTTGTCTGAGGACATTGACAAGTCCGAGGGGGAGTAAATAGTTATTAAGGAATTCCCAGTAAAAATCTGATAAGCGGGAGATGAATGGAAGGTGATCTAAGGAGAAATCCCTTCTCGGATACGACGAATGTAGTCCAAGTGTGTACTCTAGTAATAGAAATGTGCCCCATGACATGCGAGAGGGAAGGAAACTCAAAATATTTAGGGAAAAGCTGCTACCATTGCATTAAATGCATTACAGCTACTTTTCTAGCCGCATTTATGTGGAGAAGACCTCTGAAAAGTGCTGCATTGGCTACCACAACTCACAGAAGGCTGAAAGGAGTGTCTGATGGGACGGTCATTCAAGTAGGGACTGAGATGATCAACAAGTGTAGGATCAGGATGATCAGAAAGGAGCTATATAATGTGGGAGACCCCCCATGAGAAGAGGATCGAAAAAATAGAGAGAGAAAATATTATAGCAATCTAAATCACTCTGATACCCAAGAGTGATTATTATTTACAGGTCTAACCTCCTTGGACTGAAAATCTCTTGATATCAGTATCCTTTGTGTTTGATCGTTATTCAATTCAATATTAACCGTTGCCCAACTCATTAGGACCTAGTTCTTTGACCCATTCTCTACAAATTTATTGTATTGGACTCATTGAGCCATCATTCTCAAAAAAAAAAAAAAAAAAGACTCATTGAGCCAAGACTCCATACATTTTGGGCTTGAGCTGCAAATTGTGACCCTACAGAACCCATCACAAAGAAATGCGCACCCCGATCTTTGACCAAACCAACCGGATTCCTCAAAGATCTGTTTTTTTTATGTCAGACTCATTGCCCTTTGTTTTAATACTTTTTTTTATAATAAATAAGGAATTTTAATTATTTTTGAAACTACCAAATATAAAAGACTACAAAGTATAAACTACATATCACTACATCCAACTCTAACCCAAATTTATATAAAATATAAAAATAAATATATTGAAAAAATATAATTTCATTTAGGATAAGCGACAATGAAAAAAAAAAACACTTTTTATTATTGGCATATTAATATCAAGAATATCACTAAAATCTTCACAATTCCTCTTATGTTTTGTTTTTTAGTAGATAAGATGTATATAAGAAGGTAGTATTACATTATATCGATTAGTATACGTACATAATAAATTTTCTTTTTCTCGTATATGAGAGAGTGCATTTTACATTCACAAGTAAGGTGCATTAAAAATTGTACAAAAAGTGAATGTAAAAATATAGAAAGGAAAAAAAATAAAAATAAAGTAAAAGACCATCCCCACTCCCCACCTATCTCTTGTAAGAGATGCTATTACATGTATGCACCCTCTCACGTGAAGCAAACCCTACACTTCTAAGATCAATCTCCATATGAGAGAGTGAATACATTATCGATATTCCCCTCTTGTAGACATGAGTAATCCAATTGTCACCCGAGTCACCCATACCGTCCCAACCACGCAAAAGTTTATGATCAAATAATGATTCTTGGAAAATATTTTCCTTAGAAAGAAAAAGTAATACTGTTCCACAGTAAACCAATGATGGCAAAGCGAATTGCCTACAAAATAAGTCCGTGGACACCGAAAAGGCACCAAAAATTTTACAAACTTTCTCTTTATCTTTGTACTGAGATGGGCCCAACTGACATGAGTGGGAGGCATTACGAGGGTTTTTAAATATTTTTCATCAAATTATTGCTTAGTGATTACCAAAAGGTCCTAAACCAAAAGCAGGGACAGAAAATCTACTGAAAGGAAAATCATATAAATAATATTAAAAAAAAAAACGAATATTCAATATCACATCGTCAAAATAATTTTTTATAAATGGGTGCCTGTTATAACATTAACGTGTACAGTTTAGTTTTTGTGGAAATGTTTATTTATTTATTTACTTAAAATTAATAAAAATCAATTATATACACAAACAAATAAGTTAAAACAAAAGCTCCAGACAATAGCTTATTAGTTGAGACAAAAATAATCAAATTTTACGACAAAATAGAGAAAATGGCAATGTTTTGAGTCACATACCCCGATATGCATGTCTACCGACTATTTTATTGAGATTCTCAAAAAATATATATATATTTTTTTATTGTGTCCTATTAGTTCATTTCATTAAATGTGACATAAAAAGAAATAATAAGCGATAATATCAATCTCATTCAGTCATAAAAGCAAATATGGAAAGAACGAAAGAGTGAGAGAGAGAGAGAGAGGATATGTACTGACCAGGCAAAAAGAGAAGCAGAGGAGAGTTCTTCAACGGAGGACCACACTCTAAGGGCGTGAACCACCGAGGCGGACCACCGTCCGATCTCCTTATCAACTGCTTTGACCGCTCAAAGTATTCCTTCAACACCCTCCCATTCTGCTCCACCTCATCATCACTTGCCGCTACTCCTGCCTCTCCTAATTCCTCACTTTTCTCCGATAAACGACGCGTCGGAGTCGGAGTCGCTGTCGGCGTTGGCGTTGGCGTTTGCGTTTGCTCGGTGGAAACAGCGAGTCGCCGAAAGGAAATCGGATTTGACTTGCTAAACTTCCCGATCGACGGCGTAAAATCCCGGCGGATTACCGGCGATAAACTGGCGGGAAAAAAGGAAACTCCGGTGACCGCCATGGCTAGGCTAGTAAAACTCTCTGCTGCTGCTGCACGGAAACAGTACAGAGAGAGAGAGAGAGCAGTACTAGCTAAGCTTGCGGTAGAGATCTAAAAACGCCTCTCAAAATCTGAGAGAGAATTAAAAAAACAAAGATACTATGCAAATAATAAATAATGAATTATTATTATTATATAGATAGATGTAATAGTGACAGGAACAGCCTGAGCTGTGCCTAATAGTCAGCGGTAAGAGCATTCACAATAATTCGCCCAATATCTTAACGACTTAACTTTTATTTTCCTATATAACATATTAAAATAATATATCTCATACCATACGTTAAGATAGTGAGAACTGAGTGAGGAGCGGAGTGAGACAAGTCAGTGGTACTTTCGGGATGACCCAGGCCAGCCGACCTGATTTTTTCTAGAAATGTGAGAGACAGGTGCGTTCTGATTGGGCGTTTAGCGGAACGTTTCTTTTTTATTTGTTTGTTTGTTTGTTTTTGTGCGTAAGAGCATTCATAGTAGTGAAGGCAAAATTTTAGCTATTTAGCTACACAAAAAGTTACGTTATTTATTTTACTTACACACATGCTGCAACAGTGGATCTATTTTAGCTTTCAACACAATAAAATAATATACACATCACAATAAAATAATATAACCACTATAATAAAATAATATATCCTACAACCCAAAAAAAAACAACCACAGCACCAACTACAGGTTCACAACCACTCTACCATCACCCACACCCACAACCACCACCAACACCAGTCCACAGCAGGAAGAAAAAAAAAAAAAAAAAAAAAAAAACCCAAATCTCCAGTGAAATTCGACCACGCCGGTGGGTATTTCGACGACAGGTATGGAGGGTTTGGTCGGAGCCGGTCCGATTTGGGGTCCGATCCGTATGGGAAGCGATCGGAGGAGTCTTCGCGCTACGATTTGATTCGCGATGACGGTGCGTATGCGTATGAAGGTGGCAAGGTGGAGCCGTACGAGGCTCGGGGCACCGCGCCAAAGTCTTCGACGTGGGCGCCCACGTTCGACGACTATGGGAGGTCGATCGGTTTCGGTTCCGGAAAGGATTCGACGGTGACTTCGAATTCGAGCAAGATCGTGAGGGCTGTCCCCAAGGCCGAAACTCAACAAGACGTGAAGAGTGGGGTCCAGAAGTTTCGGGTCAAGTTGCTGCCGGAGAGTCTTGGTTAGAACACCATGGATGTTCTCTGCCAGGTACGACGATGAGCTTCAGTGAATGAGAGAGAAGGAATGAGAGTGAATGAGAGAGAGGGAATGAAAGAATGAATAAAAAAAGAAGGGGCTGGAATAAAAAATTACTTCTTCTTTTTTGCTCCAAGCTACAGTGCACATCTATCTATAGATGTGCACTGTAGCAATTCATCTAAATTTTTTAACAATGGCTCCATTGCTGTAGGGGTTTTTTTGTGTTTGTGGAGCTAAAATTTAGCATTATAACATTATACCACCATTACTGCAAATGCTCTAACTACTCCATTTAACGGACGGTTGCTTCCCACGCTTCCCATACTTTTTTGTAATTTCTTATAATAGAGAAAAACAAAATTATATTTTAAAGATGTAATTATACCTCTCTCTCTCTCTCTCTCTTTAGAAATTTGAAAAAACGACACTCCATCCTAAATTTAAAGAAAAATATATATTTTTTCCATTGAAAATATTGTGTGCTAACCTGTCCTTTGTTTAAAGGGAGATTTCAAAAATTATCCTCTATTTCAGAATTAAAATTTTTTGTTTTAAAATTTTAATTAAAGTACATTTAAAAAAATATTGTAAGGACTAAAAATGTGTTGGTCCCAAAACTGGATTGGGCTCAAACGTTGACGGTCCACACAATAAATTTGTAGAGAGCGGGCTGAAAAGCTAGGCCTTAGCAGGCGGGCAATTGTTAGTCATGGTGGTCACGGCGGTTGCGCAGAGATGAATATGAGCTTATTCAAGGAGATTTTCTCTTTGACGCAGTTTGGGTGACTCCTACTCTTTGGCTTCGGGGGAGTCCCCGCCTTTATGGATTGTCTTTTCCTCCTTTTATACTAGCTTCTACCCTCTCTTGAATATCCACGTGTAGGTTGAGATTCATAGGGTTGATACTTGTCCCATCAGCCCATACCCAAAGTGGTTGGGAATGGTCGTAAAGGCTGAAAAGTATGGCTCTGTCAGGTGTAGAGTACTTAATTGCAGTAATGACAGCTTTTCCTTTGTTCTTTGTCGTTCTAGTACTTTTCCTGTTCGGTGGAATGACCCAGGGTGTCATCATCAGGACCGAGTCGCTCCCTTTGTCCTCGGCTATAGTTATGGTCGAGGATGGCCCTTCCTTTGGCCGAGGAAGATCCTTCCTCGGATAGGGCCTTGGGCCCAACGCGAACATTGACATGGGCCTCTCGGTTTTATACCCCCCACAAATATTTAGTATGAATTTTTCTTATTATTATTTTTTTCTTTTTTCAACAAGTTATGAAGAGATTTGTCATTGTAACAGTTCTGCTACTTGATAAATTTTGTATTTTTATTCTAAATTTATCAGTTTTTTTTTTTTTTTATAAACCATGATTAAACTTTTATAAAGCAATTGTTATAAAAATTTAGAATATTTTGTTACTAATATAGACAAAAGGGGGTAGTGTTAATTTCTTCAAATCTCAAGAGAGAGGAGTGTTTTTTCCCTTCAAGTTTGGTAGAGAATGTCATTCCCCCAAACCTCAAAAGAGATGAGTGTAATTCTCCTTATTTTAAATATAAAAAGAGTGATGTTAGAACCACATATGTTATCATACATTCTTTACACAATTATCTTAAATGGTAGATTGTGATTGATTATCTATCATTTTCACATTGACTCACATCTTTTCTCTGACACTCACCACCTGTGACTTGGTAAGTTGACATATAATTGAGATGTATAATAAAATTGGTGTTAGTGGTAGACTAGATGAATTTGATGTTCAACAAGAGTCACAAATTTTCCAACTTTTGAAATAGTAAATTGTTAATGCAAAAAACAAATTGATTTCAATGGTAGATCATGTGATAATTATTAATAGAACGTCAATCCAAATTGTAAGGGCACGATTCTGTTGAGGCCCAATAAGGATGTTGGGCTCGCACATGGAAGATCCCTCACAATATGATTTGTAGAGAGTGGGCTTGAAAAGCTAGCCGTTGGGCACGGGGCGATATTCCGGCCTTGATTTTAGAGGAATTCATGTAGAAAGAGGAGTTGGGTTTGAACATTTAAGCCCTATAGTGTCGCATCCCATGGGGTTGGACTCCTCGGACTTGATCCGAGGAGCATTAAGGTCCTACTCCGGTTCCCCAACGGTGGGTCTTTTTTCTCTGATCTGCATGAGTTGTCTCGATGTTTTTCCCCATGGAGTCTCTTCCCGAGGTGGGATGGAGAGAGCCCCCCTATCCTTGGCTCACTTACTTTTCTTTTATATTAGCCTGCGTTCGCTGTCCTTCGTCCACGTGTAGGGTCAACCTTTACAAGACTGATATTTGTCCCATCAGTCTAATCCCAGAATTATTGGGGATGGTTGATAAAGCCGAAGAATACGGCTCTGTCAGGTGCAGAGTCTTATCTGGGAAGGGTAGTAAGGATAACTTCCCCCAAGATATTTTAGATCTCCTTACAAATTTCTTCCTATATCTCTTCTTTACCCCTCTTCTCAATGGAGCTTTGGGTCTGCCGAGGACTAGACTGTCCTCGGCTGCGTCTCCGGGCCATTTTTGCCTTATATTTTTGAGCTCGGGCCATCACCTTTTTCGGCTTGGGCCTTTGGACTCCCCATGAGCAAGTGGGCCTGGCCCATAAATTATTGGGCCCCACACAAATCTTTTGTAAAATTTTTTTTTTGTAACATTACTCATATGATGTTAATCCAATCACAAGATTGTATATCAATAATAGTAAAAGTATTATATTAAAAATGTTATATTCTTAGTATTATTCTATTCTTTTTTATTATCGTGAGATTTTTTTAATATTTTATATTGTAGGTGTGATAGGCCCAATAGTATATATCTATATATGTGTTGGGCGGGGGGCCCAATCCGAGGACAGCTAGTAGTCCGAAGACGGGTAAACGCTGTCATGAGAGTTCGTGTTAGTGAATGAAGAGGTGAGGTTTGGTCATAAGAGTCCAAGAAGGTGGTCTGAGGAGGAATGCTTCCTCGCCTGAGCAAAGCAGAGGTCCAAAGGTGTGGTTTGCCATCCAGGGCAACGTTCCGGGAGATTCTATTAATAAAGATACACATCATGAAAGCACATGACAGAGGGAAGCCATAAAATATCTAAGAGAAAGCTGCTACCACCGCATTGAATGCTCTGTAGCTAACTTTCTAGCCGCATTAATGATGAAGTGATACCTGAACAGTAATTTTCAGCCTTACAACTGCTCCCAAAAACTTTAGGAAGGTGCTGATTGGACAAAAATCAACACCAGCGATCTAATCTACACGTGGAGGGTGGAGATGAAAGAAAGAAAATAGTATAAAATAGAAAGAAGACCCTGAGGGAAAGGGATCGGGAATTAAGAGAAAAACATGATAGGAACAAGAACTGGCTTGTAACCAAATTCAAAAGAGATATATACAAGAACTGATCTCCTCGGATTGTGCCGAGGACGATTTTCATTGGATAAAACCAGTCTATCTTTACTTTTTTGTCATCTGGATCCATTATAACTGTTACCCAACTCATTAGAGCTTAGTTTTATAACTCACTCCCTACAAATTCATTGTATTGGGCTCTTTGAGCCTAAATCCTTTTACCTTTTGGGCTTAGGAACCAAATTGTGACCTTACGTATATTATTTAGTACGTTAAGTATCTTCTTCAAACAAATATATGAGTAAAAATTTAAATTTAATGTTAATTTTACTATAACATTAAAAAAAAAAAATCTAATAATATGTAAATATTATACAAATATAAGGAAATGTATAGAGTATTTTGTATTTTTTATTAAGTAATGTTATAAATACAACAATTTTTAAGAGGTTTAACTATAGTATATTTTCCGTTGAATAATAAAAGCATACATTTTTTACAAAAGACCTCAAGATTCAAACCCTCCAACCCCATCTATCTGATTATTAAAATAAATAATAAAGGAACACGTCTATCTTCTTTTTTTTTTTTTTTTGAGAAGGAGGAACAATCTTATTGAAATGTACATTATGTTTGTCTTTTCCTTGGTTAAAAACTTAAAGCTTGATTCAAATTTTTATCAAGCATAAAAAATTAAGAAAGAAATTCAAAAAAAAAAAAAAAATCAATGATAAGGAAGACATTCATGGTTTTTCATCGTGAATACTTATCATAAAGTGATTGATTTCTTTATATGTGTGGGGCCCAATAATTTATGGGCCAGGCCCACTTGCTCGTGGGGAGTCCAAAGGCCCAAGCCGAAAAAGGTGATGGCCCGAGCTCAAAAATATAAGGCAAGAATGGCCCGGAGACGCAGCCGAGGACAGTCTAGTCCTCGGCAGACCCAAAGCTCCAATGAGAAGAGGGGTAAAGAAGAGATATAGGAACAAATTTGTAAGGAGATCTAAAATATCTTGGGGGAAGTTATCCTTACTACCCTTCCCAGATAAGACTGTGCACCTGACAGAGCCGTATTCTTCAGATTTATCAACCATCCCCAACAATTCTGGGATTGGACTGATGGGACAAATGTCAGTCTTGTAAAGGTTGACCCTACACGTGGACGAAGGACAGTGAACGCAGGATGGTATAAAAGAAGAAGTAAGTGAATCTGTTAGGGAGAGGTCTCCATCCGACTTCAGGAAGGGACTCCATGGGGGAAAACACCGAAACAACTTATGCAGATCAGAGAAAAAAGGTCCACCGTTGGGGAACCGGAGTAGGACCTTATTGCTCCTCGGATCAAGTCCGAGGAGTTCAACCCCATGGGATGCGACACTATAGGGCTTAAATATTCAAAGCCCAACTCCTCTTTCTATATGAATTCCTCTAAAACCCAGACCGGAATATCGCCCCGTGCTCAACGGCTAGCTTTTCAAGCCCACTCTCTACAAATCATATTGTGAGGGATCTTTCATGTGCGAGCCCAACATCCTTATTGGGCCTCAACAGAATCGTGTCCTTACAATTGGCGCCGTCTGTGGGAAAGCTTGCGCGTTGGCGCAGGTGGCGGTAGAGTCAACTCTCTAGCAAGCAGAGGTTCGCAGATTTTCCTCCGTCTCCAGCGACACGCAGTTGTTGCCTTGACATAAACTTCTGCTAGGGGCTGCGCCTCGCAGTGACAACGGCGCGGACAACACTAGGGGCTTCTGGCCTCAAGCCGGCTTTCCCCGCCCTGGTCTAGGGGCTTACGTTCGAAAATAAATAAATAAAAAAGAAAAGGAAAAATTACAAGTTTTGGACAGAACCAAGGCCTTGCATGGTCCTCGGACTCAAGCCTATGGGGAAACCAAGTACATAAAAGAAAAATTGCAAGTTTTGGACAGAACCAAGGCCTTGCATGGTCCTCGGACTCAAGCCTATGGGGAAACCAAGTACATAAAAGAAAAATTACAAGTTTTGGACAGAACCAAGGCCTTGCATGGTCCTCGGACTCAAGCCTATGGGGAAACCAAGTACATAAAAGAAAAATTGCAAATTTTGGACAGAACCAAGGCCTTGCATGGTCCTCGGACTCAAGCCTATGGGGAAACCAAGTACATAAAAGAAAAATTGCAAGTTTTGGACAGAACCAAGGCCTTGCATGGTCCTCGGACTCAAGCCTATGGGGAAACCAAGTACATAAAAGAAAAATTACAAGTTTTGGACAGAACCAAGGCCTTGCATGGTCCTCGGACTCAAGCCTATGGGGAAACCAAGTACACACAAGAAAAATTACAAGTTTTGGACAGAACCAAGGCCTTGTATGGTCCTCGGACTCAAGCCTATGGGGAAACCAACTACCTAGAAGAGCCCACAGGAGGTTTGGGCACGACCTGGACGTTACCTGAACCATAGAATCTATCCGAGGAGAATTCCCCGTTGATAATCAGGCTAACCCCTAAACTACATGGATTCCCCGATCTATCCTCAGATCCTCAACACCTAGAGGATTGATGCCGTATAAGACAATGTGTTGCCAAAAACACACAGTCGAAGTCCCTCACTGCTCGGCTACCCTCTCGGGCGAATTATTTAGAGCTTATCGTTCTCGGATGATCGCCTTGCATGCATTATGAAGCACTCGGCCATTATCCCAGTTAGTTTTATGAGTTTTAATTCGCTGGGAATTATCATTATCATGCTTGTTAATGTCGGTAAACTAGAATTAGTGGGTTTCTGTTTCAAGGTTTCCTGCTCTAAGTATCAACAAAAGAAAGCACACATGTAGCATCCCATGCACAAAATAATTGTTACAGAAAGGAAAAATATTTAAAAAGAAGTAAATTCATTTTCTATTAAGACAAAGAAACAGTACAGCGTACATTGAAAAGCTGAAATAAGCTTATCCTAAAGCTAACTACATGAGTGAAAAGAAAAATACAAGAGAATGAAGGTAAAGCCGAAGAAGAAGCACAGATGAGAGGTTGGCTACTGCTTCAAGACCCTGTTCTTCCTCACTGCTTTTGCATGCCCATAACTCAGGCAGCAAAATAACCCAGCTTGGGGCCTGCACCGCTGAAGGAAAGGTGCAGGGAGCCGGAAGTTGAGGAGCCTTCACCAAAAATTTGTCTGCAACAAGGCAGAAGCGCTGATGGCGGAGAATCTTTCTTCTGACACACCAAAATTCTGGCATGAACAGAACCTGCTTCGGATTTTGACTAAAAGAAGGAGAAACGCCCTTTCCCCTCTGTCGAAACAGAATATTCCCTTAAATTTATGCCTCCTTTGCCCGTACCTCACTATTTTGAGTCTCAGGAGGACACGGCGCCTTTGTGGCGGAGAGAGTTCTTTTTCCCCAACCCTCGCCTCAAACATGATATACTAAGGGAGGAAACTGAAGGATTTGTGCGAAGGTAAAGCAATTTTCTCTCCTATTTATTTAAAAGATAAGGTGGTGGCATTTAATTCACGCAGCGTCCCAAGGAACGCTACAGACAAAATGTCTCCGGCTCGAATTTCCAATGCCGTCTGCAACCCTGAGATTAAAGGAGCCTCGTGAAGGCGCACCTCGAACACTGGGACGCCAAAAAGTACCGCGTGACCTAAGACTATGGAAATACCCCCTAATTTATGGGCCCAGTAAATTCGTGGCCCAGGCCCGTTCAGCATAGGGGCCCAGGGACAGAACCAAGGCCTTGCATGGTCCTCGGATTCAAGCCTATGGGGAAACCAAGTACAAAAAAAGAAAAACATTACAAGTTTTGGACAGAACCAAGGTCTTGCATGGTCCTCGGACTCAAGCCTATAGGGAAACCAAGTACAAAAAAAGAAAAACATTACAAGTTTTGGACAGAACCAAGGCCTTGCATTGTCCTCGGACTCAAGCCTATGGGGAAACCAAGTACAAAAAAAGAAAAACATTATAAGTTTTGGACAGAACCAAGGCCTTGCATGGTCCTCGGACTCAAGCCTATGGGGAAACCAAGTACAAAAAAGAAAAACATTACAAGTCTTGGACAGAACCAAGGCCTTGCATGGTCCTCGGACTCAAGCCTATGGGGAAACCAAGTACAAAAAAGAAAAACATTACAAGTTTTGGACAGAACCAAGGCCTTGCATGGTCCTCGGACTCAAGCCTATGGGGAAACCAAGTACAAAAAAAGAAAAACATTACAAGTTTTGGACAGAACCAAGGCCTTGCATTGTCCTCGGACTCAAGCCTATGGGGAAACCAAGTACAAAAAAGAAAAACATTACAAGTTTTGGACAGAACCAAGGCCTTGCATGGTCCTCGGACTCAAGCCTATGGGGAAACCAAGTACAAAAAAAAGAAAAACATTACAAGTTTTGGACAGAACCAAGGCCTTGCATTGTCCTCGGACTCAAGCCTATGGGGAAACCAAGTACAAAAAAGAAAAACATTACAAGTTTTGGACAGAACCAAGGCCTTGCATGGTCCTCGGACTCAAGCCTACGGGGAAACCAAGTACAAAAAAAAAAAAAAAAAAAAAAAAAAAAGAAACATTATAAGTTTTGGACAGAACCAAGGCCTTGCATGGTCCTCGGACTCAAGCCTATGGGGAAACCAAGTACAAAAAAGAAACATTACAAGTTTTATACAGAACCAAGGCCTTGCATGGTCCTCGGACTCAAGCCTATGGGGAAACCAAGTAAAAAAAAAAAGAAAGAGAGGAAAGTCAAGTCTTATAACTGCTCGGATGGGAAAAGTCCCCGGCTCAGATACTGAAATGTTAAGGCCAATAAAAGTGTTAGGATGATGGTGGGGCACTCCACTATTCGGTAGCCTAAGGGGGCTGTTCATTTTTGCGGGTGATATGTCTTCGAACGATTATTTCCTACACCGCATAGAGCATCCAGTTCTAATCTCGGCATTGTTTCGGGCAAGTATCGTTATTCACAGGTACGCATTGCTAAGTCAAGCAATTCTGTTAAAGTTGTGGTGACTTCTTTTTATTAGCAAGTATTTTGGCCTTAGTTGTCATCGATTCAAATGCCATATTATTGTGCCGAGCAGCGTTCGCAAGTTTGCAAAAACATAGAGACAAAACATGCAAAGTAAAATAACAACAATTTTTATTAATATGAAAAATTATTACAACGTACAAAAAGGGGCTCAAACAAGCCTATACAAAAGGTGAGCTGCCGAAGCAACACTAACATTCGCAGTACAGATAAGTAAACAGCCAGGTGTCTTTTAAACTCGTCTTCAAAGTCTCTTCAATCTCTGCCTCAGTATTGCTCATATCGAAAGAAGAACCTTCTTGGGAAAAAGATGAAGGAGAAAGAAGAAGAATTTGAAGGAGAAGGAAGAAGAAGATGGAGGAGATGAATGAAGAAGATGGAGGACATGAGTAAGAGAAGAAGGAGAAGAAGAGGGGAAGAGATGAAAAGAAAGAGAGAGGAGCAAAAGAGGGAGAAGGACAGCACCAGGACGGAGCTGGTGCTGGGAAGACTAAGAGAGGAAGGCGGAGGAGGGCACCAGTGAACAAAGAAAGGAAGAAGCAGAGGCACTTGGCCCCTGCCTCAGTCCTGACTCCTAACACACTGGTGTCGTGTTAGGTATGCTCGTAAGGAGCCGGGTGGTGCTGATAGTGGGTGTTCTCGACTCAGTCACGACGAAAGTTTGACGTGACGAGCCCCTGCTTCGGATTTTGGCTAAAAGGGAGGTGGGGCAAATCTTAAGTCTCCGCCATCCTTGTCCTGACCGAGCCATTTCGAGCTTTATTAGAACATGATGTTTTGAGGAAGGGTATGGTTCCTTCATCACTCGTTATGGTAAACGTATTCTGATGTGGGGAATAACAATCGGGTTAAGTGAACGCTGAGGGAGGTTGAGGGTTTCAGATCTCAGAAAGATGGAAGGGTGTCTGCACGAAAGTGATGGCTTCCTACTTGCCTTCTTATAGGAAGGGCAAAACGGAAGGTGTTAAATTCCTTCAGGTTTCCAAAAGAATCTGAAGAATAAAGATGTGTCCGTTCCACTTCCCCCCCTCATCAGATGAGCCGCCGGACGTAAATGAGCCTCGTAAAGGGAAATCATTGAAGGCGCGTCTTGGACTGCCAAACGGCAGGAGCGGGTCACGAGCAAATTGAAGGGAATACCTTGTAAACTGGTGAGTTTCCTGGACAGGTGGAAAACCGCCCACATTAATGCGGTGCTGAATTAAATGAGCCACACAAAAAAGGCCCGGGTTTACCAAAACCCTCCCTTCCAACCAAGAAGTCGGATAGCAGGGTTTTGAGGGGCTATTGTGGAGCCCAATAATTTATGGGCCAGGCCCACTTGCTCGTGGGGAGTCCAAAGGCCCAAGCCGAAAAAGGTGATGGCCCGAGCTCAAAAATATAAGGCAAGAATGGCCCGGAGACGCAGCCGAGGACAGTCTAGTCCTCGGCAGACCCAAAGCTCCAATGAGAAGAGGGGTAAAGAAGAGATATAGGAACAAATTTGTAAGGAGATCTAAAATATCTTGGGGGAAGTTATCCTTACTACCCTTCCCAGATAAGACTGTGCACCTAACAGAGCCGTATTCTTCAGATTTATCAACCATCCCCAACAATTCTGGGATTGGACTGATGGGACAAATGTCAGTCTTGTAAAGGTTGACCCTACACGTGGACGAAGGACAGCGAACGCAGGATGGTATAAAAGAAAAAGTAAGTGAATCTGTTAGGGAGAGGTCTCCATCCGACTTCAGGAAGGGACTCCATGGGGGAAAACACCGAAACAACTCATGCAGATCAGAGAAAAAAGGTCCACCGTTGGGGAACCGGAGTAGGACCTTATTGCTCCTCGGATCAAGTCCGAGGAGTTCAACCCCATGGGATGCGACACTATAGGGCTTAAATATTCAAAGCCCAACTCCTCTTTCTATATGAATTCCTCTAAAACCCAGACCGGAATATCGCCCCGTGCTCAATGGCTAGCTTTTCAAGCCCACTCTCTACAAATCATATTGTGAGGGATCTTTCATGTGCGAGCCCAACATCCTTATTGGGCCTCAACAGAATCGTGTCCTTACAATATGAATTTTGTATTTATTTATTGAGGAGGAGTTGATTATCCAAACTCATATCTATCTTTATTTATTTGGGTCTGGTTAATGTATGCCTAATAGGTATACATTAATCATTCATTTTAGGAAACTTTTTATGAGAAATTAAAAAAACTGTCAAACTTTTTTCAATTTTTCATAAAAAAATTTCTTAAAATGATTTACTAATGTATGTCATAAAGGTATACGTTAGTAAAATCCTATTTATTTATTTACAGGGAAATATTAACGGATGACCTAAGGGCATTTGTTAATGAACCATTTTAGGAAAGTTTTGATGGAAAAAGAAAAAAAAACAATTAATGTTTTGACATCTTTTTTCTATTTCCCATATAAATGTTATCAAAACTGTCTTAATATAGTTTATTAACAATTGCCCTAAAGGCATCTGTTAACATGACTTTTATTTATATCATATAAGGAGGTTGTGAGTTCCAATAAACTAATATGATATATTATTTTATTGTTGGATAACATGTTCTTCACAAAATTATATTACCCAGTCCTTTTAAGAAAGAGTAATGGCACGACCATAACTTTTGTCACAACTTACTCATATAGCAAAGTCGTGAGCGGTGGAGTTGTGAGCTCACCACTTTTACTCCACTACTCACTACTTGTCACATGAGCAAGTTGTGATTCTACCATTTTCCTTTAAAAATGACTCTTCTCCTTTGCTCAAGGCCTAGTCTATGTCCCATCACATTGTGACTTTCTTGATGGAATTAAATTGTTAAACAAAAAAAAGAAAAAAAAAAAAGATTCCTACTCAAATTATGGATGGAATTATATTGATATGATATGGACTGACTAGGAAAAGAAGAGAAGCAGAGGAGAGTTCTTCAACAGAGGGCCGCACTCCAAGGGCGTGAACCACCAAGGGGCGGACCACCGTCCGATCTACTGATCAACTCCTTTAACCGCTCAAAGTATTCCTTCCACGCTCTCCCATTCTTCTCCACCTCATCAACACTTGCCGCTACTTCTGCCTCGCCTAATATCTCACGTTTCTCCGATAAACAACGCGGCGTCGGAGTCATAGTAGCTGTCGTCGTTGGCGTTTGCTCGGTGGAAACAGCGAGTCGCTAAAATGAAATCGGATTTGACTTACTAAACTTCCCGACCGATGACGTCAAATCCTGTTGGATTACCGGCGATAAATTGGCGGGAAAAATAGAAACTATGGTGACTGCCATGGTAATGGTAGTAAATTCTGCTGCACGCAAACAGTACAGAGAGCAGAGCACTATTTAGCTCGCGTTCCTCCTCTCATCAATCTAAATATTTTTGGAAACTTTTATGAAAAATTTGAAGAAGGAAAAAAAGATTTTCTGAATGTTTTTTTATTTTATTTTATGGGAATAGTAATATATTTTATAGTACTTTTTTTATATATATAATTTGTGACGTGGCTTCCTATGATTGAGTAGTATAAAAAATTGGTGTTTTTTTTTTTTTTTTTTTTAAATTTTTGAGAAACCAGACCTCACTGCCCAAATAGATTCAAAAAAAGGAATTACAAAGCGTCCCTCGCTACAAGGGGGGCTAAATCATCAGGGATGGACTCAATCCAAACCTGTAGCCCATTGCTAGACTTAGAATGTCTAGCAAGAAAATGGGCAACCGAGTTGCCAATACGCCTAACATGATCAAACTTACAAAGCTGAAAATCAGCAGCAAGGACAAGACAATCCTGAATAACATGACCATACTCTGGATGAAGAACCTCCCTGGCTTGTAGAGCCCGAATGATGAGTTCAGCATCCCCTTCAACCACAGCCACGGAAATGCACAGCTCCTTCGCAAACAACAAAGCCCTTCTACAGGCTAGAGCTTCCATCGTAGCTGCTGAAGTGGGGAGAGGAACACGCTCAGCCAAGGAACCTACCACGCTACCAAAGGAGTCCCTAATAACAACCCCTAAACCCACTACTTCCACCTTAGAAAAAACAGCTCCATCGAAGTTGATTTTGAAGTAATTGGGGTTGGGAGGCCTCCATCTAACAGTGGTTACACCTACTGCTGCTGCCTTTCTTTCACACCCCTTGGCAGATTTGAACTCCAATAGGTATGAATCAGCTCTAGCCCGAATCAGATGGTAGTCAAGGGTAGAATCCCCAGTTCGTTCAGCATTCCTTCTATTCCACACCAACCAAAAAATCACAGCCACCAACTCAACATCTATCCTACCCTTCTTCAAGAGCAAGACAGCCCAGAGATCAGCAAATGAAGTGAATTTTTGTCTGGTGATTTTCAAAATTTCTTCGTCAATTTCCCATACCACCATCAGCCTTTTGCAACTCCATAGAGCATGAATCAAATCTTCACCATCAGCTTTACACATTGGACAGACAGCTGATTTAACTACATTTCAGCGCAACAAATTATGTAGAGTAGGTAAAACTTCATTGGCTGCTCTCCAAATCAAGTGTCTCACCTTGTGAGGCACTTGCATATCCCAGATGCTCTTCCAGAGGTGCCTACTACCTCCCCCCGAGGAGGTACTTGGTAACAAATTTCTATCTTTTTGGGCTAGTAGTTAGTAACCTGATCGGGTTGTGTACTCACAATGGGAAGAAGGCAGCCACACTTGCTGATCTTGGGCTTCATACATACTCAGAGGGATGCCTTTAATCCTCTTTGCTTCGTAAGGTAGGAACCTTTGGTCAATCAAACTAGATTTCCATGCATGAGAATCTTGATCAATAAGCTCACAGACCCTTGAATTCGGAGCCATACCTGGTACAGGGGAAACAACTCTAGAACTCGAAACTTGGGGAAGCCACTTGTCACCTCGAATCTGAATGGATTCACCATTTCCAACTCTCCAAATTCTTCCTAGATCAATAACATGCTTTGCTTGTATGATACTTTTCCAAGCATAAGACCCTTTGTTCAAACTTTCGCATTCCATAATAGAACAGGTTGGGAAAAATTTTTCCTTAAATACTTTATGGAATAAAGATTCCTCATTTTTATCCAGGCGCCAGATTTGTTTGGCTAGAAGCGAGTCATTAAACTTACTTAATTCTTTGAAGCCCATACCCCCCTCACTCTTTGGCCTGCACATTTTATCCCAACTAACCCAATGTATCTTCCTTTGCTCACCGCGGTATCCCCACCAAAACTTCCTAATCAGCGTCTTAATCTCCTTGATGAGGCCTTTAGGCAACTTAAAGCAAGACATGGTGTATGTGGGAATGGCTTGGATAACCGCCTTCACAAGAATTTCGCAACCCGCTTAAGATAATAGCTTTTCCTTCCATCCCTTCAATTTCTTCCATATTCTCTCCTTGATGCTACTAAACGACTTCTTTTTTGCCTGTCCAACCAAGGAAAGGCAGACCCAAGTAATGCTCGTATCTTTGAGTAACAAGGACCCCCAAAAAGGTAGATATAGCTGCTTTAGTCCGAGATAGAGTGTTGGAGCTGAAGAAAATGTTAGTCTTTCCTCTGTTAATGGACTGCCCTGAAGCTTGCTCATATTGGTAAAGAAGAGATTGAATCTTCACGCACTCAGTTACTGTAGCTCTACAAAATACCACACTATCATCAGCAAATAAGAGGTGAGATACTCTTGGACCAGCAGGGCACAAAGATACTCCAATAATGTCTCCAATCTCCTCGGCTTGTTCAAAAAGAGCATGCAAGCCCACTGTCACCAATAAGAACAGATAAGGCGATAATGGATCACCCTGACACAGCCCTCGAGTAGGAGTAATCCAACCATATGGTTGGCCATTAAGCATAACTAAATAAGTGACAGTGCGAGTACAAGCCGCAATCAGATTAATCCACCTTGGGCTAAACCCCATCTTTTCCATAATCTTCTCTAAATAAACCCATTCAACTCGGTCGTAGGCCTTCCGCATATCAAGCTTCAATGCCATGTATCCCATTTTACCTGTTCTCTTTTCTTTCAGGTAATGCAGCGTTTCGTGTGCTATGAGAACATTATCTGTAATGATTCGCTCTGATAGGAAGGCACTCTGAGTTTCCGAGATTAGCTTAGGCAGTAAAGGTTTCAAGCGATTTGCCAAGACCTTAGCTATCAACTTATACAAGACGTTACTCAGGCTAATTGGTCTGAAATCCGAAACTTTTCTAGGATTTTGAATTTTAGGAATCAAGGAAATGAAAGTATGGTTAAGATTAGCTGGGATAGTACCTGAATTTAGGATTGCCAAGACTGCTTCTGATACTTCTTTGCCAATTTTTCCCCAGAACTGTTTGTAGAAAAGTGGTGGTAAGCCATGTGGACCCGAGGCTGTATTCGCATCCATTTGCTTCAGCGCATGCTTCATCTTGTCCTCCACAAACAGCTTAAGCAACTCATCATTCATATTCGCTGTCACCCTTCGTTTTACCCCATTTAGAACAGGTGCAAACTTAGTAGGATTTTCCGTAGTAAATAAGGAGGAGTAGTATCGTGTGATCAGGTTCCCAATCCGGTCTTCCCCTTCCACCCAAATCCCTTGCTCATTCTCTAAACTTGCTATGAAATTTCTTTTATTCCTCTCTGTTGCTCGACAGTGGAAATATTTAGTGTTTTGATCTCCAAATTTCAACCAATCCGTTCTTGACCGCTGGTGCCACATACATTCCTCCTTCTCCATCAGCTTATGAATCTCATCTATGAGAGCTTTAATCCGAGCATGCCCACCCCTCCTAGCCATAAAGTCACTTTCTGCCTGCAGGAGTTCCTTTCGTTTTTGGGCTAGAGCAATACGGATATTACCAAACGTATTCTTATCCCAAAGCTTTAACTAAGTTTGGCAATCTACAACCTTCCTTAATACTTTACCCACGACATTCCCTTCTAGGCACATATCCCAGGCCGAGTGAACCACTTCCTCACAACGGTCATCTTTGAGCCACATGACTTCAAACCGAAAAGGTTTTTGAGGTCCGTGAAACCGAGTATTGACATCATCAGAAGCTAACCACAAAGGCTTATGATCAGAAGACAAACCTTGTAGGTGGTGGAGACAGATAGAGGGGAATTTCAAGATCCAATCAGTTGAGGCTAGAGCTCTATCTAACCGAACCCAAACTAGAGAGCCATCAAACCTCATGTTACACTAGGTGAAGGGTAACCCTGTGAAACCCAAATCGTTAAGTCCATAGAAATCTTGGCAGTCTCTGAAGTCCTGCATTTGTTTTTCGGATTAAATCACTCCTCCCAATTTCTCTTCGACCTTCACGATTTCATTGAAATCACCGATACACACCCACGGTAAATTGTACTGAGAGGCTAGATGGCGGAGCACAGACCAAGAATCTTCCCGGTTGGCAACTTTAGGAGCTCCATAGAATCCCGTGAAGCGCCAGGCATCATCAATTCCTGGATTAATCACTGCGTGTCGTAGAACAGATGAATTTAATATTCATTAAGTCTTAGAATCATGTTTTACTCTCTCCGTCCCACTTTTTTTGTCCTCTATTCCATTTTGAGATGTCTCAAAATATTGTCCTGTTTCTAAAAATAAAAATCATTAATTTACTAATGTTCCTATTATACCCCTATTAATTTACTAATTCAATCTTTTGATAAATTTTTTTAAGGGTAGTTTTGGAAACTTATACATTTTTAAAAGGTAAACAAGACAATAAATGATGTTCCCTTAAAAAGTTTGACTTTTCAAATAGGACAAAAAAAAGTAGGACGGAAGGAGTATGTTATAACAAATTTTACAACTTTCAAGATAGTAGTTGTTGATGCAAAAAATAAAGTGATTTCAATGAATTTTACAACTTTCAAGGTAGTAAGTTGTTGATGTGAATAATAAAGTGATTTCAATGATAGACCCATATGATAATTAATACTAAAATGTCAACTCAATAACTGAGAAATTTATTGTTTTTGTAGTATTACTCATACGATGTTAATCCTATTACAACATTGTGTATCAATAATTGTAAAAATATTATATATTAAAACGTTAAATTCCTAGCATTATTCTTTTTTTTTTTTATTGCGAGAATTTTTTTTAATAATTTAGTACATTAACTATCTTCTTCAAATAGATATTTGAGTAAAAAATTAAATTTAATGTAAATTTTACTAGAACATAATTTTTTTAATCTTATAATATGTAAATATTATACAAATATAAGGACATGTATAGAGTTTTTTATATTATTGATCAAGTAATATTATAGATACAACAATTCTAAAGAGGCCTTGGTCATCCATGTGCATGATTTAGGGCTTGGGAACCTACCCCAATTCTGAAGAGGTTTGACTATGGTAACATTTTCCCCCGAATACTAAAAGTATATGTTTTGAATGAAGACTTTGAGATTCAAACCCACCCAATTTTGTCTATCTGATTATTAAAATAAATAAATAAAGGAACATCTAATTAAAATATTAAAATATATAGCATGTTTGTCTTTTCCTTGGTTAAAAGTTAAAAACTTAAAAGTTAAAAAAATACTTGTGGAATAATTAGATCGAGTCAAATTTTTATCAAGCAATGAAAAAAAAATTAAGAAATAAATTCAAAAAAAGGGGAAAAAAAGATAAGAAGCAATGATAAGCAAGACATGCAACATGCGTTACACTTTTTATTCCCTCACAGTTTTCCATCGTGAATACTTGCCATAAAGTGATTGGTTTCTTTATACAAAATTTATATTTATTTAAAGAGGAGGGATTGATTTTTCAAACTCATATGTATTTATCATATAAAAAGGGAAAAAAGTTTCTCAGACTCAAAGAAAGAGGGCCCTGACTCTCTTCCCTGAGACTGTAGAGGTGACTGTCTCTTCTTGTAAGGCTTTGTGTTCCCTAAGGCCGGTAGGGCTAGTGGGGTTTTTTTTGGTGGGGTTTGGGAAACACTGGTACGAGGAATGGAGAGTCTTACGAATCAATGGCGCAAATTGTCCCTTGATGAGAGGGAGGGAGGCAAATTGTCAATAAAGAAAAATAGAGCAAATCTTAAGTTTACCATTGTAGCAAAATTTCTAACAACACAAGTCTTAAACATGGAGGCAATTGTTAGGACCTTCAGCCCTCTGTGGCGGTCCAGGAATGGATTTAAGGTCAGAGAGGCAGGGGAACATATTAGGCTTTTTGTTTTCGATAATGCAGAAGAGGTTGACAAAATCATGGCTAGCGAACCTTGGAGTTTTGATAGACATCTTGTCGTTCTCCACAGATTAGATAATGCAGTACCAGTACATGAGGTAGCCTTCAATATGGTGTCTCATTAGGTCCAAGTTCACGATATCCTGGTCAGTTATTTGAACAGAGAGGTAGCTGAAGAGCTGTGTGAGGCTATTGGTGTAGTAGACCGAAACTCCAAGGATGAAGAAGTGGATGGAGGAAGCTTCATTAGAGTTCGAGTAAGGGTGGATATTACAGTACCTCTGTGCAGGGGTCGGGTGCTTTCAATTGAGGATGAGGAGGAGCGTTGGGTGTCGTTCAAATATGAATGACTTCCCAATATTTGTTACTGGTGTGGACGTTTAGACCACTCTGACAGGGACTGTGATAAGTGGATTGATAGTGAGGGAACCTTAGATAGCAGCAAAAAGAAATATGGACCATGGATTCGGGCTCCTACACCTCAGATAAGGCGTAAGCCGGTGGTTGTAGTATCAGGTTTCTATGAAACTAGGAAAAACGGTGGCTCGAGGGGTTTCAGGCTGGTGGAAAAGAAAGCGGCACCGCTGTCTAGGGAGGCTAGGGTTCAGGGTAGCCATGCAAACCAAAGGGTGGGGAAAGAAACGGATGTGGCTGAAGCGCGAATTGTGGAAACAGTAAATGCTCTTGATGAGATAAGTTTAAAACCGCTAGAATTAAAAGGAGATAATTATGGAAATAAAGGAGACTTTATGGAGAAGCAAATTAGGGAGATTGATAGGGAATTAAATGATTTTGATATATCAGGGAGCAAAGTAAGGGGAGCGACAACCAATCATAATGAGGTACATGTGGCTAACCTTTTCATGAAACGAAGTCTGACTTACCTGGTGAGATCGAAATAGGTCATGAGGCTGGTGCAGGTCACGTGGATCACTTAAATCCACAAAACACAGGTACAAACGAAAAACTTCAGCCCAATACTCAGGCTGCATCAATTGGCCGTGCATGTAAGGGGGGCTCCCAAACAAGAACATGGACAAGGGTAGCAAGGGTGGCTCAGAGTGTTGAAGAATGCAGTATAGGTGAAGTGGTTCTTTCTTCTAAACGAACTATGATGGAGGTTGACAATTGTGAGGTTCCTAAGAAAAGAAAGTTGGTTGTTCAAAACAATCAGCAAAATTCTTCAATGGTGGGGGCTGCTGGGCAGCCCCGCCAAGGGCAATGAATCTACTATGTTGGAACTGTCGGGGGCTTGGGAACCTACCGACAGAGCAAGAGCTTGGTGATTTAATCCGGGCACAAGATCCCTCAGTTATGTTTTTAGCCGAAACATGGCTCGATAAAGCAAGGCTAGACGATATTCGGATTAAGTTAAATTTTGGTGGTATGATTGAAGTTTGTCGAAAAACGAGAGGTGGAGGGATTGTCATATTTTGGAAGAAGGAAATTAATTTCTCTTTAGGTACTTTTTCTCAAAACCATATAGATGGTATCGTGAATAAGGGTAAGGAGGATGAGTGGACGTTCACGGGTTTTTATGGAGAGTCCGAAACAGCAAATCACCATTTATCATGGTCCTGTTTACGAAGCTTAAAAAGGAGAAATTCAATTCCTTGGCTTTGTGCCGGGGATTTCAATGAGATAACAAGGAGTCATGAGAAAATTAGGGGCCGCCAAAGACCTGTAAGACAGATGGAAGACTTCAGAGATGTGTTGGATGAATGTGGATTTAGGGATCTAGGGTTTGTGGGAGGGAAATTTACGTGGTGTAATGGGCATCCAGATGGCTTCACAATATGGGAGAGGCTGGATAGAGCAGTAGCTACTATGGAGTGGTTAGAAAAATTTCCGGCTACCAAGGTTGTCCATTTAGAGTATGGTTCTTTTGACCACAAACCTATTTTCATTTGTCTAAATGGTATACCTAAGCCTAGGAATAAACCTTGGAGATTTAAGCATATGTGGCTAAAGGAAGAGGGGTGTAGGGATACGGTGGAGTCAGCTTGGCTTTTTGATGCACCTGGTCAAGCCATGTCTTGGGTAGAAGGGAAGATTAGCCACTACCAAGCAAAACTTAAGTGGTGGAGCCGGGTGGCAATTGGGAATATCACCCGCTTATTGAAGGAGAAAAAAGAATTATTAAGGAAGGCGGAGGAGGTTGCAATAGCGGGTGGGTCCATGAATCGGGTGCTCAAGCTGAAAAAAGAAATGAATGATCTTCTTTCTAAAGAAGAAAAAATGTGGAAACAGAGATCCCCAGCTTTGTGGTTACATGAGGGTGATAATAACACTCGCTATTTCCATAGTCGAGCTACTCACAGGTTCAGGAGAAACAGGATTGAGGCTTTGGAGAATTCTAGGGGAGAACGTTGTGTGGATGAAAATGGCATAGCAAATATTCTGGTGGATTTTTATCAAGATCTTTTTGCTTCTTCCTCACCAAACCAGATTGAGGAAGCCCTAGAAGCTACCCCTATGGTGGTAACGGAGGAGATGAACCTTGAACTTATGGCACCTTTTGAGAGAGCTGAAGTGGATATGGCCTTAAAACAAATGGACCCTTTAAAAGCACCTGGACCAGATGGGATGCCTCCATTAACTTTTTAGCAATTTTGGTCAACAATTGGTGATGAAGTGGCGGAGGCTGTTCTCACTTGTCTCAACATGGGCTCAATACCTCCATCAATTAACCGAACATTTATCACTCTCATCCCAAAGGTCAAAAGTCCAGTAAGAGTTTCAGATTACCGCCCTATTGCTCTATGTAACTTTCTCTATAAGCTTATATCTAAGGTGCTAGCAAATAGACTCAAAAATTTTTTACCTTGTATTATTTCTAAATCTCAAAGCGTTTTTCAATCTAGTAAAGCGATTACTGATAATATTCTAGTTTCTTTTGAGACATTGCACCAGATGAAGAACCAAAAATCCAAGAAAGGGGGCTTTCTGGCTATGAAGTTAGATATGAGTAAGGCGTATGATCGAGAGGAGTGGATTTTTTTGGTGAAAATTATGGAGAAGTTGGGTTTTTGTGAGAAGTGGGTGTCCCTTGTTTTGGAGTGTATTAGCACTGTGTCTTACTCAATATTGGTGAATGGAGAGCCGAGGGATATTAGACCTTCAAGGGGTCTAAGGCAGGTGGACCCTTTGTCTCCATATCTTTTCCTGTTATGCTCAGAAGGACTGAATAGGATGCTTCAAAAGGTAGCAGCTGATGATGGTATAAGGGGCTTCTCTTTATGTAAGAGGGGGCCATTTTCTTCAGTAAAGCAATAAGTGAAGACACCAAGATCCAAATTTCCAATTATTTGGAGGTACCTGAGGTAAAAGAATATGAAAAGTATCTTGGCTTACTGGCCGTGGTGGGGAGGAAGAAGAAAGAAAGCCTCAACTATATAAAAGAAAGAGTATGGAGCAAACTCCAAGGGTGGAAAGAGAAGCTTTTGTCCCAAGCGGGTAGAGAGATTTTGCTCAAAGTGGTGGTGCAAGCAATTCCCATTTTTGCGATGAGTTGTTTCAAACTATCGGGGGGCCTTTGTGATGAAATTGAAGCTTTAATCCGGAAATTTTTTTAGGGACAAAAGGGGGAGCAAAGAAAAATTCATTGGAAGAAATGGGAGGTTTTATGTAAGCCTAAATCCGAAGGGGGGATGGGATTCAAAGACTTGGGAAAATTTAACGACACAATGTTGGCGAAACAGGTTTGGAGACTACTAAAGGACCAAAACTCCCTATTTTTTCGGGTTTTCAAAGCAAAATACTTTCCAAGGGGGTCAATTTTTGAAGCTCAAGTGGCAGGAGGGTCCTATGCCTGGCAGAGTATTCTCAAAGCCAGGAAAGTGATCTTGAAGGGTATGAGATGGAGGATAGGGGATGGAAAAAACATAAATATTTATAATGACAATTGGCTGCGTGGGAAGGGCTCGGCCAAAGTGGTATCTCCATATGTGCCTACACTGGAAGGTGCACAAGTTGCTGCTCTCATCAACCCGGACTCAATGACCTGGAATCAGAACATGTTACAACAACATTTTTTAAGCTTTGAGGCTGACCGTATAAAAACCATTCCACTGTGTTAGACAGTACAGAGCGATTGTCTAATATGGCCGGCTTGTGATAGTGGAGAGTACTCAGTTAAAATGGGGTATAAGCTCCTGTGTGAAGATGAAGACTCGAGTGCCGCATCGAGCTCGGACAGGTCGGAGCAGGATCTTTTTTGGAAACGAATCTGGAGACTTCGTGTACCAAATAAAGTAAAATTGTTCCTTTGGGGAGTATGTTCAAATGCTTTGCCAACAAAGGAAAATTTGACGAGGAGGAAGATTTTGGACGATGCCAAATGCAGTGCTTGCCTCTCGACACATGAGACCACATTTCACGCCATCTGCAGTTGCGAGCTGCTACATCAAATCTGGAACCCCTGTTTCGGCTGGGTCCGAACAGAGCATCCTAGAATTCAAGACGTGCAGGAGCTTATTCATCTGGTTGGGCAGCGGATTGAAGGTCTTGAGTTGTTTGCAGTAGTGGAGTGGTTTATTTGGAACCACAGAAATCGGCTGAGACTAAATGAGAAAGGAATGGCGACGGATATAATTCTTATAGTAGCCAAGGAGTACCTCTCGGACTTTCAGCTGAAACTTCCGAAGACCGTACCTAAACCATCAAAGGTGAGTATAAGATGGAGACCTCCGTTGGGTGAGTTATATAAAACAAATTTTGACGAGGTTGTGTTCAGTGAGTCGGGTGAGGCAGGTATCGAAGTTGTAGTTCGAGATGCAAAGGGGGAGGTTATTGCAGCCCTTGCTGAAAAAATCACATATTCGGGGTCAGTGGTAATGTTAGAAGCCTTAGCTGCAAGAAGGGTTGTAAAATTCATTGTGGAGCTGGGCATATCTTTGTCTGAATTTGAGGGGGATTCGGAGGTAGTTTACAAGGTGCTTTGGACAGCGGATTGGAGCTACTCGTCCATTGGCCAGATTATAAAAGACACTTTGTCTATCGTGGGTTCGCTTAGAACCTTTTCTTTCTCTCATACTAGGCGGCAGGGAAATTATGTTGCCCATACTTTAGCTAAGAGAGCTATTGTTTCTTTTCCTTTATTAGTGTGGATGGAGCATGTTCCATCTGACATAGAACAACTTGTTATTTTAGATTCTGCAACTACTTAATAATGGTTCTCGGTGTTGACTCTAAAAAAAAAAAAAAATCATATAAAAAGGTTTTTTTTTTTTTTTTTGAGAGATAGTTTCAATTTATGACATCCGCTCCTGATGATAGTTCTTTATCATTTGACCAAGACACCAATCAGTTTTTGGTATAGGTGATGATTGAATCTCAGATCTCTTATACAATTATCAAAGATGTTACCAGTTGAACTAACTGGAACTCACAACATATAAAAAGGTTAAGTTCCATTAATGAATGCCATATATTCAAATCAATCATCAATTTCTATTGTACCTATTAAAAGATGGAAAATTACGCAAGCCTCCCTAGAGGCTTCACAAAATTATAAAATCCAATCGTTTTAAAAAAATTGACTTTTCTCATTAAGGATTGTGTAAATCATAAGGCCCCACAATTGTTAAAAAAAAAACAATCTATTTGATGATAGTTGATTTTTTAAAGGTAAAATATATAAGTCAATTGTGCATTCTTTCCTTCACCTTAAAAAAAAAATAAAAAAAAAATAAAAAAAGAAGAAGAAGAAGAAGAAGAAGAAGAAGAAGAAAGAAAAGAAAGAAAGAAAAAAAGAAAAAGAAAAGAAAAGTCGTTAAATATCAAGCAAATAGAAATCAGCTTACTATATATATATATATATCTTGGGTTCAAGTTACATCTCGTATAACTTGAAATAATACTATATCATCTAATAACTTTGTATTGGATGTAAGTTTTAACAAATCCACTGTTAGATTAAATTTTCTTCTTATAGTCTACATCCTTACAAAATTTCACGATAATCTAAAATCAATAACTATGTTATTGATCAAATGTAAAAATTATAAGTTTTTGTATTTTAAATTGTGCATAAAAGATGGGTTTCTAAAACTAATAGAAAATAGTATCTGATAGGCATGAATCTTGGTATGCGTGTTGAGAACATAGATGAAATGTACCACCAAGGGGTGTGGTCTAGTAGTCTTGGGTGATGCACAAGATGTGCAAAGTGTGAGGTCCAAGGTTTGAGTCCAAATATGGACTCACTTAGGTTACCTCTCTTAACAGCTCAAGGTTCACTAGTGTCCCTCATGGGACTGGGAAGTTATGACTCACCGTGGTCCTCCTGCACCCCAGCAGGGTCCCGGACCCAGTGGGTAAAGTGCTACTATGGTCACGCCCAGGTAGGATTGCCACGTTGGTTGCCCCCTCTATCCATTTTTTTGTTCATAAAAAAATAGAGGAAATGTAATCCAATAGTGGAATTTTTAAAAAATTAATCCAAAAATAAAAAGTTATTAGGTGGTTACTTAGTAACACTCCATTTGTTTTGATGTAAAATATTTTACACATTTTACCATGTATGTTTTGGTGTAAAATTTGGTCAACTGTAAAATATTTTCCTGTCAAACTGTAGAATAACCCTTCTCAAGTTTAAAATATTTTATGCTTAAATAAAGTGGAAAACATTTTACACTTCTTTTCACGCAACTCTCCCTCAGTCAAAATGGCACGATAGAACTGTTTACCAAAATATATATCAATCTACCACTGTTTCGGAAATATTTAGAGATCTACCACTTTTTTCCAAGAACTCGAGTTCATGGAAAACTTGAGTTCCCCAAACTTGAGCACCCAAAAAGTGATAGATCTCTAAATATTTCTGAAACATTGATAGATTGATATATATTTCGGTAAACAAATGTTATTTGGCTATTTTGGCCACTCTCCCTCTCTCTCACGACTACAATAGCCCCCTTCCCTCTCACTCTCAGGTTCTCTCTTCCCACAAACCAAAGCCACGGAGCCATTCATCACTCTCAGGTTTGTTAGCGTCACTCACCTCCAACGCCAACGCCACCGCCACCACCACTTTTTATCGGCTCGTACTCCACCATCATCAACTCCAACCATTGATTTTTGGTTCAAACTTTTCTTTTTTCTTTTTTCGGTTCAATGATTCAGTTCATTATCCTCCATCACTGGCTCCACTTCCACCTCCACCGTCGTCGACAAAACCACTTATTCTTAAATTGGGATTTTTTTACCGCTGCATTGGTTTATCATTTGGGTTTTTTGGCTAGTTTGTGGGTGGCTAGTGGCTGCGTTTAATTTGTGGGTTGCGATGGGTGGCTTGTGGCTGGGTTTTTGGGTTGCGATTGGTGGCTGAGATTCGGGGTGGGTTCTCCATGTCTTTGCACTGTGGGTTCTATTAGATTTTGATTGCTCTTCTTCTTCTTTTTTAAAATAAAAATTATGGTAATTTTTTTGTGTGTGATTCATGGTTGATAAATCTGAGTTGTTTATTATTGAATTTGAGAATTGAGTTTGGGTTGTTGAGAAGTTTGAGTTTGGGTATGAGAATTTATGGTTTGATTCAGGGTTGGGTTTTGATTGAAATTTGAGTTTGTTCATTGAGAATTTTTGAGTTGGGTTTATTCTAATTGAAGGAAAATTTTATGCATTTTCACGTACACAACCAAACACTGTAAAATGCAAATATTTTCAGTAAAATATTTTACATTGAAACAAACGGAATGATAGAATGATAGAATTATATCAAGTGTAACGAAACCAAAAAAGAATTTATTGAAATAATAGAAACTGTACAAACTACATTGAATTTCTTTGTACACCACAAACAGACATCCATTCATGCATTATTTTACGGGCCATTTTCAATTTTGAATGATTACTAGAAGGGCGAGTTTACAGGCCATTTCAATTTCGAATGATTACTAGAAGGATGAGTCCACAACGGAAGCACTTTATGAAGTGTCAAATAAACTATTTAAGTTTTTAGCATGTGTAAGACTTAGATATAGTATTTAGGTGTTGTTCCTTAGGTTCATTTCTTAAGATTCTGTCATATGACTTTTTTCTCACGGATAGAAGTATATTTTTTAAGTTAAATAGCTACATGCTAGAATTTTAAGTTAAATAGCTACATGCTAGAATTTTAAGAGGGAAATCTAAGGAGCAGTACCTAAGGTTATGTAGATAAGTTTTGTCCTTTTAGTATTGTGAATTGTCAATAATGGAAGTTTGGTAGTTGAAGATGGCTTTCTATAATAGTACTATTTTTGAAACTTGTTTGGACACAAGGATAGGGCACTTAAAGTGAGAAATTCAACAAGCAAACAAACCCAATAAGGTAGTTATTATCAAACAATAGTATTGTGAAAAGAAACGTTTTCTTTAGGTCGAGCCAATAAAATAAAAAACCACACCATTAATGGTTCTCAATTAAAAAACTCATTCAATTTGATAGCATAAGATTTTTCACAGTTAAATTGATATAATAATATAATTAAGGGTGAGCCAAAAATGTTGGTTTGGATGTAAATTAATATTAGAGGAGCAATTTAAGATACAAGCTCAACTTTGGTTTCTTTCTTAAGATTCTGTCATATGGCTTTTTTCTCACGGATAGAAGTATATTTTTTAAGTTAAATAGCTACATGCTAGAATTTTAAGAGGGAAATCTAAGGAGCAGTACCTAAGGTACTGTAGATAAGTTTTGTCATTTTAGTATTGTGAATTGTCAATAATGGAAGTTTGGTAGTTGAAGATGGCTTTATATAATAGTACTATTTTTGAAACTTGTTTGGACACAAGGATAGGGCACTTAAAGTGAGAAATTCAACAAGCAAACAAACCCAATAAGGTAGTTATTATCAAACAATAGTATTGTGAAAAGAAACGTTTTCTTTAGGTCGAGCCAATAAAATAAAAAAACCACACCATTAATGGTTCTCAATTAAAAAACTCATTCAATTTGATAGCATAAGATTTTTCACAGTTAAATTGATATAATAATATAATTAAGGGTGAGCCAAAAATGTTGGTTTGGATGTAAATTAATATTAGAGGAGCAATTTAAGATACAACTGAAACTTTGGAAGCTCAAATTTATAAAATTTTCAAAAATATAATATTAAAAAATCAAAGTATGATCTATGGCATTTAAATTTATCAACTTAAATGTGGACCATTGTATATGAACAAAACTTAGGTATAGTACCTTAAGATTTAGTCAAGTGGCTATTTAATTAAAAAATGTACTTTCATCTCATGAGAAAAAATCCACATGGTAGAATCTTAAAATAGGAAATTAAGGAATAGCATCTAAGTACTGTACCTAAGTCTTGCTCATTATATATATACTATTCCAATGCTAATGCTATGTACGGTTAATTAAAAAAGATTCTCTATAAAAGAAAAATATATTATCAAAGTATTATAAAAACTGTAGTGAGTCACTTGTAACTTTAATATAATTTCACCTAGAATAAATTATAGAAATGCAAACATATATTAAGCTACTCAACGTAAGGATGGCATAAATATGTAAATTTTACTATATTAAAATACAAAATTATGATGATCAAAATACTTAAAATAAATTTTAAAATTTATTTTCACATACTTGAAATTTTTTGAAATATAATTTTAGTTGGATTAGATTTTTAAATTTCATGAAAATTAATTAATAAAGTTTTACCTAAATTAAACTATAGTTGGAATAAAAATTTAAATTACTTGAAACTTACCTTCTCAAAAAAAAAAAAAAAGTTTATAGATTTTTACCTAAAGTGAACTAATTTAATTAATGAAAATTTATACATTTGCCACAAAGAGAAGATAGCTGCTTGGCGTAGCCATGACTTCTAGACCGAACCTTTCGTATAGAGTATAGTCTATGATACAAAAATATATTAGGTTGTAATATATGTGGTAATCACATATTAAAAGTAAAGACTTAAAAGAGAAATTATATCGATCTAATATTTATGGTTTGTTTGGATTGAGGGGGAGGGAAGGGGAGTAGAGTTGATTTAGTACAAAATTAGCTTATTTTTAGCCAACTCTACTCTACTCCCCTCCACTCCCCTCCTTCTCCCCTCCATCCAAACGGGCCATTAGAGTTTACTCAAGCAAACTTTCTGTTTGAGGATTGCTTAGGTGAAGATTGAGCAAAGTTCAGATTTTAATGAATGCTCAAGCGAGTGTCATGTAAAGATCGATTGAACTTTCTTTTTAAGGCTATTTGAGGTTTGCTTGGCATTTGGTCGAGCAAAGTCGTTTAAACTTCAGTTTTCTATAGAATTGTGCAAACAATTGAACCTAAAAATTCTCACTATTTACTAACATTTACCGATTGTTGCTAACTTTATTTGGAGTGTCTTACTTTTCATCGGTGACTTTTCAATAATGTCTCTTCATTCTCCATATATGCTGTTTTTTTCATATTCAGTAAAAGGGTTAGAAAAATATTAAGAAATTTTATGAATTCTCTAAAATTGTTATTTGTAGAGC
This sequence comes from Quercus tomentella, assembly GCA_028535165.1. NCBI lineage: Eukaryota > Viridiplantae > Streptophyta > Magnoliopsida > Fagales > Fagaceae > Quercus > Quercus tomentella. The sequence continues at coordinate 65,658,685 of JAPQVY010000155.1, read as the reverse complement.
AATTATACTAGTCTAATGTTTATATTTTACTTGAGTGAAATTTCTGTTTCAGGGTAGCTCGGGTGAGCGTAGCTTGAAGATTGAGTAACGCTTTTGTTTTCAGGATTACTTTAACGTGTCACGCAAAGATAAATCTAACTTTCTATTTGAGGCCATTTGAGGTTTGCTTAAGGTTCCCTCAAGTGAAATACTTCACTTGAACAAAGTCATTCACTCATTTGGAACTTTTTTTTTGTTGTAAAATTGTTATTAATGGCCACTGATTGTTATTAATCGTATTTAGAGTGTCATGAGTCATGACTCTTCATTGGTGACTTTTTAGTGCTAACTCTTCAATGATGTCTCTTCATTCTCTGTATATATTGTTCTTTTCATATTTACTAAAAAATTCAAAGTTTAAAGGTGGGAATTTCAGATGTAAAGCTATTTGTGGCCTGGTAAATTAACCGAGACAATAAATTTCTGTAAGGATCATTTTCTCTTTTTTCCTTCAAATATGCAAGGCATCTTCCAACCTCAGACTTGACTTGTAAATATAATTCATGAGCCTTATCCCTGTCTTTTAATTCCTGCTTCAAACCTTCAGAACATGATTAAAAATTAAGGTTATTACTTGCATCTTACTTACCTCATAAAGAAAAACAACAAAACAAAAACTTGCATAAAAAATTCAACCTATTTAAGCTCAAACTTCCAATGACTATTGCTCAAGCAGAGGCACAGGTTACAATGGTCCTAAGATTCAGGTAAGATATAGACAAACTGAAGAATGAGGTTGACATACAGTACCTACAATGTTTCTTTGCTAATGTCGCCCTGCATAACAAACACCCTCTACTATACCATATATCTGACTTCATACTTGGGACTATGATTTAGGAATTCATAAGAACACATGTTTCATGTTTTTCAGTTGGAAATGATAAGCTATAATCAAATAAATGACCATACTGAGATGCCATATCAATGCAGGTTTGAACATAATTCCCTTAGTAAATAAGAGAATGGCATGGACAGATAACAACTAGATGAATGTTGCTTGAAATTATTCTTCTTAGGCTGCTTCTAATGAATTGGGTATTTTGCATGATGATCTACCAATTGAATTTGTTTCCAATCTAGGGGATATGTTAGGTGGCCAATAGTCCCAATTAGATGCACCGCAGTATCATAAAGCCATTTTTTAAAAGGTTCACTTTCATTTTAAAGAGGCCTTCAATTTTTTAAAAAAAAATTCTTGTTTCAGGCTAAACTTGATACAGTACACTTAATTACTAGCATCAGACATTCAAAGATATTGGTCATCTAACTAATAACCATACCTTCTGTTTCAATGGGTTTGCCGAAGTAATAATAAAACCGACCAGGAAATTTTGGTAGAATTCCTGGAAAATGTAAATCTTGGTTTGCCACCTCCCCAGTAGCATCAGTCCTACCATACAAGATCATGGTAAAATTAAAATAAGGAACAAGAAGGAAAGGGCAAAATAAATTTGAGACCAAATTTATGGAAAGAAAAGATCCAATGGAAGTCAATGCCAGAGGAACTTAATATACCTTAAGTTTACAGCCGCATTTGTTAACTTCTCTATTAGATCCTTCAAGTAAGGAATCTTCATTTGGTCATCATAATCAAAAACTAGCTATCAGTTGAAAGAAACCATTTATTCATTAGTGAGAAAACGAGTAAAACCCAGTGACAAAAAAGTGAATCTAAATATAAACTAGCCACAAACAGCAAATAGCGGTAATGTAGATATGTCAGGTTTAAACTTTTCTTCAAAGCGATTGGCATGTCATACCCTTCTCAAATGAACATCCCTATCTCATTGTGTACAGGGACACTGATAAAAAAGTTCACCTTAATTTACATAGAAAATTATGGGGAGAAACCCTTCGTTCAGCAATTATGGTTCTCTCCACATAACACAAGTAACATTATCAAACAAGGATAAGCACATACATGTAGAATTTTAAATTAAGATAAATTAATAAGACTATGAATATAGATCCAGGTTTCAATGTTTAGATTTAAGACAATTTGGAAGAAATAAGGCATCAAGTGATGACCCGTGCGAGTGGTATTCAACTAGCAGCTTAGCCAGCTAGAAACTACAATTCTGTGCTGCATGCAGATATGAAGATATACATAGAATGGAAATTAATAATTGATGAAAAAAATGTTACTAAGTGAAGTTCTTAGCTTACTTCGCTTATATCGTCTTCTCCAACAGCACCAAAAGGTATGATTTTGGCTCCAAATCTAGCAGCCATCCTGACAAACTCTGACTGTTCTGGCCACATTAACTTGTATTCTTCACCCTGAAAGTACAAAAAACCAAGCATTTTAAAACTATTAAAGTTGTATATTCTAAAAAACACATCTCATTTATGTTGAAATGAAATACACACAATCAATACACTCGAAAAAGAGTAAACATGTCTGCACATGTCGATGCATATAATTGTATAAATCACACTGGAGCCTAAAGGGAGAGAAGGCAACATTTTGCATGATGAGATCATTTAGCATTTCACCTTAGACTGTAAATTTCTTGAGCATGTTAATAATAAGCATTAAGGTTGAAGGGGAGTTAATTTTCAGTAATAAGCTATAAATTCAAAAATAACCAAAGCATTGTCATTAACTCATCCAAAGGTTTGTGAACCATCCATTAATTCACTACCTTCTGTTCTAATTTTACTTGAAAAGGCAAGCAAAGTATTAGAATATCTTGGACTGCAAGTTGGGGTGGTGGAAGCAAATCAAGCAGAATCCAACCAGTAAATTGACAAGTTTGGCTTTTCCTAGCTTGGATTGAGCCTTGATCAAGAACACTACCAGAACTCAGGAAGGGCTAAGCTCAAGTTATATGTCATATTTTAAAAGGCATCATGATATTGTATGGTTTATATGTGTATGATCAATGTAATAATAGATATAAGGAATTGATTTGCCTAGTTTTAAGAATACTTCATATTCTTTCCTTGTTTTAATCTTGACATTTTTTTTTTTTGATTAAAATTGTGAATTGTATATATATTGTGTAATACCCCGATTTTTATGATCATCACTGTCATTAATATTATTATTACAGAGTTAAGGTGCTATACGCGAGCACAGTAAGATGGGAGGAGACGATTATGTGGTGCTACAAAATATGTGAGAGAACTAAAGTTTTAGTGCATACAATTTTGGGTGGCAGTTTAAAATATAAAAGAAGATGTAAAGTGGAGGTTACTTTGTGGGTTATGCATATAAAACCTTAAGTTTTCATTCTTTTCATTTTTTCAATTAGGGATTTTTCATTCTTTTCAGTTAGGGAAAAGTTAAGAGAATAAAACTTATTTGGATAAGAAGTTTAAGAGTTATCGGAATCCTTTGGAGTTCCAGCCTATCTAAACAGATAAACCTTAAATTGAGGTTGATTGGAAATAATAAAGTCTTGGAAGCATATTTAAGCTGTTGGGTCTCTTCTTTATACGAGTGAATCATAAAAGAAAAAGGAAAGAAAAAGAGTTAGAGAAAGAGAAAGACGCTAGATGCTAGAGATTAAGGATTAGAGGAAAACTTTGTTTGTAGCAAGGTAATTTGTCTCTCACATAAGAGTCCTCTATGGGTTTTTGTTTTAATATTAAGCCTTGATCACCAGTTGTGGGGTTTATATATACAACTAGGCCTGTTCGTACTACATATGTTGTAGTAACATTGATTACTGGTGGTGTACAGCTTAAGAGGATTGATGTTGGGTTTCACAATATTATGAATTTGGCTGTTACTTTTGTATACCTTTTAATTAGTGAACTTGGATCAATTTATAGATTCTAAACCGCAAAACATGTATGAGAATGACTTTTACAACTTAATTATTCTATGATTGGTTGAGGACCTAAACATCAAGTGGTGGCCTAGAATATCAATTGTGGCTATAGAAGTTCGTTTGAACTCTAGTAGTATAGATTAGCTTTTGGGGTAATATTGTTGCAGTGGGACCTTAATAAGGAATATAAAATTGATTAATTCAATGGTGTATACAAAAGTAGTTTCCATACCTTAGTTTTGTAGGACAGTAGGAAAGAAAATGATTTTAGTTAGTAGGTTTCTACTGATTTAAAGCATTCTTTTGTTTAGAGCATACGAAAGATTGAAGTGTTTGGCTGTGTTCAGATATATTAGCAAGAGAGATATGTAATTATACATAATATGCACAAGTTTTGTTGATTAGGTTCTTAGAAGTCAAAAGTTTTCAAAAGTTATGTTTTCAAGCATAAATTTTCTTAAGTTTATCAATAGCATTTTTACATCATTAAAAGAGAAACTTCGACTTTTAAATAATGTTTTAAAGAAAAATTGACTTTTAAATAACGTTTTGAACGTCTACATCTTGTTTGAAAGATGATTTCTAAACTAAATTATTTTTAGAAAAGAATTGAGTTTTAACATAAGTTTTCTAAAAAGGTTCTTGTTTTTGTTTAAAACCATTTGATTTCAAATTCGTATTCCAACTTTCCAAATGGCATTTAAAATGCTTCTTTTCGCAAATTGAGTTTTTTAGATTTGCTTAAGAATTGTAAAATATTTATATAAACTCCTCAGTTCCTATTTATTCCCTAAGAGCGTCAAGCATCCTCTTATTTATGTTCAATTTGATATTGTGATCTTCAATATGCCTCAGTATTTGGAATGATTGTTACCAATAAGTAAATTATTCTACTTTTGTATAAATTTTGCTTTTGTGATATGTGACTCATTAAATGTTTTAAAAATTGATCAGATATATGTGTAAGCACGTTCAGAGGGTTATATGTGAGAATAAGTGTTGAACCCTCACTAGCAAGGGTTAGATGTTGGTATCCGCTTACAAGATTGTATGTGAGAATATGTGATATGTGTATGTGACACTGTGCTCTGATAAATTATTTGTATGTGTTTTCCAATGATTTTGGTATTCAATTACATATGTGTTAAGTGGTTCATTATATGTTTTGGAAACTATGTTTGACATCATTGAGTTGATTTGTGAAATCAAAATACTCGTGCTTTGCTTAACTCTATTCAATTCATTTGTTGTGTATTGTGTATAATTGCTTACTAGATGTGTGGCACACCCCATCAATTACAATTTTCAAATTAAAGTTTAGTTGGGAAACAGTACCTTTGGATCGCATCATATAGTGCAATATAGAGCTTGGGATGATTGGAGCCTTATTTATCTTTATTTTGCTTTAGTCTTTATAATATTTGGAGATTATTTCCAATTGTGGATGTTTAGAGATCGTAAGAAGTTTATTAACAATATTATTTATTCAAAGTTTTATTTAATTTTGAAATTAATTATGTTTATCGAAATATGGAAGATCAGCAAGTTAGTAATGCATCTAAATTTATGTTCCATGGATTTGGGTTGTGACATATTGCTTTGGTCAACTTGAAACCACCTGACTCAACTGGTTCCAACTTCCAACTCAAGCAGGCCTAAGCAGAGTTGACCATGGACATGGTGAGGCTAGGTTGTGCTGTGGACCAAGGTGTCATCGCAGGGGTTGAGCAACGGTAACCGCTTCCCAACCCAACCAGCCAGAGTTGCAGCCAATGGAAAGAGGAAAATTCTTATTACTTCTGAAGCCATGATACTGAACTTTTATTCACCAAAAAAGAAGTAAACTAGAAAGGGAAGAAAAAAACATGATTTAACCTTCTTGTGTATATAATAAAAGTAAATCAAGGTAAAGTGTTACCTTCCGATGAGAAGCCTCACGCACGCCTCCTGGATACAGCAGGACATGGGACTTTGAAGACAGAAGCTTGAATAAGTTAGAAGCTGAGACAGGAACTGCCCCCATAATTCTGAACATGTCATATTGTGACACATCAAGAAACATTTCCTGTATATTGCCTTTTTTCATAAACAACATTGGATGTGCTATCCCCCTCACTAGGATATTTCTTTCCCGAAAAATATTGGCTATCAAGGGAACCAATTCAAATCCCAGTAACATGTGATAGCCTACTAGCAAGACTGGACCCTCTGAAGGTATTCCAGCAAGGCCCCTCACAATCTTCCCATCCTCTAAAGTTGAGAGCATAACAGGGCTAGTAAAAGCACCAATCCATCTGTGAACGTCAAGTGTGTGAGACAGTAATGTCTAAAATGTGTTTTACCACACCCAATCAATCAGAAAACTCTATAATAATAAAAAGATGTCTCAGGTTTGTCAGTTTTTTTTTTTTTTTTTTTTTGAGAGTTCGGTAGATTCATATAAAAAACGAGACATAAAGGGTCTGTTTAGATATAACTTATTTTGCTGAAACTGAAAATTGAAAACTAAAAACACTGTAGCAAAATAATTTTTAAATGTGTGAATAGTGCCGTGGAACCCATTTTTAATGAAAAAATTGTTAAAAAGTGTAATTTGCATAAACAGTAACCGCATTACTCCAAAATGCGTGAAAACAAAAAAAAAAAAAAAAAAAAAAAGAACGAAAACGCAGCTTCACAGACGCAGACGCAGACGCAGCTTCAGTGGAATCCAAACGGACTTTACAACGCTGAAACCAGAGAACAAACAAAAATACCAACTAGCACTCCTGTTACAAATTGGGACTAACGTTCTGTTTGGTTGAGAGGAAAAAAAAAATGGAAAGATAGAAAAGATTTTAATTTCCCTCATTTGTGTTTGGTTGAGAGTAGAAAAGTGGAAGGATGAAAAACTTTTTGTTTAGTTGAGAAAAAAATGGGAGAATACAAAATATAGTTTGTATAAATTTACTCCCAAGTCCCTATTAGATAAAACAAAAAAATAGCACTTTTTATATATAAATGAATAAGCAATTCAATTTTTTTTTAAAACGAACACAAGAAATTTAAGAACTCAAAACTGTTTTCTAAAAAACCAAGAAAAAAAAAAAAGAACTTACGGAGAAAAAAAAAAAGAAAAAGGCCTAAAAACCAGAACTGGTGAAAAAAAATAAAGAAGCAAATAAGGCATAAAAAAAAAATTTAAAAACAACATAAAGCCATAAAGGTTGTCAACGTTGGCAGGGACAAAAAATGAAAAAGAAATAACTGGGAGAAAAAAATAAAATAGAAAGAAACGTTGTCACGTTGGAGGCATGGGCATTTTAGTCCAAAATTTTGAGCCCCACTTTCACTCTTATTTCTCAATCGGACAATTGAGTTTTAGTGGGCCTGTGGAGAAAACAACCGGACTCTACCATTTTTCTCTCCTCCTCTCTCTCTCAACCAAACACCCTTCCCACTCATTTTTTCTCATTTTTTTCACTATTTTTTTTCCATCCTCCCTAAAATCATCTCAACCAGACATACCTGAAGCATCTGAAGCATTTGCTTAAACTAAAGAAAACACTAGAGGTTTGTCAGGTTTGGTGTAAGCATTCTGAAGTTTATGCATTAAGATATATAGTCCACTTTCAAAGGCATTCTCCAATCTAATCGCACAGATGAAATGAAAGTTTAAAGCAATCATATCTATTTATATTTATTCTGTTAGCCACCTTTTTATCTAGTTTCATATGCATATTGTTCTATGATAAGTTTTAATGTTTTTAGCAGACAAGATAATACAAACCGTTTTCTCTGGTTGACTGCCTGACACGAACCGAAGCACCTGCACGGGCCTGTGCAGGTGCGGTGTGGCAACACAGAAATTTTTGAAAAAGTAGTATACAGGTGTGGCGGGATACATTTATTAATTAATTATTAAATATATTTTTATTTATATTTTCTATATATTGCAAAGCATTTTTGTTTTCATATGATGGTAAATATATATCAATTTAAGAGTAATAGTAGGTAATAAATTGAATACATAACCATTACATGATAAATCAACCAATTTTTTTTCAATCAAAAGTAAAACTTATCAAAAAAAATAAAAAAGCAATCAACATATTTTTTTAATTATCAAAAAAAGAAAAGAAATCAACATATTATTTTTTTCAATCAAGAAATCAAAATTGTTGTGGAAATATTGTGCTCATAACAATACTCTTTATATGATAAAACTTTTTAGTTTTAATATTTTTTTATAGAAAATATTTATGCACATACTTATATGGTTTATTAAGCATACACGTATGGTTTATACACCAGCATATCTATAACACATTACAGAAGAGAGAAAAGATAAGGAGAGAAGGACAGAAACTGCCGGCGGTAAAAAAAAAAATTCGTTGGGGACGTGCGTGCAGCCGCATCCAGGCCACACGCTGCGTTCCCCAAGCGTCCGACATGGGTGTGGTGACCATATACTGACACACCCCATACCCATATATAAGCTATGGATGGACTGGTCAAGTACCAAGAATTTTAACGTGTTATCTCAGAAAGTATATGGTAGAAAATATGACTTACTTGTTGTCTTCCGCTATTTTTTTGAACTCGGTAGGAGTTGGTAGCATGAAGTCCGAAACATAGTCAAGGTATTTTCCACGGCGATAGAAGCTAGCACCCTTGATGATAGTTACCAAATCAATACCATCTTCCTGCCAAACATGGGCAGAATTCAAAATGTATCATAAAAATAATCCAAGATTCATGTGATATATCTAAAACTCAAAATAATATAATTTGAGAACTATATAATTTATTTATTTAGATGAAAAATTCAGTAATTTTGCACATAATATAAGGTTAAAGCATCTGGTTAAAAACAGTAGTTTTATGTCTTGTTCACACAAATGCTAATACATGATAATCAGGCATATATAAAACATACATCAACTATACATTTTCAGATATGAATAACCCCGCCCTCTCTTTTTTTCTCATCTTCTGTTAGCATAATAGAAACCTTATTATTTCGTATTGTAAGGAGAGCATTCTAGACTTACTCAGAATTCATATCTAACTTTTGTGTGTGTTTCCAAGTAATCAACTACGCCAAAATAATAAGGCAAGTTATAAATTCTATTTTATACACTATAAGCTATTCTTTCAATAGTCCCCCCAACCCACCCAAAGTCTGAATTCTGCCTGACAACTTCAGACAAGTAATGGAAAATTAAGAAACCATTAGTAATTACTCAATTACTTTTTTCCATTGAACTCTTACAAGCAAGAAAAACCACACACAAATGAAGACAAATTTACGCATGCACTTACGCGCGCACACACACAGGGGGGAGAGAGAGAGAGAGAATCCTACCAACAAGAGGAAATGACCACTGTTATTGAACTTACGAATCTCACATTTTGGAAGCACATGACATAGTCTTTCACCTTCTTCTTGACTAGGTAGCAACTGATCCCTCCCACTAAAACAACACACAATGAACTCCACCCAATTATCCTTGAATGTACCAAAAGATCAAAACAAGAAAAGCACAACAAGTATACATTGCACAACAATGCCTTTATAATAGAAGAGGAAGAATAACAAGTTGAACAACAAAAACTGCTTATTCCACTGGAAAAGAGTTTATGGAAACTTATGGCCTATATTTAGAAGATGCATATGCCATTTATACAAGATATATGACCTCCGAATGACTGGGGCACCTATCAGCTAAAGAAAACTTGTTTTGATAAGCTTCACTTAATTCTATAAAGAAATGACTACAAGAAGACCAGTTACTACTATTACACTATTTGAGGAGTGAATTTTCTAAATTGACATAACTAAATGTTGAAGAAAGTTTTTGACTCAGTCAGATGGGACTTTGTTCTTTCAGTGTTGAGGAGTGTTGGCTTCGTTGCATTCTATCTCATCATATTTCACATTCTGTTCTGTGATGTTGGGGAATCACTGTCAATACCACAGCTTAACCACAGGCAACAAAGAAAGAGAAACCTTTCTTTGCTAAATATATTGTTTGTTATTGAAGTAGGTTTTTTTTTTTTTTTTTTGAGGGGGGGGGGGGGGGGGGGGGGGGTGGCATGTTTGGATCAATTAATAAAAAAATAAAAACAAATAACAGGAGATTTGGTTTCCAAATAAGGATTGGACTGGTTTTCTTATAGAAGAGAATAAGAACCTTGAAAGTATCAGCGTTTGAGCTTTTACAGCATGCAGGCGTGAATTGGAGACTGCTGAACCTGATTTAAGCATCTGCAGCTTCCAGCGAAGTGTTTCTCTGGGTAAGATACCAGCCAGAACCTGTGAATTCATTCATCAAAATTGACAGTGGAGGAGAAATATAAAGGAGACATGCCAGCTATCTCTGTGTGAACTCCCAACAGAAGTCAGTAGTCAATATTTTAAAGTCACATAGAATTGCAAGTGATATTAAACTTAGCCAAAGCAATTACAATTTCAGATGGCCCAGATGAGGGCATCTAATCTAGGCATGTAAATGAAGAGTATCACAATATATTCTTTTAACAGTCCTTGATATATTCAATGATGAAATATATTTAGTCTCATAGGAGTTTCAATCTCTTCTAGACAATAGTTAAATAACATTCAAACTTTAATACAACGCTAGTCTATGAATGTTCTAAAGTTGAACCTTACAGAAAGGTAAGATGAAATTGCATCAAGATCCTGTGATAGCTCTCCAACTGTTTGTTGCAGAGGAAGTCCCTTCACCACACTCTCTATTGCCGTCCTCAAAGGTTGACCTAAATGGATGTACAATTACTGACGACAGGGAGATTTATGTATAATATATATATAACTACATATATAATACACATTTATTTATTTATGGATGTATGTGGGTATGAGTCCTTAATTTGCAAATTGTACATTTCTCAGCATTAATAATTTTCACCATGCTTTGGATATGGAAAAGAGATACACTAAATCAGTTCCTGAATAGCAGTTTCAATTAGAAAAGAATTTGGATTTCTTATTTCAGTTTCAATACGTTCATTTAAAAATAGAAATGCAACAGACTGATGAACCATATATTACATGCTCTCCAATTGTAAAAGAAAAGAAGTTCAGTCCTAGAATTCCGACAGTTTTGTCAGCCGGCCCTCTACACCTTCATTCAGTTAAGTGATATGGGAACAAAAAGCAGGCAAACATCTCTATTTACATAGGAATGGGGACGTGGATAAATGATTTGGGGTTAGATGTTGACAACCTAGAAATCTGTTATCAGTTTGTCCACCAAGGGAAAAAGGACTGGAGAAAATAAAAGAGACCTAAAATATATCGCAAATAAAAGAATTTGGATTTCTTATTTCGGTTTCAATACATTCATTTGAAAATAGAAATGCAACAAACTGAAACCTATATTACAGAATCACATTATGCCTCTTTTATCTTGGCATCACATGGTCAATCACCTAAGATCCATCAGCAACTTCAACAAATTATAACCATTTCCCAATGGTCACAGTTGTACGAGGGTAACTAAAAATGTTTCACTACAAGCTGTTGGTCACTACAAGCTGAAATTCCAAGTATGATTTGAAAGCCTTCAACATAATCAAGTTATCAGCAGTCTTCATCTAGCTATTGTATAGACTTTCAACAGTTTTAGGGGCTTTGATGGAGGCAACAGAAAGTTTTCGTTTCTGAGGCATGATCAAATTTAAGCCAATGTGGAGACTTGTGACATGGCTCGAATAGAATACTTATTATGTCGGTTAGCTACAGCTTTGTGTTCTCTTCATATTCAAAAACAATTAATTAGTTGTGCTTGAGTGATTTCAGGATGCCACATGCCGAAGACTAGTTAGCTATATGAGAACCCCTTAATTGTTTGGAGAGGTTGTGCAGTGCAGCAAATAGGGTAGTGAAAAGAAACTTCTCTATTCTTTGTTATTTGTGAAAATGAGCTCATTGGGTGTATTTGGGGTTTGGGTTTTGAGAGAGTACCTCTATACTACCTTTGTAATATGAGACTAGTTAGCTATATGAGAACCCCTTAATTGTTTGGGGAGGTTGTGCAGTGCAGCAAATAGGGTAGTGAAAAGAAACTTCTCTATTCTTTGTTATTTGTGAAAATGAGCTCATTTGGTGTATTTGGGGTTTGGGTTTTGAGAGAGTACCTCTATACTACCTTTGTAATATCCATATTTGCTAGTAAAATTTTCTCCTCATTGCTACCTGTGAATATAGGCCCAATGCTGAACCATGTAAATCCTTGGTGTTCTCTCATGTGTGTGGTTGAGTTTTTTTCAACATTTTATTCATTCCAATTAAGATCTTTCTCAAATCCATAATAAATTTCTCAAATCCATAATAAATTTTCACAATCAATATTGTGTTGGAGAGATTTGGGAGGCTCTTTTCCACAACACTTTTGATCACACAAGTTTCTAATCCCAAAGGGAGAAGAAATCTTTTAAGACGAGAGCCTTTCAATTGGCCACACAAGTTCCTACACCCAAGAAGGGTAGGAATCCTTTTCCATCACATGGCTTACTACATATCCAACTGAAAACGGGCTTTATTCCACCTACAGGCTGCACCCAAGTGCTGAGAATCGAGCCATTGTTCACAAATCTCCACATTGGTGGAAATCGAGCCACAAACACACATGGCTTGCAGATTTGGATGTTGCTCCCAGTCTCCCAAACACAATAACCTGAGTCTAATTATTTCTTTTTATTTGATTTGTAAAGAAAAAAAAAATGTAAACCCTTATTTAGTGGTGAATCTTATATGTAATATCACCATGTCATGTTAAATTCATTTTCCTGACACAAAATTTACGTATCAAATGTAAATACAATACTATTCAATGAATATGAACAGGTTTGTAGGCTATGTTAGCTCCAAATGGAAATGAATATGTATTTCAAACAACTATGAAAAAAAAGGAGGAAACAGGAAAAGCAAACCTGTCATCAGACTCAACATGTTAGGAGGGCTAAAAGGGAGTTGGTTGGGAATGAATTCCAATAATGTCATTAACGGTTGTAGTTGAGATCGGCTAATAGACGTAGCTGTGAAAAGAACATTAATTAGGCAATATAAAAAGTAAGAAAACGAAAAAAAAAAAAAAAAAATCAAGTGAATGTCATCTACTATGAAGCTAATATTCTTGAGTGTTGAAGTGACTAAGAGCATTTTTTTAAAAAGACCTCTCTATAGTCATAACTCTTTATTCTACCTGAGTTGCTCATTTTATGGGGGGAAAAGCTAAAGCTGAAAGCAATGGTTTTTTTAAAGAGACAAAATTCTTACTTGGGTTAGCCAAAATTAGCACAAGATCAATATCAGGATTAGAAGCTGCTACAGCCAGAGCAAGGCATCCTCCAAAAGATTCTCCAACAAGATATATAGGTCTGTTGGGTGAACGGTCGTTCTCTGATCGAACAGTTTTTTCCACCTGCTTCACCAGGTCTAAACCATGAAAATTTACGGTAATTAGATTCAAAATAAGAAAAGAAAGATAAACAGTGATTACTCTTATGTTCTATTTGTTAGATTTTTATTTTCATAAAATGTCAAATGAGACAGAAAGATTGGTTTCATTCTCAACCGATCTCTTCATGATACGCCATTAGAATTCCCATAGGACAGCTCAGGCCAGTGGCGGAGCCAGGATTTGAGGTTAGGGGGGGCAAGATCAAAAGAGAGTAAAATTAATTCGAAAAAATATTAATTGATATTAATAAAAAAATAAGTAAACAACTATATGCAAATGTAATTGTCATATACAATTAAAATTTGGGTTTGTAAAAAATATTTGGGTCTGAGACTGAAAAATGCTAATGAGGAAAGAAAAAATTGTTATATGTAACAAAGGTGCTATGAGTAGTTCTAGACCATAAATTATTTCACAATGTTTTTGCCAAAACTTCGATATGGCAGACTGTGAGTGATTAACAAATACTAACACATAAACTCACAATTTTTTTTTTAACAATCACACTCTGCCATGCAACAGTTATGATAAAAAATTGTGAAAAATGTTGTGGTCCTCATTTTTTTTGAGGTGCTATAATGACTAGTGAGTGAGAGTAGTTTTTTTTTTTTTTTTTCATAATTCTGTTCAACAAAATAGTGGTGGAGAAGTAGGCTGTACAAGTTGTTTTATTTTATTATAATTATTATATATAAGGTGGGATCCATTACTTTTTTAAAAAGAGTTGCAGTGACCTCTCAACGTGAAATTGTTTTCCTACAATGAACTAATACATAGTACAAGTACAATATGTATATAAAAAAGTTGATTGTCCTTGTGTATGCAAATATGACCTTGTACTATATATTACTTGAGAATTTTTGGGGCATCAGGGGGGGCATTTGACCCCCCTCGCCCCCCCTTCCCTCCGCCCCTGGCTCAGGCACTATGTTTTGATCTCAATATGAGTACCTTAAACCTCAGACCAGAGCAACAGTTGATGTGACAGTTAATGCTACACTATTTATCACCAATGATACACAGACTCTCAAGTATATTGCATGCAGTAACAAAAGGTAGTAGAGAGAGAGAGAGAGAGAGAGAGAGAGAGAGAGAGAGGACCTGTAAATGGTGTTCGATCCATGACAGGAATGTGCAAGCACCATGTCTCAAAAATCCTACATCCAAAGGGGAAAAAACTCATAAATTAGGCAGTGTCATATAATTATAAATTATTAGCTGCTAGCCATTCTTTCTTTCTTTCTTCTATGTCTTTATATTTCTCTCTTGATGGCTAGTGGAGAATTTTGTGTATGACAAGTAGCTTTCAAATTCTCCATTACTTCTATTTGATAACTCAAAGTAAAAATGATGGTACTCATTGTTCATAGAATTCAAATCGGGGTGAATACTTACTTTCCAATTCTACAATGATTCTTAATGAGTCCAAGCCCGACGCTAAGAATGCCTGTAAAGTTCCAAAGTAAAAATAGTATACAGAAGAAGGTAGTAATAATAATAACAATAATAGTAACAATAAACTTGATATGGATACAAAGCTTAATAATAAATTTGAGATGCATACGAAAGTGAACCTGGCACTGTTTTAAGGAGCTGCTAAAAAGCTTTAAAGTTTAAAATCTTTAACAGAAAATACAATTAGTTTAGTCTCTAACATTTCAGTATTGTGTCAATTTAGTCTCTACTCTCTACCGTTATTGTTGGATGAAAATTGCTGAAGTAGCAAACAATTAAAATAAAAAATTAGTTTATTGCCACATCTTTGGAAACTAATTTTTTATTTTGGCCATTAATCATGTCAGCAATTTTTGGGATTTAAATTGACACTGCATTGAAAGGTTATAGACCAAATTGACACAATTGAAATGTTAAGGATCAAATTGAAATATAGTGTAAAGAATAGGGATCAAATACGTAGTTTACCCAAAATAATTTCAATGGTGGGCCTAGATTAGAATTGGTAACAATTTCCCACTTATAATTCCCTGTGAAATTATTGTAAAAATATTGTGAACACAGCGTTACTATCATAAAATGTATAAAAATCAATTAATTCTCGATAGATTAAATCATAAATATCATTTTTATATGTCCTTGACATACATGGTGTAATATAAGAGAAACATAATAATGAAAAAAAGGGAAAAAACTCTTTTGGAGTCAGTTTTCTTATGTTTAAGGATGACATTTTCTATCACAAAATGCAAGTCAACAGAAAAAAAGTCCAATTGATTAAATACTAGTTTTTTTTTTTCACATATACAATAATTTCACAACAAATTATAAGTGATGTCACAATATATGTGATTCTTGAACTTCAACCATTTAATAAATAAATGTTTGAAATGTATTTTGGTGATTAGTGTCACATCAATTTTTAAGTTCATGTAGTAAAAATGGTAAATATCCATTGCATTTCTCTTTTGTGATACCAAAAGAAAATGCGATCAAAACAAAGTGTTAATTGGTATTTTAAAAGAGCAGGGAAGGTTTACCAATTTAAATTTTTAAACAACAGATTCTAAATAAAATGGGCATTTGGCTAAAGAATTGCGGTACAAAATAAATTATAAGAATTTAGTCGTAGTATATATATATTCACGCCCACTATGTTAAGACTTAAGAGGATCATTTCTCTCAAAAAAATAAAAATAAAAATAAAAGAGGATCATGACTTATGACATTTGTGGGGGTGATAAACAGGGAAGCCCAGACCAATGTATATGTTGGGCCAGGGGCCCAACCCAAGGAAGAACTCCTCCTCGGACAGGCCAGGCCGAGGAGAAAGGGGACGGTTAGCCATTTGAAGGTGATGCATCGGACCATACCATGAAAGAGGATAAGTATTAAGGAAGAAAAGGACAAAGAGAGGCATGAAAATATCTAAGAGAAAGCTGCTACCAATGCATTAAGTGTTCTACAACTAACTGAACTCTGCTTTTCAGCTTTTACAACCACTCCCAACGACTTTGGGGAGGGGTTGATGGGACAAGTATTAGCACCATAAATCTGAATCTACACGTGGGCGGTGGAGATGGAAGGAAGACAGTATAAAATAGAGGATAGAGCGAAAACAAAAGGGGGGACTAGTAAAAAAGGAGGAAAAACAACATATTAAGAATCAACCTCCTCCTCGGATAAGATCCGAGGACGACACTCCCTAGTAAATGGATGTTATCTTTCTTTCTTTATCATTTGGACATGTTGGTCGCTTGTCCAACTCGTTAAGGCCCGAGTTTCCAACCCATTCTCTACAAATTCATTGTATCGAGCTCATTGGACCAAGGCTCCATACATTTTGGGCTTGGGTCCCAAATTGTGACCTTACAACATTAATGAACCTCGAATTGGACCGTGCATAATGACAGAGTCAAAAATTTATTAGACTATGATTTTTGAATGGAGTTTATAACGATTTGTTTCACATAAATAAATAATTTATCCTTGGGAGCCAAACAAAAATTTAAAATTTGATGATTGACTAATTGTTTTATATACTATGTTCCTACTGTATATAATAGTAGCATAAACGTCCAACCTTACTGCGGCAATCTAGTCAATTATTCATCGCACACATCACTCATATATGCATTGGTCCATCATATTTAGGTTAACGCCATAGGTTAAAACTTTCTCAAAAAAAAAAAAACAAAAACAAAACATGCACGAGCTACAACTAATAGCATTGACATTTTTTATTATTATAAATTTTGGTTCTATGTCAAGAATATTATAAATAGCAATTCTTTAATGGGTGATACTTTTTATATTTTTTTTCTTCTTGAGAGATTTTCAACCTATAGCAATTCTGATTTTCTCTTTATCATTAGGTCAAGATACTAATAAGTTTTTGGTGTAAATCTTTTATTCAACCATCAGAGACTTATTGAATTCAAAAAATGAATTATTACAAAAACTTTTAGCCCATCAGAATCACACACATACGATAAAATTTTATTCCAAAGTATTCTAATGGTTTGTAACTGAAAATCTAATCAGAAAGAGAGCAACTGGACAGGTTTTTTTGCAAGGTCTTCTCCACAAGTGACAATCTCCATCCCAATAAACATGTTCACGCGCACCTTGGTTTTTTTTTTTCTTTTTTGGTAAATTACAAATTGCATCTTTTAATTTTATCTAAAATTGAATTCAATAATGTAACTTGTGATTTATTCACTTCAGTTTTATAATTTTTATTCATTTTCAATAGTCCTTCCATTTCCACTTGAGAGGCTGCCATTAAGTGTTCCAAAAGAACATAGTTTTAGTATTTTTTGAATTTCCAAAACGATGTCAGCTTTAGAAAAACTACTGGCACGAATTTAGACAAAATAACTAAATTGAATAATAAAGGTAAAACTTATAACAGTG
Source organism: Quercus tomentella (assembly GCA_028535165.1). Lineage (NCBI taxonomy): Eukaryota > Viridiplantae > Streptophyta > Magnoliopsida > Fagales > Fagaceae > Quercus > Quercus tomentella. The sequence continues at coordinate 65,641,023 of JAPQVY010000155.1, read as the reverse complement.
AAATAAATAAATCAAAAGTTATATAATTGAATTGGATTTTATATAAATTTATTTAAATAATGCAATTTGTATATATATATATATATATATATATATTTGTCTTGCCCTTTGTTTTAATTTAATATTTTTTAAAAATAAATAAGGAATTTTAATTATATTTGAAACTACCAAATATAAAAGACTACAAAGTATAAACTACATATTACTACATCCAACTTTAACCCAAATTTATATAAAATACAAAAATATACATATTGAAAAAATATACTTTCGTTTATCCTAAACCACAAACGAAAAAAAAAAAAACTTTTTATCATTGGTATATCGACATCAAGGATTTCACTGAAATTTTCACAATTCCTCTTATGTTTTGCTTTTTAGAGGATTCGTATCCGAAATGCTAAATGTCATATACGAGGAGGCGGTATTATACTTAATGATTTTTTTTTTTTTTTTCCTCGTAAATGAGAGAGTGCATTGTACACTCATGAAAGTAAAAGTGCATTAAAAACTGTATGGGAAGTGACAGTAAAAATATATTAAAAAAAGGTGATATTACATGTATGCACTCTTATATGAAGTGGACCCCACACTTGAGATTCACCTCCATGAGTAACCCAATTGTCACCGGACTCACCCATACAGTCCCAACCGTGCAAAAGTTTGTTATGAACAAAAAAAGAATCTTGGAAAATGTTTTCTTGAGAAAGAAAAAGTAATACTGTTCCACAGTAAACCAATGGTGGCACTACTAGAGTTTTTAAATATTTTTCATCAAATTGTTGCTTGGTGATTACCAAAAGCATGGACAGAAAATCTACGAAAAGGGAAATCATGTAAATAATATTAACAAAAAACGAGTATTCAATATCACATCATTAAATTAATTTTTTATAAATGAGTTCCTTGGCCCTGTAATAAGTAATAACGTTAACGTGTGCAATTAAGTTTTTGTTGAAATTTTTATTTATTTATTTACTAAAAATTAATAAAAATCAATTATTTACACAAACAAATAAGTTAATACAAAAGCTCCAAAAAATTATTAGTTGAGACAAAAATAATCAAATTTTACGACAAAATAGGGAAAATGGAAAATGTTCAGTTTTGAGTAAAAAAATACTCCGTAATCAAAATCATAATTCATAAGCAAATATGGAAAGAGTGAGTAGTGAGAGATGACCTGGCAAAAAGAGAAGCAGAGGAGAGTTCTTCAACGGAGGACCACACTCCAAGGGCGTGAACCACCGCGGCGGACCACCGTCCGATCTGCTTATCAACTCCTTTGATCGCTCAAAGTATTCCCTCCACACTCTCCCATTCTGCTCCACCTCATCAACACTTGCCGCTACTTCTGCCTCTCCTAATTCCTCACTTTTCTCCGATAAACGACGCGTCGTCGGAGTCGGAGTAGCTGTCGTCGTTGGCGTTGGCGTTGGCGTTTGCTCGGTGGAAACAGCGAGTCGCCGAAAAGAAATTGAATTTTTTGACTTGCTAAACTTCCCGACCAGTGGCGTAAAATCCCGGCGGATTTCCGGCGATAAACTGGCTGGAAAAATGGAAACTCCGGTGACCGCCATGGCAATGCTAGTAAACTCTCTGCTGCTGCACGGAAACAGTACACAGAGAGAGAGAGAGAGAGAGAGAGCACTCTACTAGCTAAGCTTGCGGTCCTCTCTCTCGGCTGAGAGAAGTAAAAAGGCCTCTCAAAATCTGAGAGAATTAAAATAATAAAGATACTATGCAAATAATAGTAGTGACAGGAACAGGCTGAGCTGTGACAAATAAATAGTTAGTGGTAAGAAAGAGAGAAAGGTGGAAGCCTGGAAGGGGAAGTACAAATAGATATGAGTTATGAGGAGTGGAGCGAAACGTTTCATTTTTATATGTTTGTTTGTTTCTGCGCGTCACTACTCAATTTAACGGACGGTTGCTTCCCACGCTGTAAACCCCCCTTCTTATAATAATAGAGGGAAAAAAATTTATATTTTAAATATAAAAAGAGTAATTTTAAAACCCCATATTTTCTCATACATTTTTTTGGACAATTATCTATTATGACATATTGAGATTGATTGTCTATCATTTTCACGTTAACTCTTTTTTTTTCCTTCGCCACTCATTACTTATGATTTGGTATGGCTCAACAATTTTGAGAGCTTTAGGTGAAAATTTTAAGTGGACCATTTTTTAAATTGTAAAGTCTAAACTTGTACAAATAAAAATTAATTTATTACATGTTTCAATAAATTAGTATCACTATAATACAAATGAATTGATATAATATATATCAAATTATTAATTGGTGTGATAATTTATAATAAATTTTTTTGATACAAGATAGAATTTCTACTCTAACCTAATCTAAGTGTATATATATGTGAAACTCCCTTTTGGAGACTTAAACCCCGACCTTTGCCCCTAACACCTCACAAGTATTTATACTTGTAGAATGACCACCGCACCAAGGGTGCACGGTAGTATGATTTATAATAATTGATAAAGTAAGAGTTTGCATTTTAAAAAAAAAAAGTGATAACTTATTAATTAGTGTGTGGCCGTGTGGCGTGTGGGGCCAGCTGTGAAGTCAAAAGTGTGAACTATGGGCTTAGCTTATGGCCTTGTGATATGTTGTGGCCTGTGGACAAGACTGTGCAGTGCTGTGTGTATTGTGCAGTCTTGTCTTGTCAAGTTGTGAACATTGTCACTGTGCAATATTCTGCATTTTAGGATACAATGCGATATTTTTAATGCATTTTATTGACCAATAAAAGTATTTAATTTTTTTTAATATAAGTGGGGGCCTTCTTTTATTTGGGGGTTTTAAGTGATTGCATCAATTGCATCTATGGTTCAGTTAGCCCTGGGTAAGTTGACATATAATTGAGATGTATAATAAAATGAGTGTTAGTGGTAGACTAGATGGATTTGATGTTCAATAAGTCTAGGAGTCACGTATTTTATAGCAAATTTTACAAATTTCTAGCTAGTAAGTTGTTGATGCGAATAATAAAGTGATTTTAATGGTAGAGCATATGATAATTAATACTAGAATGTCAGTTGTGAAATTTATCATTAAAAAATGTTTTTGTAGCATTGTGCATATAATGTTATTCCAATCACAATACTGTATATCAATAATTGTAAAAATATTATATAAAAATGTTATATTATTACTAGTATTATTCTATTCTTTTTTATTATCATGAGAAATTTTTTAATAATTTAGATTATTTAGTATGTTAACTATCTTCTTCAAATAAATATTTGAGTAAAAATTTAAAATTAATGTTAATTTTACTAGAACAGAAAATGTTTTAATCTTATAATATGTAAATATTACACAAATATAAGGAAATGTATGGATTATTTTGTATTATTGATCAAGTAATGCTATAGATACAATAATTTTAAGAAGTCCCGCACTAGGACATTTTAGATGAAGACCTCGAGAGACGAGATTCAAGCCTCTCAATCTTGTCTATCTGATTATTAAAATAAATAATAAAGGAACATGTCTATCTAATTAAAATATTAAAATGTACAGCATGTTTGTCCTTTCCTTGGTTAAAAAAGATCGGAGTCAAATTTTTATCGAGCATAAAAAAGTAAGAAAGAAATTATAAATAATGAAAAGGAAGAAATGCAAATATGCGTTACACAGTTTCCATAGTTTATTTATTTATAGATGAGAAATTGATTATCTAAACTCATATTAGGCACACATTAACCATCTATTTTGGGAAAAATTTTATAGGAAATTGAAAAAACTTTCAAAATAGTGAATTATTTTTTTGTTTTTCCATAAAAAGTTTCCAAAAATAGTTTATTAACATATGCTCTAAGGGCACACGTTAATAAATATATATATATTTTTTTATATCATACAAAGAGATTGTGAATTTCTGATGGTTGAATAAGAGATCTAAAATTCAATTCTCGTTTATACCAAAAACCGATTAGTGTCTTAATCTGACGATAAAGAGTTATTATCAGGAGCGGATGTCATAAGTTGAAACTCTCTTTAAAAAATAATTGATATATTATTTTATTTTTGAATAAAATAGCTATGATTGATTATCGGAACAGCATGGCTAGAGTCTTCACAAAATTATACTATCCAGTCCTTTTAAAAAATGAATCTTCTCCTTGGCTCAAGGCCTAGTCTATGTCCTGTCACATTGTGACTTTCTTAATGGAATTATTTCGTTAAAAAAAAGGATTCCTACCCAAATAATTATGGATGAAATTTTTTTGAAATTTGTATAAATAATTATGAATCTACCAGAAAGAAATATTTTATTAGAGGAAGTAACAGTGTGAAAGGGCATGAACTTTTATATTACATTTGTAAAACCTCAAAAGGGTGGCTTCTCAAAAAAAAAAAAACTCAAAAGGGTGTCATTTTGTGAGATCCCAGGAGAGAGATGTATATCCCAGCCAAAATTCTTACCAAAAAGAAGTCCTAGCCAATCACAATATCATATTGAAAATACTGAAATTTATAGTGTAAACTAAGTCAATGCCTCTAGTTTTCCTCCCAAAAAAAAAAAAAAAAGTTAATGCCTCTATTTGTTTTATTATATAAGTTGATAATTATAATAAGAGATGAGGAATTCTAATTTTGGATGTCTTCATTGAAAGTACTACAAAATGTCAGTTGAGTTACAAAATTTTTAGGATCCGTTTCATTGGAGAGATGGAAAAGTTGAAAGATAGAAAATGAAGAATGGATGAAAAAGTGGGAGGATATAAAAGATTTTAGTTTCCCTCATTTATGTTTGGATGGAGGTGTGGAAAAGTGGAGGGATGAAAAACTTTTTTGTTTGGTTGAAAAGAAAATTGAGATAATAGAAAATGTAGTTGTGGGGGGTATAAAACCGAGAAGCCCATGTCAATGTCCACGTTGGGCCCAAGGCCCTATCCGAGGAAGGACCCTCCTCGGCCAAAGGAAGGACCCTCCTCGGCCATAACTATAGCCGAGGACAAAGGGAGTGACTCGGTCCTGATGATGACACCTTGGGTCATTCCACCGAACAGGAAAAGTACTAGAACGACAAAGAACAAAGGAAAGGCTGCCATTACTGCAATTAAGTACTTTGCACCTGACAGAGCCATGCTTTTCAGCCTTTACAACCACTCCCAACCACTTCGGGTAGGGGCTGATGGGACAAGTATCAACCTTATGAATCTCAACCTACACGTAGACATTCAAGGGAGAGTAGAAGCTAGTATAAAAGGAGGAAGAGGCAATCCAGAAAAAGGGGGACTCCCCCAAAGCCCAAAGAGCAGGAGTCACGCAAACTGCGCCAAAGAGAAAATCTCTTTGAATCATATTCATCTCTGCGCAACCGCCATGACCATCATGACTAATAATTACCTGCCCGCTAAGGCCTAGCTTTTCAGTCCACTCTCTACAAATTTATTATGTGGACCGTCAACGTTGAGCCCATTTCTTTTTTGTGGTCAATACAATTTCAGTCCTTACAGTAGTTTATATGAACTTACTCTTATACCCTTATATATATATATATATATATATATATATATATATATTATTAAACCGATTGACTTTTTTTTGACATTCTAATACTATACCACGTCAGATTTGCTGGCTTTACAATTTTACACCTCAGCATTTGTTTTTTTAATTAATTTTTTAGTTCAACTTTTACCAGATATCTTTCCAACTCCCCACTCGATAAGAGCTTCTTCTTCTTGCTCCAACTTACAAGCATACATGGGAAACTATTGCTACATACATTTGAAACTATCGCTGCATAAGCTAAACAAACTACTCTAACCAATCACTCAAGAGTTGACCAAACTTTTGCGGAAAATTATTGTGTACTCCTGGAGTACCATAAATGCATAGTCCCTCCTTTCACATGAATAGCGGGTCCCACTAATTAAATTCATGGTGGGACCCACCATTCATGTGAGAGAGGGGACTACGCATTTATGGTACTCCGGGAGTACTTAATAATTTTCCAACTTTTGCAAGTTAAATTTGGCCTTACGCAAGCGTTGGAGCACTTGCACTACATAAGTTTCAAAGTTGCATTAAAAACACCAGTATCCCCATTGCAATTGCATTAGACGCAGCCATGAGAAATGAGGCTACTAAAATTGGGACCCTTAGCTACCTTCGTGTGGACCCCACAATTATATGACCAAAATCATCTCTTATTATTATTATGCCTATTCCATATATATGTACTCAATAGCTTTAATAGCCCAATTGACTTATAACAATTTGGAGGTGGAGTTTGTCATCTAACCTTAAATGGACCGTACTCAATCCAACTCTTTTAACTTTACTGCAGGCTAAAATGGACATTTGCCCCTTTTTCACAAACTTTCCAGCATTTTGCCTCATTTCTCAAACTATCTAGGGATATGTCCCTGTTTTGAAACTCGACATTATCATAATCGAGTTTTTCATAAAACTCGATCATACTATAATCGAGTTTGGACGAGATTTTTGCCACCCTGGCTCGCCAACATGGCATTTTCTTATTTTTTTAATCCGTACATAACTTGATCACTATAAAATCGAGTTATATACCCGATTATAAAATTATCGAGTTATAAAGCAAAATCGATATCTATAGAATCGAGTTATGCTCATGTTATAACTTTACTTCTCCTCACATTCAGATTATCTTGCTTTCAGTCTGAACTAAATTCCATTGTTGCTCCACAGATCCACAGTTGCTTCCGAACTGAATTAAAATTTCTATCACCTCAGGTAAAAAACCCATACTAGAAATTTATGGCAATGGTATTTTCATTTGATATTGTACTGAATTTTTTTTTTTTTTGGTTGAATGAGTATTATGTGAGTACATTGGTGTGATTTTGGTTGTTTGTTGTAGTAAACTTTAATCATAAGAGAATGAGAATCTTTACCATAGCAAGAAGTAATCAACTATATAACTTATTTTTCTTAGATTTTTATAAGATGGTTAGTGAAATGAAGGATAACACATAATTATAAGAATATGATAAGTAGCATTTATGGTCATCTTGTTAACTCTAGAAGGCTTTTATTAACAAATTAGCAATGCAAAAGCTATAAAAGTGGTTACTATAGACGAAATTGTATGCTGGTCTCCCTATTTATTATTTGTTAATATGCGTCCATAGGTGGTGGGACTCACATATCATGTATTAATGCATTCCATACTTTAGTTGAATGAACATAATCATCATTGTTAGACATTGACAACAACACTACGTCTTATACAGAATGTCTAGACATTAACAACAACATCTAATTTTTGTAGGTAGGAATTTTTGGAAATCATCATTGCTTGAATTTGAGAAGTCTGAAATATCTTTATCATCATCTAAATTAGTAATTTCATTAATAGACTTGATGGCTCGCTCTTGCGCCTTCCTTGATAGATGTTTCCTAGCCTTTTGGACTGCATGAAAACGGTCTAGTCGCCTTTGCATTTGATTGTTCTCCTGTTCGAGATGAGCAAGTATGTTGGTAGGTTCATCTCTAAGTAACTCGGCTGACCATGCCATAGGAACTCGTAACCCATGCCATTAACAGTACACCTCCAACTCACACCTCTTCTTGTATAGCTCTTACCATGGTTGTTCTGCTGTGGTGAACTTTGTTGTGGTGGTATTTGTACTCAGTTGTGCAGGTCTGCCAACCATGATGTGTCCAACACTTCCTAGACTCTCGTACGTGTATATTGGAATATTAATGAAATCTCTTTTCTTTCCAACCCATTTCCCTCAATAGTGGTCTGTGTATGTTTGTAGTTGTTGCTCTGCTGGAACTTATTATGATGCATTTGTTGAAGTAGATCCAAACTTGTTTCGCACCGTAGGTTTTGAGCTTAAGGCGTTGCGACTCATAGTTTAGTCAGTCAAAGAAGTTAGTGGGATAGAAATAATTTATTCAGTATTGTGGTGCATTTATAAGCTCATCTAATGGTTCAAATATCATAAAAATTTTATATATGAGTATCAGGGCTTATCATGTCAGTACAGGCTAGAGAAATGGTACATGAACGAGAGTACCCATGCTCCCATTGTTACAGTGTATTTCCACATGTGTACAGTAGTATGAGTCAATTATATTTGCATAGTTGCAGTGTGCTTGACCAGATCCTCATCTCCGATTCACACAGTGCCATGCATTATGCATCATTGTACGATTATTCTTTTGTTTATGTTATAGGCCACATGATAGATCTAGCATGTAAAACTACATCAATTTAGAATTGTCTTAGTCTTGTACCATGCTATGCAGCTATACATTATTTACTAACAGTTGATGCACATTGTTAACTCGATCTTTTGATGTTATTGTAGTTAGCGTCAATGGGTGACCTTTATCACTACAGGCCACATGATGTGTTCATCGTGATGTGTCGTTGCTGGGTACTAGAAGATGAATTCAGCTATCCAATCAATCCCAACCTGCGAAATAGTGCACAGGTCCACAATACCATGAGGGCGGAGTGGGACTGGTTACTCCTTGAATAGAAGATGTTTTATGATGAGATGGTCGGTTATAAGATGCCAGTGCCTCGGTGACTCGCATTGCAAATGCCAAGAGATACTATAGACGAACTTCGTAGAGCATTGTGCCACATAAGAGAAGAAAATAATCGAATGAAGATATGTCTCAATCGATATCGAACCTAGGTGGAGATTCGAGAATCAGTGGAGTGTAATTTGTATGAGCATGCACGATACCTGTGTAAGAATATGTACGTTGTATGTGTTATGCATGTATGTGTTAGTTGGTTGATATGCAGGTCATGCATATTAACCAAATGGCATTACCAATATTGATAACATAATTCTAGAGATAGTACACACCACATAGAACCTAGCTAGGCGATGTAGTATATAGATATTCATTTAGACAGGTAGTCCTTATAGCTGAGGACACTATTACGTTCCACTTGGGTGAGTTGCCTGTTGGTAGCAGCGGCCTACTCTTTTGCAAGCTGCAGCAGGTGATACTTGCACCTACGAAGGAACATTAGGTTGTTTTCCTTTCGGATTTTGGCAACGGCCTGCCTACATTGCTCCATGTTTCCCCTTGGCATTGTTAGTGAGACTCGGTCCACCAAAGGTGCCTTGAGTAGAAGGAGATCATTATGTAGAGAGTTGGACTCGTTCATGCGGTACTTCTATTCTCGCCGCAGTCCTGCATAATATTCCCTCTCATCGTTATCTCTCTCCCTCCTGTAGTTATCAGGAAAACGGGATAGGAGCCAGTTACGCATTGGCATTGCAAAAGGTGAATTAGATTGAGGTATATCTAGATGCGATGGGCAACTGTATGGTGTGGTGTGGTAGTACGGTGTAAGAATTGACTAAGATATATATAGAAGGATTACATGGGCAACTGTATGGTGTGGTAGTGTCGGCCATGTGCAAGTTGTTCAGTTAATAGTAATTGATACATGAGTCAGCTTGATTGATTGATATGACTACACTGGGTGCAACAGTTCATAATTGGTACAAGAGGAAGCTCAACTGCATAATAGTAATTGGTACATGTAGGCTGTTCACTTGATATCACTCTACAGCCTACTCTATATAGGTGCTTCAATATATGACAAATTGTAATATTATTTATACCTTCTCTTTTCTTTTGATTTTTGCTCCAGTTCACATAACTGCATCACCCATTTTCTGTTGTTTTAAATGTATATTTAAGTTGGGCGCTGACTGCAGATTTATAGGCATTACAATCAAATTTATTTTTAGAACAAAACAATAAAGGTGAAATACAATATCTCACCTGCATGTATGAGTATGTCTGCTTCTGCTTATCATAGTACTTGACCACCTCTATCTATCATTCATTTTTCGAACCCTTTTATGGGTGAAAATGAACACATTGTTTTTAGCAAGAAGTTGATCATCTTAGAAGCCCAAAGCAAGGGTTGGAAAACTTGCTATATGTTAGGAGTTCTACTCAATTTGCTACAAACTTTAAATGAACTATACATATTACCTTATGTTCAATATTGAGAGTCATTTCATTTTTTATTCAACTTAATTCATAGCTTGAAACTTTAGAGGAGATTTGACCAAAATGTATCGTGGCTTTGTATATAAACTATATCTCACTCTACAGCCTGCTCCATAGGTGATTCTATTACAAATTGTATATGTCAAATTGTAAATTTATTTATTCCTTCTCTTTTCTTTTAATATTAGCTCCTCTTTATCTCTATCCACACATATAGCCTATAGGTTATTAGGTTTATACTTTATAGTTTATACTTTAGGTGCTGTCGTTTGCATGTGTGACTAAAAAACATATGGATGCCTCGGATATAGTGCTCTCATCTTTACTTTCTCTAAAATCAAACACCACCAAAGTTATAACAAAGTGAGGAAAAAAAAAACTGTCCTACATAATAATCCATTAAAACACAATGCTCTCTCTCTCTCTCTCTCTCTCTCTCTCTCTCTCTCTCTCTCTCTCTCTCTCTCTCTCTCTCTCTCGTTTTTCAAAGGAAAAGGGATTCCAATGTTTCACCCCACCAAAGATATGCTTTTTTCAACAAAAATCAACCTTCCAATCAAAATTTTGACATTCATTCCCCTCCCCCTTGGGTCTAAAATTAACTTAGGCGTAAATACATTTTTGGTTCCTACATTTTGGGTCATTTCTCGATTTGGTTCCTAAACTGATTTTGCTCCTAGGTCAGTCCCTGACTTTTTAAAATCATTTTTAAAATGGTCCCTATCGTCAACCCAATTACGGAAAAAGTTGAGGTGGCAAACGGCGTGTCCTACTTGCTGACATGGCACTGACGTGAATATTAAAATATTATTAAAAAAACTTATTTGGCATTTTTGAAATGCCATGTCAGATTTAAATTAATAAAAAATTAAGACAAAAATCCAGGTAAGAAATTTTAAAATAAATAAATAAACAAACATTAATTTAATTAAATTAAGAAAAAAAAAAAAAAGCTTTTCCAGTTTAAAAAATTGAGACAAGGAAACCAAGGCAAAAACCTTACAACGTATGACCTTAAGCCCAAACCCAATCCACCTTGTCAACTCGCCGGCTCGCTTCACCTGGGAATCGGACTGCAGCGGATCGGCTGGTTGTGGGTCCGAGGCAGTGGAATCGGACGGCGAGGATGACACGAAAATGGGTTCGGTGAAGATGGAGACGACGATGACGATGAAGATGATGGAGGTGATAATGGGTGTTGTTCATTTTGTTTAGAAATGGGGAGATTTTCATGGTTGATTGGTGGGAAGATGGAATCATCGTTGGTGGGAGAGTCTCTGTCACCACCATGGACCATTCTTTCAATTGGATTTTTTTCAAGGATTGGATTCATTCACATTCTTTTGGATCTTCACGAACCAAAACCAGATCATCATCCACCATTTTTCAAGGATTGTGTTGTGCTTTGCTGTGTTGTTGCGGCCCAGATCGGCGGTGGTGCTATGTTGTCGTGGCCCAGATCGATGGTGGTTTTTTGTTGTTGTGAAGCTCGGATCAGTGGTTCTCACACCTCTCTCTACCTCACCCTCACTCTTTTCCTCTCTCTAAGGTTGATTTGGAAGTTTTTAGCTTAGGATTTTTGTGGATTTGATGTTAAGGCTTTGCTGGTTGCTGGGAAATTTTGGAAGATTTAGGAAGAATTGATTCGGTGGTGGTGATTTGCTCGTTGCTTGGGTTTATGGATTTGATTGCTGGAGACATGGGTTTGGGGTTTGGTTGAGATCTGGGTTTGGGGTTTGGTTCTTTGCTCTGGAGATTGATTATGGGGAAGAACACAAAGAACATGAACATGTTTAGAAAAAATAATGAAAGGAATTAAAAAAAGCACAAGAAAGATACTGAAAATGATAAGAAAATAAATATTAATTTGCTAAGAATATGAATCATACTATGAGGAAGAACACAAAAAACATGTTCTTCTGAAAAAAAAAAAAAAAAAAAAAAGATTTAAGATTTAAAAAAAAATTTAGATAAATTTTTTTTTTTTGGGATAGGAACTCAATTTTTTAAACTGAAAATGCTTTTTTTTTTTTCTTAATTTAATTTAATTAATGTTAATTTATTTATTTTAAAATTTATGACTTGGATTTTTGTTTTAATTTTTTATTAATTTAAATCTGACGTGGCATTTCAGAAATGCCAAATAAGTTTTTTTAATAATATTTTAATATCCACGTCAGCACCATGTCAGCAAGTAGGACAAGCCGTTTGCCACCTCAGCTTTTTCCGTAACTGGGTTGACGGTAGGGACCATTTTAAAAACGATTTAAAAAAGTCAGGGACTGACCTATGAGCAAAATCAGTTTAGGGACCAAATCAAGAAATGACCTAAAATGTAGGGACCAAAAATGTATTTACGCCATTAACTTAATATCATCAAAAATAAACCCTGAGAACTCCACTACCTCTTTTTAATTAATATTAATCTTAAGTATTAAGCTTTTTAACATAATACTACAGCAGTATTCTACATCAATACAACTCCTTAATTGTGGATAAGAACCTTGAATCACCATATTCAATTCTTTAACTTCAGTCAATTCCTTCCCCCTTTTTTTTTTCTTTCTATTGTTAATAGGTAATTTAGGGTGCAAGAGTAGAATTTAAAGGCAGCATTCACCAATACAAAACTTGATGACAATCAGCACCATGATTCAAATTAATCTAAGGAAGCATCAATACCAAGCATAGATCCTAAATAAACCAGAAGGCTTCAATAAAAGCATAACCAACCTAGAAAGGAACCAATATTCTTAAATCAACTCATTCCTACAACAATCCAAGAATTGAAACAAAGATAAAAATAAAAACATGGTCATGCAATTGAGGGAAGCAAAAATAAAAACCTCAAATGGTGGCGAAATAAATGTGGCCATGCAATAGAATGTGGTCATGCAATTGAGGACGTAAACTAACCGAATACCTGCTTTGCCCGTAGTGTAGACAACGACGTCTGGTACGCAGCAAGGACGTGTGTGGCAAGCTGTGCGGTGCTCTTTGGCCCGCTCTACCTAGCAAACATGGGGTTTCGACAAATGCTTGTTAGTGAACTTTCATGTGATGAATTGTAAAAAATGTCGTTAGTGAACTCTCTCTTCCTTTACATTTAACAAACTTTGCTTTATATTTCACATCCATATACTTTAGTATCTAAGCATTGATGAGTTTCTTTTATTTGTTAGTTTGTCATATTTTTAATTATATCAAAGAGAAAAATAAAATATAATATACTATTACACATAAATAATTAATCCTAACAGACACTTAGCTTGAATAATGAGAACTCAATGAACGTACCTAATGGCAAGGGGCCCTGAGTGCACTGGCGGTAAAGGCAGCCTCGCAATTGGGCATATTTGTGGGAATCTTGAATAGGCCCACAGCTACACCAACAACAGTGCTCCTCCAATCTACATCGCATCCTTCTTCAATGCACTACAAAGGTGCCTGTAAAGCCAGGCCAATGCTGCACTACCCTAGCTATACTGTCTTGTATTGCTGATTGGGTTGAGGAACTGTAGAGGCAGGAGTGAGACCCAGTCTGCCAACTTGTACATGAACAACATGGCCCCCATCCAAACAAGTAGGTGGTAGCGGGCATGTTGCTGAACTACTTCATCACTAATGTCCACAGCTGGGGGAGCGGCAAACCGTGCATCAAGCCACTTGTATCTTATCCTTGCCCCAGCAAGGATAGACTTGTTTGAGTTGGGTATCACGGGCGGAGGTTGATGGCCCAACAAATCTCGACACACATTGCTCCATGTCATGTCTGTCTTCCTAGTGACAGGCAACTCATCCACCGGAATCCCTAGCATCACCTTTATATCTTGCAAGGTGATACCCATTTCTTCATGGGGTAAGTAGAACATGTGTGTCTCCAGACGCCACCACTCGACCAAGGTTGTGATCAAGGCGTGGTCGACCTCCATATCAGGAAATTTGAATAACCCAGTGAAACCTGCTGCATCTATGTATTGCATGATATGTGGGTCTAGCCCACCCCGTGGCAGTACACATTTACGGCATTGAACCTTTACGACGCCAGGAACCTCCTGCACACGGTTGATCATTGTGTTAGGTAGTGCACATGAGGTAATTATAAAACGGAGATGTATTAATAATACAACTACATACCTCATCGGCGGCGCACCTCCAAAGCGGAGTTGACCGATGATCCACCTGCCGACTTAACTAGGTATCATCGTCGGGTCCAGGCTCCACTCTATCTAGTGCCTGCATATCTAACATGATAGCAAATAGATTGTTAGCAATTATTGAGGATTCACTGTATGACAAGATGTAATTACAATAGCAAATCATGTCGTTTAAGCATATGATCCAATGTATACCCGTGACTGATAAGCATTAACACAAACTTGATTAATATGCGTCAATTCTTGACTACAAAAACAACATGACATATAGAACTAGAAAGGATTAATGATTGTTATTAATTATAGAGAGGAAGTGTATGCTTGAGTTTTATGATTACTGGCTGAGAGAGATTATTATTAGCCAAACATTCCAATTTTCTCAACATATAAGTAAATTTACTACTTTTAAGTAAATTTCAACAAAATAATCAAAATCCCACATAAACCCAACCTAATATTACCCAAAATCAGAAAAGATATCACCAAAACAATACAGACCCATTTGTCTACTTAGCCATATAGAGAGGAAATGTATGCTTGTTTGTCTACTTAGCCATTTTTAGTTGTCTAGTAACACAACTTTGAAATTTCCAATGACACCACAATTATTGTGGCATATAGTAGGAGTGATGATATGATATTCTAATGGTTTCCAAAGGTATGATTTGATTTTAAAAATCATGGGTTTTGGATTTTGTCTGGTCATTTCACATGCTTTTGGAACAAATATTTGGTTGATATATACAAGGCTTGTGACTAAAGTTTGTAATATTAACTATCATATAATGTAAGTTGTAAGATTATGAAAGGAAAAATTAAAATTTTTGATGGGTTTGTTAAGATTTGGGACCTGTTTTTGAAGTTGGAAAGAAAATTTGATTTCTTTATTTCAATTGTTTTCTCTGGCTTACGAATATATTTTGTATATGGTGGAGTTTTGAAAGTTAATAAAAGTCATTTGGTTATGATAAAAGGATAGAAAGCTTTTAGGAATTAATTTGTATAAGTCAATCGGTGATACAATTAAAGGTGGATCATATCATAATGTTTATGGTGGAGCACAAGGCAAAGAGAAGTGTTTTAGTTATAACACCACAAATGGAAGATTGTAATAGATGAAAGAGATAAAGATTTTTGAAAAAAATGTAAGTGATATGATTGAAAAGCCAAATCCAACAAAGAAGTTCATGAATTACTTTGTACTCATTAATTGTTCCACTTTTTTGAGGACATTGTAAAGCACTTCTATGGTTGAAATTTTTTGAGCCCAATTCATGAAAGGATAAGTGTTAATATGCATAGGCTTGTTGGTTTTGAAAATCCCACATTGATTAGAAAGAAATAGTACAAAGGTATAATGATTTTTAATGAAAATAGTAATCCCATATTGAGAAGAAAAAAACCAAAGGTTTAGAAGGATAGTGCAACTTTGATTTGCTTTGGTACGTAAAGAGTTTAAAGACAAAACTTTATTAGTGCTTAGTGTCTTGGATTTGAGGGTTTACCTTAAAAGTTTCTTTTCCAATATCATTGATATTGGATATATTGTGAACATAAGCATTTGATCAAACAAACTTCTATTTTATGTCTTGTGGCACTTACAATTTTTTTGTGTATATATATTATCACTTACAAAAACTAGTTATTTTTATGCAGGACCTTTCTCTTTTTTCTTTTTCTTTTTAATTTTTTTTTTCTTGTTAAGATATAAGGGCATTTAGAGCTCTTTGAGCATTAAACTAATCTCTTGAAGTAGTCTCTCGGTCTCACAAATACCAAGTTATTATAGGGAGAAATTCCTTGGAAGTGGCTCTAATATGCTAGCTAGAACCTCATGGATATCATGAGATCTTAAAAACTATTAAACCAACCCTTAACAAGTTAATTTTACACACTATACACAGTATTTAAACAAAACAATCACATTACATTTATAATGTCATTTTAGATCAATTTTAATTACGATTGGATAAGCATCTATTTGTGGGTTTTGGCATTTCAATCAGTCCATTGATTTGATACACAATGTCCATAGAACCCAATAAAATGTCTTCTTGATTAGTAAATTTACTAATTTTAACCAAGATTCAACAAAATCATCAAAATCTTGCACAAAACACAGCCCCATATTAACCAAAATCGGATAAGACACATTTTACACAAACCTAAAGATATCACCACAACACCACCAATCGATTTGCCAAAAGCCCCCATCAAAACCTCAATTCCAACGATATCACAAGCACATTTAAACTCATTAATGAGAAAATAATACAAACATAACCATATAGCAAGAAATACTTTAGATCATCATCATTGCAGCATATAAAAAACAACAAAATTCTCATCTTGATTAGTAAATTTAGTACTTTTAAGTAAGTTTCAACAAAATAATCAAAATCCCACATAAAACACAACCTAATATTACCCAAAATCAGAAAAGATATCAGAGGAGAGCGGGGGAGAGTGGGGAAGAGTGATCGCAGAGCAGAGAGCAAGGGAGAGTGTAGAAGGAGAGTGATGGCAGAGAGTGAGGGAGAGTGTGCAGGGAGAGAGTGAACAAACCTTGTGAGACGTTAGGGATTCAAATTGTTAAGGCAAACTCGATTTTCTACTTACTGAGTTATGCATGTTCACACGAGCATTTTTTTATTAGAAAAAGCCATGTTTGCTTTGCTAGCATGGCACAACGCTCAAACTAACTCGACCATACGAATATCGAGTTTTTTAGTAATTCGCTTATAGGATAATCGAGTTTCATATGAAAAATTGATTCTCACATTATTGAGTTTCAAAATAGGGTTATTTCCCTAAATAATTTGAGAAAAGGGGCAAAATGCCCATTTTGGCCCTTTACTGCATGAGAAACTCTACCCGCATGATTTCCAATTCTATGAATATCTTCAATGATGTAATTTGAGATTTTTTGTAGGTGTTTTATACTACTCGCGAAACCTAGTGAACTGTACAAATAGTGTAGTTAAGGCTTGTGCTTGTCTAAATATATAGTGTAAGTTTGGGTAACTTTGCCTATGAAAGGATTTTATTTATGGGTTTGAGTTTTGTGGGTAGTTATTTGATTAAATTATATGCAAGAAGTGTGGTACAACAATAATGCATGGTTTGTGTGTTATGTGGAATGTTGTGCTGAATGGTTTACTTCTCTAGAACTATTTTTGAAAATCATAATAGTAGAATTAGGTCGAACTCAATGACATTTGCTTGCATATTTTTTGTTTAAGCTTTGCAATTTTTTAGTCATATGGTACCTTCTCTTGATAGTGTAATTTCATAGCTAAATTTTATGTTATTCTTATTCAGTGACTATTAATTAGGTTGGAAAGAATTGATTCTTTAACATATGCATAATTTATGAGGAGAATTAATAAGAATTGAAGGAGGAATTTTATATATAATGATAACAGAATTTTTTTTTTTATAGAATGTCTATTCAAAGTACATCAATTGAAAATGTAAAAGATATTAATCAATCTTTGATGTCTTTGTTGCATCCATCCAGTGTTAATATTATTTGTCATCCAATTGTTAATACTGATGGTTCGATCAATATAGCTTCAAACATATTGAGTAAATGTTGGCAATACTCCAAGTATTAACATATTGCCCATATCTACATATTACTTCAGTTTTCTATACAACACAAATTGCCAAGTAGGTGTTTTTTTTTTTAAAGGAAAATTTCCAAGCAAGTAGTCATTCATATAGGGGGAAAATATTAATATATAGTTTCATATTAGTCTAAAATCTAAATAAATATTAATATAACTACAAGGTTTTTTATTTTATTTTATAATTCGATGGTTGGATTGAAGAGATTTGAACCTTGAATATATTTGTTGGAAATAGTAGAAGTTGTTAGAACAAAAATTATCAAATAATTGAAGAAGAGATAAATCCGTGCATTACACAGGTTAGCGACTAGTTACATAATATACAAGAAACAATTTTTTTTTAAGTATTAAAATATATTTTATGAAATAATTTGACACATTATAAAATTGACACAACACAATTATTATTTTAACTTCTTCTTATATCTATTTATTTATATATATATATATATATTTATATAAAATATGTGATTATTTAAATTGGTTAAAATAACATATTAAAAAAGAAGAAGAAAACAGAGGAGAAAGCCCAAAAAAAAACAAAAACAAAAACATAACGAACAAAAATCCAAAATACAAGCAACGCCCAGTTGGAGGGGAAAGGAAAAGAAAAGGCGAGAGAGGAGGAGACCAAAAAAAAAAAAAAATGTATGAAAATCCAAAATGCAACTAAACAAGCAACGCCCAGTTGCAGTTAAGCCAAAAACAAAAAGAAACAGCCAACCAAAAAAATATAAGACAAAGGCAATATGTGTACAACGTGTACAGAAGCTTCTACCGTGGGTATTTTTGTGGAATACTTTTGCCCCCTTTTCTCTCCCATTTTCTCTTCAATTTGAAAAAAATTGTGTTTTGGCCGTCGAAAGAGAAAACTCCTAGGTCCTATCGAAATCTCTCCCGTTTTTCAGCTTTAACTAAAGACTCACAAATACCATTTTCTCCTTACTTTCTCTTCATAATTTTCTATCCCCCTGTAATTGTGAGATTTTGAGCTCAGAAGTGTTTAACAATGGCGAAGAATCAATAACAGAAAAATGAGAGAGAGAGAGAGAGAGAGAGAGAGAGAGAGAGAGAGAGAGAGAGAGAGAGAGAGAGAGAGAGAGAGAGAGAGAATTTCTGGAAAAATGAGTAAATTGATAATCTAAGCTCATTTCGCAATACATAACACAGAGCTCTTATTTATAGAGCCTGAGAATACATACAACGCTAAATCTTCTAGAAGATCGATCCTAACTGTATTGTAACAACCCGAAATAACCATCTCCGATAATCAAGGAAGGCAGTTATGATCAAGTCTGTAACTTCCCTCTACCTTCAGTTCTGGGAAGAACAGAATGAGTTCTTGAACCTGGAAGCTTGAATCTGTGAGGAAGATAGTGTCAAAACAGTGACGTTTGTGTTTACTGAAAACGCACCGTTTTACTAACGTGTGTTTCCTTCTTTACTGGAACGCACCGTTTTACTAACAATCATTAAACCACACGACACCGTTTTGAGTCCATTTAAGTTACCGTTGGAGAAGTAGCCGTTAGACTTCATCTTCCTCTTTGTTCTCAGATTTGTGCTCTGTCTTCACCATTTGCACATTATCTCTAACATCCCCCCTCAAAACCATGGGGTCAATAGACACCATGATTTTGGACCTGAGATAAACAAATTGAGAGGTAGAGAGACTCTTAGTGAAAATGTCAGCGAGTTGATCTCCAGTAGCAATATATTTCACTTGAAGATCCCTGCGCAAAACCTTCTCACGAACAAAATGGTAATCAACCTCCAAATGTTTTGTGCGGGCGTGGAAGACAGGATTAGAAGCAATTGCCAAGGCAGATACATTATCACACCAAAGCTTAGGAGCAGTGGGAAGAAAAATGCCCAGATCTTTGAACACCTGTCGAAGCCAGCACAGTTCAGCAGCTGTAGAAGCCAAGGCACGGTACTCAGATTCAGTAGAAGAGCAGGACACCGTGTCTTGTTTCTTAGCACTCAAGGTAATAGGGTTGTACCCAAGGTAAGCAATGAAGCCAGTGGTAGATCATCTATCAAAAGGATCACCTGCCCAGTCTGAATCAGAGAAGGCAGAGAATGAGATAGGACCAGGTTGAAGGAGAATTCCAAAATGGAGAGTGCCAGTGATGTATCTAAGGATGCGTTTTGCAGCAGTAAGATGAACATCTGTAGGGAAGGACATAAACTGACAAACTTGATGTACAGCAAAACTCAAATCAGGTCTGGTGAAAGTCAAATAATGGAGGGAACCAACCAGACTTCGATATTCATGTGGATTAGAAAGAAGAGAACCTTCATTGGGCACCAATCTGAGATGAGGGGCACAAGGAGATCGTGCAGGTTTGGAAGACTGCATTTGGAGTTTGAGGAGCAGGTCTTGAGCATATTTGGTTTGAGTAAGGAACAAACCCTTGGATGATCTGGTGATTTGGAGGCCAAGAAAATAATGAAGGGGACCCAAATCTTTAAGCTCAAAAGCTTGACTAAGTTGAGCTACCAAAGTGTCCAAGAACTTGGGATTGTTGCCAGTGATGACAATGTCATCTACATAGACAAAGAGATAAACCACAAGAGTGCCATGATGAAGGATGAATAGGGAGGAATCAGCAAGAGAAGCTTGAAACCCCATGTGCAACAGTTGGGTGGAAAACCTCTCAAACCAGGCCCTAGGTGCCTGTTTAAGCCCATAGAGAGACTTCCAAAGTCTGCATACATAATTAGGACAAAAAGGGTCAACATACCCAGGAGGCTGCACCATATACACCTCTTCCCTCAAAAGGCCATGAAGAAAGGCATTCCTAACATCCAATTGCCTTAAAGGCCAGTAAAATTGAACAGCAAGGGAAAGAATGATTCTAACTGTGGGAGGTTTAATGACTGGGCTGAAGGTTTCCTCAAAGTCCACACCATATTGTTGATGAAAGCCCTTGGCAACCAATCTAGCCTTATACCTATTGATGTTGCCATCACTGTTGAGTTTAAGCTTGAAGACCCACTTGCAACCAACAACATTCTGAGAAGAAGAAGGAGGGACTAAAGACCAAGTCCCTTGTCTTTGTAAGGCAGCAAACTCCTCATCCATGGCAACACACCACTGAGGAAATTGGACTGCAACCTTATAAGAGGGAGGTTCAGTCAAGGTATAGTCAGGTTTGAGGGCCTTAGAAGAAGGCTTGGAGAGCTTTGCAGGCTTGACCACTGACTGAGGCTCATCAGTAATTGCCTGAGCAACAAGTGCCTTTGGCTTAAAAGTACCAACCTTAGACCTTGTAACCATGGAATGTGTGTTGGTAACATCAGGAACCTGAAACATAGAAGTCACTTGTGGAGCAAGAGGGTAGACAGGAGGAATAGGTGTAGGAATGGATAGGGAGGGAGTAGGTTGGGATATAGAGGGATTAGGGCCAGATGCAGTAACAGGTGCAATAACTGGGGCAGTGACTAATGTAGGAATAGGAGTAGAGACTGATGCAGTAACCTGTGCAGTAACTGGATCAGGGATGGATGCAGGTACTGGTATAGACACAGGTTCAGTAGGAATAGGAGTAACAGTGATAGAAGCAGGTGTAGGAAAGGGAGGGTGAGATGGGATGGATGAGGGTGTACCAGTGGTATCTGACACAGGAAACAAAAAGGAAGATGTAGAAGACTGTGCACTGTGTGGTGCAGTGGGATTAGAAGATAAGGTCAAGGAGGGAAAACAGTCATGTTCATTGAATAGTACATGCCTAGAGATATAAATCCGGGAGGTAAGAGGGTTTAAACAAATGTAGCCTTTGGTATAAGGAGGGTAACCAAGAAAGATGCAAGAAGTGGTGTGGGGTTGAAGTTTGTTGGAATTGTATGGTTTAAGTAAAGGAAAACAAACACAGCCAAAGGTCTTGAGATGGGAAATGTCAGGTTTGGTGAGGAATAACAATTCCCAAGGAGTGTGATTGTTAAGATTGGGTGTAGGAAGTCTATTAATAATATGGACTGCTATGGATATGGCATAGGACCAGTATGAGGGTGGTAGTTGAGAATGTGATAACATAGTTAAAGCACATTCAACCAAATGCCTGTGTTTCCTCTCAGCTACCCCATTTTGCTGAGGTGTATGAGGACAAGTAAGATGCTGGATAATACCATTTAAGGAACAAAATCTCTTAAACATATTTGAAGTAAATTCACCACCTCTATCAGTTCTCAAAATTTTTATTTTGGAGTCAAGCTGATTTTCTACTGTAGCTTTAAAGTATTTAAAAACTTCAAACACATCAGACTTGAATTTTAAAAGGAAAAGCCAGGTAAACTTGGAGTAATCATCAACAAATAGAACATAATACTGAAAATCATTAATAGAGGTGGTGGGTGCTGGACCCCAAACATCAGAGTGAATCAATTCAAGAGGTTTAGAAGCTTTAAAACCAGATTTATCAAAAGGCAATTGATGCATTTTGCCATTGAGACAATGTTTACAATGTGTACCAGTATCAGTGATTGGTAAGATACAAGATGCATCAACTGAAGAAAGTGCTGTGGTAAGCACTTTATTACTGGGGTGCCCTAGCCTATGATGCCACAGCAGCCAATTATTAATCTTATTTACATGTAAAGCAGTAGAAAAACAGGAAGATTGAGCAGACTGAGGAGATGGTGAGACTGAAGTAGAGTGGAAGGCAGTTGGCTTGAGGAAGTTCCTTGAGTAAATTGGATAGACTCCATTTTTACTCAAGCCCCTGTAGAGGAGCCTCCCGGTAGGTATATCCTGAATTTTCAGTTCATTTGCATCAAAGTGACAAGAACAATTATTGTGAAGGCAAAATTTGTGAACAGAAAGGAGATTCATGGCTATCCTAGGGACATGTAAAACATCTTTAAGAATAAAATTGTGATATTTAGTAGGAAGGGTAGTATTACCTATATGGTTGATAGGTAGAGCTTGACCATTGCCCACAGTGACTTGTTTAGGTCCTTTGTATTGAGATTAAGTTGCAAGATTGCTAAGATTGGCAGTGAGATGATCTGATGTGCCAGAGTCAGCCAGCCAAGGATCCTGATTATTGGCCATAGCAACATTAGTAGCACTAGCCATGGCAGCTAGTTTAGCTGGGGGATTCTTTCCCTGATAAGCAAAATTCATTCTGTGGTAACAGTCCAAGGCAGAATGTCCAGATTTCCAACAGATCTGGCATGTAGGTCGATCAGCCTTAAGAACATGAGCAGGTGTATGACTCTGATATGTTGAATTTTGATTATTATGAGGGGAAAACCCTTGAGGTGTCTGAGATATGAACTGTTGACCTCCTTTGGAGTTGAACCTACCTCCACCTCTTCCTCTATTAGAGTAGTTTCTGCCCCTTCCTCTTCCAGATCCATGATTCTGAGATGGATTCTGAGAATTGCCATTTGGTTTGCTATTAGATGCAAACATGGCCAAAGAGTGAGGAATTGAATCTGAGTGCTCCATGATTGCTTGTTCTTCACTTTGCAACATTATAGCTAATTGGTCATAGGAAATAGGATCACTTCTAGTGCGGATTGCAGAACATAAGTGAGCAAAATCCCTAGAAAGTCCTCTGAGAACAATGCAAATCAATTCTTCATTGTCAACAACCACTCCAACTGCAAGAAGCTTGTCACGAGCAACTTTAATCTTCTGCAGAAAGCTATTGACTGAATCATTTCCTTTCTTGAGACTTTAAAGCTCAAGTTTGAGATTCAGTATGTTAGCTCTTAATGTGGAGGTGAACCTTTGTTCAAGAGTATTCCAGACCTCCCTTGAGTTTGTGATCCCAACGACAAGTGAGAAAACTTGAGGAGTGAGAGTAGAGTTGATCAAAGAGAGCAAGGCCTTATCTTTGATATTCCAAGATTGAAATTCAGGATTCACAACTGAAGTTGGATTTCCTGTAGCATCAAGCACAAAAGGAGATGGTTTTAGAGTTGTACCATCAATGTGCTCAATCAATGAGTATGCTTCCAGTATCGTGATCAGCTGGTGTTTCCATGGTATGTAGTTAGTGTAATCCAACTTGATAGACATTAGGTTTGACATGTTGGAGAGAAACAGTAATGGAGATGGAGATGGAGATGAAGTTGTGTGAGCAGAGGATGATGGATTCGAAGTAGATTGAGAAGATTCTGTAGGTGTAGTTGAAGCCATGGATCTATGGCTCTGATACCATGTGAGATTTTGAGCTCAGAAGTGTTTAACAATGGCGAAGAATGAATAACAGAAAAATGAAAGAGAAAGAGAGAGAGAGAGAGAGAGAGAGAGATAATTTCTGGAAAAATGAGTAAATTGATTATCTAAGCTCATTTCGCAATACATAACACAGAGCTCTTATTTATAGAGCCTGAGAATACATACAAGGCTAAATCTTCTAGAAGATCGATCCTAACTGTATTGTAACAACCCGAAATAACCATCTCCGATAATCAAGGAAGGCAGTTATGATCAAGTCTGTAACTTCCCTCTACCTTCAGTTTTGGGAAGAACAAAATGAGTTCTTGAACCTGGAAGCTTGAATCTGTGAGGAAGATAGTGTCAAAACGGTGACGTTTGTGTTTACTGAAAACGCATCGTTTTACTAACGTGTGTTTCCTTCTTTACTGGAACGCACCGTTTTACTAACAATCATTAAACCACACGACACCGTTTTGAGTCCATTTAAGTTACCGTTGGAGAAGTAGTCGTTAGACTTCATCTTCCTCTTTGTTCTCAGATTTGTGCTCTGTCTTCACCATTTGCACATTATCTCTAACAGTAATCACTCTAATCGAGCCTTAGCAACTCAACACCTCAATTTTAAAAAGTCAAATGCTGTCCAAGTATCTAACCATGGTCCATGAGAGAAAAAGTATTAAAGACTACAAGGAAAAATTATCTTAATGGATACTATCAGCATACTTTAAAAAGAAAAATATTAAATTTGATATATATATATATATATACACCAAATTCAAAATTAGAATCAAGGAGATTTTATTAAAATAGCAGAAACTATACAAACTACATTGAATTTCCAACTCATTCTAAAAAAACAAAAAACAAAAAAAAACATTAAATTTCCAACTAAAATATGTTATACACCACAAAGAGAAATCCATTCATCATGCATAATTTTACGGGCCATTTCAATTTGGAATGATTACTAGACGAGTTCACAACGGAAGCACCTCTTACAAAGTGACAAATAAACTTTTATGCTATGTTTGGAAGTTTGGAGGGAGAGGAGAGGAGAGGAGAGTAGAAGGGAGGAGAGTAGAGAGGAATGGTTATCCTCCACTTTGTTTGGATATTTTTTTTTTTTGATACAAGATAGAATTCTACTCTAGCCTAATCTAAGTGTATATGTATGTGAAACTCCCTCTTGGAGATTTGAACCCCGGTCCTTGCCCCCCACACCCCACAAGCATTTATACTTGTGAAGTGACCATCGCACCAAGGGTGTGCGGTGGTTGTTTGGATATTTTTAAAATTAAGTAAGGAAGAGAGGAATAATTAGTCTTTTTATAGTTTGTAATTTTGTTAATATGGTAAGGGTAATTTGGTAATTCATTTAGTCAAGCATTTTTATGCTCTATTCTCCCTCCAAAACTCTCCAATTTTGGGGAATTAAAAATGAGGGGTTAGAAGTAGTTAGAACCCTTCCAAACCCCTCCAAATCCCTCCCCCTCCTCCCTTAAAAAATATCCAAATAAGGTAATTTAACTTACTCTCCCTCCCTTTACTCTACTCCTCTCTACTTTTCCTCTATCCAAACAAGTTATTAGTTTTTAGCATGGTTAAATTGTCAGTTGAAGACCCAAAAGTAGCTTTTTCATAGTACTATTTTTGAAACATGTTTGGACACGAAGATAGGCCACACCCATATTAAAGTGAGAAATGCAACAAGCAAACAAACCCAATCAAGTAATTAGGAAAACAATAGTATTGTAAAAAAAAAGTTTTCTTTAGGTCAAACCAATAAAATCAAAAGCCAACCATTGATGGTTCCCAATTAATAAAAGTCATTCAAATTGATAGCCTCCCTATTTTTCAAAGTTAAATTGATCTAATATAAGGGTGAGCCAAAAATGTTGGCTTGGACATTGGATTTGGTGGATGCCTTGCTCTGGCCGTAGCAGCTTCTAATCTTGATATTGATCTTAAACTATTCTAATTAATGAAAATTTAAACATTTGTTACAAAGAGAAGATGGTCGCTAGGCACAACTATGAATTCTAGGTCCAACTTTTATTATATAGTATAATATATAATATAGATGTACATTAGGTTGTAATATATGTGGTAATCCCATATTGAAAGTGGAGATTTAAAAGAGAAATTATAACAATATAATATTTAGAGTTTGCTTAAGCGAACTTTATGTTTGAGGTTTGCTTGGGTGAAGATTGAGCGAAGGAGCAAAAGTCATTTGAAACTTCGGTTTTGAGTTTTCTATAGAATTGTGTAGACAGTAAGCCTAAAAAATTTAACCATTATCTGACATGATCTGCGAATCTGATATGAGTAACCCATTTATAAACAGGTCATAGGTTGAGACTAAACAAGTTCGAGTCATATTTGGGTTGATATAACTGACCTGTTTAATAAACGAGTTGTGTTTGTGTTCAACATGCTAACCCGTTTGACCCATTTAGCTTATAAAGGTATTAGCCTTTGTTATTATTATTATTTTTTATTATAGCTTAATATTTTGTTGTGATTTTACGTTTATTACTATATTTATGGTTGTAATTGTATTTTAATTTTAAAATATATGAGAACTGATAACAAGTTATTCTAATTAAGTATGACCTATTAATCAAACAGGGTATTAAAGGGGTTATTTGTATTGATCTTTATATGACTTGTTAATTAAACGGGTTAAACGTGTTATGTAGGGTTGACCTGTTTAATAAACAAGTCATGTTAAGGTTGAGGATTTTTGACATGTTCACTAAACAAGTTGAGTTCAGGTCAACTCATATAGTCAAATACTCATGGTTCAACACGACACAAACCCGACCCACGGACACGAATTGCCACCCGTAGTGATTGTTGTTAACTGTATTTGGAGTGTCTTGCTCTTCATTAGTGATTTTTCAATGGTATATCTTCAATAATGTCTCTTCATTTATATATATATGTTGTTCTTTTCATATTCAGTAAAGGAGTTGAAAAATATAAGGAAATTCTATGAATTCTCCAAAATTGCTATTTGTAGAGCAATTATACTAGTCTAATATTAGATTTTACTTAGTGAAATTTCTGTATGAGGATCGCTTGGGTAAGTGTGTTGGGAAGATCGAGTGATATATATTTTCCCTATTTAGGGTTCATGGTACACAAATTCATAATAGTAAAGAATTTTCCATGGACCTAAGTTTTTAGGCCGAGTTGTGTAACTCTTTTGTTCTCTTATTGTCTCTCACTTCTGCTTCTTTATATCAATATTTTTATTCTCTTTATTTTAGAATTTAATATTTTTGGCAATCTTTCAAAAACTCATAGTAATTTTCGCAATCAATTTATTTTTTTTGCGTGAGAGGGCTGTCTGAAAACTCTTTCACGTAACCCAAAAAAAAAAAAAAAAAACCATCAAGACTTATCTTAGATCTTTTAGTTAGCTAGTGGGCTACTCCTATTCCTCCAAACAACGTCAAAAATTGTGGCTAACAATCACATTGATCATCCTATTGCATCTTTATAATTGACATTATTTTTATAATAAACCGATGAAACAGAAATTCTATAAGGAACCTTACTCATTGAATAACACGAAAGTTAAGCTCTAGTTGTCAAGAAAGAGACATGATTTCTAATTTTCATTGGAAAAATATTTTATTAACGAGAAGCCCTACATATAAATTATATTTTTATAATATGATATGTTAATATGTGCAAACAAGTTGCAAAACCTACTAAGAAGTAAGAATCATCAAATCAACACTACTAAGAACTATATTTATGATAAGAGTAGCATCACCCTTAAGTTGTCTAGAGTAGCTATTTACTTTGTAATCTAAGACTTACTTCCATTAGGTAACCTAACTTTTCAAGAATTTCATTTTAATTGGAATACATTGCAATCACTGTTTATTATTACTTTTTTTTTTTGAGAATGCTGTTTGTTATTACTTAAGGGAGTAACCATATTGGTTTTTGATTGAAATTGCGAAAGAGCAATCAATAGGCCACTTTGGCTCTTGACGTTCGGAGTTAAAAAGGTTGTGTAGAAGTAGAAGCAACCACTTTAGCAATTTCTTTTCAATAAAATTACTCAATCACCGAGGCCTAACCTAGCTAGCCAAACTTGTATGGTGCAATCCAATTCAAGATATGAGTGGGCTGGGGAGTTATAGATTACCCGATCCAAGTATCCAACCCAGCACCAGATTCACAACCTATAGCTTAAACCTTAAACCCCTTTCCCTGTTTTTTATTTATTTATTTTTTGCCTCTTCAGGTTTGTCTGAGTCTTTTTATTTTTTGGGGTGGATAAATATAATAAGATGTGTCTTATTTTTAGGTTTGGGTTCTATTTCTAGTCCAGACTAGATTGAATTGGGCCTCAAATTATCAAATTTCAAAACTGCCAAATGCAAATGGGTACTCTCTTTGCCTTTTAAACAAGTGCTGTGCCCCCAAACTCGAACTTTTGTCTCACTCTATAACTAATACTCTCTCTCTCTCTCTCTCTCTCTCTCTCTATATATATATATATCTCACAAAGTTCTTCACAAAGTTCTGATTTTTTTTCCCCGTTTCATTGCCCTTGTTTTGAAAGTTTTCTTCTGTTTGCAAAAAGACTCTTTTTTCTTTCCACATGGCTTCCCAGATAATTGGGAAAAGTTCCTTAATGCAGAAACTGGAATCTTTTTTAGGCCTGACAAGCTCATCAAAGAGAGAGTTCTTGATTCTCCAAACCACTTTCAGAGTCTTAACCATTATTTTCCTAGTAATTGCAATATCTGTAATGGTCACCAGCTCCCAATCCATCGTGATGTTTGGTTTCCCATTCAAAGCCAGCTATTCCTACTCATCTGCCTTAAAGTATGTACTAATACAAGTATAATCCTTTGAAAAAAATTAAGTCTTTTTGTTTTTAATCTACTAAATTTTAGAAGGCTATTCAACCCATTACTGTTGTTTCTTTCACAGATTCTTGGTTGGTGCTGAAGCAGTGGTTTGTGTCTTCTCTGCATTGTCATTGATCTTTGTTTACCTTCAGTACCGCTCGGAGTCACACCCCACCAACTATTTTTTCCTATTTTTGCATGACATGGTAAGCAAGATTTGAATGATTCAAAAAAAAAAAAAAAAAAAAAAAAACAACTATACTCTCTAATGCTAGTATTTTAATGCTTCGTTTGAACCATGTAAACACTGTGACACAGTCCATCCCATGTCACATTATTTTGTACATTTTTTTTCCTTTTACAATTAATTTTATATGTATAATGTATAGCATTGCTCGCGTGTGTGTATATATATTTTAAATTTAAATTATGAATATAAAATTATATTACAGGCGATGATGATTTTGATGATATCTGGATGTGCCGGGGCAACTGCAGTTGGTTACATTGGTCGTTATGGAGAAGTCCAGATAGGTTGGGGATCCGTGTGTGACCGAGTGAGCAAGTTTTGCAACAGAACTGTGGTATCTGTGGTTTTCTCTTATCTAGCTTTCTTTGCATACTTGACTCTTACAATTGTTTCTGCCACCAAGCTCAGGTCTCGAGCTACTGAGTGAAATCACCAAAGAGCATAACGATTAGTTGAAAACACCCAGTTGGGGCTACATCATAATGTAGGGAAGTTTTGTTTTGTTTTTAACAAAAGAAAGATTATAATGTTGGGGTTTTCTGCTTCTGCTCCTTAATAATCTCTTGTTATGTGAAGCTGCATTTGATTTTGAGTTTACCACTGTTAAATTCATTTTGTTTGACCCGGATGTTTATGTTAAAAGTACAAGAATGTGCCAATTAAGTAACAAGGCTCTTGCTATTTTAAAATTAAATTTTGATGTGGTATATTTAGTATTAATCTAGGGTGTTATAATGAAGGAAAGCACTAAAATAGAATGAAAACTGCCCTCTTGGTCTTGGTTATAGATTAACTGTACAAGGTGTCATATTGATGGTGTTGAACTGTTAATGAACAATTAAACAATTACCAAGATGTGGACATTGAACGTCTAAGTCACGTGCCACTGAGATTAAATAGCAGTAAAATGGAGTTCGGAAGGTGAGAAAGAGAGAGAACATAGTAAGATACAAACATTCATAACTTGTTTCTGTTCTGTAGTAATTATATTAGCTTTTATAACAATGTAAGGAAGTTTAGTTGGCAAATTTGGCATCCGACTACTGTAAATGAAGAGGTCATGTAAGCGTTCATTCAGTTTCAATTTCATCTTCACTATCCTTGAGGTGTTCTTTTAGAGGCTGACCCTGAATTTCCCATTTTTCACTATCCCATGCTGGATCAATTTCAGGCAGTTGATAGTCATCAGGTCTTAATGACAATTGGAAATCTGGTAGGTCAGGCAATGCTTGGAGAGCCCTGCATCATCGCCAATATAAAATTTTTGTATAAAATTTCGATATTCATCTTTTAGTTAATAGTATTCAGGAGAGGAAATCAAAGAAACTTAGATGAGGATTGCTTTGGAAAACCCTTACTTTTCTTGTTCTAAGAGATAGCCATACATCTGAGACTTCCTTGATGCAACTTCAGGAATTTTCTGTTGTAAATGCTTCATTGATCCCCAGAGCGGAGGAGCCCTTGCCAAAAGGAAAAACAAAATTGTGAGCAAAAAAAAAAAAAAAAAAAAAAAAAAAAAAAAATCTTAGAGGGGAAAATACACTATTAATCCCTAAACTTTAGCCTACGATCCATTTTAATCCATAAAATTTAAAGTGATTACTTTCAGTCCCTTAAATGGTGTAGCCAAACTATAAACTAACATTTCACCACTCCATTACACACATTTGGGACTAAAAGTGATCGCTTTAAGTTTTAGGGACTAATAGCGATCACTTCAAGTTTATTAGAGACTAAAAGCAATTACTTTAAAATTCAAAGTTTAAAATCAGTAATGGGCTAAAGTTTAGGGACCGACAATGTATTTTGGCCTTTCTTAAATGGTGACTTGAGTACATAGATAATAACCTATGCATTACAGTACTAATCAAAACCAACCTGGTGACAGGAGTTGCAAGGCAAAAGCTCAAGCAGGCCTTCTTGCACTCTGACAAAATTTCTTCAGCGGCAAGAAAACAACACACAGCACTAACATGACCTGATGGTTCATTACCCTTGTCAAGGATTAGACCGTGGTAGTAGTAAGCTGCAGCCTGATGATATAATATAGAGTAGTTAGAATCAGATAGACAACTTTTACTGAACATGACCAGGAGAACAAATTATAATGAGAGTTTGATATTGATAGCATTGAAAACCTTTGCTTCAAGGAATTTCCATTTGATGAACCAAAGAAGCTTCTTTCCATACCCATTATTGGTGTCCATGTCACATTCTGACAAGCGGTGATAAGCCTGATCAAACATAGGAGAAGTACACTAAACCATGTGAGAAATACACAAACAAGCAAACATTTTTCGAGAAAACTACACTAAACAAAATTAAGGCCACTTGAAAGGTTATTTGGATCTATTAGGCTCATCACATTGAAATGAACTCTGTATTAAACAGGGTTCTCGAAATATAGTTCATGCAGATAATAAGCATAGTTTAAGAGCTTGATGATGAGTCCAGCTTTTTGCTCATGAAAGATGAGAATATACAGACCTGACTAAAATAGCTCAGCTCTTCACATGCCAACCTCCTCTTCACTGATAATGTGGCCTTTTGACATTCAACAGCTAAACCAAGCTGAATTTCAGTTCCCTGAATGTGTTATCAAAATCATTATCAAGGAAGTCTTTTAACTAAGTTTAGACTATAACAATTAGTATGTGAGTTAAATAATTACCCACAAATAATCAGAAGTAAAATTAGATAAAGGAGAAAAAGGACCAAATATATGAATTAACTTCTGTGTGCATGTTGTTCTGTTTTTTCTTTTGGTAAGCAGTCAATATTTTTGGGGGGGTAAGTTAAATTCTTAGTGTTCTGTGTGCATGTTGGTGTTTCGTGCTTGGAAATTTCAAAAATCAAAAGACAAAAAAAATTGAAGACCTTGAGTGATGAATACCTGGCCTAGTGCTTGAATAGAAATAGCCTCTAGTACACCATCCTGCAAATCTGTTGGCAACCTTTTCCTGGGTATATGCATATAATTCGTTAATTACTCCTATAAAATTTAATGTACGAGCTGCATAAAGGAGTCCGAAGCTCTGGAATATGTTAACATACTTGATATCTGGTGGTATATGAACCAGAACATCCCGGACACAAAACTCCAGGTACGCTGCTGCCTTAAGTAACAAATCAACAGCATCCCTCTTGCAATCTAGTTGTAGGCATTTAAATGACAATTGATTGGTCAACATATAGAATATCTAATGGAAATTGGCTCCACAAAGAATTGAAGGGAAAACATGGAATTGATATGGATAAATATAAACCTGAAGATACAACCCTTATACCAGAACCAGAATGGTCCTTAGGGATCATTAACGAGTCAGCCTCCAACAAAGTCAGCATTGCCATCAGGTGAACAACTGATAGTACTTCAAACCAGGAGTTTGCTATACATGTTTCCTGCTATCAAATTTCAAACCCCAGTTACAATAATAGAAACAACCAAAGCAAATTATGTTAAATTCAAGAATGAATTTCTGATTGTCTTACATGTCGTCCATCTTCCAAATTCTTCCATTTGAATTTTATGAGTCCCTCAACACCATATTCTGTTACATATGCTGGTTATTTTCCATTTGAAACTCTGGGAGAGAGAGAGATGAGTTATGAGTTATGAATTATGATACCTTTCTTAGTGAGTCCAATCAAAACACACAAATACTCCTCAAGTGCTCGCAGTAGTTCAGTTATTGCAGATCCACCTGCAAGAAGTACAATTTCTGCTCAGTAAGGACACTTTTATATTCATGATTCATTTGGTTGCTGATAGAATACTGTAACTACAAGAATTTCTAAGATATAAAAGCTCATCCTAACTAAGCCAAATGTGTTTACTCACGTCCAACATAATAAAACATCTCCAATATGATATTCTAGTACCTTTTCGTTTCCTACATTTCCTCAGCAACCAAACAGAACATAAAGAATAAATAGAAATTCAGCAATACTAGAAATATATATGTAAGACCAGACCAGTATCTTCTGCCACCAAAACAATCTGATTCCGAAGGCAAGACAACCTATCTGCAAGATCTTTTGGAATTAGCCCTCTAAGCGGCCTTAGAAGATCAGATTGCACTGGAATTCGCATTGACGGGACAAAGACCACGACTTCGGGGACACTCTTCTTCTTCTTCCTTCCAACAGCATATATAGAAGTAGTGCACCCCATTTTTCTTGGTGGGAATTGGTTTCAAGCATAACATCCTACACAAAAACCAATCATCATCCAACTCTATATTTTTTAGCTCCTACAAGCAAAACAATGAGACTAAAGGAACTTGAAGAAATGAGAACAAACACATATTCTGAGAAGTATGCTAATAATCAGCTCTAGTGAAGTGGGTGAGAAATGAATAAAGAAAAGGAAACGTTAGTTGGGATGTGGATTAGAAGGCACAAGATTGAATAAAATCCTTCATTAGTAGTTGTGGAAACAGAAGGGACAAAAAAAAAAAACAGGTAGATTCATATTGAATATTAAAAAAAAAAAAAAAACAATCCAGTACTAAAAAGAACAATAGAAAACTAGTACAACTGGATAAATGAGTTTAAGTGCAAGAGAGAGAGATCAGAGCAACTGAGCATAACAAATAGTATACAAATAAATAAATATATAACTGAAGAGACAAGATTGAAATGACTTACTGGTTACAGAGAGAAGATAGGAGTGAGAGAGCTATGAAGGTTCCTGGGTGCAATGGACATGTTAATATGGACATCTCAGAGTCAAAGAGAGAGAGAGAAAGAGAGAATCTGGGACTAGGAAAGCTCAGGGACCGAGACATGTCTCACATGGCGGAGACGCAGAAGTCTCCGCGTTGTTAAAGGAGCCCGTGGTAATATTTTTGGACTTTTAAGAAAAATACGTATACAAGTCGTTAAGGGGGTGTTTGGTGAGTGTTTCTAAACAACAATTTTCAGTTTTTAAACAACATTTCACGTATTTTCACACACTTTTTCATCCACACGTATTTCTAAAAAAGTTTTTAAACAACAATTTTCAGTTTTTAAACCCATGTACCAAACGGGCCCTGAATGTTTGTTTATTTCAACTGGACTCAGTGCATCAGCTCAGTTGATCCAGCGTCAAACAATAGATGACGACAAATTTTACAGTTACCACAAATTTTATATATATATTGATAAATGCAATGAAAATATTTTTAAGTGTTTGATGAAATACTTAAAAAAATTTTAAGTACAAACTACACAGATGGGTTTGCGCGGCCACCAGAAGGGAGAAGAGATCCGGTGTGTTTTTGTAAAATATTTTACTAAGTTCTTTAAGATAAAACATTTAATAACATTTTACAATTAATTTTACAGGAGACATAAAACATTTTTAGATTTGACCAAATTTTATAATGAAATAAAAATGATAAAATGTTAAAAAAATTTACAACAAAATAAACGAAGACTTAATTTCATTTTTATTAAGATAAAAAATTATGATTTTTGCAACATCAATTTCATGTTAAATCATTATTGGTGATAAATTATTAATTGTTCTAAAAGCTCACTTCTCAAAAAAAAAAAAAAAAAAAAAAAATTGTTCTAAAAGCTCAAGTTATTAAGAAATGATAAATTTAACCATTTAACTATAATTCTAAAGATTGATACCAATTTTTTTTTTTTACATCAATCAAAACCTATTTTTTCTATAACCATGATTTTTGTTTTTGTGTGAAATTTGTGGTGACTTTAGACTTGGGTAGCGTCAAATGTGGATAGAGCACATTTGTCCTAAAATCTTAGCTTTTTCTTTTTCTTCTTCTTCTTCTTTTTTTTTTTTTTTTTTTTTTTTTGTCGTTGAAAATCTTAGCTTGGTAAATGAGGAAGTGGCTTTCGTACCAAGGCACGAGAACCATATTCTTTGTTGTGATTGAGTGCTAACTTTTGACAATTGGTGTCGTGTGCTGGGTAGGCTGACCTAGGATTTCTCCCATAAAAATCTCATCCCTAGATCTTCTTCCAAATCACTTTTTTAGATTTAACTCTTCAAGTTTACTCTTATATCAAGTATCCAATGGATGTAGCCACGTAGATAAGATAAAACTATCTAGAGATACTACCAATCTGCCATATATCATATATGTCACACTTAATACTTCTATTTGTATATGAAAAATTTCGTTGACACAACTTTTAATTTATACCACAATTTTTGCCACAATCCAAATGTGGCTACTATGAAAGGTAAAGAAAAAGTGGTTGGACAATGTAAAAGTGATATACAGTCACTAACAATCAATTACGTTAAGGGTAAATTATAACTTATTCACCTGTGGTTTGGTCGAAATTTAAGTTACCTATATGTAGGTTTGAAATTTGACACTTTACTCACTTAAGGTTTGATCGAAATTTAAGTTGCCTACCCGTGATTTGAAATCCCATAATACAAGTGTTTTATCAGATTCTTTTTTATCTTATTTGATCTTGTATTTTTATGTATTTTTGTGTTTTTGAAGGAGAGAGGCATAAAAGTGGAGTAAAATTATATGACGAGTACCCTTAGGGCAACGGTTAACAGTCCATTTTAGGGTTATGCTAATGAGTTTTTTTTTTTTTTTTTGGTGTGTTTTAGGGTCATACTAACGAGTGTCCTTAGGACAATGGTTAACAATTCATTTTAGGAAAGTTTTGACACTACTTTTATGGGAAATGAAAAAAACTGTTAAAATATTAATTTTTTTTTCCTATAAAAACTTTCTTTAAATGAATTATTAACCATTATTTTAAGAGTATTCGTTAGCATCCATTTATTTTATGTTAGTATGTGTCATGATTTTTGAAAACCATAGAATATAAGGCTAAGTTCACAGTCAACTTAATATATAAGCAGGAACTTTCAGAGGCTGTCTATGGATCTGCCATCAATCCCACCAATGTTCGCAATATATCTGCCACCTTCCCAGATGCATTATGGTACCAAGAAAAGAACCAGCTTCCCAGATGTATCATGTTACCCAGGACAGACACAGGCTGGTTCATGGATTAATTCCAATATCCAATGTTCTTAAATAAACTTGGCAAAATCAGGCAATTGTACCAATGGAATTGTTTCTTTTTCTTTGGTTGTCATGATAAACCTGTCAATCAATGAAGGCTTTCAGTTCTAAGACCTCGGCTATGAAGTAACACAGTTTTTGGGCTGAGTTAGCCTTTTGGCTTTTAGAGTGTTGCTTCCATATACAGTTTAAATATAATATATTGGCCAAATTAAGATACCCATAAATAAAATTATTCAAACCAAACCATGGCCAGCATACTGAAAAACATTTAGGGAAAATAAAATTCCATTTGAAACGGATTCATTAATTCAAAGAGGTTGGCTTAGTGTGGTTCTTAATGCCTCTTGAGATCCACAAGGTTTTTGATTTGAAACCTTTTAATCATTAGTCCCCGCGTGCACACGCACAAGTTTTATTTCATCATTCAGATTAAATTTTATAAATATAGAAGATTCCTTTTTATTGTGTCACGTCAACCGAATGTTTCCAACCAATTTCACCACTTTTTGAATTTTCCTCTCTCAATTCTTTTTTATTGAGAGGCTTTCTTTAATCTGCTGGATTATGCCCTAGCTAGACATGTGTTGTAGCACAAGTGGACAACCATGGTCTGGGCTTTTGTGAGAAAGGGAAATCGAGCCTAGTACTCTTACAAAATGGGCCTTTGGTCCTATTCTACTACTTGCATACAAACTTTAAAGACCAAATTCCATATAACAAATTATAATAAAAAGTAATATGGGTTAAGATAATATTATAATTGGTAATGGGCTTTAATTACTATGATAATCTCATTAAGATAAAGAAAAGTTTGAAATGCACCATAGTAAACATTTAGAAAGTTTAGTTGTAAGTTAGAAGAATATCATCCATATGAAGAGTAATTGAGATAGAAAAAAATACATATGCAGTAATGTAGAGTAAATGGACAAGAAAATACCTTAATAAATTGTTGCATTTGTAGAGAGAGTGTCCATAAGTATAATTAGGTGATGGTTATATGCAATCATGAAAGAGGAGAAAAAAAGGATGAGCAGACTTAGAAGAGAAAATTGGCGAGTCTACTTCTTTTAAATACGACTAAATATAATATATTATTTTAATAAATTTTAGAAAAAAAAAATATAGATTATAACATATTACTAAAAAATTACATATTACTATACATTTCACGAGTTTGTGATTATTATTATTATTATTATTTTTTTTTTTTGAGAAGGTGAGTTTGTGATTAACTGAATATGATATTGGTGAATCTGTTAAAATAGGTTTTGCCGTCACAACCATTGTATATGTGGAATTTGGAACTCTTTTATAAACTGTCCAAACTTTTTAAAATTATCATATCAAAAGCAATTTAAATAGAAGAAATTAATTTCGCATCTCATTGAGCATACCAAATTCATGAATTCATGTTTAAGTACGTGTATACAGTTGGTTTTTGTAATAACGAACACTTAGGCATTTTGAGAAAATTATCCCACTGAATTGATAGAATAATGTACTTTCCAATACAAAAGTAGTAGAAGTATAGTCGAAATTTGAAATAATAATAATAATCTCAAATGGACAATCAAATACAAAGTTAAAACCTTTAATCTTTTAATACTTGTTATGGCAAAATATTGATTTTATAACTTAAATAAGACTTAAGAAAAAATTTGCATGCTCTTGCAAGTTGCAAGTTCCTTAAATTATCTGCCTAATCCACATACGTCGCCGTAGTAACTCAAAGGCCGCCTGTACAACTATTTTAGAGTTCATTTTCAAAAAAAGAAAGAAAATTCTAGTGTTCCTTTTAAAGGAGTTTTTATATGAGCATGACTTAGATTCATGCTGATACTATATGTTAAAATCTGACTATATTAGTATCAAATATCAATCACCTAAAAATCTGATACATATAGCTAATATTTAATTTTTAAAATCCCATTCCCCTAGGTAAAAATAGAGGAAAATAAAAAAGTTGTTTTCATAGTAGTAGGAGAATAATGCCATTTTTGCAGGCAAAATTTACAGATAATGTGATTTTCTCCAAAGTCAATCATGTATTTTAACATAAAAACAACTCCAATTAATTTAACCTACGAACTGCCAGAATCAATCGGAGTTAACAAACGAAGCAATAGAGATAGAGATATGCTCTACACACTAACTTAGACATTATGCCATCTAAATGAAATTCCTGCAGTGGAAATTCCTTGTGGGAAATATTTATATTTGCAGACTGAATTTGGGGATGAAATTCTCCAAAGCTTTCGCATTACATTTCAACATGATCAAGGGTTTCACTTGCCTTCACGAATCGACCTTTTACTCTCTTTCTGGTATTAGCTCTGGCCTTCCTGGACTCGTATCGGATGTACTTATAATACCTGTTTGCATTATATCAAACTATATATCAGATATGAATGTTGAATTTAGTCCAATTTTCAAATGACAAACAAATGAGCTGGAGACATAACAAGATATACAAAGACATGACAAGAGGAACGAAGAACTATGCCTTCGAGTTTTCTTTTTCTCCTTGTAGCGCAACATGGCTTGGCCTCTGTTCTGTGCCAGCAATTCCATATCAAAGTTTTTAATTATCCCATTCACATTATCACTGCTCGCCAGGAGAGGTTGCTGCTTAGCCGGGACATGGCCGGTGCTACTGCATGTTTTGGGTTCAGTCAACATGGACTTTGGTGGTAATTCTACTTTTGATTTGATGAAGCTTTCTTCTTTTGGGGTTTTATCGATTGACAAGGGATGATTCGAGTGATTCTGCAGTTTGTCCAATCAGTATTATTAGTAACCAACCTTGCCAATAATAACCCAAGAAAGAATAAACAAGGTTTGAAGATTTATTGGAATGGGCACAATATTAGCTCAAAAAGGTTTGTCTTCCCACGTCTATAAGTGGCTGCCACAATATAATGAACCAGGATGAAAGTTTTCAAATCAAGTCATAATCCATAAAATTACATAGATATTCTGCTCATATAAGTTCATGCTAAGCTCTAGTTTCTGCTGTCATAATTTAACAACTGTAATTGCAGGGTTACCAACATAGAACATATCAGATACAACATAATTCATGATGTTGCAGAAAATCAGAATAGTATGCAATATTGTTTATGATGTAATCCTTATTAGACCAGTTTCTGATACAAATGGTTGACAACACAAAAAAATTGACTAAGGGTAAGGTGACAACTTAAGCTTCTCCATAAGATATC
Source organism: Quercus tomentella (assembly GCA_028535165.1). Taxonomy (NCBI): domain Eukaryota; kingdom Viridiplantae; phylum Streptophyta; class Magnoliopsida; order Fagales; family Fagaceae; genus Quercus; species Quercus tomentella. The sequence goes on along the minus strand of JAPQVY010000155.1, from coordinate 65,601,671 downwards.
TCTTTTAGTAGTTCAACTAGTAAGCTGAAGGTTCTTATTTGTGACATTCTTAAAAAACTATGCATAGTTTGATTCGTGAGGTCGTCATTTCAAAAGTAAACTTTCTGATCAATACATCTAACACCAGTCAGAATGACTTACAATTGACATAATTCATCTCATATAGGTCTTGTAATACCTTTGGTTTTGTCAAGGAAGATTCTTGGATAAAATTGACATAATTCTTGATCATAAATTCAGGATTGTTTTCACCGTATTTTGCTGCTTGTGGATCATGCTTTCCACAGTGTCTTGATTCTCCCAACTGGAAATCCCACGCCTGCAAGAGCAATAATGAGGAATAACAATAGCATATGTTTAGCGTTTGTAGTAATTAGTGTGTTCATGGATACATATCATACGTTGTTGTGTATGTAAGAACAAACTTTAAGCAGTATAATTAATTGTAGTATTATCAAAAGGCAGAACGGTATACAAACATTTGTTATTATTTTACAATGTAATGGGCTTTCCCTAATTGAAACAGTGACCAAGAACCAAACAAATCGATTATTTAAAAAAAAAAAAAAAAGAACCAAACAAATCAACTGAGTAGATTGTCACCAGACCTGGTGAATCTACAGTCAAATTAACATTCATGCCTATTACATTTTGGCGTTTGGTGTTTTCCCTATAAGAAAAACTTCGCACCACAGGGGAAATGAACTATTAATTGGTCACCTATTGTTCAAGTCTTCATGTAACTAAATATTTTCACCAAAAGAAAAGAACACATAGAAGTCAATTATGTATCATAAGAAATTACTAAAGTTACTATAAATTTTACTACTTCTACATATAATTTAGAAATTGACACGACGATGTACATGATTGATGCACAGTCAATAACCAACATAATAAATAAATTTATTTTACTACTTTTTATATTATGATATAAAATTAGACACATTCGTTTATAAAATCTATATGATAAAATTTGTAATATCCTTCGTACCACTTCATCATAAATATACAAAAGAAGCGTTACTACATATAAGTCACATAACAAACTACTAAATTTCAGTAATATCTAAGTTCCAGTTAACTCAATTAGTAAAATCTCTTATTATCAAATAAGAGTTTTGGAGTTTGGACCTAACCTAAATAATGAAATAGATGCTATAGATTAAAATATTATTATATCTATAAAAAAAAAAGTTTCGAGTAATTTATATTTTTTTTAACAAAAAAATTTCTAGTAATATAATATTAAATTGCTAGCCCATAATTTTAGAAGATAAATATATTTTTTCCATCTAAGAGATAAATAGCATACACCACACAGGAGCAAACTTGTAGAGCCACATGACTAGCCAGAACTGGTGGTTAGACACTTTAATGGAATATAGTCAAAGAACACCTCACGGATGTCCAAAAGTTGCCTTTCAGACAAAAGTATAACATACTGGAAATACAGTTGCAATTATTAAGATTGACGTATAGTATATGATATGACATGCAACCATAAAGGTGAAAATTATTAAAACAAAATTATTTACGCGAGAACTGAGAAGAGAATAGAGTATAGTCTACGGGATGTGCAGACCAACTTTCTCACGTAAGACAGAGTTTCTCATACACAGAGTTACAAACCTGGCTGGCCTCATAGTCAAAGTCATAGGTGGGATTACAATCCCATAAAAGATCTCCTTCAGCAACATAATAATCACTCTCTTTCGCTTCCACATTCGATGGAACCATGAGCAAAGATGCAAGCGACTTTTGTTGCCTTAACAATTCTTCATCATCATCCTCATTTTTCAGCTCAAAACTCTCCAAATTCGCTTGCTGAGACTGAGCAAACTCACTTGGAGGTGTCTTGGGACATAAATCTTCACCATCTTTATCCACTCTCATCCGATCTTTGTTTCCCATCTCCACCAGTTGCTCATACACCTCGTCCCTACACTTTCCACACCTCAAACCCTGTCCTTTCCACACAGAGGAATCATCACTTGGGACCATGAATTCATGTGAATTCACCAACTTTTGCTCGTGTAAACAAGACCCAGAATTTGTATTCACCAAATTGTTAGCCTCCAGATCAATCCCAAACATAGGGGCCAGCTCAATTGCTGTGTGATAACCCGAGAACCCTTCGACTGGAACTCGGTTATGGAGGGATGAGACAGAGCAATTGTTGTGGGAGTCCAAGTCACAGTGTTGGCAGAGCATGAGGTTGTCCATGGAGCACCAAACTGAGACAGGTTTGATTCCGCAACTGTCGCAAATTGGAGAGCGAACGTGTTTGAGGGACAAAGCATTGGCAGAGTGGACTTGTTGGTCACAGAACAAGCAGAGCTTCGCCGAGTCAGCTCTGCAGTACAACACTGCCGCTTTTGAGTTGCAAAAATCACAAGGAAACATCATCTCTGTGATATCTGAATTATAACTCTTGGCTCTCTTGCTCATCATCCACGTATAAAAACTGAGAAAAACACGCACACACAAGTAGAGCTCAGAGTAAAGAGTGTGAAATTGGTGAAAAAAGTAGAGCCAAAGTACGGAGTTAAGTAGGTTTGTCTCCCTCTCTTTTTGTAAGGTGTAATTCTGATGTCACACCCAATTGCATAATTTTGCCCATAACTTGAGGGTGATGGCATCATCCTTCTACCGACCACTACGCGTCGTATGAGCGTTGTGGATAAAATTGTATAATTGGGACTGAGTCTGACTATGGGTTTGAACTGGATGATATGGCATTGAGCACATGATAAGCATGGGGTAACGGTGATACACGTAATGTGGACTGCGGCGGAGACTATGACAGTGACAAGTGAAGGTCCACTTGGGGAAAAATATCGTAACCTTTTTGCAGAGCATGTGCTGCCTTCTCTTTCAAAAAATCTAGTACCACAAAAATAAAAACGAACAATTTTGGGTACAATTCTACGTGTGACTAATTGTGATCGATAGAGACAACTGATTACGGACTATTGCATAAAAGAGCTGTGATAAAAGTGGTGAGTTTGTTTCCGGTAGTTGTCAGAGAACTCCTTCTCTTGTAGTTGGATTGGACTGGTGTTGAAATTTCAAATGCAGTGAATATGAGAGGTTATAGGACAATTTGGACAGGACTTGAGTTGGGTCTGCTAAGAAACAGTCTAGGCCAACTATTTGTACTGGACCCAAATCTATGTGCATGTGGGCTCAAAGCTTTTGAATATAAAGAAGTACGTGTGTCACATAAAAAAATCAGTTATAATTTTTTATTTGTGATTGAGTGAAATTTTAAATGAGGTGGTACAACGTAGCTTTTTAGATTCATGAAAAATTAATTTACTTTAACACAAATGGAGAGAACTTGATCTATATTTGCGTCTGGGACTAAATGCATAGGCAACAACAGTAAGCTTTCATTCTTATAATTCAAAATTTGTACTTATAAGAATGCTTTTACACACAAGAGAAGATAAGGTGATAGGGAATCACTTGAGGGAAGAGGGGCTTTTGAAGGGCATCTATTGATTAAGACCCTATAAGAGATAGTAGAGACACTCCATAATCCAACCCACCTGTATTATTGCTAAAACCCATCGTTAATAAAAGCAACCTTAAGGAAGTTTCAACTGACTCTATTGTAAGTCTTACTCATATTAAGTTTAAGTCCCCAAAACTTTTTGTCTTTTTTCTCAACAAGTCAAAACTCTCATGAACTAGAATAATATTGTTTTTAATTAGTCTACCTTAAACAAAGGCATTTTGAAAGGAGGTAATCAGGCTATCCCTCTAGGGTTTAACCTATGAAGTTTTAAACCATTACTTATTATCATTTTATAAGGAGCATTGCACAAGCTAATAGGTTTAAAATAAGCTAGTATTCCATTTGGTCCAAGAGCCTTTGTAGAACCCATTTGGAAGAATAATGTTGTTTCAATTTGCTACATCAGAATTGGCCCATCATTGGGGGTGGCTACACTTGGAGCCCAGGGGGTGAACCCCCTGGCCCAAAAAAAAAGAAAAACCTATATATAATATATAGTATATATATTTTTTGTATTGACCCACCTAAAATAAATTTTTGAACACCTTGATCTTAGAATTTTTTAAGCCCAGTTGAAATAATTTTAAGTATTGCCCTCTTAACAAATATCTTGACATTTTTAAACACACAAAAAGCCCAATAAAAAAATAATTTAATCTAAAATCTGGAAAAAAAAATAGTAGGTCCAACAACATAAGTAGAAATTTGTTAATCTTAAACCTTAGAAAAAACCCATTTAGATCTTAACAAATTTGAAATAAATCAATCAAAAGGGATATCAATGGATGAATGATTGCTTGACTATATACATCAAACGAGATGTAGCTCATAGGATTGATAATGAAGAAATCATGTAACTATTTCAAAATATGAAACATCATAGAAAGTAATTGTAAAAACTTAATATATTTTGGTTTTTTATTTATTTTATAATTTTGTATAATTTATGTTTCTTATTAACCCCTCTAAAAAATAATCCTGGAGCCGCCATCGGCCATCAAAAATATTCGTGCTCCCCTGTGAGTCTTGGTAAAGGCATCTTGTTTAGTTGTTGAAGAATACTTTCCACTTTAAAGTAGTGCATATCTTTATAGAGAAAAATTGTAAAAAGCTCTTTTCAATTTCCTCCAAATCATCCATCTAGTACTATCCTCCCTTTTGAGTTGTATAATGCTATTGTGTGCTCTTCTTTTTCTTCACCAGAGTTCGAAAATATCTCATATTCCTGTTTCCATAAATAATCCAGTCCCTTCTAGCGTTTTTGAGTTCACATGATTTCTTCCCCAATTCATCAAGCTATTCTTTCACTAATTGTTTTTTAGGGGAAAATGGACTTTTACCTTTATTTTTTAAAATATCTAGCATAATATCACTGTTTTGAAACTATTAAGCACCGTGTTTCTATTTTGAAACATGATTTTAAATAAATCAAGTTACAGGTGAAACTCGACATTAGTAATGTTGATTCTATACATATTTTGCCACTTAATTTTTTTTTGAAAATTTAAGTGAAACTTGATATTAAAAATATACATATAACTCGATTTTGAGGATATCATGTTTTATACAGAACTCGATTTTGAGGATATCATGTTTTAAAAACATGGGGCATTCTGCTAATTAAATAGTTTCAAAACAGGGACATTGTGCTAAATATTTAAAAAAAATAAGGACAAAAGCCCATTTTCCCCTTGTTTTTTAAGGACATACATTCTGTTGAAACCTTAGATTCTAACTCTTGAATAAATTTTAGTTCTACTTTCTTTTTAAATATATATCTTTTAATTCTACCAACCTAAACACTTCTTTATTTTAAACTCCAAATTTAGTTCTAACTTCTTGCAGTTTGTACATCAATCAAAATACATCGGAGCTTGTCACCTCCACTATCCAAGCTTGCTACATCACTTCTGGAGAAATTAGGATGAGTGAACCACATTGCTTCAAATTAAAATGGTCTTAGTTTGAATGGAACTTGTATAAAAAACAACACTTCTAAGCAATTAGTACAAGCCACATCTTTACAAGAAATCCACCTAGAATTTACTTAGGGACCATTGAACGTTGTAGTTTGAATGGTATGTCTGTCTTTCTCCAGGTAGTGTGCGGGTTCAAACCTTCAAAAACGTAGTCCCCATAACTTTTATGAGAGAGAGAGAGAGAGAGAGAGAGAATGTTAGGGCAGAACTAATTGAAATTATAATTTTTAATTAATTTTAGTAATACATAATATATAATCAAAATTAATTTTCTAAATATAATTAATGACATGTAATATAATTGAAATAAATTTATCAAATATTATAACACAATATATGAATCATGAAAATAAATTTTATTAAAAATTTCAAATTTACTAATAGCGTATATGCGCATTGCGTGGGACATCGATTAGTCAACTTACTTAATAGAGTTTCTCAGAAAGAAAAAAAAAAAAAAAAAAAAAAAAAAAAAAAAAAAACCTTACTAAATAGATCCTAGCCTTTACATGACCTTATGAAAATTTTAAAATATTTTAACCTTTGTTCCAACTACTATGTGCATTACAGTTACAAAGAATTTGCATGAAGGAAAAAATTTAAGTATAGTTCATATGACTACATAAACCAATGTGTCACATAATTGAATTCAATTATCATTTTTTTTAAATAAGACATTTTGTGTTACATTTTGGTCAGTGCTATTATATAGTTAAATGAAAAGTACTTTCAAAAGTAATAGGGAAAATATCTGTACAAGAATTTACTTATGGTAAAAAGAAAAACATCCTTGAATGCATGATGTGAGAGCCTAAAAGTAAAAAGACAAAGTCAATCAGAACAAAAACCTTAAGTTTAGTGGCCAACGCATTGACATTCATCTTTCAGGTGGAAGCATCCAATTAGATAGACGTGTTGCCATTAGAATCATGTTCCCAAAAGAATATAAAGGCATAGTACTTTTGATCTTGTAAGTTGCAAGCTTTCTATCAGCAAATCCTTACCTCCAAATTTAGTCAACCTTTAAAATTGTTCTTTCTTTCTTGAGATTTTATGCTCTTTTTGTTAGGTCAAAAGCATTTGAATTTATGGTATCTAGAAGGCCAGTCAAGTAATTTATTTATCTATTTCTTTTGGGTCATCAAGTTACTAGCCAGAAAATAAAATAAAAATAGCTTATTAGGTTTTTAAAAAAAAAAAAATGAGAGAGAGGTAGGTCAGAGAGCCCATACACAATACATGAGCAAAAGAGATAAGACATGCATCATGAAAAATGCTCGAAGTCGGGCTACCTCGAATTTTTTGCATGCTTGTCTAATGGCTATACAAGAATGGTACAAGTTAAAGTGTTAAAAATTAATCTTTTCTACACTTATTTCATCTTTATTAACACAGTTTTCTTTTTCTTTTTCTTTGTAAATTTTTAATTTCAATAGCCAATCAAATGGTTTAAGATGTGGATTGTGATCCCGAATTACATTGATATATGTTATATTTGTACAATAAAGTCGGTAATACAAATTACTGGTCATTGGAAATTACATATTTTAGAGAAAAGGATGCTGAGATTTAAACATTGCTGGAGGAATTTTGCGAAGTATATATTCCGAAAATTGGAAATAGATTAACAAGATTTAAGCCGTTAAAACCTTCACTTTTTTGTGAATTAATATACTTTTCTTTTCTTACTTATAAAAAAATAATTAAGATTCTTTAGAATTCTTAGGGTACTTTGTACTCTACCACGTAGAGTTTCTTTAATCTAGATTTTTCTTTTCAAATAAACCGATCAAATTATGCCATGTCATCATTCCACTAACAAAATCTTTAAAAATAAAAGTACAAACAAAATAAAAAAATTTGAAGCACCTTAGCCTGATGCTAACGTTTCCAAAGAGGCAAAAACCTCAAAATCTCTACTGCCAAATTCCATCTCTCTAGAATCATCCAGAAAATTTTTCCGAACTTTTACAGTTTCTTCATCATCTTCTACAAGTCAATCTCTTCAAATTGTCCATAAAATTTTTTAGAGGATCTTGATCTAAACATGTTCTTTGATCAACCACAAGAAAATTAAGCTATGGTGTTTTAGGGAAAGAATTTTAAATAAAAGCTTTAATTAAATGTGACTTGGTTAATGTGTTTTCATGCCCCTCTTACCCATTTCTATGATTCTATCTCGATCTCTTCTTTATTTATTATATTTTCCTAACTCTAGAAACGCCGTCTACTTCATGTTAACATTACATATTTGGAGTAGTTTTAAAAAACTATTATTTTAAGAGATTATGTTAATAGAATATTTATTTTAAAGAAAAAATAGGATTAAAAGAACTCGGTAGAGTTTTCTAAGATTTTTTGAGGATCTTGATTCTTTTCGCGTTGTACATCCTTTGAAGGAATTTAAAGTCAGCGTAATTAGGTACATATTCACAACAAGTGGCATGATCAAGAAGCCTTGTGACTAAATACCATGTCAATGCATGAGTTTTCTTCCAGTGAAAATTATTTCCTCATGGATGAACTACATGAAAATAATACATTAATTTGGGTCCCCTCAACTAAAGGGAATATATTCCGTTAGGGCTGCCAAATAATGCACTTGACGAGAGGAAGATATGCAAAGATAATGCACTTGGTGAGGTACTAGCTAATTTTGAATATTGATCCGAATCTAATCTTCTCTTCTTTCATTGCCTATAAATTGAAACGCCAGAACTTCAAATTAGAGCAAGAACATTTGAGAGGAAGTGAGGTCTAACATGAAGATAAGAGTCTTGTTTGATAGCCAAGGATGACTTGCCTGCTACTTTGAAGAGGTTCAACCGTTTGACATTGTCTACAAACCTCGTTTTGTTCTCACGCAGGTCACTCCTTGGTTAACTGACAAGCTCATCTCTTTCATGTTAGACTTTCTCTTTCTTCCCCCAGTTTAGCTTTCTACACTTTTTTTTTTATTTTTTTTTTGAGAGAGGTAGAAAAGCTTTCTACACTATTATTTGCCCCGTATAATGGAGATTGTTAAGAAGAAGGGAGGTCTTACATGAAAATAAGAGTCTTGTTTGGTAGCCAAGGATGACTTGCCCAATTCCTTTGAGAGATTTCAAGTGTTTGACATAGACTAGAATCCGTCTTTAGTTTCTAGGCAGGTCTCCTTGGCTTAGCTGACAGGCTCTTTTTTGTCATGTTAGACTTCCTCTTCTTCCCTACTTACAAGCTCTTGATATTTGAGATAAACATTGTTCTGCGCATGTATGCAAGGTTTGTATTAGATGAAGTATGAAGGGGGCTAGGCTATGCAGTTAAGCCTAGGTATGTATACATACATACATACATATGAGAAACTCAAATCACTAGAAACTTATATGTTATTTACTAGGTTAACTAGTATGGTTGACTTTTTGTGATTTTTTGGTACAGAAGAGAGAAACCCAAGCAAGACATGAAGGAACATTCATATAGGACTTGGAGGCCAATGTTGCCAAACTCACACTTCTTGCAGAATTGTCTTTGCACTTGACAGAAGAACAACCTTAGCCTCGATCCATGGATGTATGAATGTCCTACAAAAATGATAACCCGGGCCTTGGAATTTTATTCTTTCTTTTGCAGACTTGTTGCATTTCCTTCGTGCTCAACAGAAAAATTATTTTGCAGTAACCATGTACAATAGCCTTCAGAACAGCCTCTTTGCGAGTCTGTCCTGTACTCCTGTGCTGCTGAGCTTATACAGCCATCAAACAGTCCGCTTCCATTTCTTTTCTTTGCCATAAAAGCAAAGCATCCCAGTGTAGTTATCACAATTTGGTCCGAACATGTGATTATAATTGAATTTTAATACTTATAAATAGATAATTCAATTTTAATAAGATTTCAAGTAGCATTCTTTTTGTTTTGAAAAAAGAAAAAGAAGAAAGGTTTGCCTTTTATTTTGTACTAGACGGCTAGGCGGGTTGAGAATGCTTGATTTGGATGGGCCTGAATTAAGAGGACTTTGATAATAAAAATCAATCTATCTATAACTTATATCTATATATTATTTAATAGAGTAATACTACAGCCGCAAACTATTTTACAATATTTTTACAAAATATTAATGTGATTAACTTCTTATTAGTTTTCATCTAGACCCACCATTAATATCACTTTTTCATTTACCAATAATCACTCACCACATCAGTAATTTGTAAAAAAATTTGTAAAATAATTTGAATATCTAGCATTATTCTATTTAATATATAAAAATGGAGGCATAGCAATAAATTTTGCTACTGTATCATTCTGGCACGTTATCCACTTATTTTCAACATTTTCTTTCTCTTTTTAACCTTTTCTTCTCCTTATTCCTAACAAAAAAAATTAATAATAAATAAAGTAATCTTCTTCTCCTTATTAATCTGCACAGGTACCTATTGGCTATTGTTACATTTTCTTCAACTTTTTCATTCTCTCTTTGCTTTTTTATCTCTCTACTACTATCTACTTTACTATTACACTTCCTTCATGTTTTCCTCATTCTTAAATTTTAACTTTTCTTCTTCCCATATTAATTTGTATAAATTTGGCATAATTTCTCTCATTCAATCCATATTTTTTTCACATAAAAAATGTTAGTACACTTTCTCTCTATTTTTTTACTCTATTTTGGTGGATTTTTGTTCTTTCTTCTAACTCTATTTTAGGTTGATTATTTTTTTTAATATGTCTTTTAGTGTTGTTGTGGGGGCCAGTTAGCTAGGAGGTACTATTAAAGCTGTACGAATTGGGCCTATGGCCCAATCCGAGGATATTAACCAATCCGAGGATGGTCAAATAAGGTGATTATGGGAATGGTGTAAGAAGAAGAAATAAGGATCGTATATGACAGTCCAAAATATGTCCGAGAATAAGAGTCATCTCGGAAATAGAGATCCAAAGACAGTAAGAATGTCTTATCATCCTGGATATCCTTCAAGGATACATCACGATTTGAAGTCGGACATTGGATGAGAGAGGCAACAAATATCTTCAAAAGCTGTTACCTCCACATTAAATGCATCTCAACTAACTCTCTGGCCGCATTAATGTGGAAGTGATACCTGAACAGTGGTCAAGCAGTCTTACAGCTACTAGTTGATGGTTCTGGGAGGTGTTGGATGGGATAAAAAGAAGTTCCTAGAATCTAACCTACACGTGTATGGTAAAGATGATACTAAGATTGTAGTATATAGCATGGGAATGTGGCCTAAAGAAAGGGATCGAAAAATTAAGAAATCTTTGTAATACTCCTTTGAACCCTGGTAACCTTATTCATTAAGAAAAATATTATAACATAGCTCCTCAGGCCGTGCCAAGGACATATTTTCTTATCTTAATTGTGCTTAATGCTCTTGAATCAACAACTGTTATTGTTTTTCTTCTTGAATAGAACTAGTTCTTTCACCCACGCTCTATAAATTCATTGTTTGGGCTTGTTGGGCTAAAACTCAATCCTATATTGGGTCCAACCCAAATTCAGTCCTTACAATTGTGTTTTCTAATTCACTTTTACAAAGTCTTATCTCTCCCTCTTAATACTTTTATAGCTCTGGTAGGAGTTAATACTTAATACTTAGTTTTTTTTAGAAATAGGAATTTGAGTTTATATTAAAGCGCAATCTACATGGTTATAAATTTGAATGTGCCTACCAATTTTTTTGAGTAATAAATTATTATAAAATCTATATTTTATTTCTTTGGTTTCTATTATAATTTTGGTTAAGATGACATTATAATTTTGTGATGAGTTTTGATTATCATGATAATATTTCTTTCTTTTTCTTTTTTTATTTATTTATTTTATTTTTATTTTTATAGGCATGATAATTTCCTTAGTCCTTAAGAGGTGAGAAATTTGAATAATAAATTTGAAACTTATAAAATTTAGTTGTATATAGACAAATATAATAGACTATTAACCGAAGTTAGAAGAATATAGATCGTCTCGTGAAAAAAATATTAATCAAATATACAAAAAATTATAGAATGATATATTTGTAGAGATAAAAATAAAGTAAAAAAATACTTGTAGAAGTCTTATAAAAAATAAAATAAAATACTTAAAGCAATTGTTGCTTTTTTTATATTACACCTTATTACAAAATATTTATATATTCTCACGCATTGTGTGAAGTTGTGACTAATATATATAAAATTGAAGACGTTTGACTTTTAATTGGTTTCATAATATTTTGCCATGTATTCTTTTTGAAAAGATACATGTCAATATTCTAATATATTTTTTAAAAATTTATTTTAATTTTTATTCTATATTAAAACCCGCAATTAGAATCTTGCCAAATTTTGCTTTATTTAAGAGAAATTCTTTCTTTAAATGATAAAATAAATAGTTTCATATACAAACACAATCATAATAAATATCTATTAATAATTATCATAATTATTTATTTAATATATTCATTTAAAAAATAATCATAATTGTATGGACTGAATTTGGATTGGACCCAATATAGGATTGGATTTTAGCCCATCGAGCTCAAACAATAAATTTGTAGAGCGAGGGTGAAAGAACTAGTTCTATTCAATAATGAAGGTGATAACAGTAGGCTATTTAAGAGAATCAAATACAAGTAGGGTAAGAAGAGCTGTCCTCGGCGTGGTCTGAGGAGCTATGTTATAATATCTTGCTGATGAGCTAGGTTACAAGAGTTCTAAGGATTATTACAAAGTTTTTCTTAGTTTTTTCCGATCCCTCTTTTTAGGCCACCTTCCCATGCTATATACTACAATCTTGGTATCATCTTTACCATACACGTGTAGGTTAGATTATTGGAACACCTTCTTGTCCTATCCAACACCTCCTAGAACCATCAACTAGTAGCTGTAAGGCTATTTGGCCACTGTTCAGGCATCACCTCCACATTAATGTAGCCAGAGAGTTAGTTGGGAGGCACTTAATGTGGAGGTAGCAGCTTTTGAAGATATTTGTTGCCTCCCTTTACTCGTCCCTTGTCCAATGTCCAACTCCTAGTTGTAATGCAACCTTAAAGAACGTCCGGGATGATAGGACACTCTAGTTGATCTCGGATCCCTGTTTCCGAGATGACTTTTCTCCTCGGACGTATGTTGGACTTATCGCATACAATCTTTATTTTTCTTCTTTTCTTCTTATACCATTCCCATAGTAACCTTATTTGACCATCCTCGAATTAGTTGATATCCTCAGATTGGGCCATAGGCCCAATTCGTATAGCTTTAAAAGTATCTCCTGGCTAACTAGCCCCCACAATAATAAATACTCATTAATAAATACTATAATTATTAATAATATTTCATACACAAACACAATCTAAATAAATGTGTATTAATAACTATTATTATTTTCAAACTTCGTATTTATCCACAATATAAAAGAGAAAGCCTAATTTGTTTAGATAAAAATATCAAATAATATTTTATTAAACTTTCCTGTGGCCTTGTAGGTTGCTAACTAGTTTATATAATCTATATAAAATAGAAAATGTTTTACCTTTAGTTGACTTCATAATAGGTTATCACCTAAACTTTTGAGACCTCACAATTAAACATGTCATTATTAAATATATAGTTTTTAATTAAATTTAGATTCTATACTATATTTAAACCATCAATTAGAATATTGCAACATCATATGTTCTTTAAATGGTAGAATGGACAGTTCCATATAAATATAATCATAATAAATGCATATTAATAACTAATTATCAATTTATATTTAAGGCAAAAAGACTAAAAGAGAAAGAAAAAAATATATATTTGTTAAACTTTGTTGTGTATTGTGCGGGTTACCGACTAGTAGAATAATAAAAATAAGAGATTAAATTCTATAAGGATGTGGTGTAAAACCCAAGTTTTACCCCTCCAATCTCAACATGCCACATCATAATATTACATATTATAGAATAGGCACAACTACACTCAATCAATTTTAATATTCATTTGAAAATCCAACTTAATTGTGAGTTTATTAAGATGTTACTATGTGTGGTAGGATGTATTAAATTTTAAGTAAAAAATTGATGTGACAATCATGTGTTTTACACCCCATCCTTACCAAATTCAGACTCTAAAAATAAACTCAAGTCTCAATAAAAAAAGAAGAAAAAGAAAAGAGAAATTCACTTGTATTTAACTGATTTGATCTAACAAGTTCCAATTAGCTCAACTAGTAAAATCTATTTTTATCGAATGTGAGATTTTGGATTCAAACCCCGTTTACACCAAAATGAATTGGTTTCTTGGCCTTATGGTAAAAAGCAATTATCATGAAGTAAACACTATAGATTGAAAATCTATCTTATATAATTATTGATGGCCATTTTGAAAACCCAAGTGGAAGGGAGAGGCCTAGCAACACGGACAAAAAAGAGTTGGCAAACGGATAGAAAACCCATTAAGCCCAAGCGGTAGGAATAATGGATCACAGGCCCATGAGATAAACAAATGGGCCTTAAGGAGGTAAATGGGCTTAAAGGAGCCCGGAAAGAGAGAAAAAGCAAGCCATGGACAGTATATAATGTGGAAAAGTGAGAATGGGTCACGGCATGCTCAAAGTAATGAAGGCAAAGAAAGTAAAGGGTTGATGGCAAGCCTATGAACCCCAAGGACGAGGAATAATGTAATTGGGTCAGGGAATAATGTAATTGGTAATGCAAAGTTAAGAAAATGGCCGAGGAAGCCCAAGGGAAGCAAATGGACCCGGGACGCCCAAGGGAAAACAAATGGGACACAAAAGCCCGCCAGTGATGTAACAAAAGAACCAATGGCCTTGCTAGGCCATTAGGAGAAGAATAAATGGCAGGCCCAAAGAGGCCCAGCCAAATTGAGGTAAAACAATTTCGCAGTAGGAATGATAGAGTGGTATGGTAGGAGATGGTAGCAGGAAAAGGGTAGGCTGAAGAAAGAGCAAAGCCCACCGTCAAGTAAGGCCCAGTCCTGAATAGGGCAAGCTATAAAAGGAAATGGAAACCAGAAAATAGTCAAGAACAGACGGCAGACTGTGCAGGCAAATCACGGCAGACGCATGGGCAACAGGCAGATTTTGGACATATATGGAAGAGAGGCACGTGCAAGGCCCAGACCTCACCAGCCTGTACCCAGCCAATACAGGACACGGTGAGGTCATGGGTCAGAGGTAAGAGGGCATGGTTTTGCGGTGGGGAGAGGGGAAAACCTATTTTGAGGTTCCTACTAGGGCTCTTTTGGGGGAAGTGTCTTGCTTGGATAACATACCACCCAAAGGGGGCAAAGCTGAGCTGGAACCACTAGGTGCACGTCATGAGGGATAGGGAGAGAGAAGACACCCACACTGTAGCAGGAAAGGGTGCCACGGCAGACAAACAAACAAAATAGCTTTCTTTTGTTTGGTGATGGGGAGTGGCACACAGACTGACTAGTGGTAGTCGGCAGGTACACCCATACCAGACAAAGGTGGTTAAGGGCTAAAATAGTAAAATTAGGTCACGACAGGCACTATAAAGAGACCCTTGCCGTGTACAGGAAAAAAGGGGGACGGAAGCACTGCAGTATTGGAAACTTGAAAACCAGGAAATAGAAAAACAAGGATTAAGAAAAAGAAGTAGAAAGAAAAAGATAAGAAAGGGGAATATTAGAAAAGAAGGAAAGAAAAGATAGAGAGTTAGAATGGCAGGCATGCACCAATAGGTTGATTCCCTCTCTCCCTCTCAAAATCTTGCTCTCTGCCGGAAACAAAGAGTGTTTTTGTGTACCAACCATTCAGGTCTGCTTCCCTCAAAGTGATTAATTTCCACGGTAGGATCTTCCTAAGAGATTATTCACTTTTAGAAGAGGCGTTCTTCCCTCTTTGGTTTTGGTCCTGCGGATCAGACTTAATCTGATTTATTTCCTCTCTCAATCAACTCATATACTACCCCCCTATTTCCCTTACTTTTCTTAAAAAATAATTGTGGTTAAACTGTGATTATCTTTTTCTTAAGTAGGGATTATTTGTTTACCTTAATAAAAATGTCAAAGTACTTTATTTTATCTTGTTATTATCATATCTGCCTGCCGCAATCCATCTGAAATAGTTCTGCCCGCCGTAAGCGTGCTCCTAGCAGACGAGGCATAGTTTGCGCACAAGCCGGACCAAATTGAGTTGCAGTTGGATCAGTCTCAACTCCCTTACTCAGAATACTTGGGCCCAATACGGCAATACCGCAGGAGGCAACCCAGCTCACCTTAACCACAAAAGGCCCACTACAATAATATATATATATTCGATCAATTGAATTTTTCCTAAAAAAACAAAAATTGATTTGATCAAAATAATTAGAATCTATGAGAATTCTAGCCACTAAGATTATACCCATTTGATAAGAAGAAAGATGCAAGTTTCTGATGTTTCTTGTCGATTCCAAGAGTACATGTTCATTCTATCTATAATGGATTTGTAGATTCCTAGTTTAAAGTTTTGCCACACGAGTACCCTAGCTGTTCATACCATTTGCTAGGCTCTGACACTTGGTCGAAGACTGGCTGAGGAACAATTTTTATTTGGAAACTTTTAGAGATCCCTTTTTACTTTGGAAAGAGTTTTTTCAAGTCAATCCAGGATTTTTATTTTTTATTTTTTTATTTTATGGCTTTTACAACTATGGGCTTGTGATCATTATCTTTTATTAGACTCAGATAATCAGATTCATAGAAATAATTGGAATCCTTATCTTCTTTATGGCTAATACTTTATGGAAGCAACATATCCTTCCTCCTCCCCGTTGCTAGTTGATTTTTCGAATAACAAATAAATTGGGTCAATAAACCTAGGTTTAATATGGAAGGGAGTCAAGCCCACAAATTCACAGTAGTATCAAATACAGGTTAAATTGGTTAATGGTGTAAATAGTAAAAGATTAGAAAGGGTCCAAAAGCAGTGACTCTCAAAAGGGAAAGTAGACCAAAGAAACACTTTGAATATTTATTAGTCATAATTCATAAATATAGGTAAGAGAGAGAGAGATAGAGAGTACACATGACACCCTTAAAGAGCTGCTGCTTCTGATGGTTTAGAAATTAGAAGTCTTATAATTGAGTAAGCGGATTCAGATTTTCTAGACTTCTTAGAGTACTCTACTAGTAAGATCATAAATGGTTAATTATGAGCTTGGCTTGGTATTGAGGCTTTATAGCAAGTCTGGGGTGCTTCCAGAATTCGTTTTTGAATAAAAATTGAAGCTTTTAGCTGCTGTATCTCTAGAAAGATGGAAAACTTTAGATTTTTTTCTTGCTTGGATCTTAAGGTGGACTCGTTTAATACTTTAATCATGATTTTGGGTAATTTGTTGACTTAGCTTAATTTGCTAAACCCTTTTAGGCTAAAACGGCACCGAGGGAACTTGCTAAATTTGTCAAACTCGTCAGAGATCATTTACTATGCTTCTCATGGCTAAAAAGGGTTCAGTCAAATTTTCAGACGAGTAGCAACTCATACGTGTCTTTTTGTTTTGTGTGAGTAAGTGGCCAACACGTAGACTTGTTCAGGGGTCCTAAATTTTGGTCCCATGCTAAACTCAAAAATAGGCCCAATTTTTATCTTCCAAATACTACTACTTTTTTTTTTTTTTTGAAAGCAAATACTACTACTTTAATTTCCCCATTGAGTCATCTTTAAAATAAAATAAAATAATTACAAATAGGTGATCCCAAAGAATTGGGCTTTACTTCGTGAGGACCCGTTGGACCTTTTATCAAAAATGGCATCAACACTCCCAATCCTCATTTGCATTCTACTCCATCACTCTTAAAAATCATGGCCCCTTGAGTTGACACTATGTTCTATCGAGCAAGTCAAGTGAGAGTTATGTTAAATGACTACAGAGATATAATGTGGGCGAATTTTTTGGTCTTTTGAAACCTTTTGACATTTGATGTGATAAAAATAGGTTTGGAAGATTATTGTCCTACAATGTGTGCTCCACAATTTGACCTGAAATAAGTCATTCCAGCAACTTTACGCTGGACTAGCAACATCCATTGGCATGTACAAACCGTTTAAATTCCAAAAATTTCTCGAATTCCTCAATGCCACACAATTTTTCAAGACTTGGCTGTCTCCTTATACTACATTCTTACTTACCTTTTGCTCCCAAAAAAAAAAAAAAAAACTACATTCTTTAACAACAATTATGCTATCCTGAATGCATTGAAGGCCATTGGACAACCATGACCATTTTTTGACCTGGTAGAAAATGAGAAGAAACTTGCCAACCTTCCTTCTCCAGAAGAAGTAGGAATGCAAATCCTCCGTACCATTTTTGTAATCCACTTTATGTTTCATTAATCACAACTTGCCATGTATTTGTTTAACTTTCCTCATAAAATAGCCAAAGTTTAAAATGGAAAAAAAAATAAACAAATGACAAGTTGTGATTAGTGGAACATAAAGTATAACACAAAATGTGGTACTAATGATTTGTGTTCAAGAAGTAGAGGCATCACAAGTGAATTCCCTATCACTATAAGTTTGTGTTAAGGATTAGCATTATATCCATATTTCTTTATAGTAGTGATGAATGATCTCACTAGATAAACTTAAGAGAAAGTCCCTTGTGGTATGCTTTTTGCAGATGATATATTTTTAATGGATGAAACTAGACGTAGAGTTAATGTTTAGTTAGAAATTTGGAGTGATGTTTAGAATCTAGATTCTTCTGACTAAGTACTACTAAAACAAAATACATGAAATGGAAGTTAAATAAAAGTAGAAATAACGATGAAGGAGTTGTATTGTTGTAGACTTGATGATCAAGAAATAACAATGAGTGAAAACTTTCAATATCTTAGATTAATAATATATGATCGAGAGATTGAACAGGATGTGAATCATAGGGTAGGAGCTAGGTAAATAAAGTAGAGAAGTGTAATAGGAGTATTGTGTAATCATAAAATACTTTATATATATAATAATAATAATAATAATAATAATAATAATAATAATAATAATAATAATAATAATAGAATACATATTAAGTTAAAGAGAAAATTTTGTAAAATTACTAAGACCAACTATGTTTTGTAGTAATGGTTTTGGGGCTGTTAGGTAGCAATATCTTCATAAAAGGAATGTAGCTAAAATACAAATATTGAGATGGATAAGTAAAAATAGAATTATAAGATTCAAAATGAAGAAATTCACTTAAAGATATATGTGAGCACCCCTAAATGTGACCTTTGAATGTCAACATGTCATGTGAGTTACTTTTTTGGAAGTATCCCAGTGTGGGTCCATCCGCTTGGACCTATAATACACTACCAACTCTTGGGTTAAGGTGCTTTTTTATTGGATTTTATGGTGTGCCTTTATGATAGAATCTCATTTTCTCTCCCTTATGTGTGTGTGTTAATTTATTTCTCTAAAGAAAAGAAAAAAAAAAAAAAACCCTCTAAAGTTAGGGTGAAGAGATGAGTTGTCACTTTTGTTTAAGTCCAATCCAAGAACCACTTTGACCCTATGTAAAGATTTAAATTAACGAGACTTTAGTCTGGAGTTAGAGCATAGGTTTGAGAAGGGTTTAGACACTCAACTTTGCCTAACCAATCAGTTAGCTTCCACTTGTGTTACATGCACCTTTTTTTATTTAAGAAAAATATTAAGGAGATTCTGTATTCTAATTACACATTTATTATATATAATAAATAATGGGCAAAACTTAGGTACAGTACCTTAGGTTCCCTACTTAAAATTTTGACATATGTCTAATTTAATAACCCAAGCAAACAGCGTTAAAACTAAATTTTTTTTTTCCTTCTTCCTTCTTTTTCCTATACTGCAACTGCAAGAGAACCCATGGCTTCAAATCTTTCAAATGGTAGGATCTATGCCTTTTGCTGAAGAATAAATAGATATCATCATCAAAAGCAAACAAAAAAGCCCTAGCAAAAAAATAAGGAAGAAGGGGGGAAAAAGTAGAAAGCTTCCTTCAAATCAACCACCCGTGACCCTTCTCTTCCAAACACAAAACCCAAAAAAAGAAAAAGAAAAAAAAAAGAAAAAAGAAAAAGAAAAGAAAAGAATATCTCATATCTCTCTCTCTCTCTCTCTCTCTCTCTCTCTCTCTCTCTCTCTGTGGACAAAATAATGAAAGAGGCTATGACGATGGCCTTGTGGTCATGAAGAAATCGAGTTTTCTAACACTAGACGTGTTCATTTGCACAGTAGATCCATACAAGGAACCACTAATAAGGTTGGTGAGCACAGCCTTATCAGTCATGGCTTATGACTATCCAACAGAGAAGATTTCGGTCTATGTATCAGATGACGGTGGTTCACAGCTCACTCTCTTTGCTTGTATGGAAGCTACAAAGTTTGCAAGTCATTGGTTACCATTTTGTAGGAAGACAAACATAATAGATAGAAGCCTAGAAGCCTATTTTGCATCAATCAGAGGCAATTGGAGATTTGAAGCCATGGGTTCTCTTGCAGTTGTAGTACAAGAAAAAGAAGGAAGAGGGAAAAAAAAGGAAAAGGAATTTTTAGTTTTAATGTCGTTTGCTTGGATTGTTAAATTGGATAGATGTCAAAATTTTAAATAGAGAACCTAAGTTATTGTACCTAAATTTTGCTCATAAATAATGACATTAAGGCAAGATTTTATCATAAAGAGTAAATCTAAACACAAAAAAGGAAAAATATTTAGAACTTCAAACTACAAATCAAATCACACTACATATGGGAAAGTAAATCAAACATACTATATCAAATTAAATATGGAAAGCAAATCAACTAATGAAATGACATCAAACCAAACATGGAAGGTAAACCAATTTTGCATATATGAGGTGAGTTGTCTAAGGAAAGAGATTTAAAATAGACAACCCAATTCCAGGATTTCATGCATTTTATTGTTTTGATTTTGATTTTTATATAGATACAATAGTATTTCAAACCTAGGTAACCACTTTATGATGATTGCACTCTTATCATTAGGTTAAGACACTAATTGATTTTTAGTGTAGATAGGGATTGAATCCCATATCTCTTATTCCACAATAATATACTTCACTAGTTAATTGAGCTAATTAGAACCCACCATACAATCTATTCAATTTGCCCAACAAATTATTGAAGTCAACCATATTTTACTATAGGTAGTAGCTATATAAATAAATCTTAGAAATCCCATTTAAAGGTTATCAATTGAGGAAAGCTGAAGAGACTCGGGCACTTAAGGGTGTGTTGTCCAGTCGACAGGGGGTATGTATTTCCCATCTTTTGTTTGCTGATGATAGTATGTTATTTTGTCAAGCCACGGTTGAGGAGTGTCAAAGATTGTTAGCTATTTTGGGCAAATATGAAGCAGCATCTGGGTAGGCAATAAATAGACAAAAGACAACCTTATTTTTCAGCAAGAATACAAGGCAGGAAGTACGGAATGATATTCAACAAATGTTGGGGGCTCGAGTCATGTCAGAATGTGAGAAGTATTTGGGTCTCCTAATGCCGAGTGGGAAGTCCAAGGTGGGAACATTCAAAGAGCTCCAAGAAAAAATAACGAAAAGAGTGTTGGGGTGGAAGGAGAAATTTATTTCTAAGGCGGGGCGAGAAATCCTTATCAAAACAGTGGCACAAGTCATCCCTACATACTCTATGAGCTTATTCAAGCTCCCACGGTCAATATGTGATAGTATCAACTCCTTGGTCGCTAGATATTGGTGGGGTCAAAACGGGGAGGAGCGAAAAATCCATTGGATAAATTGGAGTAAACTATGCACTTCAAAGAAGAAGGGGGGAATGGGCTTTAGGGACCTTTATGCTTTTAACCTTGCAATGCTCGCCAAGCAAGCATGGCGCCTAATTCATAATAATGGGTCGCTGTTTTTTAGAGTATATAAAGCAAGGTACTTCCCGAATACTTCCTTTTTGGAGGCAGAGTTGGGCACTAATCCTTCTTTTGTGTGGCGCTCCTTATTGGCAGCTAGGGATATTATTCATGCAGGATCTAGGTGGACAATTGGAGATGGCAGAAATATTTCTGTGGCAGCTCACTCTTGGCTGCCTCACCCACCAGTTTTCTTGAATACACCCTCACAGGATATGAAGGTGGCGGATTTAATTGACAATGACACTCGGCAATGGGATAGGGTAAAGCTTTTTACTACCTTTGATAGGAGAACATGCGAGAACATTTTAGCGCTGCCCCTTACTCAACAGAATTCCCAAGATCAGCTGATATGGAAGGAAAACAAATCACAAAGATTTACGGTCTGCTCGGCATATCAGGTAGCTCTCCGTTTAAAACACCCAAACCAGGCTGAACACTCATCAGCACATGCACACGGGTCCACTTGGAGGGGGTTATGGAAGCTGAAGGTGCCACCTAAGGTCCGTACTTTCCTGTGGAGGGCTTGTACAGGATGCTTACCCACAAGGGAGAACCTCCACAAAAAACGGATCAGCGAAGAAGAACGATGTGAGCTGTGCTACCACCATAGTGAGACAACAAGTCATGTGTTGTGGGAATGCCCAATGGCACGAAATGTATGGGCTCTGTTTAAAGGGACAATCCAAAAGTGCAGCAATGAAGCAAGTGACTTCTTCCTTCTATTCAAAATGTTGCAGCAGAAGCTTTGCTCTTCTGAGTTGGAAAAGTGGGCAATCACGGCTTGGATGATATGGAATGCCAGGAATAGGTTCTATTTTGAGCAGACACAACTACACCCGAGGTGTATCTTTGACAATGCAATGGGCTTATTGGAGGAGTATCAACGCCTAAGTGCAGCGCAAAGTGTGAGGGAATGAGTTTTTCCTAATACTGTGCACGTGTATTGGTCATTCTTACTTTACTGGGACATCACAGTTTGCATACTTGTTGTTGCCCCCCAAAACTAGAGTTTATCTAGTCATACTTGTATACTTTTTTATCTTAATCCCTAATGAACTTTCTATCGTATTTGCTCAAAAAAAAAAAAAAAAAGGTTATCAATTCTTCATAATTCCTAAATCAAACCTAGATATCATAAATTGCAATTAAAGCACATTCTTTACTTATCTTTTTCTTTTCTTTTTTTCGGGAGAGAAAACATTCATTACTTTTCTTGAATTAGAATGCATAGGCAATCCTCAAATATGTGTACACAGGATCTAGGAGGTGAGAAACACAACCAGAGGGGACCGAGATTTTTGGGTATCCCCTTGGATAATGAGTCCTATAAAAATGCTCGACTGACAATGTCTACTCCCCTAGATCGAGGGATTCACAAATGTAGTCATTACTTCCTTCTTTTTGGAAAAAAAAAAAAAATTGTATTAAATTATATTAAAAATAAAATTCATAATTACATTGCGTCATTAATGGAGAAAATAAGAAATAATTCCTCTAGTTACAATGTAAAAGAAAATTACAATACTTTAATTTCTAGTTACAAACTAATAAAGAAAAATCACAAACGATAAACACTAACTTAAATCCTTGGATCTAAATTGGAAGCTAAGTGATGAAAGGGGAAAATGTTAAGCACTTATTTCACTTTAATCTGAAGATTGGTCTCCTAGGAATTAATGGCTAGCTATAATCTCATCGTTATTAAATCAAACCAATACATTCATAAACATCGCGCCATGCACGAAATGCGCGCAACCAAAAGAATAACACATGAGAATATGAGATAAAACAAATAAAAAATTGAGATCCTTTCGAAAAAAATCCCCAATGAATGAATCTCAGATAGGTTCAACAATTTAGGCAAATGCAATTCTAAACTATCGTGATGTGAGATCATGATTAATACACATGTGGGATTCATTCATAGACTTCGGGTTAGATTTTGAATGATGCTCTTGAATATTCCCCCGTTGGTTTTGGGGTTTAAAAAAAATAGTATAATAATTCCCAAAAATCGAAATAAGCTCACAATAAATTGTATGAAATTTTTACATATTATTATCTTAATGCAATTCTATGAGTATTATCATATGTAAATAATTTTATAATATTAAGAATAGCAGGGTATAGATATCACCGGTATATGACTTGGCTGAGACAAATATCTAGCTCTCTTTAAGGCATTTTATACCACCACAGAAGAATATTCTATAAACATTTCAACTAGTGCAACAAGTTCACTAGCATGCTACCCCCAAGGTACAACAACCTAGTCACATATGCCATAAGCTCTATGAGTTTGCACTTCAACATAGAGCAAAAGTTCCACCAAAGAAATACCTATTTTCCCCTAAAATAGGTAAATAAAAAATACCAGTCTATATACATGTATTCTTATCTATGATGTTTGTCTTATACACTCATAGGGCATTCTAGATACATATCTGAAGGATGATTTATATAGAGATAGAACGCATGTGTGAGTTACAAGCACAAAAAAATGAGAAATAAATCACAAAGATAAAGATGGTTAATGTAATATAAATTTTTGTAACAACAATATGAGTTAATGGGTTATAATGTTCCATAATAATTTTTGTAACAACAAAATTATGAATATAAATAATTTTTTATATATTAAAATATACTAACACTCCCTAAAACTATCATAAATGTATTCATTATGTGAAATGCATGAAAGTAAATAATCTAGGTAAAGTTTTTTGTAGTCGAATAAGAGATTTAAGATCTAATCTCTGCTTACACTAAAAACTAATTTGTGTCTTGCCTGATAATGAAAGGTAGTCATGATAGTAACCCTATAAAACCACGACTTATAAGCACTTCTTAGAAAAACAATGAGATTAAAAGAGAAGATTGACACTTTAAAAGAGAGTTTCAATAAGTAAGAGTTTTTTGAAAAATTGTGATAGGGTAGAAAAATGGTTTTATAAGCATAGTACTAAAGAAGATTAGGAAAAACTAAAGTTTTTGAAAGATAAAAA
Source organism: Quercus tomentella (assembly GCA_028535165.1). Lineage (NCBI taxonomy): Eukaryota > Viridiplantae > Streptophyta > Magnoliopsida > Fagales > Fagaceae > Quercus > Quercus tomentella. The sequence continues at coordinate 65,577,307 of JAPQVY010000155.1, read as the reverse complement.
ATAAGTTTCAATTAAGTGAAAAGTTTTTATAACTTTCAAAAATAGAGAGTTGTTGAAGATGGATTGGTGAGGTGCAAGAGATTGACTAATGAAAAATAGTGAGTTGATTTTGAATAATAAACAAACGAATACATGTGTCTAGTTATGAAAAGAGGCATTAAAGAGATCAATTGTCATGAGTTGCACTTAGATGAATGCAAGTATGCAAACCAATCCCATTTTCAAGGTATGTGAGAAATATTGAGATTGTACCTACATTCTACTAAATTCATTTTAGTTTAAGAAATTTCTTGATTTAAGCATAAAAGACTTTCAAATTGGTACCACACTAATGCCCTCTGATAATTTTCATTTTTTTGTAGACCTTTCAACTCTATGCGGTTGGGTTCTCCCAAAAAAAAAAAAAAAAAAAAAACTCTATGTGGTCGGACAAGTAGCCAACTGAAAATTATTGCATCATCATATATAAAATTACAAATATTTGATTTTTTTTGTTGATCTCATAATATTTTACAACATAAACTTTTGAGACATCACAATTTAACAAGTCATTATATGTATATGTGTGTGTATATATAATTGTTTTTAAATTCTACTTTTATATCCAAACCCCCTACTAGAATCTTGTTGCATTTTATTTTCTTTAAATGACAGAATAGATAATATTATATACAAACATAATCATAATAAATGACCATTAATAACAGAGAAATATATCATATTTTGTTAAACTTTCTGATACATTGCCTACTATAAAATATAAATTAAAGAGACAATTGTAATATATGCCTACATAAATTACAAAACTTTGTAATTTTTTTTATGAGAATCACAAATTTTTTTAATTAATATCTTAATTATGTATTGTTTTGGCTATTAATGTGACAATTTACATAATTTTTTGGATGATAATAAGTAATAACATTACAACTAAATTTTCAAAACAAAAAAGAAGAATAATAATTTTGAAGTAGATTTTTTAACACTAGACGCCAATTACGGTACGAGACCTAGTTAGCTATACCAAAAAAAAAAAAAACTTAAATACTTTTTAACCGAAACATTTCATTTTACCCTTCTTCCGTCTTCTCTCACAAACCCCAACAATTCAACATCCCCCAAAAAATCAAACCCATAGCTATGGCTCAGTCAACCTTGATCTGGGCTGCGTTGGCTCTACTGCTCGTTTCGTCAACGCTGGGCAGCTCCGATGTGCCCTTCATCGTGGCCCACAAGAAGGCCTCCCTCACCAGACTCAAGTCCGGCGCCGAACGCGTCTCCGTCTCCATCCATATCTACAACCAAGGATCCTCGTACGTTTCCATTTCTTTCTTATTGTTGTTGTTTTGTTTCGTTTTAGATCTATAGGTTTTGTTCTTGATGTGTCGTGTAGTAGATCTGATATGGGTTTGTTGTTTGCATCTGCATGCGTTCTTTTGTTTTTTTTTTTTTGGTTAGTTCTATGATTCATAATTTGCGATCTGATTGTTTGTTTGGTTTTTGTGTCGGGTTGACTTACTTGGTCAATTTACCAAATTGAATTGAGATTCTATGCCATTTATAGAATAGCTCTGATGAATATTTTTATTTCAATTGGTCCTTGAAAATTAACGATCTTTAAAATAAATAAGTAAATAATTTGATTGTTTGGTTATTGAGAAAATTCGAAGAAGGATGTGAAAAACATGATTGTAGGCCTCTCATGGTTTTCTGTATGTGTTGATTTTCTCAATTTTCGCAGAGAGATTGTATCGATTTAGGACTGAGGAATTTGTAATGTAGATTCTTAAGAATTTCAGCTGGAGAGAGATGTGCATGATATTTTGTGTTGATATATCATGTTCATGTGCTCTAGTTTTCAACATTGATACCAATTTCTTACAAGTTTATCTCACTGTTCGCGCGTGGGGGGGGGGGGGGGGGGTGGGGGTTGGATTACAACGGTATCCAAGTCGTATCACGTGTGTATCCTAGATGTATTGGCTCTTTAAAAAAATATGACTGGTATGTATCTTAGAGGTATCTGGTATGATACTGGTACGATATGTATTGGATACGGGTACGTGAGCAAAAAAGGAGTATCCGTACATCCTAGGTGCCATAGTGGCCTCTGTTAATAGATTAATGATCTATGAATTTCCCAATTTTCCCTTCTTATGTGATGGGATGTAACATTTAATGGAAATAAAAAATGGTGATTTTGTGGGGAACCAAACTAGAAAAAAGTGGCTTTGTGGACTGGGAAATAGGGGCTGATTTTTTGGTGTCTGAGGACAATATGATGTTAAATTTGTGCTTTTTGTGTCAAATTGGAAGTGTTGAGTGGCATACTCCACTTTTTACAGGTAGTGGATTCCGCCCTGGAAGAAATGAGTAACAAAGTCAGCGGGTTTCCTCTTATTTTTGATGACTTTCATATTGTATCTGTATCTCTCCATCAATATGAATATTTTTTCTTGTCAGCTTCTATTTGTGAAGTGTATAATCCAATTGATAGTGTTGTGTAGTTGTAGAATTGTCCTATGATTTATATATTGTTGCTAATATTATCTTATTCAGCCATAAATTGTTGTGCTTTTCTTCCACATGTTTTCCAGGACTGCATATGATGTGAGTCTTACTGATGATTCATGGTCTCAAGACGTATTTGATATTGTCAGCGGTAACACGTCAAACTCATGGGAAAGGCTTGATGGGTAAGTAATGCCTTTGGTAATGACATTTGCTGGCTCAATAGACTGTTTATACCACATGTTTTCCTATTTAGTCATTTCCAATGATGTGGTTTGCAGTGGTGGTCTTCTAACCCACTCATTTGAATTGGAGGGCAAAACAAAAGGATTGTTCTATGGTGCTCCGGCTGTCATCACATTCCGTATCCCCACTAAGGCTGCCCTACAGGTTTGGTATTTGCAGCAATATTCATGTTTTTCCTATATGCATGATTAGTTTTTAACCTTTGATTGCTGCTACTACCTTTAGGAGGCATATTCAACGCCAATACTGCCTTTAGATGTCCTTGCAGATAGACCTCCTGAGAAGAAGTTTGAGGGGGTAAGTTCTAAAAAAAGTAGTTATATTTAGCTTTCTGATTTTGGAAACTTCCATGAGTGTTTACTAACGCATATATTTTTGTTTTCGGTTTTTACATGGATTACCTTCACTTGGGGCCACATTTTCACAGGCTAAGGTACAAATCATTTTTTTTGTCCTCTCAAGTGTGTAGATTTTGAAAGATTTTGTTACTTGTAAATTGGGTCTGCCTTGTGCTTCCATTTTTTAGGGCACTGTGTCCTACTTGATTATAATGGTTGATGCAAACACTTGTGAACATCTGGGAAATTGTAGAATCTAATGTTTCAGTGTGTTGATCTCCCATGTGGGTGATCAATACAGTGTTTCCTTGACGAGCATTCTTCGGGTGCATGTTCGTACAGTAGAAAAAGTACTGGCTTTACCTATGTCTTTTGAATTACTCTTATGGGGGGACCTGCAACACTTGCAAGAATCCTCTCTTTTTTCATTTTTGATATGGTTTTTGAACCCATAATCTTATTCTCCTCCTCTCTGTTTTAAGGGAAGAAGGTATCATTTGAGTTAGAGCTCATTGGCAAATATATGTTCCTATTTTTGTCTCTTACAAATTTCGATATTTTCTACTTACAGAGATTGCTGGCACAATATGGCTCTCTAATTTCTGTGATCTCGTTTATGGTCCTGTTTGTGTACCTGATCGCCACCCCATCGAAATCCAATGCTGGCAAAGGAAGCAAGAAGAAGCGCTAAACAGCAAGAGATTAGATTTTAATGGAATAGTTGTTGAGGCAAGAGCATGCCCATCAGTTGCCATTTTGTCTTTTGGTTTTGCCTCCCCACTTCTCTCTCTTTTCTTTTACTCCTTTTTGCCCCTTGTTTAGGACCTTTGTTGGGAATTTTAATTGAACTTTAGAATGTGCAACAAATAGCCATGCAGAAGACAGCTTAAACATTTTTTTTGAGGACTAACTTTATGTAAGCTGTGTTAACTATTAGAATCTGGCAACTATAGTCGGGTCTAGGATTGCGTTTAAAGTTTTAAACATTATGTTGGTTATTGTCAGAACTGAATATTTTGATGTTAGTACATTTTGGCATCCCGTTTCAAATTTTACACACTATTCTTTAAAAACCCAAATGTTAGAGAATTCTAACATTGAAAAAAAAAAAAAAAAAAACTTTTACATCTGCTAGTCGTCGTTTCAGCTGGATATTTTGTTTGGAGTTGTCAAAATTTGTATCACACGATATTTTAATTGGTACAAAATGTCAGGTTTCCTTGTATGAGTTTGGAGAAATGCTATTTCCACCACACTTCCAAAGTGCTAGTAATAATTCGCAACAAATTTTGAGTGATAAATTTTTATTGTCTGTTATTGGTAGACAAAAATAATTTTAGTTGTGAGTTCAAATTATAACTAATAACAATTTGCCATCTAAGATTTGTTGTAAAAATATTGTGGACGAAGCATTCTTATGGAATTGGCAAACTACAATGGGTTGGGTTTGCAGTTTATGTTTGTTAACATTCGGGTTAGAAACTTATTGAATTAAAATGGTTTATTCATATGACCTTTTTCGATCTTTGACGGATTGAGTCAACTTGAAATGGGTTGTAATTTTTCTTTACACATTATTTTAGGTATTTCTTTTAATTTAAATAAAACAAATTTAAAAATGAAGATTGAATAATATATATATTCTTAAGTTTATAATTTGATAATTGATTTTAATATTTTACTAGAATAATAATTCTACAAAAGAAGAAAAGAAAAGTGTATACATTGCATGAAATAAAGTGAAATCTCTCATAACTAAATGTGCATTTGGATTTTTTTTTTTTTTTTGGAAAGCCTGTTTGTTTATTTGCTAGTTAGTAAAATTATCATTGTACAAAATAATAATAATAATAATGATAATAATAATAATAATAAAGACATTTAAAAAATTGTATATAAGCAAACAAGCTTAACAAGTTAGGGTGGGGAGGGGGGGGGGGGGGGGGTGGGGAACCCTATGAAGCTTTACTATTCCTGTGATTAGCTTTGGACCTTTGTCGTGGATATCTTAATAGGACAAACCACCCCTATCAGAACTCATATAATATATACAACTTTTTTTATAAAAAATTTAAAAAGTACATAATTATTATGTTTTCAAAAAATGGAAGTTTTGAAAACCCTTCAAATAAGAATATGATGTTACTTGCCATTGAAGCTTTATTTTAGTAATTATTAATAACTATTCTGCTCCAAAGGTTATTCTTTTTAGTAGGGGTGTTCAACTCAACCGATGGCCCGACCCACTCGGTAAATTCAACCAAACTCGAGCCAACCGTCGGCCGACCCGACTACTCCGGTGGTCGTCAATGGGTTTTCTTCTCCAGAATCCGATCTGGGCGGTTTGGTCTTGGATCTTCTCCCCAAAACCCAAAGAAACCTGAACCGATCGAGCTATATAGCATTTTCCAGCGAGATTTTTTAGATCCGACGAGATTTCAGCTAGATCCATGAAATCTCCACCAAATTTGGCGAGATCTCAACGTTTACGCTCAAATCCAGCTACAATCTAATGGGTTTTGCTCAAATAAGGCTTAGATCCGTTGAAAATATGATGCGTTTTGCTCAAATCTGGCGAAACTCTGATGGTTTTTACTCAAATCCGACAAAACTCCGATGGTATTTGCTCAAATTCGGCGACGATTTGGTGTATTTTTGCTCAGATTTCGTGAGCTTTGCAAAAATCAGGTGACAATTTGATGTTTTTTTGCTTAGATCTAGTGATTTTTGCACAAATTCGACAAAGATCTAGTGAAAAATACAGATCGCCGTCAAAATGGAATCTCCGGCAGCATCATCGTCGGCTTCGATCGATCCGACTGCTGATCAAACAACTCCGATCCAACCTGACCCGTTGGTTTTTACGGTCTGCGGCGGGTTTACTTGCCGGAAACCCGATGTCATTGGGTCGGTTCCAGGTTGGGCACAAACCAGACCTGGACCAACCCGTGGACACCCCTACTTTTTAGGATAGGTGGTATTAGATATTATAGGGAAGACATATAAATTAAAACAGGCAAGGATTTTCTGTAAACTTAGTTGCAACAATTGCATACATGATTAAGTGGTAGCTAGTGGGAGTGACAAGTGTCCCTGAGTCATGTGCAAGCACATGACCAGTTAAGATAACTAACAATGTTAGTGTTTGTTTAAAACAGTTTGCTCTCTCTCTCTCTCTCTCTCTCTCTCTCTCCAAGCCCTCTCAGACTCATCCTTCATGCCTGGTCCCACCAAATCCCTCCCACTGACCTCACTCCATTACGTTTCAACCTTCACCCACCTTTTTGCTGCCAATAACCACCACTCCCCAGCTAAACCCATTTCAGTCTAAGACACTTGCACACATCTATACCCAATCACAATCAACCCTTCTTTTTGCAGAAATCTCTCTCGGGCTCTCTCTCTCTTCACACTCTCTCACCTTTCTCTTTTGACGCTAAGATGCCCCGCTAGCCATGCCGCCACTATTAAAGCTCGCAGTTGTGGTTTCATTTCTAGGCTTTTTCATTGAATGGGATTTGGTGGCTTTTTGGGATTTGATTTTGGTTTTTGGGTTTCTCATTAAATAGGGTTTAATGGGTGTCGGGAGCGGAAAAGTTTTCCTTCCGACAAATGAGATTTGTGTTGGGTTGGGGGCCTAAACCGAAACTCGTCAATAGGCTTGAAGCACAGCCCAAAGGCTATCGGTGAAGATTTGGAGAATTCGCCTTATTTTATGCCTTGGGCCTAGGTTAGGACTGACAAGGATTATGGGATGGCCCAAAAACATTTCCTACAACAGACACATCAACATAACAGAAAAAGCCTACTGCAATAAGTAAATAGCCCAGTAGTAAAATATTCCAGCGGTAAAATATTCTAGCAACAAAATGAGACAAAACAAAATAAACCTCCAGCCGTTAATTATTTCACAGATTAAGGAGAGTGTCTACATCTCCAAAATCATCATCCATAAGTTCTAGTGAGATGAAGTCCTCCAATACAAGAACATGAAGAAAAAACTCTATAGTAATAATTACATTATAACCTTCTATAGTAAATGAATAAACAAACACTATAGGTTCCATTATAACAAGTAGTGGAGATAGCTTAGTGTGAGATGAAAGGAGAGAGAGAGATTCTAGCTAGCGTAGCAAGATCATTATGATGTCAGGGTATACTCATGGATATAGTATATGCAGTGAATAATGAGGGTCATTTTGGTAGTATGAGTAGTGAGGGAGGGAGAGAGTGTTTAGTAGAGCTGATGGGACTTTATGCTGGGAATGGATGAGAGTTTGTAAGTAGAGGTGTGAGGGATATTTGTGAGCTAGGGGCTGAAGAGCTTAGTTTCTAAGTTTGAAACTAAGAACTCAGAAGCTTAACCTCACTAAAAGCCTAAGAAAAATTAGAGAGAGAGGGAAAATAGAGAAGTTTATAAGAAAGTTCTTCTCTATTGGTTTGTGTTGAGATGTTGGTGGAGAGTTCTATTTATAGTTGAGTTTAAGGGGTTTTTTAGCAAATAATCTCTGCCAAAATCAGTCTCAATTTTTAGAAAATTCTTAGAAAACTAGGATTTGGCCAAGAGTGGTAAGTTCAACTTTAGAATGGTCTTGTTGTTTTGGATAATAACAACTGGAGTTTCGACTTAGCATTAAATGTTGATAGTCCTCAGCCAATGGGATTAGAGCATGAATTAGGCTAATGATCTTGGTTGTCTGCTACTAGTATCAGAGCTTCCTAGGGCAGATTGTGTCACCTTAAGCCAGGTGTCAATCTTGGAGCCATCTGCTTGAAACTCTACTGGAGATCTCCTTAGTGCCCTCCAAACTACATTTCCCTAAGTTTTCCCATTTGGGTTCATGTGCTTGGTTCATGAATCAGAAAGTATGCATTTTTGGCATGGTAATGAGCTGTTTACAAGTGACCGATTGTGTTGGAGAAGAGAGAGAGAGTGGCTAGCTGCAGCTCCACAACTTTGTGTTTTGTCAGCACAGCTTTATGTCACATCAGTAATCATGAAAATCAACTTGCCAAGGAAGGGTGTAAGCTCAGCTGGACATGTGTCCCCTTCTGATCTGATTTGACAAGCTGAAAATGATGGTAATGGGCCCCAGCTGCCAGCTTAGTTGTGCTGAAACTTGACTAGTGGCTAGTCTAACCACTTTAGTTACTCAAGTGAACCTTGGTTGCTGAGATTAGCACATGGGCTAGGCTGTCTTGGTTGGGCCTTGTTGTTGGGCTTCTTTGGGCTTGTTCATCCCTACAAAATGAATAGTTTTGTCATGGGTAATATACATGGGCTTTTTTAGTTAGAGTTTATTATGGAAAAAATAAGCATAGTTCCCATAAATTTAGTAGCTTTGGAAGATGAGTAATATATCATAAGTAATTTATGCTTCCCATAAGTTAGGGCCTTTAGTTTATGAAAATATGTTTTTGCTGAGGAATAGTTTTGGGCTTTGAGCATAATGTAATTATTTTGCCAAAAAATATTTGGGCTTTTGTAAATAGTTGCCAAGATAATATTGGGTTTTTGTAAGTAGTTGCGAAAATAATATTGGGCTTCTGTAAATAGTTGCCAAAATAGTATTTGGGTTTTTGTAAATAGTTTGAGATTTTGTAAAAAAATATTGTCATGTAGCAACGGCCTTTAGGGTGCCGTATAACAACAAGCTTTAGGGTGCCATGTAGCAACGGATTTAGCAAAGAGAGTTTTGTTGGGCTTTTTGGATTTTGTCCACAAGGTAAATGAGTTAGGGCTTTATATAGAGATGGTATAATTTTGTGGCCTAATTTTGGTAATGGTATGATAAGTATTTGTGTGAGAGCCCAAGTTGGGTAATATGTGGGATATAATGGATAATATTTGTGAGATGACCCAAAATAATTTATAGGGCTTATATGGGAAATACTTGTGGGAGGCCAAGTTGGGTAATAATATGGGGAAATATTTGGATAATATGTGGGAAGTATTTAGGAAATATTTATGTGGGCCTAAAGTAGTTTATGGGCTTGTATGAGTATTTTAGTGAGTGGGCTAATGAGTTTAGGGCCTAAAAATTAATGGGTTTCTTGGATTTGATTTTGGTGAGGGTTTGAATTCGTGTGAAGATCTTGAATTGGGTTTGGAGAAATTCATGGTTATGGTTTTGAACAATCTGTGGAGTCTAGCAGAAGCTCTTGTGGCGGTTTGACAGAGAATTTTGTGGCGGTGGAGGTGGTTTTTATGGTGTCTCACTATCTTGGCAAATTGGGTTTGAGATGTGGTGGTTTAGGATTTCAAATAGCAATGAAAGGGCTAGGTCAAGTGGAGATGGGTACTGTTGTGTGTGATGGTGGCTAGGTCAAGTGGTGGTGATTTTATTGAGGCTGATGGTGGCTAGGTACTAATGTGAGCAAGTATCTTAGACGTAAATGGATTTGGTTGGAGCGGTGCTTTTTGGCTGCAAAAAGGTAGGTGAAGGTGGAAAGGTGACTAAGTGAGGCCAGGCTGGGCATAAAGTAGTGGTGGCTCCAAGAATTATTTTCAGGGTGGTCATTAGCAAACTTAAATTATACAAAATTTAATAAAAAGAAAACTTCATATATGGACAAAAAAAAAAAAAAAAAAAAAACACAAATACATTAAGTTTTGAAATTTTCTTCTACGAATTTTCTTATTTTGAAATTGTTGCATGATAGTCTCATTGTCAAACAACTACAAGCTACATATCTTTCACAATTTTAGTTGAATAAAATTTTTCTTGGACTTTTTCTTTTTGTTTATAAGGACCTAATTTAAGGACAAAGTTAGACTACAAACTTAATTGTAGCCTATGACAACAACTTTCACTAAACAAATTAATATGACTACATATTTTGAAAATCTAATCGTTGAATTGCATGTTTTTTATGTTCTTAAAGCATACCGATCAAATGTTATTTACTATTCAATCCATAAACTTATTTTTTATGTATAATTTTAGACTACAAATACTCGAACTTTAAAATTTTGATTGATGATATTGCTATTGATCTTTCATTTTCTTAAAATTTTGCAAGTATAGAGGATATAAAAAGAAAATGTGATTCAATGGTAAATTTGTCAAAATTGATATCTAATAAAAAAGAAATATTGAGTGAAGTTGTAGTCATAGTCTACAATCATGTTTGTTGCCAAACTTTGTCCAAAGTGTAAATATGTTAGGCCTAAAAAAATTTAGGATGGTCACAAATTTTTTTGAAGGATAAAAAAATCATAATTTTTAAAAAAAATATATATATAATTGTTATTATTTTTTCCATGTCATGGTGGTCCTGTGATTACCCTAAACCCAACGTGGAGCTACCCCTGGCATAAAGGATGAGGGAGAGAGAGAGACAGCTTGGACGAAGAGAGACAGAAGGTCTGATTTAGAGAAAGCAAAAGGTTCTAAAGCAAACACTAATACTGTTAGTCATGCATCTTAATTGGTCATGTGCAATGCACATGACTTAGGGACACTTGTCACTCTCACTAGTTGCTACTTAATCTGAATGTTGCAATTGCTGCAAGTTGCAACCATGTTTGCAATAAATCCTTACCCATTTAAATATAAACTATTTAGAAGCTTTCTATACTTATCATTTTTTAGTGAGTATATATAATATCTTATATATATATATATATATATATATATATATATATATATAACAATCTCTAGTATAAATCGAATGATTATTTTTCAGTAAACTCAATCCAATTTTATGAACCCCATCTTATTGAACCGGCCCTAACAACTCATTGAAATCCGAATTTTTTTCGCTTGACATGTTTTTGAGAGATTTTAAGTTTTAAAAATTGTTCCCTTAGAGCTTCTTTATTAGACCAAAAAAATAATTTTTAAGAAAAGTCTACAACACATTTATTTATTCTTTAAAAATAAATAAGAAGTTTATGGTCTTTTTAAGTCAATTGTTATCTCCTAGTCTCTCAAAGAGGAGATTAGAGGTCCAAGGTTTGATCCCCCTTCCCCATTACAATATAAAAAACAAATAAAAACTCTGAAAAAATGCAAAGGTTACGGTTTTAAGAGTTTGAATGTTTGTATATTTTATTTTAATTTTTTTTTGAATATGCGCATACACACATAGTGTGTGTAATAACAATATATAGTCATTTATTATTGAGAGATGCACAATATCTAGTATCCAATCAAAATCCTTGGTGCATATTTGGTGATTGTTTTATTGACCCGCTCATTTTTTTAAAAACAGACAAACTTATAGAACCCTAACAACTCATCACACGTTGGAAACAATATTGGTAATTTTATTTTCCAAAAAAAGTTTTTACTATCACTTATATAATTTCATACATATCCTAGAAAAATCATTGAATTAAGTTTTACAGATGCTTTATTTCAAGAAGAAAAAAAAAAGTTTTACCAATGCTAATTTGGACTAAGTAGTTTTAAACGAAACATGCAGTTGCTTTTTGGCCACTCATCTGAATCTACAATCCTACTGCTTAAGCTAAGACTTATATGAATGTTTTAGTAGTTTCCGGAGAGTAATTCTCTTATAGAAATTAGATGTTATGTTATTGTTTAATTTACTATACCAAAATTTTAAAAATTATTCGTAATAAACATTTGTTTACTGAACCAGGAATACTCATTATATTGGTTTAACAAAACTTTCAAATTCAATACATTAAAATAAAAAGGATAATAAAGTGAATTCCAAACATGGCAAGAGTTGTTTTTCACAAGAAAAATACATCACTTGCCAAACATTTTGTGTTGAGGCTGGTCAGGTTGACATGAGATAACTATCACATAATAAGACTGTAACCTCAGGTTTTATTCGCAGTAGGAAGCTCACTTGAGTTTACTCACTCACAAATAGACCAGCCAACTCGACTTGGTGCTAAATTTCATTCTATAAATACGTCCTTTTCTTATAGGTTTTGCGTGTAGTACTCAGCTCTAATATCTCTCTTCCTCCCTCCCTCTCTCTCTCTCTCTCTCTCTCTCTCTCTCTCTCTCAGTTTCAGTCTTCTTTCTCATACTTTGTTGGCATCACTAACACCATGGTTTATGCACTTTTGGCCTTCCTTCTCGGCTGCCCTGAACATTCTGTTCCCTACCCTTGGGAACGTTGTTATAATGTTATGGTTTGTCTCTCTCTCTCTCGCTCTCTCTCACACACACACACACACAAACAAACAAGCACAAATGTATCGAGAAATGAAAAAGCTTTTTGAGCTATTCTTATTTGTGCTTGATTTAAGATATCCTAATTGATAGATTAGTATATAACCGATAATAAAGTTTTGGAATTAAGTTTTATTGTTTTTGTAATTCATAGACTATTACTTATACAATTTTCTCATTTTGTTTGGCTGATAAATGCAGACTAAGGTACTTTACTACAAGAACATAGATGATGGGACCATGGTGATCGATCTAAGGCCATGGGTTAACCTAGGAGGTGGTCTACACCATGAGAACTCGATGTGGAACCAACTCACTTGCCAATCCTCGGGTCGTCAACCTCCCTTCTGTGACTATCAATATGATCAGAACTCTCCGGTTATTTTTTATACCAACTGCTTGGGTTGTCTAATTTATATTATTATGCCCGATCTGGTGCAATTCTGCCCACTTTGTGGACAGTTTGTTAGCTAAATTTTGAGTCAATCATTTGACCATGGCCTTCTCTACAATAATAATTATCTTATATATCTGGTGGATGAATTATCTTTCTCATAATATGTGGATCTCACATAATTGAGAAATACATATGTTACTTATGTTTGATACATAAGATATCTTATCGTAGTTCCGAGTTTTTCCTCTTTACTTTGATGAGTTGTTTGGGTCATTGAGGAGGCCTCTAGAGACAAACAATTGGAAGGACTTACAATTATATTCGAAGTTGTCTTACTATATTGTAATGCAATTTCTTGGTTCCATTCTTATTTCCATATGTTTTCCATGCAAATTTCGTAATTTCATGATATTTAGTATAGAGTTTTACATAAGGTGTTTTCAACGAGAGACTACCAATCGATGGTTATTACCATGGTTTTAAAAACCGAACTGGACTGGCCAATCGAGTCACCAATTAGGTCCAATAAACCCCTCAAACAAGCTAAAACTGACTAGAATCAAGAGCAAAAATGGTTCATTGACTATATTGATTTTTAAAACCATGATTATTACTTATTAGTATGAACTTTGTTTTACTTTTATTATTATTTAATTAAAATTTTGTGTATTGGGTATCATTTATTATCAGACAATTTAAACTCACAGCAAGAGTGTTTGAAAATTAATTAAATAATTAAATCCATACTTCACTTTTAGAGATAAGTGATGATTTGTCATCTACAATGAGTGTTATTTTAAGGATAAATATGCAACCATTAACTGTGCCATTAAATTGAATGAGAGAATCCATTTAATGGCTCTAATTTAATTTTTCATAAATTTAAGAGTTCATATTGTGGCATGACTTAACAATTTATTTTGGTAGTATTTTTAATTTTTTTAAGAAATAATTACAGCATACTGCTAATCCCGCAATTCGAACCATTTCTCCTTAGACCTTTAAACATTTTGTGCATAAGGACGTATCAATTTAACTACCTTGACAGTATTTTCAATTGAGCATAGATAAATTCACGAGATGAAAATAGATGGCAATGATGTAAGACTATAAATCATGATTAAAATTGTTTGGATATTTTGGTAATGTAATTTCTTAGCTCAATTCTAATTTTCATTTTTTTTTTTTTTTTGCAAATGTTTTTTATTTTTATCATTATTTTTGTAGGGTTTTACGTAATGGCTCCTTTACGACGGATAATTTTTATTATTATTTAGTTTATAAATAAGATCGGATTTAAAATTTATGACATCCACTTCATGATAATTATTTTTTAAACAAGACTTAGGTACAGTACTTAGGTGCTGTTCCTTAGATTCCCCTTTTAAGATTCTGCCATGTGGATTTTTTCTCATAGGATAGAAGTATATTTCTTAGTTAAGTAGCCACATGACTGAATCTTAAGAAGGGAATTTAAAGAACAACACCTAAAGTAATACACCTAAGTTTTGTCCTTATTTTTTACCCCATCATATCAAGTCAAGAGTCAAGACATCAATAAGTTTCTACGTGATGTAGGCAAGATTTGGATTCTTGAGATCACTTAGTTGAATTTTTTTTTAGAAAGCACTTAATTGAATTTAATACCTTTTTGGGTTTATTGATTTGACTGAATCTTACATATTAGATTTTTTTTTTTTTTTTTTTGGGGGGTGGGGGGGTGAATCCCATCTTTGTATAGGATTTCGAATCTTCCCCTACAGGCTACAATTGGACTTTGGAAGTATTGTGTAAATATGTAGTTAGACCTTTTATTGTCATCCTAGACTACCCTTTATTAAGAGTTAATATATATATTAAAAATGGGGTTTATATGTGCAAGTTAGATTTGAACTTATATGAGAGAGTGAATAAGTTATCTAACAGTACATCTTGATGAGAAAGCTCATAAGTGACAAAAATGCAAGCTTTGACATCATAATGTCTAGAGAAGATGAAAGTGAATGCAAGAATGTAAAGTGGACACAAGATGTACTTGGAAAACCCTAGGAAAGGGACGAAAAACCACAGTTTGAGCAAGAAAGAATCATTCTTGCTCTGTTCAGCTTTATATTGTAAGGAAAAAGAGGTAATCCTTGTACAATAAAGATGTTCTTCCTTAAAAGAGAGACCTTGTTTTCTACCTCATTTTCTTATCAACTTTCTACCATATTCTCAAAAGATCTACTTGGGTTCTTATCCTAAAATTCCAGCTGCATGTTCCTCTTATAATCTGAGTAATATCACTAAGTACAAAGATAGGTGTCAAATTATCATTTCCTTATTTTAGACCTTACCACAGCTGGGATACTATTTGGTGACTGGAGGAGAGAGAGTACACCAACATCAGCACTGTGGCATGAGGGTAGGTGACTTTGCCACTGCCTAAGGAACAACTCTTAAGCAATGAGGGACATCGGAAGTACTGTAGGTGATACACGTGTCCCTGAAATGGTCCAATATGCACTCAGCCAATAAGGGGTGTTTCTATAGTTGCTAACCTTAGGAGATCACTATTTTCATTTTGTAAGTGCTTAAGTACCATGTCAAATGTATATCTTATTTCCTTCCCAAGACAGTCACGCCCTTGGCATGGGCTAGGATAGAATCTTGTAGTCAACGTTTCTTCTTCCTTACTCACAATCACTCCAAGTGTAAGATCCAGATCCAGCCACATCGACACTCTCTCATGCCTTGGCTGGTGTACTGTACAAGGTTCGAGTTTTGTGAGAGTACATTTGTATCACTATTATAATCTCTCTCTAATTTTTTAGGGAAATTTTTTCTTTCATTGCCATTCGTGGACGTAGAATATTGCCAAACCACAAAAAATTTTATTTTCCTTATCTTGTGTGTGGTTCTGTCTCTTCCCTCTTCTTTCTTCTTGTATGTTTTTTTTAATTTTTTTTTATAAATCTTGCGGCTTGTGAATTGCATGTAAAGTGAAGGTCTTAATTGTTGTCGTTTGGAGGTGGTGTTTTTCGTTTTCCCCCCTAAAGTTGGTACTCTTTGGAATGACGACAGTGTGCTGGTAATGACTCAAGTTTGAGAGTTAATTTGGATATTGGTAATGACTCAAGTTTGAGATTTAATTTGGATAATGATTACATAGGAATGCAGAAAGATAGTATAAAATAGCATCCTACTCTCTTAAAGCAATAATTGTCTTATGCATTTAATATATATATCATTCCTCTTATATTGTGTAGGACTCACAATTGTGAGAGACCCACACATTGTGAGAGTGTTAAATTATATATCAGATGCATACCAGATGCATATGATGCCTTCTTTTTTTTCTGAGAAGATTGCTATAAAACATCATCCAATAAGACTGCGTAAATAATTGGGTTTGAGCCTCCAATGGCATCCGCTTTTTCTATGGGGTTTAGTTTTGAGACTCGAATACCCTTTTACTTACAATTAAAAACAAGGAAAAATAAATTTTGAGCACTACAACCATTTAGATCAACTTCGTAGGAAAAGCTTGATGGGTAAGCAATGCCTTCGGTAATGTTATTTGGTGGCTCAATAGACTGCATGCTTACCACATGATTTTCGATCTACTAACCATTTGGACGCATTCTATAAATTGAAAGACTTTTTTTAGTGAGGATATAGAATATCTTGAACCCAATAATTTTTTTTTTTTTTTTTTGCATATCTTTTGTATAAATTGAATGACTGTTTTTTAGTGAACTCAATATAGTTCTAAAAACTTCATGTTATTGAACCCTAACCACTCATTCAAACTCGAAATTTTTTCAATCAACATGTCTATGAGAGATTTTAGATTTTAAATATTGATCACTTAGAGCTTTTTTATTACACCAAAAAAAAGGAGAAAATTTGAGAGCACATTTATTTATTCTTTAAAAATAAAACAAGAAGTTAATGACCTTTTTATTAAGTCAGTTGGTATCACCTAGTCTCTCAAAGAAGAGGTTGAAGGTCCAACTGTCCAAGGTTTTGATCCTTCTTCCCCAATATAATGTAACAAACAAATAGGAACTTCAAAACATGCAAAGGTTTACGGTTTTAAGAGTTTGAATATTTATATATTTTATTTTTAAAAAATTCTGAACATGCAAAAGTTTACGGTTTTAAGAGTTTGAATGTTTATATATTTTATTAAATTTTTTTTTTTTTTGAATATGCACATACACGAGTAGTGCGTGTAATACCAATAGTCATTTATTATTGAGAGATGCATAATATCTAGAATCTACTCAAAATCCTTGGTGTAGATTTAGTGACTACTTTATTAACTTACTCATTTTTTAAGAAACTGACAAATGTTATAGAATCCTAACAATTCATTGTACGTTACAAACAATATTGATAATTACATTTTCCAAAAAAAGTTTTTATCATCACTTATATAATTTCATAAATCCCCTCGAAAATCATTGAATAAAGTTTTACCTATGCTTTATTTCAACCCAAAAAAAAAAGTTTTACTTTTGCTATTTTGGACTAGTAGTTTTAAAGGAAGTGTGCGTATATGTTTTTTGCCATTCAACCAAATCTACAATCCTATTGTTTAAGCTACACTTATATGAATGTTTTACTAGTTTTTATAGAAATTAGATGTTATGTTACTGTTTAGTTTACTGTACCAAAATTTTCAAAACCATTCTTAATAAATATTTGTTTACTGAACCGATCAAGAATACTTATTATATTTGTTAGTTTGTAGACCCTTTAAAACACAATTGGTTTAATCTAGGTAATTAGCCAAGTTGTTACTTAGTCCAATTTAACAAATCTAGGTTATCACAATTACAAAGATCATATCATGCAAAGCAGCGGAAAGATAAATAACACAAGATATGATCACCCAGGAAACCAAACCGGTAAAAACCTAGAGAGGATTTAACCTAGCTATCCTCAAGGTAAAAAGCAAATCCACTAGAAAGAATCGAAGTTCATACAATAAGACTTACAAGCCCCCACGCTCGACTTCTTATTGCTACCAACCAGTAGAACTTACTGACACGACCACGTGCAAGCTCTAAATCCACGGACTCCTTCTTTCTTTGGCCTTTGCAAAACACAAACACCCCCATTTGTGACTTTGAGATCTCACTCAAAGGTTTAGCAACACAAACTCTCCTGTTTGTGACTCTAAGACCACTCTTGAAGGTTTAGATCATCAACACCTTTGATGACAAAAGAAGGCAACAACTTCTACAATACCGGATCTTGAGGTTCTTCAAAGAATAGCACCGGTAGAAGACATAAGAGAGTTTTTTAGGAACAAAACCCTAAATACAAAAGAGGCACACTCTTTTCTCTCTGAAAAGCCCTATAAAAACATGCTTAGAGTTTCCTTTATATACTGGGAGAAGTAGATTAGAAACCCTAATCCTTAATGGGCTTAAACTGCTATTTGGGTTTAATTAAAATTCTGCAGATACGACTTTCGATCGATCGAGTCTGTCTTTCGATCGATTGAACCAGACAGATTATGATATTTTCTTCTTGTAGCTTGCATGTTCTTGAATCTTGACCTGAATCACCTTGAGTATTGTCTAATAATACCTATAGACTCTAAGATCTATATCTAGATAAGTTTGTGTTCACGATTTGCCAATTATTCTAAACATTTAGAACCTAACAATATTTCTTTAATAAAACTTTCAAATTCAATATATCAAAAGAAAAGGATAATAAAGTATCTTCCAAACATGGCAAGGGTTGGTTTTCATAAGAAAATTACATCACTTGCCAAATATTTTGTGTTGAGGAAGGTCAGGTTGATGTGACATAATTAGTACACAATAAGACTGTAACCTCAGGGTTTATTCGTAGTAGGAAGCCCGTTGAGTTTGAGGTATACTAGAACTCTCACTCACTCACAAATAGACCAGCCACCAGCTCGACTTCGTGCTAAATTTCATTACGTCCTCTTCTTATATGTTTTGTATGCAGTACTTAGCTCTAATACCCCTCTCTCAGTTTCAGTCTTATTTCTTATACTTTGTTGACAACACCATGGTTTATGCACTTTTGACCTTCCTTCTTGGCTGCAGCCCTGAACATTCTGTTCCCTACCCTTGGGAACGTTGCTATAATCTCGTGGTCTCTCTCTCTCTCTCTCTCTCTCTCTCTCTCTCTCTCTCATACACTCAAACAAACACAGAAGTATTGAGAAATGAATAAGTTTTTTGAACTATTCTTAATTTTGCTTGATTTAAGATATCCTAATTGATAATTAGTACTTAACCGACAATAAAGTTTTGGAATTAAGTTTTGTTGTTGTTGTAATTCATATACTATTATTTATTCAATTTTCTCATTTTGTTTGGCTGATAAATGCAGGCTAAGGTGCTTTACTACAAGAACTTAGATGATGGGACCATGGTGATCGATCTAAGGCCATGGGTTAACCTAGGAGGTGGTCTATACTTCGAGAACTCGATTTGGTATCAACTCACTGGCCAATCCTTGGACTGTCAACATGATCCAAACCCTCTAGTTATTCTTTACACCAATTGCTTTGGTTGTCTAATTTATCCTATTATGCCTGAACTGGTGCAACTGTGCCCACTTTGTGGACAGTTCGTTAACTAATTTTTGAGTCGATCATTTGAACATGGCCTCCTATAATAATAATTATTATTATCTTATATTTTCGGTATAAAAACCATCTTTTTCACAATATGTGGATCCCATACAAATGAGAAATTCATATGTTGTAAGAGAAATTATATATATGTTGAATACACAAAAAACCTTCTTGTAGTTCCGAGGGGTTTTTTTTTTTTTTTTTTTTTCTTATGCTTTTTCTATTTCCCTTTTTCTTTGATGTGTTGTTTGGGTAATTGAGGAGCCTCTAAAGACAAACAAATAGCAACGCCTTACAATTATAAATCATGATCGAAGTTTTCTTAGTATTTTGTAATGCAATTTCCTGGTAAATTCTTATTTCCATTCGTTTTCCATGCAAATTTCTTACTTACGTGATATTTGGTATAGAGTTTTACATAATGAGTTTCCGCGGATAAACTACCAACCAACGGCCATGGGTATGAACTTTGTTTCCATTTTATTATTTAATTAAAATTTTGTATATTGGGTATCACTTATTAACAAACAATTTGAACTCACATTTGAGTAAGAGTGCCGAAAAATTAATTAAATAATTAAATTCACCCTTCAATTTTACAAATAAGTGATGAATAATCATATGCAACGAGTGTTATTTTAAGGATAAATACGCGTCCATTAACAAACTCCATTAAGTTGAACGCTTAATTAAAGATGAAGTCACTAGGAGAAACCATAATTATAATTATTTTGACTAGGACACACACACACACATATATATATATATATATATATGCGATTTTACCAATCACCACTTTCAACACTTTCAATTGGATCTCAAACATGTTTACGCTCAAATCCTAAGAAAATCTCTTTATATTTCACCACTTTCACACTTGAATTTCACATCTAAATCAGTTCAATAACTTTTCATACAGAATCAAAAATTACTTCAAACTTTAAGAATGATTTGTAGTTTTTTTTTTTCTTTTGGTGGGGTAAATTAACCATACTTTAATTTTTTTTAATGTATATAATATATCAAATATAAAATATATATTTAATATAAATTGATCGACTATTGCGGTTTTTGTCAGTTTTTATAACCCCATTACAAGCTATGTTGACCCTGTCAAATTTTCAATAATTTGTTTCAACCGCAATGTCCAATGTTGTTTGCGGTCACATTTGATGATCAGTTCCAAAACAATTTGATTGATTTTTTGGTTTGATGAACTCTCCTAACTGAGGAGGTTAATAATAAGAAGCTTGTGATTGTTGGTGGTGGTGTTGGTAGTGAAAATAATGATATATGGTGATGGTGACAAATGGTGGACTTGGAGATGGAGCTAGAGGCTAAACGATGTAAATGATGAAAAATTGGTGTGACCAGTAAAACATGAGTAATATAGAAAATGCTTAATTGTGGGCCATTCGTGATTTTTAATTAGCTCAACTGTTAAAATATTTTATTGTCGAGTAAGAGATCTATCAAAAAAATATTATGCATTCTAAAAAGAGTTGCAAACTCAATGAAGGTCGTAATTTTCTATCGAGCCAATTGTTAGACATTGCAGAATTCCAAGGGATATAATCTTGAAGAATTTTGTGGTCTTTCTTTGAGAAATTATTCCTTAAACATAATGTATTGTATCTTTCTCTCACATAAAATGTAGTCCCCTATATAAGACCCACATGTAGGGTCTACCTTTATATGAGAAGATAGTTTAGTACATCAAAATGGATTGAATAATTTCACAAGTTTTTGGGGTAAATTTATTATATTGTAAATTATTTTTTGCCACATCATTGACATTTAAACAAATATTAATTATCATTTTTTGGTATGTAATTTTTAGTTATTATCCTGCCGTAAGTTTCAACCACTCATATAATAATGAATATTAGGACTTTAGTAATTTTAGAGTGTCTTCTAAAAAAAAAAAAGCCAATAGTAATTTTATAGTGGAGTTATGCAAAGAATATATAGGGATCAAATGCATCCTTGATATACTACTAAAATAATCTTATAAAATTTTAAAAAAAATTTCAATATTTTTGTATATTAGACCTTTTTTTTTAATATATATATAATTTGAACTTAAGATATTAATTAATTTTTTATGTAGATAGGATTCGAACTTAGGTCGCTCACTAAAATTTTTAGTAATTCTAATACAACATCATATCGTTTATTCCTTTTCTTAATGAAATATTTAGATACGTCATAAAGTAAAAATTTTGCACAATGTTTAAACTTCTGACCAATGGCGAATGGAGGGGTGGGGGTTGGCCCTAGGCTCTTCAAGATTACCCCCCTCTTTTATATGTGTATGTATATTATATATTTATATATATATATATAATTTTATATAAATTATTAATGCATCATTTTTCCTCTTATTACTTTTATACCATATTATATATGTAAATTTCTTTAATAGGAGTCTATATATTTTCCAAAAAAAAAAACATATTTTTTTGCATTTATAAAGTTACCACTACATTTTTATTTTTATTTTTATTTTTTGAAGAAATGACTGTTTATGGATTTCATTGTTAGGAGTTAATTATCCTTATTGTATTTGTAATCTTTGAAAAAATAAGGTTTTTCTATAAGTTTTTATTATTTTATATATATTTTTTATATTGACTTGTATATGTTTAGACATGTAAATAGTCACATATTGACATCTCTTTGAGAGATTTTGAGTTTAAACATTGGTCTCCTAGAGCTTCTTTATTAAACAAAACAAAATTACAAGAAAATTCTAGAGCACAATTATTTATTCTTTGAAAAGAAATTAAGAACTAAATGACCTTTAGGTCAATTGGTATCTTTTGGTCTCTCCAATAAGAAGGTTGGAGGTCCAGGGTTCAATTCCCTTTCAACATTTATATATTTTGTTGAGTTAAAAATTGACCCTAGTTAAATTAACCAATTACCCAAACCAAGTTAAGTGCAGCAAAAAAAAAAAAGTTGACACGACAATTTAATCATGATAGGGAAACCTCTCGCAGGCAAAACCCTATCAAGTAAATTTCAAGTCATCATTTCTGAAGAATCCACTAACAAGAATAGAGGGTACAAGTACAAAAAAGCTTACCATAAGTATCTACCTACAGTAAAATCTATTGATCTGTAAGGAAGTTTAGTCCAATATCGATCCAATTGGACTACTTCTTGTAGAATACATCTCTTTTGCACAAATCTCTTATCCGTGACTAACACCACAACAACAGCTTGATTGATGTAGCTTTTGCAATGTTCTCCAATAGTAGCTTGGTATAAAACCCTAGGCGCATAGAACATTGCAGCAACTCTTGGTTTGCGTGTGTTTCTCTATGTGTTTGATGACGATCATAAAATAACCCTTCTATATGTTTTGGAATGCTAGTGCACATATTCCAAGACAGGCCTAGTTATTGTGGGCTGAAACAAAAATTACCATTCAGTTTTCCCCTAGCTCGATAAATCGAGAGATATTGAGTCAAGTATCAAGATTTATTTATTCTCAATAGATCAACAGATATCGAGAGGTATCAAAGTTGCTTTTCAACTTTTCTTGAGCAATCTTGTGTCTTCAATTAATACCACTTGTTGTTATTCTTGAATACACTTATAACTAAGACTTAAGATACATGAAAAGTGCATTTTGACTCGGATATGCCAATACATAAAAATATAATCCTTACATACTTTATTTTAAAGAATACAAGCATATGCGTGTATCACGTGTAATGAAACTAGTCATTTATGGTAGTGAGATGCAAAATATCCAGCACTCAAATCCCTGGTGCAGATTTAGTGACTATTTTATTGACTTCTGTTTTTCAAAAACTGACAATTCTTA
Source organism: Quercus tomentella (assembly GCA_028535165.1). Taxonomy (NCBI): domain Eukaryota; kingdom Viridiplantae; phylum Streptophyta; class Magnoliopsida; order Fagales; family Fagaceae; genus Quercus; species Quercus tomentella. The sequence goes on along the minus strand of JAPQVY010000155.1, from coordinate 65,554,212 downwards.
CCTAACCCTAACAGCTCATCATGCGTTAAGAATACTATTCATAATTTTATTTTCTAAATAAAGTGTTCTTCATGACTTATATAATTTCATATATCTCCTTGACAAATATTTGAATTAAGTTTTACGTACCTATATTATTTTAGACTAACTAGTTTAAAAGGAAGTATGCAATTGTTTTAGGCATTCAACCAAATCTACAATCTAATTGTTCAAGCTATACTTTTATGAATGTTTTACTAGTTTCAAAAGAGTAATCTCTTTTAGAAATTAGATGTTGTGCTATTGTTTAGTTAATTATACCAAATTTTGCGACAATCGTTCTCTTTTTCTTTTTTTTCTTTTTTCCTTTTTTTTTCTAGTTATAGAATAGATTTTAATCCCACAAAATTCACATCAATGATGCGTTGAACTCTAGAGTCCAGCCCTCCACCATTAACTTTAGAAAGAAGAAAGTACATTAGATTACAATACTATTACTTATTATATTGCTTTGATAAAACTTTTAAATTCACTTTATTAAAATAAAAGGATAATAAAGTGAATTCCAAACATGGCAAGGGTTGGTTTCACAAAGAGACCCACCAACTCGACCGAGTGCTAAATCTCATGTTATAAATATGCATCCTCTTCTTAAAGGTTTTGCGTGCAATACTCAGCTCTCTCTCTCTCTCTCTCTCTCTCTCACCATGATTTATACTCTTTTGGCCCTCCTTCTTGTCTACCCTGAACATCCAGTTCCCTACCCCTGGCAACGATGCTATGATACCGTGGTTTGTCTCTCTCTTTCTCGCTCTCACACGCACAAATGTATTAAGAAATGAATAGGCTTTTTAAGATATTCTAGCTTTTGCTTTATTTAAGATATCCTAGTTGAAAGATTATTATATAAACCAATTATAAAATTTTAAGATTAATTTTTTGTTGTTGTAATCGATCTGTACTAGTTGATACTTGTGTATCGTTGAATTACATGTTCTATATATTCTTAACATTCATACCAAATTTCATGTTAATTGGATGTTATTTATCATTTGATCTATAAACTCATATTTTATGCATTGTTTTAAACTACAAAAACTTAAATTTAAACAATCGATTGATGACATGGTTATTAATCTTTGATCACCTTAAAATTTTGTAAGCATGGAGAATATACAAAGATAATGTAATCTAACAATGGATTTGTCAAAATTCGCATCTAATTAAAAAATATTAAGCGATGTAACATTGTCTATAGTTACATCAAGTGTAAGTTGAACCCAACCCTACATGTACTTAAGTTATGTATGCATTTTTTTTTTTTATGTTTATCAACAAATAATTTAAAATCGACATATTTTATAGGCCTAAATACTAGTCTAAGTACATTAACTCAATATATTAGCTTAAATAACATCTTTTTTAAAGTATATTTTTTATTGTAACCGCTGAGACACTTAAAAAAATCCCGATAAACCTAGCATTTTTATCTAGTACATTTTAGAGGAGATACATTTTGATACGGTAAATACGTACTGCCCGGTACCAATTTGATATTGACTTCTTGTAATTCATAGACTATTATTATATGATTTTCTCAGTTTGTTTGGCTAATAAATGTTGCAGACTGAGGTACTATTTTACGAGAACTTAGATGATGGGACCATAGTGATCGATCTAAGGCCAGGAGGTGGTCTACTACTCACTGGCCAATCCTCGGACCGTCACCCTCTCTTTGGAGACAATCAAGATGATCAAAACTCTCTATTTCTTTTTTATACCAACTGCTCGGGCTCTCTGATTTATGTCATTGTGCCCGAACGGGTGCAACTGTGCCCATTTTGTGGACGGTTCATTGGCTAATCTCTGAGTCAATCATTTAAACATGGCCTCCTACATAATAAATAAAGAAGATACCTTCTTGTATTTTTTAGGGGTTTTTAATTTTCTCTTTTTTTTCCCCTTTGTCTTTGGTAAGTAGTTTTGGTAATTGAAGAGGCCTTACAATTATGAACCTTGATCGAAGTTGTCTAAAGTATTTTGTAATGCAATTTTTTGGTTCTATTCTCACTTTCATATGTTTTCCATGCAAATTTCGTACTCTTATGATATTAAGGCTACGTTTGGATTCGGCTGAAATGTTTGCGTTTGCGTTTTTCCAATTTTTTTTTTCACGTGTTTTTGAGACTTGCGGCTACTGTTCATACACTGTTTAATGAACAGTAGCCGCAAAGTTGGACTTTTCAAACTTTTTTCAACCAATCAGTGCACATCGTGTACTGTTTACGGACCCACAAATTTCGCTTTTCAACAACTTTTTCATTAAAAATGGGTTCCACGGTACTATTTACATATTTAAAAATTATTTTGCTACAATGTTTTTCAGTTTTCAGTTTCAGTTTTCAGCTGTATCCAAACGGACCCTAAGGCTACGTTTGGATTTGGCTGAAATGTTTGCCGTATGTGTTTTTCCAATTTTTTTTTCACGCGTTTTTAAGACTTGTGGCTACTGTTCATGCATTGTTCAATGAACAGTAGCCGCAAAGTTGGACTTTTCAAACTTTTTTCAGCCAATCAGTGTACATCGTGTACTGTTTACGGACCCACAAGTTTCACTTTTCAGCAACTTTTTCATTAAAAATGGGTCCCACGGTACTATTCACACATTTAAAAATTATTTTGCTACAGTGTTTTTCAGTTTTCAGTTTTCAACTGTATCCAAACAGACCCTAAGTATATAATTTTAAATGGTAAGGATGTAAGATTAGAAATGATGACTAAATTTATTTGGATATTTTTGAAATGTAATTTGATAGATCAATTCTAATTTTCATATGTTTTCGACGCAAATTTCATAGTTTTTTTAATAATTTCTTGCGATGAGCTCCTCTACTATTGTTTTTATTTTTTTATTTTATTTTTACATACTATAGGATTTAAAATCAACAGCATCCGCTACAAGATGATGTTGGAAAATTTTGGGATTAATCAATGGAATTAACAAATAAATGATAGATAAACAAAGGCTTATAGGCATGAATCTCTATTGTCATCAGACAATATTTGCCCTCGTTGAAAAAAAAAAATTACTTGCACGGCAAAATGGAGTTGGACCAAATTTTCACTGCAATAAATAATTTATGACTAAAAATGACCAATTTGTGTTCCGCTCTTTGTCCTGGTTCGAATTCAAAGTATTGCTTTGTGACACCAAAAGGTGTGTAAGAAGGATTAGATGGTAGGGAATGGTTTTGTAATTTTTGGGTCTTTGCAGCCTCTTCTGATCATGACTTTTACTAATTATCTGATTTAGATTTACCAGCATTACCAGCAGTCCAACATAAGATTTTGAATGAAAAATAAAAATAAGCATGACAATAGAGGCACATCCTTATTCAAAAAAGTTTACAATCTATGAACCAATGCTTATTATCAAAAAGAAAATAAATAAATAAAATTACTGAAATGAGTATCGGTACTCTTTCACGCTAGAGAAAGACACAAAGGTACACAAGCGAGAAATTCCTCATGGAAAGTGAAGAATTCAGCAATGATAGTCACTCTTCTGTCCTTCATCCACTGGTTTTACTGCTATCCCAGATACTACAAAATTGGAGATACCTTCTGAGAGATTCTTAGATGCTTTATCATAATTAACGAAACCCATAAACCAAAAATCATGCCCATCAACTGTAACAATCTGGATGTACTTTTCGGATGGATTATCCTTCATGGTTACAGGGTTGACAGCGCCAATCTTGCCTAAAGGTACAATAACCTGCTCCAGACAACATCATCAATATAATTGCAAGGAAATTACATGTTTTGTGTATGTTCACAAAATTAAATTTTTACCTTGTAGTAGCTCCATGTTTCCTGGCCAGATGGTGCAGTGAATGACAAGGGTCGGTCACTGCAGAAAGCTACATGAATATTGGAAAGATACAGAGTTCCAGCAACTGGTCCAGTTGAGGTTGAAAGATAAGAGGCAAACGACTTCTTCAGCTTTTCATTTGGATAGGTAGTGAATATCTGCTTGTAGAAAGCTTCAAACCCACCTCCTGTGATTGCTTTAGCAGTAAGGTTCATCTTTCCCCACGCAGCCTCATGTACAGATGAGTTGGTTTTTACTGTTAAACATCAACATCAATGTTAATAGAAATAGATGATAAATTAGGCATATTGTTAGGCAAAATCAAGAGGTGTCATAAACGAATGTGTTGTGTCCATGACGATAGCCCCATCGTGGTACACGTGCTAATAATCATTTTCGTCACGTAGTTTATATAAGATCGATGAGTAATAGCAGAGATTCATTTTTCATTTAGCTAAAAAAATAAATAAATAAAAACAAGCATGAAATTTGATCATACGGTTGTGCCAGATGTTGTGGGCCATGGTTTCAGCCTTGTGGCTCCAAGAGTTGAACTTATGGAGAATGGATTCCATTGGGCTGTTGCTTGACTTTTCAATTGGATCGAACTGGACGTAAGGGTGATGGAGGTTGTGAGCTTCATCACCAGCTCCCCATAAAGCTGCTTTCTTGTTGTCTGGATGACATGTGGGAATAGCAGGTTGCCCCATGACATGAGTACCCCATTTCTCTGCATTTTCATGATCACGCGGTTGTGGAGATGAGGATGATGGAGCTAATTCATGAGGCTGTGCATCTTGTTTTTTTGGAGATGAGGATGATGATGGATCTAATTCATGAGGCTGTGTATCTTGCTTTTTTTGAGATGGGGGTGATGATTCTTCTTCGTGAAAAGGATTTGTTTCAGGTACTGTAAATAAGGTGGGGTATAGAGGTCGTGATTCGGTGTTGTTGTTCATCTTTATCAAAGCTTAAGAGTAATAATACAAACTAATCCAATTTGTGGGAATTTCTGGTGTGAGTATTTGGAAGTGATATATATTGCTATAGCATTTGGATCTGACCGCCATTTATAGCAGACCAAAAAGGATTGGGGTGTGTTGTGTCATGACTCATGACTCATGGGGTTCTACCTTTTCTAGAAGAAGTACAATTAAATTAACAACGGGATTGGATACCAAGAATGACTTTGGGGCGTTTGAATGCGAAAAGTTTGACTTCAAAATGGAACTACACGGTTGCTTAACCGTGTCTTTCCATGATTATTTAATTTTATTTATTTATTTTCTTTTCTTTAGTCTTGTTAGATCAGATGTTATCATTTGATTTGCCTAAAATTCTAGATTTCCCTTCTATGGGAATTCAATTTCAGCCAGCGAGTTATGGTGTGCTGTGCTCTCTGTTTCTCTTTAACTTAACATTCTTCTCTTATCTTATCCAAAAAAAAACATTCTTATGAAAAATGGGTCTTTTTTTTTAAAGTATTTTTGGAAAAATTATCTTATTTTTCTATATATGATATAGACCTTAGAAATTAGTTAAAAAACTATCTTTTTGACTTTCTTTATTTAGTTTGATGTGAGATAAATTTGTTTTTCAAGAAATTTTAGTGGAAAATACTTTCTAAAAAATCAGTCATTCTTTTATTAGGTTTTTCATTGGCCATGAATTTTTTTTTTACCCATTTTTTCTGATATTACTAAATACAAAAATATGAGGAGAATGATATTTATATCAATTTTTTCATTGAAACAAACGGAGCGTGGTCCTCTAAGTCTGTGGTGTCATTTTACAACCATAATGGACTGCCAACAGGCTTGATTAAATTGTCAATGGGCCACTAACTTTGGGTTCTTCAAGCCTAGAAGAAGGCCCAATGCCTCAAACGCTTATCCAATGGTCAACAGGCCACTAGTTTTGGATTTTTTTCCCCCCTCTCTTAGAAGTTTGAAGGTTTCCTTTTTTTTCAAATACAAGGACAATACTTTTATTTTTATAAGTTTATATCCTTATTTATTGAAAATCGACAAAATTATAATTACAATTTATAAATATAATAAAAATTAGGGTTTTGAATAACTATACATAAACAAATAATATTAAGAGACAAGTCAAAAAAGGGTAATTCAAATACAAGCTCACAAACCAAAAAAAAAAAGAACATCGAATAAATTTGTGAAAAATGGGGGACAAATTAGGGTTATGGTTGTTAACCCATAAAATAAAAGACACTTAAGGGAATGACACTTGCCTTTGTGACATACATGTGGACAAGCGTATGTATGTCACACATGCTCATAAATTATTGGTTTGAAAGGGTTTTTATATAATGATGTATTTTGGAGAATGTGAATATTCTTGAATGATTATTCATAACAGTTAAGTTGGCAAACTTTTCATGATTTTTATTTTGATCCACTACCAGTATCACATTTTTATCTACTACCAACCATTTGCCACATCAGTGGATTTGAAATTTTTTTATCTATAAACTCTCTTCCCAAATAGTCCTTGGACACAACTTTTGATCGATGGATATTTCTTCCAACTTCTTCTTGCATTTCAGTTTTCTCTCGCCAAATAGTATTTGGAAGGCTATTTTGGTGGGAATAAATTTTCTTGAGGAATAAGTGACATAATTCATTTCTGAATGGATAATTGGTTGCCTAGAGGACCATTAAAAAATAAGTTTATAAGCACATTGACCGAACGAGAGTTCAACTTAAATTATCAGGTACTTAAAATTATCAAGTATTTCTAATGGGACTAATTAGGATTTATCTTCCATATCGTTCTCCATTCCTCCTGCAATATCAAAGAATTGATTTGGGCCCTTCCTACATCTAGTAGTAACCACACATGTGATGCTCAAATTTGGCCATGATGGTAAGTGCTTTGTCAAAGATGCTAATAGTTTCTGTACGTGCCCGAACTCCCTTGGTGGACCGGATTCGGAATTGGGCTGACAATTAATTTATAATGTGGGCTATGGATTTCCTACTATGGGTAATTCCTAGCCGAGCTTGGATTATGTGTTGCTTATCCTTAGTAGAACTCTATTCTCCCTCTAAGTTGCTCTCCCTTTACTAATGCTCTCTCTCTCTCTCTCTCTCTCTCTCTCTCTCTCTCTCTCTCTCTCGCTCAGAATGACCAACCCCTTCTCTTTATTCACTTCCCCTATTTATAACTTAAGGTTGGTGGAGCGTTCATGATTATGTTTTGGTCTCACTCGTGTGGGTGGGGTCCAATTTGATTATTCCTAACATGTAATATGCTTCTTTGGAAATGGCAAAGATGACTTTGGAACTGGTTCCTGCCTCCAAAAGGTTGCTCGACAACGATATTCCCCAAGGCAATACCAAGCTACCGAGGTCATGGATTGTTCCAAGTAAATACAGCCCCCGATCAACCCAAACATAGTCGGTATGGGCCTATCTATCTTGCGATCAACTGAATGAGCCCACTATCAAATTTAGGCTTGAGAATGTCTTAGTAATGCGCTTGGGCCAAGGCCCAATGCCCAGTGGGCTCGAAGCCTTATACCGTACAGTTTCCTTTTATCAATTGATCCCCCTAATCATAACGTCCTTGAGTGGAATTGGATTTGGAAACTCAACATTCTTAATAAGTACTAATAACACCAAACATTTCATTTGGAAATGCTATCAAAATCTACTTCTAACCCAATTTGCATCATTTGCCAATTCGAATGTCCCATGTATCATTATCAGTTGTGCCTCAGATATTAACAACCAAACACCACTCTTCATTCATATCACCTTTGGAAAATGTTACCTATCCCACTTCTACAGTTCTACTTAGTTTCTTCACCACTTCACTTCAAGCTTAGTTAGCCTCATCCCACATTAGCTAAGTGAAATGTCATTATAGCCTTTATGATCAACATGGCGTGTCTATTTTGCATGATTAATTTTGCCAACTTATTTTACTATTTAGCTTATTTTTTGTACTATTCATGTGTCCCACTATACTATTTCAGTTAATTTTTACCTTTATCTACAGTACTTTCAGCAAAAAGTTTTCAATTTCAACAAAATAAGCGAATCCCAAACAAACCTAGCATATGTGGCTTTCTAGGAACGCGTTTGTTTTTCGACAAAAAATCGTTTGTCCAAGGACTGTATCCATAAGATAATCCATCAATCAAATGAATTTTTTTCTTTATAGAAAATGATGATATAGAAGCAATCCCTCATGTCAACCGATATGATAATCTGTCTTGGCTACATGAATACTATTTTAGAATCTGATTCTGCATTGGTCATTTCATTACAAACTACCTCAGATTTCATATCTATGGTTCCTTCTATTCTTTATTCTTCTATTTTAGCATTTTATCATGTTTGTTTCATTGTAAAATTTGGTTAAACTTGAAAAAGTTTTCAGTTGACCGTAAAATTCGTTGTAAAATATTTTGCCTTTCAAAACTTGGTAAAATACTTTACAAAAACACATAATGGTTCACGAGATCATTCTATTCATCTCCATTAATCCAACTATTTCATTTGATCTCACCCTAAGTGTGCAAAAATCAGTTTTTCCCTTCTAATCACTAGATGTCTAGATCCCAAATGATCCGCTCTTTAATTCATCTATTATCTTGTGATTCTTTAGTTTGGTTACTGTTAAATACTAAAAGATCAAATAATGGATCTAATGGTCGATTTGTCTCCTTTAACCTATTATCTTGTGAAGTTGAAGCAGGTAATTCTTTAGGTTCTAATGAGCTGCTTCTTTTTTGGTCACTTTCCACCATTTTCAACTGTATTCTAGGTCGTCCAACATTTATTCCCACGCCAGGCGATTCATACAAAAGCGACATAGCCAAATGTTAAAGGATTGTCAATTTTCCTAGTCGTAGAAGAAGCGGTATTATACTATTATTTGATGAGATTTTATTTTCTAAGATAAGGTTTTGTTGAGAATGGATTGGGTGTGATACTCCTTATAAATTAATTTTATAAAAAATTGATGTGGCATTCTGGTATTGGTGGGTGTAAATAAAGAGAGATTTACACAGCTCCTTATTAAATTGAAACTCAATTATAAAACCCCCTGCCCGTATGGACGTATAAATGGGCCGCCATGAACTAGTTTTGGGGCTATTAATAAGATATATATATATATATATATATATATATATATATTTATGTTGGGTTTGTAAACTTTAGGCCCAAGTTGTTGGTTCCTATTGTATCAATCAAATAAACTTGCTCTTTAGTTTGAATTCTCTATTTGTTTATTTTCACGAGATTTTAAGAAGTGTGGCAATTTCGAACCCGTTGAAGATAAAAATTTTATAAAAAAATCTAGTTAACAATACCAAAATTTTCTTAAATTATCAAAATATTACAGTATAACGATGTGTAGTGAATTAAATCAAATCAATTTGATAACTCAAACTTTTCAAACCCACGGACAGTTCCCTAATTGATCCATGAAGGGGGACATCTCATGTCTTTAAATATGTGAATATGTTACTTTCGAATTTCAGCTTTTTAGAATCCCGAACAGGTGAATAATGACGGTTTAATATAGGTATTTATACCATCCACATAAAGCTAATATCTTATTTATTAAAATTATATACTACATAAAAAAAAAAAATTAGGTTTTACATGCTGCAATTAGAACAAGTGACACAAGTTGAAATCTTATGTGATATATTATACACTCTATATTAAATTTTTTGTTTTATGTGTTGTGAATTGTGATTATGACAAGAAACTCGATGTAAATGTTATATGTTGTACAATATACTTGTTCACAAATTATCGAGATAGTATAGTTTAAGTGAATCTCAAATGTCCATGTTTCGAGAAATTTAATAGATGTTGTACAATATACTTGTTCACAAATTATCGAGATAGTATAGTTTCATGTTTCGAGAAATTTAATATATTACTTCAATTGAAATTACTTTATTATTAAATTTGAATCCTACACGTTACAGTTGTACCAATTTTTAAGAAATTTAAAGATTCATGAAAAAAATATATATGTTTCACGATTTTTTTTTTAACCATCCACCATACGTTTTTATTTAATAAAATTTTGAGTTTATAGGATGAGTTTCTATAGTACAACTTACAATAATATTTTATTTTATTATTTAGTTACGTCACATAGACATAGAGTTATATCATATCAAATTGGTGAATTACTTATTCAAAATCAAATACTTAATATCATTCCCATAAAAAAAATACTTAATATCATTACATAATATGTCATATCTGAGTCAAGTAAATGGGAAAAAAGAAACACATTCTAAGTGGAAAAATAATAATAAAAGGACATCATATGTGAGTAAAGTAAATGAAGAAAAAAAATATTTTAATTAAAAATACACACATACACACACAAATGGAAAAATAATAATAAAAGGACATAATGTATGTATGTCACTATATGTGAGTAAAGAAACCAAAATAAATATAAATTATATTAACCTCCCTTGAAGTTTCAAAAAATAACATTCCCTTCAAACATCTCAAAATATATACTTAGACCCTTGAGGATTCATAAATGCAACATACAAGTCCATCACCTTTTAGGACATCACTTTCCTAACACAAAATTTCATTTGATGAGAGTATCTATATCAGAAGAGATGGAGTCACCTATTGCATTTATAAGAGCATTCACATCCGGGTTTTTATAAAAGAGTCTATTTTACAACCCAAAAGTCTATTTTATCTATTATACTAACTCATTTAACAATACACCCTCCATCACATTCTCTATATTTCTATACAACTCATTAAAATAGAGTTTAAATTCTATAAAGATGTGGTGTAAAACCTAAGTTTTACACTCTCCAATCCCAACATGTCACATCATCTTATCACATATTAAAGAATGAGATTAAATTCAATAAGGACGGGTTGTAAAACCCCTTATTTACACCATCCGATAAACAAGTGCCACATTAGACTTTTTAAAATAGTAAACTAAAGATTAATACATCTGAAAAACACCTGATTAAAGCCCAATAACCTCATTCATCGTCTCTCTCAGACCCTTTCTCTGACCGCAAAAACCAATTGCCATGGTTGAGCAACCCTTACTCGCCGCTGTCGTCGCTCACCAGAGGCCACCATCATTGATCTATTGTCCATACCGGTCTTGTCTCTCTCTACTCTTCTTTGTTCCCACTACCTCACTCCTTCGCCGGTAACCGCAATCGCCACGATCACCAGTGAATCTTATCTTATATGAATGAACCTCAAATCTTTAGTGTGATTCTTCTAACCTTTGAAATAAATTAATTAATAAATTAAAAATAAATAGAAGAAGAAAAATTGAGTTTCAGATTCGTATTTGGAGTGAAAGGTATGAATCTCAAATCTCAATGCATCTTAGTGTGATTAGGTATGATTTCGTATTTGGAGTATTGTTAATCTAAGTTTTCCTTTTATTTCATTTGTTTATTACGGATTACTTAGAAGACTTCCATGGAAGTCTTGGACAGAAACATTTGATTTGAGTTTTGTCATATAAAAATACATTTTAGTCTCAGTAGGTTTCAGGCGACTTCTCCAGTTCGGTGAGGCAGTGTGTTCAGACAGCAATAGGTTTTCTTTTTTATTTGCTTGTTTGTTTTAGTAAATATTGAATTATACTGGTTTTTAATGGGTTGTCCGGTGAGGTAGTGCGGCGGCAGATGGAGGTTTGGTGAGATAGTGCGGCGGCAAATGGAGGTCTAGCGAGGATTGTGGCTGGAGACAGAGGAGCTGAGGAGGGATTGAGATTTTATGAAAAACGTGAATTTTTTTTTTTTTTTTTTTGAGATGTTATTAGGTGTATTAAGATGTATCGATTTTACAATGTATTTAAGAAAAAGTCTGATGTGGCATGTCCTTATTGGCTGGTGTAAACCAAAGGGTTTACACCCCGTCCTTATTGAATTTAATCTCAAAAGAATAAGCATAACCACACTCAATCAATTCTAATACCTATCTGAAAATCCAACCAAATTAAGAGTTTATTGAGATGTTATTAGGTTTGGTAAGTTTTATTGAGTTTTAAGTAAAAAGTCAATGTAGCAATCTCTTATTAGATTGTGTAAAATATGGGTTTTATATCCCATCTTTAGAGCATTTACCGTAAAGAAGTTAAAACTTTTTGCATTTAGCATCTCAAAAAGCTACTTTATCTATTTTAATAATATACTTTACAATACACCCAACATCAAAGTTTCTATTTTTCATATTACCTAAATTTTTTTTTATTCAATTCTCTCTCTCTCCCTTTTATTTTTTTCTTTCCTCTCTCTCTCTCTCTCTCTCTCTCTCTCTCTCTCTCTCTCTCTCTCTCTCTCTCTCTCTCTCTCTCTGTATGAATCTCTTCTCTTTTTATCTGAAGCAAACCCACACACCCACAAGGCCACCTCCACAAACCCACAACCAACCACCACCACGCTCCACCCATCCTCCACAAACCCACACTCACCACCTCCACAAACCCATAACCCCATGCTCCGACCATCCTCTCTCGATAGCCTTTGCTCCGATCATCCTCTCTATCTCGCTTCCTTTCTTTTGATTTTGCTTAAACCCAAACCCAAAATCTCATGTTTTCCTCTTAGGGTAAAAGAAGAAAGTGAAAGAAAGGCCGGTGAAAGAAGAAAAGAAAGAAGAAAGTGAGACAAGTGAGAGAAAAAGAAAGAAGAAAAGAGATAGAATAGTGAAAGAGAAGTAATAAAAAAATTAAGTCTTGAGCTACAGTAGATTGTCATTTACAGCAGTCTACTGTAGCTTAGTTGCCAAAAATTTTAAGTATAGCAACCTTGTTGCAATGCATTTTTTGTGAAATGAGTTGCTAAAATGAGTTTTTAGCATTTTCACACCTTTGATGTGAATGCTCTTAGAGCATTAGCATTGAGGCGAGAGGGGGGGGGGGGGGGGGTCTAAAAACCCCCTAGTTGCTATTTTACCAACCAACACCCCAAAAATCAAGTTTATTTGGGTTGTATTGCTATTTTTTTTTTTTTAGCAAACATAAATAGTGAGTTCTCAAATATACAACCTATTATTCATGGAAGAGAAGAGAGGGAAAATTTTTTTTTATATTATTTGATTGTGTAGTTTATGTTATTTTATTAGATTGTATGTAAAAATAAGAATCGAGATATTGGGTGTATTGTTAAATTGGTAAAGTAGATAAAGTATGTAAAAATTTTATTATTATTATATTATTTTATTGGGTTGTATGTAAAAATAGATAAAATAGTGTTTGAAAACGTAAAATATGTATTTTTTACATTCTCAAATATGAATGTTCTTACTAAATTCGGACTCATTAAAATAATATGCACTACCCAATAAAAGTGGGAGAGAAAAAGTGAGAGTCAGATCCGTCACCGACCTGACCAAATAAAACCCGACCCAATAAAAGTTGGACACCTCAGAAACCGTCGCCGACCCGTCATGGGAGTCGGATCGGCCGGTTTCCGGATCGGGTCGGTCGAAAATTCGGGTGGGTCGGGTACACGGTTGAACTTGGACAAGCCTAGTCTATAAATATAAGAAGTTACTGTTAACAGTTGCTCCTAAAAATATAAGTACTTACGGTTTATAATTGCTAAAAAAATTTAGATTTACACACCCGAATAAAGTTCATCTTTAGAGCACTAGCATTGGGGTGTAAAAACCCCCCAATTACTATTTTACCACTTAAATCCTTAAATTCCTTCCACATCTGGGCATACAAACCCAAAAAATTTTATATCTCAACTATAGTAAGGTTGCATATTTGCAACCTTACTATTCATGAGAATGTAAAAAATTATAATTTTTTAATCTCTTCTCTCTCTTCCTCTCACTTCAGACTCCTCTGAACTCTCTCTTCTTTTTCTTTTTCTTTTTTTTTTTTTTTTCTCATCTCTTTCTCTCACGCTCTCTACTTTCTTCCTCTCACAGTGAAGCCTCCCTCTTCTCAAGATCGGCTTTGGGTATGAAGAAAAAGGCTTTAGATCTGCTTTGGTTGGCTTTAGATTGGTGTGGGGTCGTCAAGGCTGTGGGTGGCCATGGGTAGGAGTGGATTCGTGGGGGCGTGGGTGGCCATGAATGGGTGGTTTTCTTCGCCGTGGGGTCATGGGTGGGTGGTTTTGCTCACCGTGGGGTCATGGGTTTTGCTCGCCATGGGCTGCCGTTGGTCTTGTGTGTTTAGATTTAGGTTTTTGTGGGTATTTTCGGTGATGAATCAGTGTTTAGATTTGGGTATTTTGGCGCCTAGGTTTTTGTTGGAGTGTTTCTCGATGCTGCTACTATTGGTGGGTGCTACTGCTGTTGGAGTGTTTCTCGATGGTGCTACTGCTGATGGGTGCTGCTACTGTTGGAGTGTTCTTGGTGGTGCTGTTGTTGATGAAAGAGATAATAATTTTTAATATTATTTGTTGGTAAATTTTATATTATTTTAATGAGTTGTTTGTAAAAATAAAAACTGGAATGTTAGAAGAGTTAGAGCATCCACACTAGATGTGGTAAATGTGCCAAATGCCAAATATTTGGCACATTTGGCACATCAAACACCAAAAAACCCCATTTATCAGATGTTCCAAATATCATAAATTATGCAACATGCTACAGTATCATCACAAATTTGTCACGGTACAGACAGGTGTGGCATATGCTTTTATTATTTTTTTATTCCTCTTTCTCTCTCATCTCTCCGTCAGTCTCACCCTCAAACCCCAATCCTCTCCTCTCTCAAACCCCAATCCTCTCTTCTCTCTCACCCCAATCCTCTCCTCTCAAACCCCAACCCTCACTGCTCTTCCACGCCGACGCCGACGCCAACGATTGAGTCTAGGATCGAACCTGACAACGAGTTGGATGCTAAAGACACGTTCTTCAGTGGGTATCTTTCCTTTGAGCTTATTAGCTGGGTTCGGTTCCGACGGAGGTGGGTGGGTTTGGATGGGCTAGGCTATGGGTTCCGATGGATGGGTCGGCGGTGGGTGGGTATGGGTCTATTATGTTGGTCGTTGAAGCTTTTGTGGGTTGTGGGTCAAGGTTTTGGGTCGGCGGCATTGTGGGTCGAGGTTGGTAGCGGCAGCGTTGTGGGTTTTGGTCCAGTAGTTACTTGAGTTTGTTTGTTGATGGGTTGGTTGGGTTGGGGTTTTGGGTCGGTGATTAGTTGAGGCAGTTGATGGGTCGCGGAAGATTTGGCTGGGGTTTGGCTGGATTTGTTTGGGTTGGGGTTTGGCTGGGATTTGTTTGGGTCGTGAAGGATTTGGCTGAGATTTGATGGGTTGTTTGGGTTGGGGTTATGGTTGTTTATTGTGGAATTTGGCTGGATTTGTTTTGGTTTGCTTTGAGTTGTGTTTTTGGTTGTGGAGGATGTGGTGGTTGTGTGGTGGTGGCTGTTGGTTGTTGGCAGCAGTGTGGTGGCTGTTGATTTTATTTG
Source organism: Quercus tomentella (assembly GCA_028535165.1). Taxonomy (NCBI): domain Eukaryota; kingdom Viridiplantae; phylum Streptophyta; class Magnoliopsida; order Fagales; family Fagaceae; genus Quercus; species Quercus tomentella. The sequence continues at coordinate 65,538,926 of JAPQVY010000155.1, read as the reverse complement.
ATGAGTTGTAAATATTATTTTAATGTGTAGTAAATATTATTTTAATGTATAGAATTGAATGATAAAACATCTGATAAATGGGATGTTGTAAAATGATATGATAAAATAATAAAGTAAGCATTTGGTGTGGCAAAATGGCATAAATTATGCCACAGCTACTGTAGATGCTCTTATAAAATAAGACAGTAAAATAGATAAAGTAAGTTTTTAAAATGTAAAATAGAACTTATTTAGCATCCCGAATGCTAGTGCTCTTGTAGATCTGTTGCTAAAATAGCAATTTGAGAGTAAAAAAAAAAAAAAAAAAAAGTAGAATGGACCAAAAAGAGCTTTTGTGTGGTTTTGGAAGAGCCAATGCTAGTACTTTAACAAGGTGGTGACTTGGCAAAATAGTGTGGCAAAATGACATAAATTATACCACAGTTACTGTGGATGCTCTTATAAAATAAGATGATAAAATAGATAAAGTAAGTTTTTAAAATGTAAAATAAAAATTATTTAGCATCCCGAATGTTAGTGCTCTTGTAGATCTGTTCCTAAAATAGCGATTTGAGAGTGTAAAAAAAAAAAAAAAAACTTTTGTGTGGTTTTGGAAGAGCTGATGCTAGTACTTTAACAAGGTGGTGACATGGCACGCCATGATTGCGCACAGGCTGGCTGTACCAACCACTTTTTTTATTTTTTTATTTTTTTTTTACCCGGTTAATTTATTCAATCAAAACTGATCAAATACCTATATATGTTTCTCCACCAAAAAAATCTCCTCTCGAAAGCCCGAAAATGAGTTACCAGAGAGCTCCACAAGAACCGTATCCTCCCCCAGGTAAAAAATCTTTCGATCAAATACTCCCTTTTTCAAGTTTAATTTTCGAATTTCAATTTCTTACTTAGAATTCTATTACTTTAGTATTCAATTTTAATTTTGGTGAAAATTTTAAATAAATTGTAGGGTACGGATATCCATATCCTCCACCACCGCCACAGGGATACCCATCAGCGCCACCGTACGATGGGTACCCCCCACCACCACCACCAGTGAACCCACCGCCAGGATATCCAGGGTACCCACCTCCGCAGCCTCCGACGTACGAGGGGTACCAAGGTTATTTCGCACAAGGGTACCAGCATCCTCCACCACCGCCGCCGCCACAGCAATATCAACACTACCACTGTGAGCATCACCACTACGATGATCAGCCCGGCTGTCTATCTTTCTTACGTGGCTGGTAATGCCATTTTATATATAATTTAATATTATCAATTATCCATTTCCTTTTTCTTTTTTGGTTTTTTTGCTTTGTTGTTTGGTTTATGTGTTATTAGTTAAATTCATGTTCAAAATATGTAGGAGATATTTATGTTGTGAGATTGCACTCTAAAGTCTATTTAAAACAATAGACTGAAGGCTTTTGTTAACGAAGTGCCCTTGGGGCACACGTTTAAGGTGCCAACAAGAAAGAATCCTAGTGTGTTAAATAATGGATAAATGATTAAATTCACAATTTCCTTAAACTTTTAAGTTTAAGGTTTTGGGACAATTGATCTTGAACCATGTATGTCTCCCACGGTCCTGTAAATGAACCAAGCTACTTATGAACACCTTGAGCTCAACTCGGGAAAGGCTTGTTTATGTTCGTTTGTTTAGTAAACAAGTCAAGTTCATGTCCAAGTTTAAACTCAACTATTAAAGAAGTCAAGTTCAAACATAATAATGTGTTTGTGAACATGCTCGTGAACATGAGGTTCGATTTAACTACATATAATATTATATATTTCAGTGTATACTCGTCTAAAATTAGACTTATACAAACTTGAGATTGGATATTGTAAGTTTGTAAATATTTTCATATGATATCCAATTATTATTTGTTGTTTATTGATAATATTAATAGTCCATTTGTAGTAAAAATTCATAGATTTGTGAAGGGCTAACTAATTTTAGTCTTGCTTTTACTATATATGGGAAAAGAGTATGTCAATCAAGTAGTTTGTGAACAAAGTTGAGCTTGTTTGAGAAGAAAATGAACTAAGTTTAAATATGTAATTTTATTTGGGAAGTGGCTCTAGCGATTTGGGAATGAGGTCACACGTTTATGGAGGCAGGTTATAGCTTCCAAATATGGGGAGGCCAGTGGGGGATGGTGTACTAGATTTGTTAGAGGGACACATGGATATGGTATGTGGAAGAACATTAGGAAGGGGGTTGAGAGTTTCTTTGGTCATGTGTTGTATGCAGCGGGTAAGGGTTTTCGTATCAGATTCTGGCATGACCCTTGGAGTAGCCCTACTACCTTGAAAGATTCATATCCGGAAATGTTTGCTATTGCTGCGAATAAGGAAGTTATGATTTCTGATATGGTTGATTTTGCACTGGTTGGGGGTGGTAGAAGCTGGAACTTACGTTTCTGTCGTGCATTTCAAGACTGGGAGATAGGGATCTTTTATGATTTCTTTGCGTATATCTCATCCAAGTTACCTGGGGGGGGTGATGATACCATGATATGGCAATTGAATCGTAGTGGTGTTTTTGATGTGCGCTCTTTCTATATTTCATTGCTAGTAGCCCCGTTGGTGTCTTTTCCTTGGAAGAGCATTTGATGTGTTAAGGTACCTAAAAAGGTGGCTTTCTTCTTATGGACAGCTGCTAGGGGTGGGCTTCTTACTATCTATGAAGCACGGGTGCGTTTCGGGACTCGGGTGCGGGTGCGGGTGCGGGTGCGGGACTCGGCAATTTTTAAAAAAGTAGGGTGCGGGTGCGGCGGGACTCGGCGATTAAAAAATTATTAAAAATATTTTTATTTATATTTTCTATATATTTTTACTATTAAAATATTCTTAAAAAACACATTAATATACTTGATTCACAAAACAAAGAAAGAATAAGGCAAGAAACGCATCTGAGGTCAGAATTTCGGCCTCTCCGGCGATTTTCACGGCCGATTTCGGCCTGTTTCGGCCGATTCCGGCCTGTTTCCGCCGATTCCGGCCTGTTTCGGCCGTATCGGCCGTATCGGTCGCCGGCCGATATTGACCGATATGGCCGATACGGCCCGAGTCGGCCCGATTTGGGCCGCGTCGGCGCCGATTTTGGCCGCGTCGGCCCGAGTCGGGATCCGCCACGTGGCGCGACGCGGCACGACGCGGGACGGACGCGCGGTCTGCGGCGTCCCTCCCGCGTCGCCGCGTCCCGCCGAGTCGGACGCGGGTGCGCCGGCCTGGGAGCCGCGTCCGTGCATCCTTGCTTACTATAGACAACCTTGTTAAGAAGAAGTTACCTCTTGTGAATTGGTGCTGCCTTTGTTGATGTGAAGAGGAAACTGTGGATCATTTATTGATCCACTGTAAGTATGCTCATACCTTGTGGAGTGAAGTCCTTCGTTTGTTTGGGGTTCAGTGGGTGATGCCGAAGAATGTTGTTTCTCTTCTCTCTGCATGGTGGAATTGGTTGGGGAGTCACACTTCAAATGTGTGGAATATGGTTCCAACGTGTCTTATATGGTTAATTTGGAAGGAGCGCAATGCTCGTACTTTTGAGGAAACTGAGAGACTTGTAGACTATGTGAAGTCTTTGCTACTTAAGACTTTGTTTGAGTGGTCCGGATTTGGGGGTTTATGCATTGTCATTCTTTGTTTGACTTTCTTAATTCTGTTAGTCTTTCTTTTTGATTGGTTTGTATTCTTTTCAATGCAGTGAGTTTACTATCGTAAATTCATTGTACTTTTATTATCAATAAAGCTGTTATTACCTATCAAAAAAAGAAAAAAAAAAAAAAAGATCAAGCTTAGCTCATGTTCAAAATAAAATTTAATAAACAAACCTAAACTTTTAATAGCTCAACTCGTTTACAACACTCTTACCTCCTATTTAAAAACTTTAAAAATTCAATGTTTTAGGCTCAACTTATTAAAGAGTTTGCCTCATAGGTGAGGGGAAGTGTTAGAATAATAGTCAAATGGTACCTTTGGCACTCCCCTGAGGGGATGGTCAGGCTTGAACTTTGGGCGCGCATGTCCCTCTACTTACTGTAGCAAAAAAAAAAAGTCATTTGGAAAGGTTTTAAAGCTTAATTCTCTTAGAACTCGTCGTAGTGTTCATTTTTATGATGGTGGATTGACAAATGAATGTTTTGTTTTGCATGTGCAGTTTGGCTGCGCTTTGCTGCTGTTGTCTGTTGGAGGAGTGCTGCTTTTTTCTTTGATGACACAGTGAATGGTTTGTTTCTTAAGTTGGGCTGCACTTTGTTGTTGCTTGTTAGATTCTACATAATCTGTGTGGGGGTTCTGGTAATTCTTTTTTTTTCCCCCTCTTATCTGGATTTTAAGAGGTTCTATGATGTGCTTTATGGGGTTCTATGTCCATGTAATTTAATCGCATTTCCTGGAATTTGAGAACAGGTTCTATTATAAGTGATACGGTTCTGATTCCATTGTGATTATATATATATATTCTTCTCACCTTTTATGTGACATTTGGTGGTCTTCCAGACTAGTCTTTTGCCGGCGATACTATTTATCATCTCCATGCTATTATATTTTGTCGTGTAAGTTTAATAACTTCAAGCAAATTCACCATTGAGATTATTTAATTTTCAGTAGCACATTTGAGTGGAAGAAGAGTAGTACTATTTGAAATGGTCACAGCTTCAGGGACAAAGTACACTTTGACTTCTTTCTGGTTTATATTAACTGACTAGGCATTTCAGACGTTGAAAGAGTACCACCCACTAGAAATTCTCACAATTGTAGGCATATGATACCTAACACTCCCTTGTCAGCTCCCAGCTCTGCTAAAACTGCTCTCTAATCTAGGCCTTTATTAAGGATGAGGATGGCCATTTTGTTGAGTAGCCAATGGGCTCAAGTTCTAAAATGACAATGAAGTAAAGAGAAAAGAAAAATAATGGAAAAAGTAATTTATATCTAAGAATAGATCTTGGAAACTGTTTTTCTATCAAGTTCAAGTCAAGGGTTTTGAAGCCTAAGCCCAAATGAAAAGAAAACGAGAAATATAATGAAAATAAAACATATGAGAAAGGGCCTAGCTTTTATAACTAAATAGGCCGAATGACACAGCTAAAACCAATCGCGTCATCTAGCCAGGGCAAGCGCAATTGAATTTTCCATTATACTTCTCTTTTTTGAGATAGTTTTTAGATGCTTATGCTGATAACTTTTTATCATTAAAGTAAGATACTAATAAGTTTTTAGAGTATGCAAAAATTAAATTTCAGATTTCTTATTCAACTATTAGAAACCACCAAGTGAACTAAGTTAAATCCACTTTCCAATATATTAAGAGCACTATAATAAATAAATAAAAATAATCACATTTTAGTCAACGAAATCCAAAATTTACTTATGCAAAATTGTGTAAAAATATATAATTTTTTGATAAATAGATAAAATTTCTACTCTAGTCTAATCTAAGTGTATATATGTGTAAAACTCTATGCTAAAAACTTGAATCTTAACCCTTACTCCCTACACCCCAAGCATTTATACTTTGTGTAAAAATATATAATTGCTATAGTGACTATGTAAACACTATTTATTTTGCATTTAACAAAGAAAGAGAGTAAATGACAGTTGGGTACTTATCGAAGAAAGAGAGTAAGTAGTAGTTGTGTAAATTGTATTATTAAAAAAATAAAAATAAAAATAATATTTTAATTAAATAGAGTTTAAAATAGATAATATAATTTAAAATGTGTTAAAATTGAATATATAAAATACAAAAAATAAGTTTTTATACTAAAACAGACAGTTTTGCAGGAAATGCTCTTAACACAATCTATTTATAATAATTAAAATTACAAATGCGAAATCTCTTGTAAATAAAACAATAACAGAACACTAACTCAACTAACTCATCGTCGAGCTAAAATCCATTAATCAGTTGGCCTAAATAAAGTACAACTACATGATAACAAGAAAATAAATAGCCCAATGCACCTACACCAAAGTCCACACAAATTCCGGTGCATCTTTCCTTGGCCCGACCAGTGTTCGATACAGGTACATCTTCTCTACTTTTTGACTGTCCTCAGGGGCAAATTCCATCTGGTCATTTTCATTTATTATCTCCACATTAAGCCTTGGCATCTTCTTCGCAAGTGTCTTGCAGCCTCCAAGAGTTACATCACAGGACGACATCCAAAGGGATCGCATTGTCTCATACTTTCCCACGTCCCTTAGAAGTGCCATGTCCCCGAAGGGGCTGTCCCTGATCTCAAGCTTGCGAAGCTTCTTGCACCCATTCAACACATACAGCATTCCCTTGTCACTTTCGCCAGCAAATGCAATAGAAAGCATTTCAAGCTGCTCTGCATACATTCCAATGTAAAGGAAAACCCGGTCGGTTAAAAGGCCAGAGAGTGACAATCGCCGAAGACGCTTGCTTGACTGAACAATTGCTCCAAAACCTTCATCTAGTGGCTGCATGGTTACAGGGTCGGGTTTTGTAGGGTCAAGGATGCACAACCTGAAGCGGATAAAATTTGGACAGTTCTTAGCTACAGCTATGAGAGCAGCATTTGTCATTTGCTGACAGAAGTACAGCAATGAATGAAGCTTTGGGCAGCCACTGGATATAGCAACCAGGCCAGTTTCTGTTACAGCATCATGCCCAGCCCCAAAGGGATCAGATGGGAAAACCCTCAATTCCTGCAAGTCTTTACAAGTTGAAGCTACAATTTCCAGTCCCTTGTCTCCGATACAATCCAAAATCTGAAGTAATTATGAAAACTATGTCATTGATTTATATAAAAGAAGAAAGTAAGCTTCAGTTAGACCAGGTTTAAAAGATCATACCCATAAGCGCTGAAGTTTCCCACAGAGGCGAATTAGCTTGATTAGCTCAGAACCATGAATCCCTGCAGCATAGCTCAGGTTCAAGTAGGTTAGGTTCAAGCAAATAGGATATATGGCTGGCAAGCAGCGAGGAGCAACCTCTAAAAACCCTGACAAATTCCTAATTGATCTACACTTCAGAATGGTTGCCCTCAGTTTTCTATAGGTCTCAGAATCATCAGAATCACGATCAAGGACAAAAGATCCTGTTCCTAAATCCACTAGTTGAGGTGCTCGCATCAAAATCCTTTGAAGCGCCTCAAGAGGCACTGCACGGTTCAACTTCAAACTCTTAAGATTAGGATTTCTTGCTACAAGTCTCTCAAGAGCTGCTAAATTAATTTCTTTTAAGCATGCAAAATTCAGGGAGACTAGTGACGTGCAACTGTCGGGGAAGCAGCCAAGCCAGTGGTTTTTCTTTTCCTCAATTTCATTTTCTTGCAGGTCCAACTCCCTAAGAAATCTGCAAGAAACAAACGAGTAGAAATAGGATGTTAAAAGGACTAATCTCCCTACCAACTCTCAGCAATCAGCATAACAAAATCTATCACATACTATATCCTATAATCATCAAGTTCTTTAAACCTCCCTGCCAGTCAATTTTAACCAGAAACCCCCAAAGAGAAAATATTACAATCGAAATATCAAGACCAAAAACCTATTATACTACTGTTAAGAAACACTGCTCATAAACTCAATCTTAATCCAAAACCAATGATTCCTAGACTAATCATATTCAACACAGCACACGCTAGTAGACAACTTAAAAAGATATTAGCTTAACTATTTACATTGAGAAGTCAGGGCATAGTTGCACATAAAGATTTTACCCAAACCACAGTTCACCCCACAAGGACTATAACCATACCTGCTGGGTAGACTTCAAAGTTTTCAAAGACAATCACAAAACATTTCAACAGATGTGCAATTTAACTTTCTTTAGTTAGCTACTAGCCACATAACTGTCTAATAAGAAGCATAACCCAACATCAACTAAAGACAAATAATATAATAAAAATGCTTTAAAAAGAAACTCTCTAAAACAAGACATAACCCTTCTCTTAGCAGAATAATTAAGAAAGCAACAAAAACAAACTATCATACTCTATACATACCAAAAATCAACAATCAACAAGTCTAAGACCCAGTCAAAGAAACCCATTTATAACAATTGGAATCTCATAGTCAAAAATTAGCAAATATAGCAAAATCATGCCAGAAAACCAAAACAAGAAAGAATATTTCTTACCTACAATTAGCAGCTATAGCTGCAAGGCCATCGGTGGTGAACCCTTCACAGCTAACAAGCACCAAAGACTTGAAATTTGTAAAAGAACGAGAAAGAACATCGAGACTTTCATCTGAAACCACCATCCTCTTCAACCTAAGCTCCTCCAACCCAATACGACTTCTAGCCAAAGCTTCGATCCATGGCTGCACATAGCCTCCCCAATCTTGAGGAACCAAATTGAAGTCCGCGAAATGAGGCTTCCCTTTCAAAGTCAGAGATTTTACCCCAGGAAACCTGGCGATCAATCTCTCTGGACTGATTGCATAGCAGTTTCCTATGAACACTCGCTGCCTGCTAAATCTCTCTACTCTGTACCATAATTTACACACCAAAGACACTGCGTTTCGGTCTCTGTGCGATGTTACGAAATCGAACACGTGCTCTAAAACCTCGTCCGGAAAATAATTCATCATCGTTTAACATCCAATCTAACACCCACAATTTTCCCGGAAAAAAAAAATATTAACTTTCAGGGAAAGTAAAAAAAAAAAAAAAAAAATGGAGGATTTTGAGAGATCTTGTTTGAAATGAGCTGAGATCTACATGAGATAGAGTAGATCTGATGTGGGTTTAATAGGAAATTCTCTCACATAGCTTAGATCTGCGAAGAAAGAGAGACAGAAAGACAGAGTGATGGAAAGAAAAAATAAAAATCAAAGTTTCTCGAGAAAAAACGTGGGAGAGAAATGAAAGGAAAATGTTTTCTCCTCAGTGATCATCTTTGAAATCAAGTAAGTGATGATTGCAGCGATGAAAAACAAAAAATAAAAATAGTAACCCAAAACAAAACAAAAACAAATAACTTAGCAAAACAAATCAAAATTCGTAGATCTCAGAATCTCATAAAATCTTGACTAAATCGAAACCTTATGATTCTAAAAACTGAGAGAGAGCTAAAAAGAAAAAAAAATCCCTACTCTCTCTCTCTGAAAAAAAACTCACTCTCTCTCTCTCTATTTATCTCTATATGTGAGTTTCTCTGTATCTCAAAGACACACACATACCAAACAGAGAGCCTCGTGTTAAAGCTTAACTCAGAGTCAGAGAGAGGAACCCAGAGCTTTGAGCTAACTAACCATAGTTAGTGTTTTAACCCCAGATTGTTTAACCATGGTTGGTTAAGTTTTTCGATCCAACGGTCATCATGGACTCGATAATAAAATAATGGAATCTTGACCGTTGAATGGGTGAACATGCATGTGTCCTTATCACTTGTTTCGAAGAGCAACCCCCCTCTCTCTGCCAAAGTCTTACTAAAGGGATCAGTAAATGGTCTGTCAGGTAAATGACACTGGTTTTGGATCAAAATTACCAAAATACCATACAATACATTTACATATATTTATTTCTACTACGGCGAGTATGGTAAACTCGCTGCCTTTGACAGAGACACTTCCATGTGAAGCATCTTTTTGCCCTACTCTATGCGCTGTCGTTTAATAAAGGCGAGTACTTGTATTTTCTACTCTCATAGTTAAAACTATTTTGTGTCAGATTTTTTTTTTCACTTTTACTTTATGGGTTTTTTTCTTTTTTCTTTTCTTAAATTCATTTTTTAGATGTGGATAACTCGAATCATGGCTCTTTTTAATGATTAGGAAATTTCAGTTTCAGAATAGAAAGTAAAAAAAAGAAAAAGATTTTGACAAAATCTAAGAGAGCTATAAATGCGGTTTGTAAATATGAAATAATGTTGAGTTACGGAACCATAATAAAGATGTCTGTTTGTAGTACAGAGAAAAATGATGAATTCAGTGTGTTATGGAGCAAGCATTGTTGTACCTGTGTACCTATAAGTCCACACGTAATTTGGTTGCATCACTTGCTTGCTCATGTTATCCTATTCCTAATCAACCATTTGATCGTACATATATAATACAGTTGGCTTTGAATATGGGAATGGTTGCTTCTCTGATTGGCCAGAGCCTCTCAGGGTGGTTAATGGGGTTTGGGAATAATGCACCAATTATGCTTGACAGTTTGAGTTGTAGTAGACACTGGTCGAAGTAGGAGCAGTAGTATGTTTCTGAATCCATCAATATTCCCTTCTTCTTCTTTTTTCTTTTTTCTTTTTTTTCTTATTTGAATTTCTTTGTTTTTGTTTTTTTAACTTAAATAGCTGTCCTAGTGTCAGATCTTGATCTTGCATCAACTCTAACAGTACGATTGGAAACAAAATTGGACAAGTCTAAAGCTAATAGCAAGGCTATAAACATTTCACAAAAATTAATTGAGTTTGTATTGGCCATAAATGAGCAATACTAGGTGTATAGAACAATCATGAAGTGATGAATAATTTGTTTGGGTTTTTTTTTTTTTTTTTTTTTTTTTATAATTATACTTTATCCTCCTAAATTGTACAATCTTTTCCCTCTAACTATTACTCGCATAACACTTGTCTTCTAAACTATGAGAATGTGCATTTACTATCCTAAACTATTATCCGTGTTACACTTTGCATTTGCATCACATTTTATAAATAATAGTTTAGGGAATAAGTAAACATTCTTATAGTTTAGGGGATAAGTGTAAAAGGGATATAGTTTAAGGGGATAAAGAGTACATTCTTATAGTTAAGGGCGGTAATTGTAAAAGGAGTATAGTTTAAGGGGTAAAATGTAATTTCACTATTTTTTTTTTTTTGGTTGAAATAATTTGTTTGGTTCAAAGTTCTGATTGATCAATGACTGATAACTAAGGTGCAATTAGTGTTAAAGTCATGAAATCTTTCACGTGGATTTTATCCAAATTAAGTGAAGAAGTTAAAATTTTAAAAGAGTTTTAAGTTCTGTCCAAATCCTTTGCCAAAAAAAAAGAGAGACAGTACCTTGTTTTGTAACTAAAAAAAATAACTATATTTACATACAAAATAATAATAAATACAGTAAGAAAATACGAAGCTTTCCCTTTTAATAAGAATATTTAGAGTTCTCTATTTTGTCAATATTGTGAATAGAGATAGAGTCAGGAATTTTTCTTTTGGGAGTTAGAGTATGAAAATAAAATCTCATAGTTTAATAATAAGAGCTATACAAATATAAAACTTATGTCTATTAAATCTTAATGAAATATAAATAAAAAGATAATAATTATTTCTTAATATAATGCAAGTTAATCATCTATCAAGTTGTACAATTTATAACTTCCCTTACTCTAAAGTCAGGGATTACAATACATTCTCTTATATAAATAAAATCATGTTGTTCATATCCTATCAGGCATCTTAATTCAAACATAAGTAATAATAATAATAATAATAATTGTAAGGACCTGATTTGGTTCTCAGTCCAAAGGATGGATGAACTCAGGCCCAAAAAGCCCAAAACAATGAATTTGTAGAGAGTGAGTTGAAAAACTGGGCTAGAATGAGTTGGATGACAGATAAAGTGGGTCCAAATGATGAGAATAGAAAGAAAGATTGATTTAAGCTGAAGAAAATGTCCTCGGCATAGTCCGAGGAGATCAGTTCCCTTATATTTCTCTTAAGTTTGATTACAAGTCTATTTCCTGATTGCTACAGTATTTTTCTCTTGATTTCTCGATCCCTCACTCTCATTGCCTCTTTCTCCTTATATACTATCTTCCCCTTCCATCTCTACCCTCCACGTGCAGGTCAGATGGTTGGTGTTGATACTTGTCCCATCAGCTCCTTCTTGAAGTTTTTGGGGGTAGCTGTAAGGTTGAAAACACTGTTCAGAGATCACTTCCTCATTGATGCGACCAGAGAGTTAGCTACAAATCATTAAATGCGGTGGTAGCAGCTTTCTCTTAGATATTTATAAACTTCCATCATTCTTGTACGTTCATAATTCACGTCCCTATCAGTGGAATTTCTTGGAAGGTCACTTTGAGCGATAGGATACACCTCTGCTCTGCGCTACGTTTATCCGAGGAGGTACTACTCCTCGGACCACCTCCCCCAACCTTTTCCATTTGCCATATACCAATGGGACTCTAAGCTTAACACCCTCACTACTGTTTATTCGTCCTCGAACCAACCAACGTCCTCGGCCAAGGCCCAAAGCCCAACATATAGTTTTGGGCCCTTATCCCTACAATAATAATAATAATAATAATATTTGTGGGGGCCAACTATCCGGAGGGTAATATTAATACTGTTCGAATTGGGCCAAATCCGAGGACATCAACCCCTCTGAGGATGGTCAAATAAGATCATAATGGGAATGGTATAAGAAGAAAAAATAAAGATTATACATGCAGTCCAAAACACGTCCGAGGAGAAAATTCATCTCAGAAATGGAGATCCGAGGTCAGCAAGAATGTCTTATCATCCCAAGCATCCCCTAAGGTTGTATCATAACTAAAAGTCGGGCATTGGATAAGGGATGAGCAGAGGGTGGCAACAAATATCTCCAAAAGCTGCGGCCTCCGCATTAAATACCTCCCAACCAACACTCTGGCCGCATTAATGTGGAGGTGATACCTGAACAGTGATCAAGCAGCTTTACAGTTACTAGTTGATGGTTTTGGGAGGTGTTAGATGGGACGTGAAGAAGCTCCCAAGATCCAACCTACACGTGTATGATAGGGGGATGATACCAAGATCGTGATATATAGCACGAGAAGGTGGCCTGAAAAAAGGGGAGGGGATCGGAAAAAATCAAGAAATTCTTGTAACAGTTCTATGAACCCCTATAACTTAGTGAAGAAAGAAGGCATTATAATATAAACTCCTCAGGTTACGCCGAGGATAGATTTTCTGACTTTTTGTGTTTAACGATCTAGAATCAGCAATCTTTATTGTCTTTTTTCTTGAGTGAAACTAGTTCTTTCACTCACGCTCTACAAATTTATTGTTTGGGCTTGTTGGCCTAAAACCCAATCCTAGCTTGGGCCCAATCCAAATCAAGTCCTTACAATTGGCGCCGTCTGTGGGGAGAGCTTAATCTATTCAGAAAAAGACTTGAGTGCGTTGTCTAAGATGGAAGAAACGGGTCCACAACAAGCAGCGACAGATTCACACCAGGTGGACGCTAATTTACATCAGGCAGAATCAAAGGGATCTCAACATGACAATCCGTTTGTGAATCTCGAACGACGAAGGGATTATGAGGGAAGTATGCACACAACTCATACCAGTAAAAGCCAGTCTCGAGGGAAGAGCCATGTTTCCCATGCGAAGAACGATAGAAACATGTAACGTGAAATCGACGAGTTAAGAAGGGAATTGCGCCACGCGCGTCGAAGACATTCGTCGCCCAACTCCGAGCTGTCCTCCGATGAGACAGATGGTGCTAGTTATAGACGGAGATCCAGAACTCCGCCCAGTAAGACTTTCACCTACGACGAGGAGTACCAACATAGACGTAGATATAAGAGCCTACCTCGTAAAGGCCTGGGGAACGATGCCATGAACAAAACGCTGAGTCAGGTTTCTAAATCACCCTTCACACGGAACATAGAAGGTGCGAGGCTTCCTCGACGATTCCATCAACCCACGTTCACCATTTATAATGGTCGAACAGATCCAGTGGAACATGTCAGCCAGTTTAGTCAAAGGATGGCTATTCATTCTAAAGATGAGGCCTTGATGTGTAAGGTCTTCCCGTCTAGCTTGGGCCCAGTGGCGATGAAGTGGTTCAATGGTCTAAGGGCGAATTCTATTCATTCCTTTAAGAAACTCACCCGAGCCTTCGGTGCTCGTTTTATCACTTGTAACAGGGTTCCTCGGCCTTTGGGATCCTTGTTATCTATGTCCATGCGGGAGGGAGAAACTCTGAAGGCTTATTCAGATAGATACTAGGAGATGTTTAACGAGATAGAAGGGGAGTATGATGATGTGGCCATTAGTACTTTCAAGGCTGGCCTCCCGGCCGAGCATGATTTAAGGAAGTCTTTGATTGGTAAGCCTGTTACCAGTGTACGTCAGCTTATAGATCGGATTGACAAGTACAGAAGGGTAGAAGAAGACCAAATTCAGGGGAAAGGAAAGGCGAAGGTGATCCCTTAGGAGAGGAGGGATTTCAGGTCGGACAGGTACAACAATAACCGACCTCGGAAAGACTTTGTTGGGCAGCCAAGATCTGCCAACACCCAGGTGGTTAATGCGGTGTTTCGAGAACCAATACAGCAGGTGCTGGAGAATATTAAGAATGAGCCGTTCTTCAAATAGCCGAACAAGATGGCAGGAGATCCCATAAGGCGAAACCAAAACCTTTACTGCCAATATCATCAAGATCATGGACAAACTACCGAAGATTGCAGAAACCTATGGGACCATCTGGATCAACTGGTCCGGGAAGGGAAGTTGAAACAACTCTTGCATCATTCCAGTGGTCGGGGAAGCCAAACGGGCATGGAGCTTCGGGGAGACGCCTCTTCAAGACTCCCCTTTAGCACAATAAACGTTATCTTTACTGCCTCGAGGAGGACCGGGTCTTGTCCTTCTAGGGTGATGTCGGTGTCCAGTCATCCAGCCGAGGATTCTTGTTCAATGCCTAAGAGAGCCAAAGTGGGCATCCCGTTAGTGTTAGGTTTTTCAGATGAGGACAAAGTTGGAACTATACAGCCCCACGATGATGCTCTAGTGGTTACACTGAGAATTGGTGGGTACGATGTGAAAAGGGTGATGATTGATCAAGGCAGCACTGCAGACATAATGTACCCTGATTTGTATAGGGGGTTAAATTTGAAACCTGAAAACTTGACAGCCTACAATTCTCCCCTAATGAGTTTTGAGGGTAGAATGGTCGTCTCAAAAGGTCAGGTCAGATTACCTGTGCAGGCCGGCACGAATGTGGTGGAGGTGGACTTCATCGTCGTAGACGTTTTCTCTCTCTACACGGCTATTATGGGTAGACCTTGGCTTCATACCTTGGAAGCCGTCTCCTCTACTCTTCACCAGAAGGTGAAGTACCCATTCGGAGACCAGGTTTTGGAGATAGTAGGAAATCAGACTGCAGCCAGACAATGTCTGGTAGCGGCTATCCAACATCGGCTTGAGGCGGAGACCTCGACCACCGCTGACAATGGTTTATAGCAATCAGAAATCCCGGCGTTGCCCTTCAATGGACCAGCCGACGAGGCGAAATGTGAAGATCTAGTGAGGGTAATCGTTGGCGATGATCCCCGAAGAGACAGCCCCCTCGGCGTCCGTCAAAAGAGCATGCCGAGGCAGTCAGAAACGAAGTAACCAAGCTCAAGCAGGCAGGGGCTATCAAGGAAGTTTTTTATCCTCAATGGTTAGCCAACACAGTGGTAGTGAAAAAGAAGACTGGGAAATGGCGTGTGTGCGTGGACTTCACGGACCTCAATAAGGCCTGTCTCAAGGACCCTTTCCCTATGCCTCGGATAGACCAGTTGGTGGATGCAACAGTGGGTCATCCTCGGATGAGTTTTTTGGATGCCTTCCAAGGATATCACCAAATACCGTTAGCATTGGACGATCAAGAGAAGACAGCCTTTGTCACTCCCATTGGAAACTATCACTACAAAGTGATGCCCTTCGGTTTGAAAAATGCAGGGTCTACTTATCAACGGATGATGACTAAAATGTTTGAACCACAATTGGGCAGGAGCATTGAAGTCTATATCGATGATATGATGGTAAAGAGTAAGGTGGTGTCTGAGCATGTGGGAGATCTTACGACCATTTTTGGAATTCTGAGAAAGCATAAGCTACGCCTGAATGCTTCTAAGTGCTCGTTTAGTATAGGCTCTGGAAAGTTCTTGGGCTATATGGTGACTCACAGGGGGATTGAGGTGAACCCAGATCAGATTAAGGTCATTAACGGCTTGACAGCACCTCGAAACCCCAAGGAAGTCCAGAAACTAACAGGGATGACTGCTGCTTTGAATCGATTTATTTCCAGGTCAGCAGATAGGTGCCGACCCTTTTTCCTTTTACTGCACAAATGGAAAGGATTTGAATGGACCGAAGAGTGTGCTGTAGCATTTCAATAGCTAAAAGAGTACCTATCTCGGCCGCCCATCATGTCCAGTTCTGAGGTAGACGAGGTTCTGTTTGCCTACCCGGCGATAGCCTCTCATGCGGTAAGTTTCGTTTTGATACGAGTAGACAGTGACATCCAGAGACCAGTCTATTACGTAAGTAAGTCACTTCATGAAGCCGAGATACGGTATTTGTCACTGGAAAAGGCCATCTTGGTAGTGGTACATGCTACACGAAAACTCCCCCATTACTTCCAGGCGCACACCGTGGTTGTTCTAACTTAATTGCCACTTAAGTCAATACTTCGGAGCGCGGATTATACCGGGAGGATTGCTAAATGGGGCACTATTCTAGGGGCTTTTGACATCAAATATATGCCTCGTACCTCTGTGAAAGGCCAGGTCCTCGCCGATCTAGTAGCCGAATTTGCTGAACTTCCAGAAGAAGTAGAGGTAAAGCAACATGGCATGGATGAAAAATCGGTTGGCCTAATCTCCACACGAGGCCCCCCATCATGGAAAGTATATGTGGACGGGGAGGCGAATCATCGGGGATAAAGAGTGGGGCTGGTTCTGATATCACCTGAAAAAATCACCATTGAAAAAAATCATTGAAGTTGGCATTCTCGGCCACAAACAATAAAGCAGAGTATGAAGCCTTGTTGATGGGAATGACGATGGTCCAGAAATTGGGAGGGAAGACAGTGAAAATGTTCTCGGATTCAAGACTAATCGTAGGCCAGGTAAAAGGAGAATTGGAAGCTCGGGATACGAGAATGCAGGAATATTTGGGTCAAGTTAGGCGTATTCAAGCAGAATTTGAATTCTTCGACCTATCACATATCCCTAGAAGTGGAAATACCTATGCAAATTCCTTGGCTACCCTTGCCACTTCCTCGGCACAGAATTTGCCCCGAGTGATACTTGTCGAAGACTTGTGCGCCCCTACCCCAATTAAGAAAGATGTGCTCCAAGTCCATCAAATCAGGATAGGGCCGAGCTGGATGGATCCTATACTCTTATTCCTTGAAGAGGATATATTGCCTGAGGAAAAGTCAGAAGTTGAGAAAATACGAAGGAAAGCTCCTCGGTTTTGGCTGTCCGAGGACAAAAAATTATATAAACGTTTTTTTTCTGGACCATATCTGCTTTGTGTACATCCCGAAGCATCAGAATCACTCCTAGAAGAACTGCATGAAGGAATCTGTGGAAGTCACACAGGGGGAAGATCCTTATCTCACCGAGCCATTACTCAAGGATACCGGTGGCCAGGCATGCAAAAGGAAGCACAGGAATATGTTAAAAAATGTGATCAATGTCAGAGATTCGCACTGAACATTCATCAATCTGGAGGAGTTCTTAACCCTCTTTCCAGCCCTTGGCCTTTTGCTCAGTGGGGCTTGGATATTGTAGGTCCTTTCCCAAAGGCACTAGGAAATAAGAAGTACCTGCTGGTCGATACTGATTATTTTACCAAGTAGGTCGAAGCTGAACCTTTGGCTAATATCAGGGATGTAGATGTCAAGAGGTTTATTTGGAAGAGTATTGTTACTCGATTCGGGGTTCCACATACCCTCATTTCGGACAATGGCCTTTAGTTTGATAGTAAGGCCTTTAGTTTGATAGTATCTGGGGATAAAGAATAGATATTCCACTCCAGCCTATCCACAAGGAAATGGGCAAGCTGAAGCTGTCAATAAGGTTATAGTGAATGGACTTAAAAAGAGGTTGGATGATGCAAAGGGAAAATGGGTGGAGGAACTACCACATGTCCTTTGGACGTATCGAACAACGCCTCGACGGTCAACAGGAGAGAGCCCTTTCTCAATGACATATGGGGTCGAGGCTGTAATCCCTCTGGAAACTGATTTCCCAACACTGAAAACAAATGCATTTACCTCGGATAGCAATGATGGGTTATTGGAAAAAAGTCTAGAATTGATCGAAGAGCGAAGAGAGAATGCAATGGTCCAACTAGCCTACTACTAGCATAAGCTCAAGCAAGGTTATGATACCAATGTGAAGCTAAGACCGTTGGCCCCGGGAGATTTGGTTTTACGAAAAGTTTTGGGGACTACCAAGAATCCAGCCTGGGGAAAATTAAGGCCTAACTAGGAAGGGCCATATCGAATCACCTCAGTTGCAAGAATAGGTGCGTACTATTTGGAGGATCTAGACGAGAAAACTGTACTCCATCCCTAGAATGTAAACAATCTGAAGAGGTATTACTATTAATAAAAATAGTCCTATTTCGTTTCTCTTAATTTTATTCCGATCATATATCATGTGTTTCTTCATCTATTGAAGTAATAAACGAAAACTAAGTCATGTCAGGTTCCTCGGACCACAGATTTAGTGGAAATCAATACCCTATGATATCTATTAAAGTATTGAACAGAAACTAAGTAATGTCAGGTTACTCGGACCACAGATTTAGTGGAAATCAATACCCTATAACATCTATTGAAGTATTGAACAGAAACTAAGTCATGTCAGGTTCCTCGGACCACAGACTTAGTGGAAATCAATACCCTATGACATCTATTGAAGTAATGAACAGAAACTAAGTCATGTCAGGTTCCTCGAACCACAGACTTAGTGGAAATCAATACCCTATGACATCTATTGAAGTATTGAACAGAAACTAAGTCATGTCAGGTTCCTCGGACCACAGACTTAGTGGAAATCAATACCCTATTATATCTATTGAAGTATTGAACAGAAACTAAGTCATGTCAGGTTCCTCGGACCACAGACTTAGTGGAAATCAATACCCTATGACGTCTATTGAAGTAATGAACAGAAACTAAGTCATGTCAGGTTCCTCAGACCACAGACTTAGTGGAAATCAATACCCTATGATATCTATTGAAGTATTGAACAGAAACTAAGTCATGTCAGGTTCCTCGGACCACAGGCTTAGTGGAAATCAATATCCTATGACATCTATTGAAGTATTGAACAGAAACTAAGTCATGTCAGGTTCCTCGGACCACAGGCTTAGTGGAAATCAATATCCTATGACATCTATTGAAGTATTAAACAGAAACTAAGTCATGTCAGGTTCCTCGGACCATAGACTTAGTGGAAATCAATACCCTATGACATCTATTGAAGTATTGAACAGAAACTAAGTCATGTCAGGTTCTTCGGACCATAGGCTTAGTGGAAATCAATACCCTATGACATCTATTGAAGTAATGAACAGAAACTAAGTCATGTCAGGTTCCTCGGACCACAAGCTTAGTGGAAATCAATACCCTATGATATCTATTGAAGTATTGAACAGAAATTAAGTCATGTCAGGTTCCTCGGACCACTGACTTAGTGGAAATCAATATCCTATGACATCTATTGAAGCACTAAACAAGTTTAATAGAAATTAATACACCCTCGTATTATTAAAATGCTAGTTCAACACGAACTTGAGTATTTAAAGGGAGCAAACCCTTAATTCCCATTCTCGGATCACAGGGTTTGTGATCACCTAGTAAAGATATAAACCTCAATA
The DNA here is from genome assembly GCA_028535165.1 of Quercus tomentella. Lineage (NCBI taxonomy): Eukaryota > Viridiplantae > Streptophyta > Magnoliopsida > Fagales > Fagaceae > Quercus > Quercus tomentella. The sequence continues at coordinate 65,519,364 of JAPQVY010000155.1, read as the reverse complement.
AGCCTATGAGCATCATTTAAAGCATACTGAGGTGCCCTGGACTTAACTTTATTTAATCAAACGTTTGGAGGTTTTTCTTGAGGATAAACTTGTTAGAATAAACATATATATGTATTCAAAATATGTCTATGTAATGTTACGGATTCAATGGTTATCGTCCATTTTTAACTACCAATTAAAAGCATGAGTAAACTATGTTTTTTTTTTCTTGTACAAACAAGGGGCAGTCAAGATGAAAACTACTCAAAACCAAAGTAACAAAACAGATAAAATAAAAATGAAATGAATAATAACTCAAACGAATTCAAAAGGGTAAAAATGCATACTTCATTAAAATATGTCTAAAAAAAAAAAGGAGACAAAATCCCTTACAAAAGTCATAATTATATTACAAAGGAAGGCTCATTTTTTTAACTTGATATGAAGCTTGAAGGTTTTGTTGGCTGGATTATCTGCCTCTGAGGTAGTTGCTCTTTCTTTATCTTTGGAAGTTCCCTCAGCGGGCATAACAGTTGAAGCCAGGTCTTGCTGAAAGCCCTGGGAAGCTGCTCCTACCCCCAGAACCACTACAGCCTTGTCCGAGGGTACTTCTTGGGAAGCACCGGGTTCTTTTGTTGGCCCTTGTTGGCTGGGAAGGGGAGGATCCTGAGGTTGTACTTCTTTATTTGGATCAGCAACTGTGGAAGCCACTTTGTCTTGAGCAGAAGGAAGGTCCGAGGCTCGTATTGCAGAAGGGTAAAATACATTTTCAGGTTTCCTCAACTCAGAAGAAGCCTTAACCCCAGCTCGGTTAAGGGCTTCATCCCAGGTCTGGGCGCAGTAGATACGACACACGGCTGGGACCTCTGCCCTAAGGGTTTCCTCGGTCTCAGCTACTCCGAGGTCATAACCCTTCTGCTCAGCCTCGTCCCTAGCCTTCTCGGCCTCAATCCTTGCCTTCTCAGCTTTAGCCTTGGACTTTTCAGCCTGATCTTTAAGCCTTTGGGCTTCTTCCAGTTGTTTCTTGAACGCTTCCATCTGTTCCCTGGCAGCAGTCAGTTGATCAGTAGCCTCGCGTAGGCGCTTCCTCTGGTCCTCGGCTTGCCTTTGCGCGCCCTCCAAGGCCGAGTCAGCACTCCAACGGGCATGCTCCTCCTCGGCCATCTTTTTCTTCAGTTCAGCATTGTTATTTTCAGCAATAGTGAGTGTTTGCACAGCTGTTGTACGTCTTTTTTTCTCATCATCCAGTTGCTGGTAGCAGGAGTTGGTTATCTCCTCAAGCCTGAAAGTGGCTTGAACGGCCTGAATGAAACGGGTCAGTGGCATAACAAAAAAAAAATATATATATATATATATATATATTATATAATACTAAAAAAAGAAAAAGAAAAGGGGGGTTTAATATCATACCATGCCCAAATATCTCTTGGCATTGAGGAAAACCTCGTTCTTTCTGAAACTCCGCAGCTCGGTCATGTCCTTTAGGAGTAACAAAGTCTCCTCCAAGGCCGAGGCGACCTGGCACCCAATGCCCCCGTTGAAGTCCCTGAGTGATGCATCTTCTCTCAAGGGCTCACCACCGAGCATGGGTGCTGGAAGCCAAGCTTGAGGCTCCGGGGGCTGATTATCTGCCCTTTCCACGCCTTGTTGTGGTACATGGCTAACTTTTTGCTGCTTCGCAGCTCGCTGAGCCTCGTCTTCATGATATGGACGAGATCTTCCCGTCTCCACAACATCTTTGCCTTTTTGCTCTCTCCTCCTCTTCGGATCAGCAGGTTCAACTCTTGAAGGCAGAGATGGCTGAGGAGGAGGGAGAGGGGACTTGGGAGGAGAAGGGGGAAGCTTTGGCTGTGCAGACTTCCCCGGTGCACCTCTTCTGGGTTGATCCTCTATTAGCTCCATCAAACTCTTCTGAGGCTTCCTCTGGATGCCCATTTCTTCTGATATACTCTCGAGAGATGGTGGCTGGTTGAATGCTTCAAATTCGTCCGAGGAGTCTGTTAGTTCCACAATACCCTTCGAACTTTTTTCTTCTTCTTCTTTTTCCTCTTCCTCTTTCTCTTCTTCTAGGAGGGGTTGAGACGAAGATGCTCCTACCGAGAGAGTTGCTACGGAAAGTGGCCGAGTAATGGGTGTACCTTCAGGAATGGGAACACCCTCTGAAACAACGAATCCCTCGTAGGCAACACTAATACGGTGGAGCCGAGAATCACGGGCTTTTATCACGTACTTGGGGGCTTGAAAGGCAAGGGAAATTGGTGTGTATCCGAGGATTAAATGCGCCGCTCGCAGTTGACCGTCTGCTTCGTTTATGTACACCTCGGCTCGTAAAATCCTATCTAAGCTCTCTTGGTTGACTAAACCGAGGTGGGGTTTAGTAGAATGCTTATCTGCAAAATTATTAAAATAAAAAAAAAAATTATGTCAGAAGCAAGGACATTAGGAAATAAAAGAGAAATACAAACCAAGACACATAAATCTATAGTTATTCCCCCACCTGGTTTTCCTTCCCTAGTCGGACAGGGTAGGCCATCGTGCCATTCCCCAGAAAAGATTAAGAAGTCTTCCTTCAAGTTTTTGTTTGATGTGGGAAGGCACTGGATCAACCTTACTGCAGGATACCTCGACTTAAGGTAATATCCTTGTCCCGTCAAGTGGTGTAAGTTACATACCCAATTCACATCGTGGTGGGTTAAATTCAGGTTCATTCTCTCGTTTAAAGCTTCTATACTCCTTAATACCCTAAACATATTTGGGGCGCACTGTGTGGGAGATAGTCTAAAGAACCTGAGATAACTCCTAGTAATGGGGCCCATGGGGATGGTCATCCCTCCCTCTATGAAAGCGATCATGGGAATGACCACCTCTCCGGTTTTTCTATCATCTATCTATTCCCCCTGAGCAGCGTATCTCATACCTACTGTTGGTGGGATCCTATACCTAGCCCTAATACTTTCCATACCCTCCTCGGACTCAACCAAACGTTTGAACTTACCCATTTTTCTAAGAGGTATTTGAAGAAAAATTAACAAGTTTAAAGTGAAAGCTGAAAGGGTTTTAAGAAGACTTACAGGTTTGAAAAAGGTTCCTCGGACAAATTTCTAGTGTTTGTAGATGCACAGGGAGATGAAAGAGAGAGACAGGTTCAGTGTATGAGCTCTAGGACTATGTGATTGCTGAAAGTAGGGGAAAAATTGATTTGAAAAGCTATTTATAGTGGCGCAGAAATTACAAGCGGGAAAGTTCCCGCTCGTAAAACGAGAAAAGTCCTCCACCGTTAGATTTACATCTTACCATTGAACGTGGGGGACAAGGGCGTCGCCAAAATTTAATGCTAGCGCGCTCTGGATGCCGAAGCGTCAGGAGCGTGCCTTGAGCAGGTAAAAAGACATATAGGAGGTCAGGAATATAGAATAGGACCATAAGCGAGATGGGCTGAGGACGTCAAAATCCTTTCCTCCCGAAGAGTCGAAAAGCAAGATTTTGAGGGGCTATTGTGTGGGCCAACTATCCAGAGGGTAATATTAATACTGTTCGAATTGGGCCTTTGGCCCAAATCCGAGGACATCAACCCATCCGAGGACGGTCAAATAAGGTCATAATGAGAATGGTATAAGAAGAAGAAATAAAGATTATACGTGCAGTCCAAAACACGTCCGAGGAGAAAATTCATCTCGGAAACGGAGATCCGAGGTCAGCAAGAATGTCTTATCATCCCAGGCATCCCCCAAGGTTGTATCACAACTAAGAGTCGGGCATTGGATAAGGGATGAGCAGAGGGTGGCAACAAATATTTCCAAAAGCTGCTGCCTCCGCATTAAATACCTCCCAACCAACACTCTGGCCGCATTAATGTGGAGGTGATACCTGAACAGTGATCAAGCATCTTTACAGTTACTAGTTGATGGTTTTAGGAGGTGTTGGATGGGACGTGAAGAAACTCCCAAGATCCAACCTACATGTGTATGATAGGGATGATATCAAGATTGTGATATATAGCACGAGAAGGTGGCCTGAAAAAAGGGGGGGGATCGGAAAAAATCAAGAAATTCTTGTAATAGTTCTATGAACCCCTGTAACTTAGTGAAGAAAGAAGGCATTATAATATAAACTCCTCAGGTTATGCTGAAGATAGATTTTCTGACTTTTTGTGTTTAACGATCTAGAATCAGCAATCTTTATTGTCTTTTTTCTTGAGTGGAACCAGTTCTTTCACTCACGCTCTACAAATTTATTATTTGGGCTTGTTGGCCTAAAACCCAATCCTAGCTTGGGCCCAATCCCAATCCAGTCCTTATAATATTAATATTAATACTAATATTATTGAGAACCCAAAAAAAAAAAAATCAACTTTGAGAATCATAAAATGATAAAAGAAAAATGTAACTTTGAGAAGACAAAAAAACCAAACAATTGATATAAAAATAGCACATTCAAATTGACGCTAGTCGCTACTCACCAAAACTACATACAACATAAAGAAAATGGAGATAATTTTCAAAACATAATTGTTTTTAATTATATACATACGAACAAAGTTAAACTACATTTTCTATATATATAGAAAAATTGGATAAATCATTCTTATAACTAAATTTAGTAAATAATATAACTAATAAAAATAAAAGGACAAAAATAATATAATTCCCAATCCTAATGTTTAAGCGTTTTATGGTCAAGAAAACAAAGTCATTATAAAATGTATCCAATTTTTTTAAATAAAATTAATTCCAACATTTCGTGAGGCATTCAACACCTCAATATGGTATAAAACCACTTAAATTTAGGTACTTAATTATTAACTAAGTAGTCCTTTTTATTTTTGTTTTAGGCGGGGCATAGGTGAAAGCTAGTTGGTTTTTTATATTTTTAGGGTATTTTTGATCTAATAAATTTTTGTTTTGAGAAACTTAATTATTGAGAGAGGATTAAATGTAATTTTAATTTTTTTTTTAATTTTGCATATATTGTTAAGGCAAATTTGTGGGGTCTCCCTTGGTGTACTTAATTATTAACTAAGTAGTCCTTTTTATTTTTGTTTTAGGCGGGGCATAGGTGAAAGCTAGTTGGTTTTTTATATTTTTAGGGTATTTTTGATCTAATAAATTTTTGTTTTGAGAAACTTAATTATTGAGAGAGGATTAAATGTAATTTTAATTTTTTTTTTTAATTTTGCATATATTTTTAAGGCAAATTTGTGGGGTCTCCCTTGGTGTACTTAATTATTAACTAAGTAGTCCTTTTTATTTTTGTTTTAGGCGGGGCATAGGTGAAAGCTAGTTGGTTTTTTATATTTTTAGGGTATTTTTGATCTAATAAATTTTTGTTTTGAGAAACTTAATTATTGAGAGAGGATTAAATGTAATTTTAATTTTTTTTTTAATTTTGCATATATTTTTAAGGCAAATTTGTGGGGTCTCCCTTGGTCCCTGAAGGGTTTAATATGAAAGAGGTAACAACATAACAGTTGGTTCGTTTATAAAAAAAAACAAACATAACAGTTGGTTCTACCACTGTCAAATGTAATTTCCATATTTCTTTTTCTATACTATAAGGGTTGTGTTTGTCATATCCAAAAAAAAAAAAAAAATTATGTTTGGATATGCTTATTTTGTTAAAACTGAAATATTATTACTGAAAGTACTGTAGATAAAAATAAAAATTAATTGAAATAATACAATAAAAATTATAAATAGTACAAAAAAATAAATAATAATAAAAATAAGTTAAATAACTAAATAATTTTCATTTATAATCCAATCCAAACTGTTGAGGGATAAGTTTACCAGAGTTAGCAGCAATCATGGCTAGTAATACTCTGAGTGAGAAGATTGGACAACTGCCATGCTTTATCAGTTTGCTTTCAAGTTTCAACTGCCATTTGAAAGACTTGCTTTTTCCACGTTTTCAATTTCAACAGGAAAACTTTTTCTCCGTACTGCAAAAATAACAAGTATGGAAAAGGAAAACTTATACTTACTGCCCCTAAAAAAGAAAAAAAAAGGAAAAAGAATATTATTAGTAACAAATTAACAAAAAACAATAATGCTTCTCAACTGTGTTCTTGCTCAGTTGCTTGTAAAAGCAAAATTACATTATGGGTAACCAAATAAATGAAGTGGGGTCTTAACTTTTTAGTGCAAAACTTTTGCCGCTGATGTGACCAGTTACACATCTCAATTTTCCAAGGCTAATTAAAAGAGAGAAAAAGAAACAAAAATATTCTCTAACTACAAAAATCTCTCTTTTATTAGAATCTACTTGATTAAATCTTTTTGCCAAAATTTATAATAGAAATTGGTGCTAGCTCCTTTTTTTTGATGAACGGTGCTAGCTCCTATACATTTCTTGGGTATCACCCTAGCCCACAAGTCAAAAAGATTTTCACTTGAAGATCAAAGGTACTTTTGAGATTCCACCGCCAGAAAATTAAGCAAATGCCAAAGTACTTCACTGTTCACTTTGTTCTAACCCAAAAATAAAAAAGTAAAAAATTGATTTCAGTATATATTTATTAAAGTGCACTACTCATATGTAAAATGGTAGAGTTTAGAGTTATTTTAATTTTTGCCATTTACGTTTCAAAATTTTCATATTAACCCTTCGTATTTTATTTCGTTATCATTATAACATTGTCGTTTATCTTTGTTGGTAATCTAACCATTAAGTGTCCTTTATATTTAACTAATTCAAGACATACTAGCTTTAAAAGGTTGTGAAATGCAGGAATTTTGTTGTAAGCAAAAAAATCATATTTTGCACTTTCAGGTTCTAACGAAAATGGATGATATTGTCAATATACAAATAGAATCAAATATGGGTTAAAATGAAAACAACCCCAAACTTTAAGGGTCAAAAGTATACTCTCTCTCTCTCTCTCTTTGGAATTTTATTATTGTAGGCAAAAAATTATATTATACACTTCCAAGTTCTAACGAAAATGGATGACATTGCCAATATAAAAATAGAGTCAAACATGGGCCAAAATGAAAACAACCTCAAACTTTAAGGATCAAAAATTTACTCTCTCATAACAAGTATTACATCATATGGAGAAAATAAATCAATAAAAGTAAAAAATCGAAGAGCTAGTCAAGTTAATTATCTATAATATTGGAGAAGATTGCATCCAACAAGCCCACAGTTTGAGTTAGGCTTATCATACCCAGGACTTAGCTCCAAAGGGCTCCTAAGTTGTACCTTAGTTCTGACACGTGAAACTCTAGGCTAAGATCTAACAGGATGTCCAAGAGTACTCTAGAGTCTAGACCGAACACATGTAATATATTTGGAATGACCTTTGCAATGCTCAACTTCCATTACAATCTCAAGCGACTAGCTTTGCCATCACACAAACTATATACCTTGAAAAGCTTAACTATGTGCCCAAGGGAATATCTCCTTTCTTTTGGTCCTCAAATGAAGAGCTAGGTGAACATTACCCACTTCCTTTCACATCAGTATTTATCATGTCTCACCAACTTTCAATCATATTAAATACGATTCAACATGTCTCTCATATACAATTAATGTATGCCTTTTTTCTTTTATTTATCTGATTCATCCTTGTTAGCTTGAGAGTTTCAATCTACAAGACATTATAACTCTAATTTCGCCATTGAAGTATCTTTCACATCAGTATTTATCGTGTCTCACCAACTTTTAATCACATTAAATGTGATTGAACATATCTCTCATATGCAGCTAATGTATGCATTTTTTCTTTTATTTATTTGATTCATCCTTGTTAGCTTGAGAGTTTCAATGATTCAATCTACAAGACATTATAACTCTAACTTCGCCATTGCAGTATCTTTGGCGAAAACCCCAACTTGGGTCAGCCCTAGTTACATTGATGGATTTTCTGTTCCTAGCAAAAAAGAAGGTGATAGCAGCCAAGCTTGTTAGGTCGATTGAGGTGATTTCCTTGCGATTTCATCCCTTTCTTTTTAATCCACATCCACTTTCAAATAATGCTTTTTGTATGATAATTGACTTGATAATTTATACTTTTTTCTTATATACATAGCAGCATATCTTTTTCTACATATATGCTTATGACCCTTAACTTTTAGAGTTATTTTCATTCCAATGAAAGAGTCAATTGTCATCAAACACCAAAGTGTATATGATCGAGCCAAAAAGAAAAAGAAATACCTCCCTCTCCCTTGTGTGTGATTGTTTCTAAAAGAAACAAAAAAACAAAAAACAAATGAGCCTTGACAAGTCTTGCTACAAGATTGCTCGGGTAGATGATTTATGCAAAGACCAATTAGTCTCAAGAGTATTATCTAATATCTGCGTTATTCCTAGTCAGGTATCACATTGACTGAATGCCATACGTTCATTTTACCCACCTTTTTTCTCCCAAAATATTAATATCGAAAACTATTTCCCTTTGAAATTTTATGTATCCATAGGGTCTATACCTTCCCTCCAACTAAAAAAATGTCAAAACATGAATAGTAGTAGTAACTTGGGAACGTTTTTTCCTAGTTGAAATTCCAGTAGTAGTAGGTGTGAGGTGTCTCAAGGAGTAGTTGCATTTGCATGACTTTTGATCATTGGAACATTATGGTATTTGTTTTCCATGCTTTTCTGAACTAACCCATCAAGCTGCTGAGACGAAATTACGCCGTAAATTTAAGTAGTTCACTAATTATGAGTTGGTGCACCTTTCATAGAACTAGCAAATAGCAATTATAGGTTGGATGTACAAATTAATGCGTGCCCCCACCTTATCTCGCACCCCATGAGTAATTATGCTTGTCTCCATTCTTATCTTTAATTTTTTTTTTGCTTTCAATTTTTGATTTAGAATATGAGATCATTTCATTTACACTAAAGTGGAAGCTCAAGTTAATTTATATTAATTTTGTGTCATATGTCTCAAACTAAATTTTAAAAAACAATATACCAACTCCCCTTGATATATAAAGCAAAAGATAGCAACTTCCAAAGTTTTTCATAAATGACAGTTCATATTTTGTCCTTGAATTACCCAATTACACATTATTAATGGATAAAACACTAAAACTTAGTTTCTCAAAAAAAAAAAAAAAAAAAAAAAAACTAAAACTTAGATATAAATACGTACCTTAGGTACTAATATTCTTTGTGTAAACGTCTATGTGAAGAAAAAAATTGTGTAAGTATCCATCTTATTTATACCTATCCAATCAATTTAAAAATTAAAACTACTTTCAAAATATCTAAAACTTATGCTTATTTTTTTAAATTCCAAAGAGTAACTCAAGTACAAACTTTATAAATAAAAAGTTATTAACAATACCATGTTATAAAAAATTAGTTCCTTTAATATATTTTTATAATGATTGAATATATATATATATATATATATATATATATATATATTTGAATCAGTGCTAATGCTTATATATATAAAAAGGACACCAAAGTTATTTAACTGTTCCATAAAAAATAAATAAATAAAAAAGTTGTTTCACTGAAACTGATATTTACTATAAAAAAAAAAATGATATTTACATTTCTCATTTTTATTTTACATGTTTGTTAAACTTATCTCTAAAATCTAAATCCTAAGATGTGACCCCCAATAAGAGTTGTCCCCAAAATAAAGAATTGGCTGATTGGCCCTATGAGGCCCCCCCCCCCCCCCCCCCCCAAATTTTTTTTTCTTTTTAATTTTAAAAAACTGTTTTTGACCTTTTTCATCTCTTATTTAATTGAAAAAATATCTTATGTTACAGGGTACGTAGGCAGCGAGCCTCTTACAATTTATGAGCCACATTGATGAAAAACCCACATGCATACAAATGTTAATTGGTTTTGAATTGTGCACCATGACTAAAGCAAACCTAAGCTCTCTCTCTCTCACACACTTTTGTAATCTTCTTTTTTTCTTAATGGAACTTTCTCTTGGATATTGCTCGTGAATAGGCCAAATTATATAAATATTTGTTTCTATATTTTGCATATATATACGGTATATCCATTATTCTTGATAACTACATAAATAACAAATAGGTATCAAAACCTCCACTATCTCAACAAATAAGCTATCTCTAGATTTGCTATCTTCTCGCTACCAGGGATCATAGCGTTTGAATTCTCACGGTTCTTTGATATCTAACGAAGTAACACACCTCTTCTATCTCCCTCTTTTCTAGGTTAACGGTTGCATTGCATGCTTCAAACAACACATACTTTGCGATGTCACAGTCACAATATAGCATCAATTCTCTCTCCTCAGGCCTATAATCAGATTAATCTGATAAGCCAAAAGAAACAACAAGAACCACACTGCAAGTTGTATAGCATGTTGGAAGGATGAGCAATGCCTAGTTGCTTTGGACTTTTTTTCACCTGCAAGGAAGGAGATAAGAAAGGGTTTTTCTCACCTAGGCTAGGCTTTCTTTCTGTGGGATTCCCTTTCTTGACTGACAACATTAGGCTTCAATGAAATACATTTTGTCATTTTTCTATAACACATCAATTATTCTAAACCATTGTCACGATTCCAACCATTCCTAAACCTAATTGTTCATCACGGGCATGGTCAATTTTGTCAGCCGCATGCAACAACTATAATTGATTAATTTCTCTCCTTTTTCTTTTTCAATTTGGTGAAGAAAACTGAGTGCAAAGGAAAAAAGAAGAAGAAGAAAGGGATAGGATAACTTTCAGATTATTTAGATATTATATTCTTTGGCGTATTGCATATAGATTTTTTTGATAAAGGGTGTGCTGTACATTAAGTGTCAACAATTTGTAAATGATAAATAAATAAATTTTATTTTTTATGTAGAAAAAGTTGCTGAAAATGAAGAGTTTAGAATTTGGGTGAGCTACTTTGAGTGGAAAATTGGGTACTAATGATTGAACCCTTCGCGGAAATTGGTCTGCCTGTAATGCAATTTGCAAAGTTAGGCACCAGTCAATCCTTGTGAGTTGTGACAATAATTTGTGGCATATTGGCTTAAAGCATGGGTAACTTCTACGGGATAAGGAGAAGGCACATATCATCATATTCCAAATTTCTTTTAAAAGAACGTTCAAAGAAATGAAAATTTTGGATTTTTTATGGTCATAATTTGTCATTGTTTGGATCTGGACCATAGATAAATGTCAATAAATATTTGTGACCAATGCTGAGATGATAACCCATATCCTGCATTTTTTTTTTATGGGAATATCCGGCAATATGCTTTGAGGCATGCTTGCGTCCAATTCAGAACCCATCTGGCTAAGGTTTGCCATGGTTACGAGATACCTCTAAAAGTAGAAGTTTTTCCATTTTTTTTAATAGAAAAAAGACATACAAGGGAGAGAAAATGTGATTCTAACACAAAACTTCACTCAAAAGCCATGATAATTCTAAAGAAAGTCATTCCACTTAACCCAAAGTTTAAATTTATGGGTTTTGATTCAATTATGTTATATCAACCATTTATTCTTGTTTTTTGTTCTAAAAAAAATTCATTTATTCTTGTCATTAGTATCTCATGTGTGATGCTTCAATATTAAATTAACCACATCACTCACACATGAATATTCTTACATGCGTTTTAGTTAACTCAATTGATTTTTTTTTTTCTCAAAAAAAACAAAAAGAATAATTTGAATTTCATTTGTGAGTATGTATGATTATTTTCCCAAGGCTTTGCAGAAACAAAAACCTTGGGTTAGGCAAATCATTCATAGCATTGCATGTATTACTTGGAGTCGCAATATGTGGCCAAGGCCACCTGTCTTAGACCTTCACTAAATTCTCTTTGTGGTGGCTGATATTTTGTTTTATATGTCATGACATGCAAGGGCTAAAAAATTCTGCCATATAATGGATACAAGTTTTTCCTCGAACTTTTAATGCTTGTTTTCCAAAATTTTCCAAACCTTATCTTCTTCTTTGCTTTTTTCCCCTTTTTCTTTTTCGATAAAAATTTTCATGTTTTCAAAAAGTCCAAGGTCCTGTGGACCGTTCAAGAGGAGCATCGGTAGCCATGTGATGGTGGGGTAACCCCTTGTGACTTGTATTGCTTTGCTATGGCATAGCATTATTCAATGCCATAACATGGTTCACAACTCATGGGGAGCTGTATATATGAGCCATGCCGAGCCGTTTTGTTTTGGCACCTTTTAACCATAATGGGCTTTGGCATATATATAGCTGGGTCTCTGAACATTATTGCATTTCAATTCCAAATGCCACCCCCTTTATAAAGTGTAAAATTTGTGTTTGGGAGCAAGAAAAGTGGACGTGAAACATTTGGAATGTCAACGTTGCTGTCTTATGGGCCAATTGGAAATTGACTAATACTCTTTTTCATCAAAATAAGCAAGCTTAATTTTAAGATCTAGACAGAGCTTTAAAGGCTAAGACTCAGCTTAGAAAAAACTAAGCTAGGTTTTTTTTGGCTGCCTTACATTTATAAAGTCCCACAAGTTATTAGAAAGAATATTGTTCTCAATTAGTTTAAATATGAATTTCATGTGCATTAAGAATGCTTTTGGATTAAATTAATGAAGTGGGAAAGTGATTCTAGCCTGTCAAATTTTGTTGGTATTAGGCTACTACCCCCACAAATCAACAACAAATACGTAACAAGAGATGACGTTAATACAAAGAACGACAAATTGATCCAATAAGAGGATCCTAATTTGCATTCAAAGAGGGAGTGGTTAGGCCTAAAAAAGAGTGGAAATCAAATATAATTATGGCTCCACTTGCATATAATTACAAGGGGAAGAACATAATTGAAAGTGAAAGGCAGGGAAAAATATTCTTTAACAGAGGTCATGATCATTTCCATCTTCATATGCCCATTCAATGATTAACAAAAATTGCGACCATGTGAAGTTTATGAAGGTTTGAAAAATATGAAAGGTTATCTAACTACTACTACTACTATATTGAGATTCGAAGTCCGAAAAATGACTCCCCCAATTATCAACAAGAAATTTTGATTTTCCATGACATGGACTTGTGGATGATTAATACATTATTAATTTATGGGGACACAATTTCATGTTACGCAACAAACCTTTGGCAAGTTTTGGCACCAAAAATTGAATTGGGAACTCAAAATTTTAGAGCTGCATGCTTCATCATAACGCATGAAGATGCACCGTGGTCCTGTGTTTATATGACTTATGAGGCGTGTGATAAGACATGGTTGATAAAAACTTTGGTGTGAGAGAGGGAGACGAAAATTTTATCACTTAGCCAAAAATGCGGTCCCAAATGAAATAAGTGTCACATTTCCATAGCTTACTAGAGTACTCCCAAGTCACCAAAGACAAATGGTCGTGGTCTCCAAAGAAGGGCAAGGAAAATGAAAGGTGGGGTGAAGAAGATTAAAAGGACCACATAAGTGGTCGGTTTGATGTCAGCTTCTCTTGTTTGATGAAGAGGAGGAAAAAAGGTAAATCCCACAATATGCAAAATCTATGGTGCTCATGTCAGCTGGTCCAGGGTTTTGAGAAAATTGGGACTGTACATGATTAGAAATCAACACAACCCACATGTACCTCATTTGTTTTTAATGAAGTTTCTGAGTGTTTTTTTTTCTTTTTTTTAAAAAAAATAAAGCAATTTCGACCATGATAGTGCACTAGCACTGAAATGTTTGAGATAAGGTACTTCCTCAAAGGGATTAAATTTTTCGTACTAATGAGGCCACAAGTTGAGTTGAAACACCACAGTGAAATAGAAATCAAGTGGGGAACATTAGGGGCCCTTTTTATTTTCTTTGTTCCATATCTTTGTCGACGTTAGAGATGTGGTGGCAAATCTTTAGCCGAAGGTATGAGACATTTATTGGGCTTTAATTATCACAGGGTACACATTTTATTTCATCACCAACTAGGACCAGACCCAATTGAACTGCCTGTTATGTGAGAGAAAAATATTAAATTCTGGCCCAACTTCAATTGAAGACAGTCCCAAGTTGTATCATAAATGTACGAATTCCAGCATTAATTTTAGTTCTTTGTTTTGATATTTGTACTTCCTTGCCCTCCTATTTCCTCTCTCTTTTTGGTCAATATTATATCTATGTTGAAAAATCCCAACACATGGAAGTGTCCATGGAAGAGATGTGGAAAAGGTTTTGCCTCTGTGAAGAAAAATGTGTGATGTTGGTCAAGTCAAATGAAGTAACTCTTTCACAACAATGGGCTCAGGTATAGCATTTTGCTCAAATTACAGGCTAGGATTTCGACAAGGAGGCTTTCAAGTCTACTCTTTGCCAATTATGGCGAGGCTCACAAGGTATTACCATCAGAGAAGTATCACAGAAGTGGGAAGCTCCTTATTCTTGGCCATTTTTGCTAGTGAAGACAATTTGACAATTTGAAAGAGATTGTCGACAAAAGCCTTGAAAAGATATTGATTCTCCTAAAGTGGTTTCAAAGACAATATTAGACCTAGTATTGTTAAGTTACAATATTCTCCATTTTTGGATTTGGGCTTTTAATGTTCCGATTAATAGCAAAAACAATGATGTGGGATGATGTATTGCTAATGAAATTGTCTACAGAATCCCTTGGATAGAAGAATGGCCCTTCTTACTGTTTCCGATGTACAAAGTGATTTTGAATAAATAAAGTCTACTATCGTCTCTTCTAACAACAACAAAAAAAACTCATTTTTGTATATTTAAATCTAACTTAATTTTTAAAGTCAAAGATGACAATTAATTAATTAATTAATTCAAAGCCAATGAATTTAACTTTTCAAAGCTTGAATTTTTTCTGAAGTACAATTATATTTTTATCTAACTAATTCTGTAGTAAAAATAAAAATAAATAAATTTAAGCTACTCCAAATAGACACTAAACTATTCCATTCCATTCTTTCCCCCCTCCCAAACCCGACCAAATTGTAATAGAAATTTGACACAAAATAAACTTGAGCAAATGAAGTCTAACTCAAATGGCATATGTTCTCTCCATGTAAGAACAAGAGGCAAGGTTGTAGTTCAAGACCTACTTAATAGGTGTTTAACATACAACAACAAAAAAAAATTGAACAAGAAAAATCATGTGTAGGTTGTCAACAGTGAATCTTCAAATGCTAGAATTAGAATTACATATTCCATGCATACATAGCACTGGCTCGGAGCTAGGCTAGCAAATCCAGACAAGACCTGAGCAAGCAGGTCCTAAAGAAAAATTGGATGTGTGACTGATAAGTCACCTAATAGTATTGAGCTCATATGAATCACTTACATTTATTGTTAGTGTTATATACACATTCACTTAAGGTTTCAGCAAGTTTATGTGATGATATTCAAGATTCATTGATAAATATGAAGCTAAAACACTCGGCTGTTCAAGTCCTGGTTGTGGTAGACGGCAGGACATTCCCTACTCATACTAATAATTGCATTACTAAAAATAATCACTACCGATAATCCCATTCACAACACAGAAGACCTGAATGGTTCACTGTCAATAGTAGAGTGATATTAAACAAATAGAGAACAGCAAATGCTTTAAGGTCTTACTACTATTTAGGGATTCCCAGTGACATTAAGAAGAGAAATATTCCTTATATCCACAACCTATTTAAAGATGGAGCATTCTCATAAAAGAAAATAACATCTAATTAATAACATTAATATATTGATCTTGCACCTGAACAACATTTTTCGTATTTCCAAATGCTTGTAATAGGTTACATGCAACACAGAAATAACCAGCAAAATAGGCTGGCATGTTGGAAGTGTATTTCTTCTCAATGGTATACAAAACTCACAAACCCACAAAGGATTGAACCATGATGCGCCCTTCTTGGCTTACTTATGGGAGGAGGAGAGGATATTTGTTCTAAACACCATTGGCGTGCTGGGGAGTGTCAAGAAAAGCATAGAAGATTTATAATAAAGAACTTTCTGATTAGTTGCTTCATCCCCACAAGCTATTTCCAATTGTACATAAAGCATGTGGAATTATGACCTAGCACACAAACACTCTTCTATTAAAAAGATTTCCAAAGAATTGTCATGGTCTTGAGTTTTCTGACATATGACAAAGCAACAGAACCATAACAGGGGTTGAAATGATTGGTCAGGAACAAGGAAATCAATGGCCAAGTTGTGCAAATATTGAAGCATTCAATATCTTTCAAGCCAAGACATAGCTATTGTCTAGTTTATCTATTGAGGTACAAATAAACATATACACTTTTAGGGGTCCGGCTCCCCTCCCGTTTGAAACCCTCCCGTTCTCTCCATTTTTTATTTTGATGAATGACACGTGGCAAAGAAGTAATCTAACGATTAGAAAAACGCCAACTCAATCTCTCTATTTTTCTAATCTTTCTTTCTTTGGCTGTCCTCTTCTCTCTACAACGTTACCGCCGTCACTGGGCATCTGTAAACGCAACCCATGCTGCAAGCTATGATTCAAAATCAGATTTCAAAGCAAATCAAACTGTGGCTCGTCGGTGTGGATGGGTCTGCAGTTGGAGATAATAGGCGCCAAAATGCTAATTGGGACTGTTTACCGTTGGAGGTTAGGCATAGTGCTTCTGCTATGTAGTAATATTCCCTCTTTTTTGTGATCTATATTATGTCTATATGATTCAAATAAATTGATATTGGTATTGTTTTCGGATTTTTATATTGTTATATTTAACAATGATTAATATTCATAGATTTGGAAAGTTGTTTTCAGAGAAACTTTTTTTTTTCTTTTTAATTCTTGTCCTTCTGGGTAAAAGATCTAGAGTAGAGAGAGGTACTGGATTTGATTTCCTTTGGAATCTTGTGTTGAATTAAGCTTCCATTGATGGGTCTCTCATGCTCAGGTGATGGCGGTAATTTGCAGAGAGAAGAGGAGAGGTGAGGGAAAGAAGATTAGAAAAATAGAGAGATTGTGTTGGCATTTTTCTAATCGTTAGATTACTTCTTTGCCACGTGTCATTCATCAAAATAAAAAATGGTGAGAACGGGAGGGGAGCCAGATCCCACTTTTAGACCACAAATTTTCTTCCGGAGGTACATTGCATAAATCTCTGGTACTGATAAATCAGCCAGAGTACCCACCAGAGTGCATGTCAATGTCTAATATTGGTTTGGCTCTCTCTTTTTCTTCTTCTCCCTCTCCCCCCCCCCCCCCATTTTTTTATTCCCCTTGGGCAGTTGGGCTCTATCAAGCATATACAATTCCTTTTTCTTTTGGCCCACATAAGCATGTTATATTTCAAAGATAGTTTCTCATTTTCTACTTTTGTACTAAATCCTATATTACAATTTGATCCAAAGTTACAGAATCACTGATACGTCATATAGTAACATTACCAACGCCAACATCCAACAAAACTTGCACCCTGTAACATTGTTTCCACACTAGGTGTTCAATTCTAAAAAAGTTACCAAAGTAGTTAGTTTTCAATTTTACAAAAACCATGGGAAGGTATACATCCTAACTAACTAGTAGCTGTATGTCCCTCTTGCAACTCAAATACAGCCTAAACAATTTTCTTAACATCAACCCATTTTCCCTTGGTGCTAAGTCAGTTTCTGAATAACACCCTTACATCCCATAACAATCCAGCAATTGCACTGCCAACAAACATTGGATATCATAATGAGTTGAAGAAGAAAAATGGAATTAGTTGGTATACAATGTAGCGATAGAAAGCACAATCAGAGCTGTAGGTCTCTCTTGCAACTTGAATACAACCTAAACAATTTTGTTAACATCAACCCATTTTCACTTTGTGCTAAGTCAGTTTCTGAACAATAACCTTACATCCCATAACAAACCAGCAATTGCACAGCCATCAAACATTGGATTTCATGATGAGTTGAAGAAGAAGAAGAATCAGAGTTAGTTGGTATGCCATGTAGCGATAGAAAGCCCACTAAGTTGAACGTCAAAATCCTTTGAAGTTAGATAAGAAAGATGTATTCGTTGACAATGGGAAAAAAACTAAACACAATGGATATGCAAATAGATATGACTCCTTGTGAAGAAATTGGAGCAAATAAGGTTTCAAGGTAACCACTGCCACTCAGGCAATATAAAGATTTTTTTTTCATCTCATCAAGGTGGCATAATTAAATGAAAAGATGAAATCAACTCTATGTATCCCTCTCTTTAAATGGCCCTCATTAAGAAATTAGGAAATTTGTGTACATGCATGCTCACCGTCCAAATGAACAGGGACTCCTCCCTTCAACAACAATAGCCAAGCCTTAACCCCAAAACTTTGAGGCTGACTAAGATCCTCAACACAATGTTTTGTTTGAGATGTTAGAATGCTCTCGGCCATATTGTTTAGATTTGTAGATGTGCTTCAGTTGGCAAAAAAAAATATATATGTATATATATATATACCTTTGGTATCACCGTATCACATAATTAAGGAAATTTTTCTCTATAAACTCTATGTTTTTACCATTGGGATTTCTAATTGCTCTGCCATTGGTGAACAACAAATCCAATGGCACAATTATTGATTTATTGTATGCTACCAAAATCAGTTCTGCCTGCACATTTTTCAGATATAAATTCAAACACAATATGCATAAAAATCATTCAAAAAGTGGTAAATTCATGGCTCAATGGAAGAAATGAAAAATCATGACATTTTTTAACTTGGGTGGCAAGTTTACAACAAGGCTCAATAATCCAACACTCACCACATTGTTCCCAAAACAAAACAATTCGCATAAATCAGCACCAAAAGCACTAAACTAAGAGCCTTTTTTTTTTAAAGCTAAAAATTTCACTAACCTTCATCGAAATTAAGCACCACTATCACCATCATCATGGTTTTTGTTGTGATTGCGATGATCGTTAGCAATGTGAATTCCAGGCTGAACTGTCCGCCTCCGAGTCCTCGACGGTAAAATGTTATCCAAATCCACCTCCGCTAGTGGATCATCCGATAAATCGCTTTCACCATCCGATACATCGCTACCGATATCGCTATCACTGTCATCGTCATCCTCATCATCATCATTCTCTTCTTCTATCAATTTCCCTTTGCCCTTGTCAGCCCTCATAATCCCCTTTCCCTTTCTGTCCACCACAGCTTTCTCATCACCATTCTCACTATCTTCATCGTCGTCTTCATCTTCATCTTCGTATTCCTCCTCCTCCTCCTCCTCGTCATCGTCATCATCATCGTCGTCGTCGTCGTCTTCAACTTCGGCGAGCAAATTGGACTCGAATTTGGCGTCGTTTTGTTGGGGTATTGAGGAATCGAGTGGAGAAGGTTCTAGATGGTGGTTTTTGTGTAGAGGAAGTGAGGAATCGTTGTTTGTATCAGGAGGAGGAGGCTCGAGTTTCTGAGCTTTGTGCGGGTTGTCTTCGTTGTCTTCGCGGCTGAGATCAGGTTTGCGCTTCGGGTACAATGTAGGTTCTGCTTCTTGGTGATTGGTTTCAGCCATGGCTTTCACCATTCGCTTCGAAATTTCGTTATGGGTTTGAGAATTGGGGCTCTCAAATTTTTTTCAGGTTAGGGTTTTGGCGGTGTGTAGTGGTAGTAGACGAAAAGTTGGAGAATATCCGTTAGGGCTGTGTGCCTGTGACCTAAACGCACAGATCGTCTCCGCACTATTCTTTTTTCTTTTTCTTTTTTTTTTTCTTTTTTTTTGGGTTAATGGTAAATTTCAAGAAAAATTTAATACCATTTTTATCAAAATATAAAAATTTATCAAATAAAATCAGTTGTTTTTCCTCTTTCTATAAAACATTTTTAAAAATATATTTTAGAGGTAATTACACTCTCCTACCTTGAGATTTGGAGAAATGACGCTTCATCCCAAACTTAAAGAGAAAAAACACTTTTTCCCCTGGACGTTTAATTAACCAAACTTTGTTAAATTAATATTAAAAGTGTTGTATATTAATTTACATTTTACTTAGGCTCCGTTTGGGAGTTTATAAGGGAAGGGAATTGAATGGAATAGAATAATCATAAAGAAATGGAAATGAATTGAATGGAATGAAATGTATAAGGGAAAAGAATGGAATGGAATGGAATGAAATTAAGTAACCTTGATTGGATATTTTAAAATAAAGGAATGAAAATGAATGGAATGTAAGTAATCTTGTTTGGGAGCAACATGGAGAGAATGGAATAGAATCATTTTATGACAATATTACTATTAGACCTCTATTTTAAAATAAAGAGTTGAATATACAGGGATAATTTGGGAGTTTTAGTAAAAAAAATCATTAAATCTAATTCCATTCCCTCCCATTCCTCCCAATTTCGGAGGGAATGAAAATTTGATGTTTTAAACTTCGTTTGGAATGAGGGAATTGAATAGAATGAAAAGAATAATTTTAGAATATTCTTTCATTCCCTTATTTGGGAGTTTTAATGGAGAAAATGGAAAATACATTCCCTTGTTTGAGAGTTTAAGTGGGAGGGAATGGAATAGGTAGGAGGAAACACTCATTCCTCTCTATTCCCTTAAAATCTCAAATTTTCATTCCCCTCAAAATTAGGAGGAATGAGGGGGAATGAAATTAGATGTAATGAATTTTTTACTGAAACTCCCAAAATACCCCTATATATTCAACACTTTATTTTAAAATAGGAGTTTAATAGTAATATTGTCATAAAATGATTCCATTCCATTCTCTCCATATTATTCCCAAACAAGATTACTTACATTCCATTCATTTCCATTCATTTATTTTAAAACATCCAATTAAGGTTACTTGATTCTATTCCATTCCATTCTTTTCAATTCCTTTCCCTTACTTAAATACATTCCATTCTATTCCATTCTTTTTCATTCCCTTATGATCATTCCATTTCATTCCCTTATGAACTCCCAAACGAAGCCTTAAGGGCAGTGGCAACTCCAGGAATTTTGTTCAGGGTGTTCCTTAGGAAGCATAAATTACACAGTCTTTTTTTTTTTTAGCCTTTAGGTAATTAGGTTTGATTCAATGTTATTAATTTCATTCCGTTCCGGCCAGAAAATACCGTGCCGGTAAACAAACCGGAACAGTAACCCACCCTATTCCACTTCGGAAAAAATTTCGGGTCATTCCGGTCTATTTCGGGTGTTTCAAGGTGTTTCAGTAAATACCAGCTGAAATTCAAGATTCGGCCGGCATGAAGTTTGTGCTTAAAAAAAAAAAAAAAAGTTGTTCTTAAAACCAGAACAAATTTGCATTCTGTAAACCAAAAAACCTCAAAAGGAAAAAAAATGAAAAGAAATGAAATGAACAAAGGTACCTGTACAGCTAAAAAAAAAATCGTATTGAGAAATTTAAAACTCAAAACTTGAGAAGAGGCAATGCCGCACTGGTATTGGTAGAAGACATAGACAAACAAGGAGGAAGGCAAAACGTAGATGTAAAAGTGTAGATGAAGATGTGATAAAATTTAAAAGTATGAAGTGTAAAAACCGAGAAAACAGAAGCCGTGTGTGGTTAAGAATAAACAAGAAAAAATAATTAAAAATGAGAAGTAAGTAATATATGTCTGGTGAAGAAAAATAATACTGTAATAAAAAATAATAAAAAGTTGAAAATTGTGTTGTATTGGGCAGTGTGTTGAGTCGAAGAAATCAAGACACTGCCCAACCTGTAGTAGTTTTATTATAATTTTTTTTTTTTTCAGATTTTAGTTCAAGTTTTTTTTTTTTGAGTTTTTCATTTTTGCTTGAAAGACTCCAATATATATATATATATATATATATATATATTTTTATGAACTCAAAACGATAGAAAACTTTATTGAAACGAAATAGAATACAAGTAAAAGACTGGGAATTAAGCTCAGATTTCTTTTTTTCTTTTCTTTTTTTTCATTGGAAACGGGAGAACAGTAAACCATTAAAACAAGTGCCCAGGGAAAGGACCAAAACAAAGTGTAGCCCAGAGGCATTACACCTCTATCCACTGCGAATCTATTAGACCTGTTTTGCCATCATCAGTTGAAAGATTCCAATATATTGTTCAGTTGCTCAAATGACCAAAATTTAATTTTATTGACATAAAAAAATTCAGGGTGTTCCTAAAATTTTTTTTAAAAGGTAAATAAATATAAAATTTTAAATTATTATATATAATTTTTTTTTTTTTTTTCAGGTCAGGGTGGTCCTGGGACCACCCTGGCCATAAGGTGGCATCACCACTGCTTAAGGGAATAGAGAGGAATGAGTGTTCCCCCTTACCCATTCCATTCCCTCCTACTTAAACTCCCAAACAAGGGAATGAGCTTTCCATTCCCTTCATTAAAACTCCCAAACAAGGGAATGGAAGAATATTCTAAAATGATTCTTTTCATTCCTTTTCATTCCATTCCATTCCCTCCTCCCAAACGAAGCCTAAGGGCATGTTTCCAAAATTATCTTATTTCATAATTAAAATTTATTGTTTTAAATTCATAATTAAAGTGCATTGCTTTTTTTTTCCCCCTTTTTCTTTTTTCAACAGTTATGTAGAGATTTGTCATTGCAAATGTTTTGGTACTTGATAAATTTTGCATTTTTATTCTAAATTTATCGGTTATTTTTTTACTAACAATAGTTAAGCTTTTGTAAAAAGCTTATTATAAAAGTTTAGAATATTTAATTACTAATATAAACAAAGGGAAATGTTAATTTCTTCAAACATCAAGGGAGGATAGTGTTTTTTCGCTTTAAGTTTTGGGTGAAGTATCATTCTTCCAAACATCAAGGGAAGAGAGTGTAAATACCCCAATATTTTATAAACTAATATCTTTAAAGCATACATTAACTTTTCTCATAAATAAATTATATCTATCCTTATTCTATTATATTGTAGCCTAATAGTTTGACCCATTTTTATTTGGCTCATGGGCGATGTGAGTTAAGCATGAATGGGTTTTGACCATGGTTTTAAAAATCGAACCGGTCAAAGAATTGGATAAGGGATTGGTTCCCAATTTTGATCGGTTTTTTATTGGTTTCACTGTTTTGACCGATCCGATTCTAGTTCTGGTTCCCGATTGAACCAGACGGTCCGGTCCTATTTTTAAAACATTGGTTTTGACCCATCAACGAATCATATACATGTGAAATTGCATGTAGTTAAAATACCATATACCCCTTGTTACCATGGTTTTAAAAATCAGATCATCAAAGAATCAGAAAAGGGTCTACTTCCCAATTTTTACTAGACCAGATTATGATCTAGTTCCTAAATGAACCGACCTTGACTAGTCCAATCCAGTTTTTAAAACCATGCTCATTGCAAATACCCAATCATGATGAGATCTTGTAATGGCTCCGCCCCCCCCAAAATTATCTAACAAAAAAAAACCCCTTGTTTCCTAATTTGAAGCTTAAAGTACATTTTTGGCTCTTAAAAATTAAAATTGTTTTCATTTTGACTCTTCATGTTTAGTTTTTGTTTTCATATTGGCTAAGTCATATATTTCTATTGGTAATACAATTGTTACATGTTAGATATGGTGTTCATTAAACCATATCACCTATATAATGCCAAGAGTCACCAAATTACTAATGGGATTAGGCAATAAAGCTAATATGAAAACTAAATTAAACATGAATGACTTAAATGAAAATTTTAAAATGTAAAATGTCGAAATAAAAGTAACCATAACTTTAATGTTATGTTTGATTGTTGATGCTCATTTTGGAAGCCCAACAGTAGGAAGAAGTCTAACAATATGGGCAGAGAAGAGTTAGTGGATTGATAGAAGAACCATTAAGCCCGAATGACAGGAATAATGGATCATAGGCCCATAAAGTAAATGAATGGGTCTTGAGGAAAGCAAATTGGCCTAAAGGAGCCCAGAGAGAGAAATAGTAAACTCATGGGCATTATGTGATGTAGAAAAGTAAAAATGGGTCACAGCAAATCCGAAGTAATGAAGTAAGAAAGTAAGGGGTTGATGGAAAGCCCATGAGCCCCAAGGATGAAGGATAAGGTAATTGGGTCGGGGAAGTCCAAAAGAGTTAGTAAAAACCCATGGGAATGCAGAATTAGAAAATGGGTCAAGGATGCCCAAGGAAAGCAAATGGGCCAAGGATGCCCAAAGAGGAAAGGAAGGGGACAAAGGAGCCCATAAGCAATGTAATGGGTCAAGAAAGCCCAGAGTAGCATGAGTATAAATCCAATGACCATATTGGGTCATTATAGCCAATTGAGAGAAGAATACGCAGCAAGCCTAAAAGAGGTCCAACAAGCCTAAAAGAGGTCTAGCAAGCTAGGGTCAAATGACACCACAGCAGGAATAGCAGAATAGCACGGCAGGAATGGTAGCAAGACCACGGAAGGAGCAAAGGAGTAGGCTGAAGAAAGAAAAGCCCACAATCAAACAAGGCTCGGCCCTTGAGAGAAGCAAGCCATAAGGAAATGAGAAATTAGAAAGCAGTCCACGCCATAAAAGGTCAAGGAAGAGCGGCAGAATGCACAGACGAGCCTCCAGACCATGGTAAACACATGAGCAGCGGACAAGCTTTAGACGTACATAGAACTGGAGTACGCACAAGGCCCAGATACCACCAGCCTGTACCCAGCCAATACAGGAGTGGTGGGTCATAGGTCAGAGGTAAGAGGGGGTATGGTTTGGCGGTGGGGAGAAGGGAAAGCCTATTATGGGGTTTCTGCTCAGATTCTTTTGGGGGTAATGTCCTACTGGGATGACTTACCACCCAAAAGAAGTAAGGATAAGTTGGAACCACTAGGTGCATGCCATGAGGGATAGAGAGAGAACACCCACGCTATGGCAGATAAGAATGCCACGGTGAGCAAGCAAACAAAATAATCTTCTTTGTTTGGTGATGGGGAGTGGCACAGTCAGCACAAGTAAGTGGTGGTGGCTGAACAGTTGACAAACCAGTAGTGGTCGACAAGGACACCCAGACCAGACAAAGTAGTTAAAGGCTAAAATGGTAAAAGCCAGTCACGGCAGACAGTATATAAAGGACCCTTGTTGTGCACAATATCATCATCACAACAATAGTAACCTTTAGGAGAAAATCACAACATCACTACATGAGTAAGCACTGAGAAAGAACGAAAAGAAGAGAGAAAGAATCAAAAATAACAAAAATAGAGAAGAAAGAGAGAATCAAGAAGAAAAAACAGAGAAGTGTAGAATGGCAGGCATGCACCAATAGGCTAATCCCTTCTCTCCCTTTAAAAGCCTACCCTCTGTCAAGGATAAAAAATTTATTTGGGCACAAGCCATTCAGGCCCGTTCCCGCAAAGTGGATAATTTCTGCAGCAGACGAGGTTATCCATGTTGAGGGAGTGGTCCCTCCTTGGCCTTAGTCCTGTAACACAATTGAACACGACAGACTAACTTTTTCCTTTTGATTTCGCTGTTTATCAAGATTATTTCCTTTCTCGCATTTGTAATCTCACTTATAACATGTCTCTTATATCGTTCTTTTTTCCTACTTTGCTTAAGGATTCCTAATTTATTCTGTTTAATTGGAAGCATATTGCCTTTATTGTCATATTGTATGTGTCTGTCGTAACTCTCTTATAACAGCTTCGCCTGCCATAGGTGTGTGACCAAAGTTTCGGCAAACGGGGCATAGCTTGTGCACAGGCTGGACCAAGGTGAATTGCAATTGGACCGATCCCAACTCTCTTATCCAGAACACTTGGGCCTCAGTACAGCAAGAGGGAGTCTAGCCCAAAATCACAAAAGGCCCACCACATTGATGAATTTAGATCCTTTAGATTTCCTAGGGTACTCTACTAATAGATTTTCTTAAATCTTAACCACTCTTTTATGATTTAAAGGTTTAGATTTTGCCATGTCAGTATTCTACTAACACTACTCTTAAAATAATAAAATAATGTTGCGAACAAAATAATTAAAATTATTATTAGTGGAATGCTAATATGGCAAAATTTAGATCATTAAATCATTAATAAAATGGTTAAAATTTAAGGAAATCTATTTGGTAGAGTACCCTAGGAAATCTAGAGAATATGAATTCATGTTTGATTGGGGTGAAAAAGTGAGATGATGAAAAATGGGAGAAGGAAAAGAGAAAGAAAACAATAAATTTCCATAATTTAATTGGAGTGAAAATAGAGGAAAGACATTGAGATGAGTGGAGTTTTCCACTCAAACTAACAATTTTTTTTGTCCTTCCAAAATGACAATAAGAAGACATCATTGCCATCACATTTCATCTTTCTATTTTTAATAATAAGGAAATAACAGTAATTTAACATTTATTCTTTTACTTCCACTTCTTCCTTTTCTCTAGGACTATAACAAAATACTAAATGCACCGAGTAAAAAACATAAATATTTTCTAAGAAATAATTAATGTATTAGTATAAAAAATATATTTTTTTAAATTTTATGTAAAAATAAAATAAAAACTTGTATTTTTTATTTAAATAATATTAAAGCTTTTTTAAAACAGTGTATTATCAAATATTCGAAAGATATTAGTTTTTATTTTTGGAGGGGTCCGAAATATATTAGTTATCTAACATAACATGCCCTATTCTCTATTGTCCCAACATTTCCCATTCTCGGTCCAACGTGTAATTTTCTTTAATTTGAAATGTCAAAGTCTTTAATTTGAAATTTGAAATGTCAAAGGTTGTGTAAATTCCAAAAGGCGGCGCGCCCGCCATTGGGTCCCAAAATACAGAGAAACACCAACGTCCAACTCGGAAACGGAGGATTGCCTTCTCTCTCTCATCTGTAACTTCAATCTCGAAGTTCCTGATTCCTTAAACCTAGCAGAAGTTGGTCGAAAATGATAACTATTCCATATGTTGCCGCGTTGGCCACATACTTCAGCTACGGTTTGCTCTTCGTTTTCGGTCATATTAGAGACCTCTTCCGAAAAATCACTGACTGTTTCAGCTCTAACAACCTTCAGGCTCGACTTCGCTTAATACTATTTTACCTATTACTATTTTTGTTTTCTTTTCTTTTATATTTGTGTGTGTGTGTGTGTGTGTGTTAATGGGCCATTCTTTGTGTCAATGAAATGCTTTTTGTGAATCAGGGTTACGCTCCAATTTGCTTAGGAAACGAGGATTTCTATCAACGCAGGTTATATCAACGAATTCGGGTATTTCGGTTTCTTACTTAACTAGCTATATGCCTTCGTTTGCCTACTTTTTCAGATTGAAGCTCCACTGATTTAGGCAAGCTCAGACCAATGGGTTTTGAACACACAATCTTACCTTCACTGTAGGGGAGGAGGTGTCATTTAAATTTAGTACCAAATGTCTGATTTCTGTATACTGTTATTGGTGTAAATTTTCATATTGACTTGTGTTACTTTGTACTTGACCGGGACTTTTTTTTTTAAATAATTGTTTTTATATATATGTTGGTGTGATGCATGTATTTCTTTGGGCAGGACTGTTTTGAGCGTCCAATAGCAAGTGCTCCTGATGCTTGGTTTGATTTGGTTGAACGCTTCTCCAATGACAGTAACAAGACCCTAAAGTAAGACTCCCCTTTTGTATTAAATTAGATGATGTCTTGCGTGATGTGCAGATTACTTTACAATTGCACTTGAAATCATTTTTATGTATATTAAGACCATCATATTATACTTATTTTGTTGTATAATATTTATGTTTGCCCACAATATTTTTGAATACTTTGAAAATTTATTTTCTTAATTCATATTTTATTTTAAAAAATTATATAATACTATAAGACTATAACATATTATAATATTTACCATTAAAAGTAGATTTTATTTTTTGACTGATTAAATAATTTTGAAATCTATAAGTAATAATTTAAAGCATTAAATACTTTTATATTCTAAAATTGCACAAATTTACACAACCTCTCAAACACTTTTTCAACCACTCTATTCTCACAACCAAATATGGAGACCTCAATCGCAAACACCCAACTCATTGTCTCAATGAAATTAAGGAAATTATTTGTAAGTATTAACATAAAGAGAACATGATTAAATAAAGAAAAATTGGCTAAAAACACATTTATTTATCAAAATTTAATAGCTTTTATTTGGGCTTCCGTACCCTTTTAAAAAACTGAAAATAATTTGAAATCATTATCAATTTTTATTTTTATCACTATGGCTCATACTGCATAAAATAGCAATAAAAAAAACCTACAAATTATGAGTTTTAACACAAAGTTTTTTTCGAAAAAAAATAGCTAACTTCATAAATAATCAATTAGAATGTTTCTTTTTCTTTAGTTCTAAAACAAAATACATTTATGACTTTCCCAAACCAAAATCCTAAACACCCAAAGACTCAAAACAAATTACAACCTTCACAAAATCCAAAATGTCTGACTATAACATCAAATTGTAAGCTACCATCACTAATTAAAAAACGCAAGCTCCCTTCCGTTGTTATAGCCTACACACACGGGTTAGAATTAAATGGTACCACAATGTCAGAGTTACGTAGGTGTCATTGAAAGGTTGAAAGTAAATGACATCTTTTTTTGTTTGAGTGTATTTGAGGTGGGATAGCATGAAGGGTTATAGGCATGTGTATATAAAGGAGTAAAAGTGGAAATGGTTAATGGAAATGCAAAGAGTTTTTTGTGTGTGAGAGAAAAGAAAAGTCTTGAAATATTGAACCAAATGAAATAAATAGTAGTCTTAAAACATTGAATAAAAAATGTAACAAAAAGTAGTATTGAAACATTGAACCAAAGGAAATAAAGAGGTCTCTATTTTTAAATTTGTTCTTATCTTTGATATGACTTAAGAGTATTTCAATTCTCTTCATAGAGTGTGCCACATGGTAGAATCTCATGCTTTTCTGCATAAGGTCTCTGCTTTTATATATATATTGATTGATTGATATTGATATTGATGATCGAAGCCTTATTATGGTGCGGTTTGGATAGGACTTGCATGGCGTTTGCGTTTTGCATTGCATTTTGCTCTTCTTCTTTTTTTTTCCCACGCGTTTCAGAGATAAAATTTAGCTGAAACGGTTACTATTCATGCACTCTGCATGAACAGTAACCAAAATTTTTGACTTTTTAGCATATCAGTGGGTCCCGTGCACTGTTCACAGGACCTACAAACTTCACTTTTCAACAACTTTTTCATTAAAAATAGACCCCACGGCACTATTCACACATTTAAAAATTATTTTGCTATAGTGTTTTCAGTTTTCAGTTTCAGCAAAATAAGTTCTATCCAAACGGCCCCTATATCAGGAGCAGAGAATGTCTAATGTAGCTCAGTAGCATAACCCAATTCTCCTGTTAAGGTTAACTTGGATTTGAATTCCCCTCCCCCACTCCTTATTAAAAAAAAAAAGGAGTATAGATTTTTGGTCATTGTCTTTCTGTAAGCTGTTGTATTAATGTTGTCTAGTTCTCTTGACGCAGACGAACCACAAGGATACGTAGATGCCTTAATTTGGGGTCATACAGCTACCTTGGCTTTGCCGCACCAGATGAATACTGCACACCCCGGGTTATTGATTCATTGAACAAGTATTCACCAAGCACCTGTAGTAGCCGGGTA
Source organism: Quercus tomentella (assembly GCA_028535165.1). Lineage (NCBI taxonomy): Eukaryota > Viridiplantae > Streptophyta > Magnoliopsida > Fagales > Fagaceae > Quercus > Quercus tomentella. The sequence goes on along the minus strand of JAPQVY010000155.1, from coordinate 65,489,959 downwards.
GATGGAGGTGGGTTATTGTGTTGCAAGAATTTTATTTTGATTTTTGATTTTTTTGGTCTTTCCTTCTTATGAGAAGTTTCACTATGTTTTGCCAACAGGCACTACAGTATTGCATAAAGAATTGGAGAAGCATGTTGCAAACTTTCTTGGGAAACAAGATGCGATAGTTTTTGGCATGGGATATGTATCAAACTCTGCTATCCTTCCAGTCTTGATTGGGAAGGTACGTATGTGCAGTTAAATATAGAGCACCTGGTAAAAGAGTGTTTTTAATTTTTCTTGCAAGTGATTTTGAGCTGTGTACAATTTTAATATGCAGGGAGGTTTGATTATCAGTGATTCTCTGAACCATTGCTCCATTGTCAATGGTGCAAGAGGATCTGGAGCTACAATTCGTGTTTTTCAGCACAACAGTAAGTATATATAGCGTTTGTCTGTATAAAAAAATAGAGATTTTAAAATGTGCATTTTGAAAATAAGAGATAGTATTTGTAATAATCAATTACTTAAACAGGACTTTGTCATTCAAATACATAGCCAAGTAGAGTGTGTCATGAAATAAACTCAAATTTTTTCTTCCAAAACAACTAAAAATGTTAAGCCAAAGTAAAATTATACCAAAATTGTAAGTGAGAGAGAGGACATGTGATGAAGAATCAAAATACCAAAACATATCAACTAAAAGTAGATCTGCAAGGCTGCAAGAAAGAATCAGAAATTCACTGCAAAAAGAAGAAAATTGAAGAAAGAAAGATAGTAATCACCTTTGTTGTTGCGGGTAGAACATGAAATCAATGGAAGAAAGGTGCAGAGAGAGTAATAGAAAATTTATAGAAACAAAGACACAGCAAAAATGTGTTAACAAAGGGAGAAGAAGGATTGGTGGAAGTGTAATGGTAAGGTGACTTATGATGGGGAGAAGAAGAATCAAGAAAGGTTACTGACATGGCATAACAAGAGAATAGAAAAATTAATTGCAAATCCTCCATTATTATATATTGTACAGATTGTCAGTATGAGGCTTCTTTTGGATGCAAATTATACTTCCAAGAATGTACTTTTGAGTGTATTACTTATGTTTCTCCTTCTCCAACTTGTGTACAGCACCCTCTCACTTGGAGGAAGTTTTGAGAGAGCAAATCTCTGAGGGACAACCAAGGACTCATAGACCCTGGAAGAAGATAATTGTTATTGTTGAGGGAATCTATAGCATGGAAGGGGACTTCTGCAAACTTCCTGAGATTGTTGCAATCTGCAAAAAATATAAGGTTGTGCAAGATGGTAGCTTTAATAGATGAACTCAACTTTCATGATTTTTAAGTAACCATAATGAGGTTCTGCTTTTTAACTTTTCTTGTCATTCTTATAATCTTTCTGCTGCTTCATAGGCATATACATATTTGGATGAGGCCCACAGCATTGGAGCCATAGGAAAAACAGGAAGAGGTGTTTGTGAGCTCTTAGGTGTGGATCCTGCCGATTTAGATATAATGATGGGAACTTTTACCAAGTCATTTGGATCATGTGGCGGCTACATTGCAGGATCCAAGGTTGCTTTTCACCATTTTAAGTATACTTTAAATCTGCTGAACAGCTTTGATCACAATCTGGCCAAAATAAATAGAAAGCACAATATATACCATCATTTGCAGTTATTTCAATTTTTAACTTCCTGAATTGATATAAATCAAGTCAGTGATAATTTGAGAGACTTGTCATTCATTTATACCCTCCTTCATATAAATTGTATTTTACTTATATTTCTTGTTTATTGTCCAACTCTAAGTCTAGAGCTCAAAGCTGATTCATAGGAACCCCTGTTATGTTGTTAACATACCTATGACTGACTACAGATTCAGAGAGCATCATAAAATTTAGTTGAGGCTGAGTGGTGTGGACCTTGTGGACTTTTAGTGGTTTTCTTGGGTTAGCCAAATTACGCATTGAAGGAATTTCAAATTTGAGATCATGTATTTTTTTTATCAGTCATAAACTTTACATGAATTGTGAGATTGCCCTCTAAGTACTCTACTGGATCCAGTATTGAGAAAAATGTAGTAGTGATAGGAAAGCCACTGTATCTATTACAATACACAATTGTCATGTTCCGATATTACATGTAGAACAGGCGTCAAGGACTAAGCACAAGTCTGTTATGTTTTCAATAAAATTCAAATCTTTGGTATTCAAATGTCAACTTTATGTAAAGTCATTTTCTATTAGAATTGACAATATATAGTTGAGTAAAAAACATTTGAAGTCTGAGTTGCATTTAATGCAGTTGAAACTTGATTTTTTCTTCAGGAGCTTATTCAATACTTGAAATACACTTGCCCTGCTCATCTGTATGCAACCTCAATGTCACCACCAGCTGCAGAACAAATAATATCTGCCATAAAGGTTATTCTTGGAGAGGATGGGACCAGTAGAGGTTTGAACTTTTTTCCTTTGGGATACTTCATTTTAACTTTTACTGCTTGGACTTCATTATTATCCAAAGCTTACTCCTGCTTTATATGAATACAATTTATTGAGCTTCTGTTTCCTTGTAGGTGCCCAAAAAATTGCTCGAGTACGGGAGAATAGCAACTTTTTCAGGTCGGAACTGCAGAAAATGGGTTTTGAGGTTCTTGGTGATTATGATTCACCAGTAATGCCAATTATGCTTTACAATCCAGCAAAAATCCCTGCTTTTTCACGAGAGTGCCTCAAGCGGAATGTGAGTCCATCCATCCCGGATATGTTCCCTGATATTATATATATATATTTGTTATTATTATTTTTTAACTGTATATGTTAATTTAAATGATGCTGTCGCAGGTGGCTGTTGTGGTAGTGTCATTTCCAGCAACCCCGCTGCTGTTGGCAAGAGCTCGTATATGCTTATCTGCTTCTCATACCAAGGAAGAGCTGCTCAAAGCCTTGGAGGTAAATTCTAATATAACCTTTTCCTCATTTCTGGCTGTAATTTTGGTCATTTCAGTGCTTATCCTATTTGATTCTTATTTCCTACGTGTTTATAGTTGCAAATGCATTCTTTTCCAGTCTAGGCTTAGGCTTTTGGTACATTCTTCTTGTATTTATCCAAGGAAGTAAAGGTTGTGCAGGAACAATTATATATGTTATATCAGACTATTTGTACATTCTTGATTTTGAAATTTGTTTTCTTTTCCAGGTAATCGGTCAGGTTGGTGATTTGTTGGGTATAAAATACTTTGGTGCTGAACCAAAGAAGCATCGACAAGAGGAGAAGATGATGAAGTTGGAATGAAGGAAAACTTTTTGCCCCAATTGTCAGTTATGAGCACTAAGCATCCAGCAAGGGTTAAGGTTGATGAAGCTGGAGTGTGAAATACAACCTTTTGCCTTGCTTGGTATTTTCCTTTAAGCTGACTTCTGGCATCACCTGCAGTGACCTGCCCTATTGTGTAATTTGTTGTATTTGCTGTAATATGGGCTTATACCTTGCTCTAAGTGGATCTAACTCTAAGAGATCCTCATTGTTCATATGTATAAGTGTAAATTGAGTCTCATATCCTGGTAGGACTATATCTTTTTGTTTGAATTAGACATTACTAATTTTCCCATAAAAATCTTATAAATTGTAGTGAGCAATTAAAAAAAAAAAGTTGAAGTGACACAAATTGCATTGATTGCTACGCATGTTCCTTAAGTTATCTATTTCTGTCTTGTCTTTCAATGATTGATGTAGCTATGAATGGATTTGATTTGTGGGAACTTACATCATCTACTTGGTATCTCTTTTGAAAGCTCACCAGTTCCTTAAGTCATCTACTTCTACCTTTCTTCCAAGTAGATAACACAAATCAAAAGAGTGTACTTGGTACCTCTTTTGGTTTTAATTTGTGTGGAGTCGCCACTTATTTTTTATTTAAAAAAAAATAAGAAAAAAACTATAAAAATGCAAAAGTATATGGCTGAATTGCATCAAATTCTCATTAATTGAAATGTGTAAAATTAGTAGAAATTACATAGCTTTGGTCCTGTTGATGCCCATTTTGGCAAAAAGGCCCAATGACAAGCCTAACAATATAAAAAGGGTGAAGAAAGGAGAATTAGCAAAGTAAGAAAAACTCATAAGCCCGAATGACAAGAATGATGGTACGCAGGCCCACAAAATAGTAAAAGGGCCCAAAGGAAAGCAAATGGGCCCAAGGGAGCCCCAAAGAAGGAAGTAACAAGCCCATGAGAATCATAAGAAGTAGAAAGTAAGCAAAAAGGGGTCGAAGGAGCCCAAAGAGAGGGATTAGTAAATGAGATTGGTTCAAATACCAATAAACCCGAAAGCAAAGGATATGGCAATTGGGTCGGGGAAGTCCAAAAGATTTAGCAAAAACCCATGGGAATGAAAGAAAGAGATGGGCCAAGGAAGCCCCAAGGAATGCAACGGGTCGAGGACGCCTAAAGGGATAAAATGGGCCGAGGAAGCCCAAGATGGTATGAGAAATAACCCAGCAGAGATGCTGGGCAATGTGAACTAAGAGAAGGAATAATACATGGCAGGCCCAAAGGAGGCCCAGCAGAAACAAGTTAAGTGATATCATGGCAGAAGCAATGCAGTGGCGTGGCAGGAATACCAGTTGACCCACGAACAGGAAGTAAAAGGAGATAGGGGCTGAATTACAAAAGAGAAGGCCCATACCCAAGCAATACACAACCCAAAGAAGAAACGAGATGCAAAGAATGAAGACCCAATGACTCATTTATGCCACAAAGAGTTAAAATGAGCAGCAGATCGTGTAGCAAGACCAGAAAAACTCGTAGGCAATGACAAATGCATGAACACCAGACAAGCCACGGACTCGTATGTGAGTGGAGCACGCACAAGGCTCAGGCACCACCCACGGCTCAGGCACCACCCACTTGTACCCAACCAATACAGGGGCGGTGGGCCATGGGTCAAAGGTAAGAGAGGGTATGGTCTAGCAGTGGGGAGAAGGGAGAAGTCTATTCTAGGATTCTTGTTTAGGTTCTTTGGGAGGAAATGTCCGACTAGGATGACATATCACCCAAAAGAGGAAAAGATAAGTTAGAATCACTAGGTGCATGTCATAGGAGTTAGTAAGAGAGAATACCTAACCCTTATCCGAATGGGAATGCCATGGAAAGTAATAAAATAAAACAAAACTTCATTTGTTTGGTAATGGAACATGGCGTAGCCAGCACAGGATAGTGGTGGTGGCTGGGCAGCCAGCAGACTAGTGGGTGGCCAAGAAGGACACCCATAACGGGCCAAAAGTAGTTAAGGGGTAAAACGGTAAATCTTATCACGGCAGGAATTATAAGAAGGCCTTAGCTGTGCACAGTAAACAACAACGGGAGAACAAGGAAGAACAATAGGAAACATAGAAAGAAGAGAGAAATAGGAAGCAAAGAAAAACAGAGAGGATAAACAAAAAGAAAGAAAATAAGAGAGTAGGAAGTGAAGAAAAAAAATAAAAGTGTGATAGGGCATGCACCAATAGGCTACTTCCTTCTCTCCCTTTCAATAGCCTACTCTCTAGCAAGTTAAAGGATTTAAGATTAAGCCACTTAGGTCCATTCTTTCAAAGTGGGCAATTTCTATGGCAGGATTTCCCTGTGAGATTGCCCACATTGGAGATTGATTTCTTTCTTGGACTTAAATCTGTTAAGGAGTCAAGTTTAGCAGATTAATCTCCTTCCCCTCTTTTATCATGATTGTTTAAGCATTAACATCATTTTTTATTGTTGCTAACTTATTTCTGCCATACTCATATTATTTCTACCATAAATATTATCTTTGGTTAGCAGCAAGCACTTTAGTTAGAATATCTCTCTTTCTTTTATTATCTTGTTATATTATGTTCCTCCTGCCATAACGTTTTATGACAGCACCCTCTGCCATGGGCACGTGACCAAGATCTCTATAAAGAAGTCTTGGCTTGTGCATAAGCTGGCTTAAGGTGGGTTCTAGTTGAGCCAGTCCCGACTCTCCTACCTTAGAACTATTGGGCCTCAGTACGGCAGGAATAGTTCAGCCCAAAATATAAAAAGGCCCACCACATTTAAATTGGCGACTCCACTGGAGAGTTGGGAAAAAGACAAGGAAGGTAGACAAAGCCCTCGCAAGCTATGCCCCTGAGATCAAAGATGACGTGGAACATGAGCGTCATGCCCTCGCAGGCAGAGTCAAGACCAGCAATGCCCCACCAACACCAGCCCAACTAGGCAGATGGTGTCAACGGAGCGGGGGCTAGACCTTAGCAATAGCAAAGAGTCCCCACTGATAATGCCAACTTTTTCATCGAAGTGCTGTAATTTGTGCAGCATTCCCAGCAGTAGATAATGGAAGATATTTACCAAATGAAGGCGGACAAGACAAAAGAAAAAGGAAGCCAACATGACCCAAAGCATGTGGCAGATAAGGAAGAAACCTTTGTAGGGGGTGGCCCGCTGAATACGGAGCAACGTTTCATTACCATGGCCGAAGTTGCAGCACTCCTAGAATAAGAAAGGGCTAAAGCGCCTAAGGAAATATTATATGTGCGAAAGCCTCCTTGCCCGTTGAGAATACTAAGCAAGCCATATCCTGAGAGTTATGAACCGCGAACTTTTGCACAATACGATGACAGAAGAGGAAGTGCTATCAAACATGTGAGCAAGTTTATTAACACCCTCAGTGCAGACGAGGACTTATGTCTTCGAAAATTTTCCAAATCCCTATGTGACCGTGCGTACTTGGTACATTGGTTTGAAACTAGGGTCAATCTCGACATGAGACGACATGGTGGATGTGTTTTGCACTAAATGCTTTCATGGATAAAAGGCAGTAATGCTTGCAACTTTGCAAGCAACCAAGCAAAGAAGCGGCGAAGACTTGATGGAATACATCAAGAGATTTAGAGACATAGCTCTTAACTGCTATGATCATTGTGAGGAAAAGACATTAGTGGAAATGTGTATGGGTAACATGATTGTGGAATACAAAGCTGTTTTGGAGAACTTAGAAATCTCCCAGTTCACACAATTGTTGCAGAAAGTCAGGAAGACCGCCCAATCAGTAAGGCTAGCTCTGACAGGCCTAAAGAACAGAGGCCCACTCCACAAGCCATGACAGTATCTACTAGCGAAAGGAAAAGGAAATTGGATGGGAGGGAGTACGAGACCCCTCCACCATTGCCATGTAAACTGAAGGAGCTATATATGCTCCTAGATAAATGGATCGTAGATGGGGTCTTCAAGCCCAACCAAGTTTCCATGGAACCTACCAAAGAAGAGCAAAGAGACCCGCATTTCTGCCGTTTGCACAATTATGTGCAACATCCTACTGCAGAATGCTGGGCGCTTCGCAAACTAGTGCATCGTAGAATCAAAAAAGGAACTCTCGAGTTATCTTAGCCAGAAGTCCAAAGAAACCTGCTCCTGAACCACAAGGGAAAGGGAGTAGCAGCGGTCATTATTTGCATGGATCTAGGGGAGGACGAGGAGGAAAAACCAGCCCTACCTATCGCAGCAATTACCACCTTGTAGAAAAGTTCCAGTTTCAAGAACATGTTTGATCAATTGGAACTCACAGTAAATGAGCGTAGAATTGCCACAAAGGCTTTAGTGAGCATTGCCTCAAAGGTAGGAGTAGAATGATTGTCGGCAGAAACCAGAGCTGACAAAGCTTTCTTACAGGACACGAACAAGATCACTTTTAGTGATGAAGACATGGAAGTGGGGTATTCAGATCATAGGAGACCCCTTTACTTGGCGGCCTCCACAAACCAAGTCCCTATCAAAAGGGCCTTGGTCGAAACGGGCACTTTTGTAAACCTCATTCCACTTGGCACATTGCAAGTAGCAGGAATTTCAGAAAGGAAAATACAGGGGTGCCCAATGGAGGTGACAAGATTTGGGAGAAGAGGTGAATATACCGTAGGCCACATCCAGTTGTGGTTGAAAGTGGGACCAATAGCGTCTTTGGCTCGCTTCCATGTAGTAAAAGCGGAAGTCTCATACCACATATTATTGGGAAGGCCGTGGTTGCATAAACACCGATTGATCCCATCTATTTACCATCAATGCGTGAAGGGAAGACTGAACGGCAGAATGGTACAAATAGCGACAAACCCGTCACCCTTCAAGCAAACAGAGGCTCATATAGTAGAAACCATGTTTTACGATGAGTGGGCGCCATCCGGTGAAAGTTTAGTGTCTAAACCACAAGGCACCTTCGCCCCTAGGTGGGAGGATATTCAAGATGACCCAGAGCTTGATCTGAGGAGACTGCTAATGCAAAGGAAGAAGAGGAAAGAAACGCCCACTTCAGAGTCAAGTGATGCACCATGATGTGTCAGGGTTCGGACCCCTGATGGTAGAATAGTCTACAAGATATGAAGATGTGCGGGGCCTACTTGTGATACGCAAGGGGGTCCTAGACAAGGGCCACAACATAAAAGTTTGGTGAGTTGTGTAGCCCAGGAAAATTCAGAAGAAGAAAGCAATATAGAAAAAGAAGAAGAAGTTGCAGCAGAAAAGGATACACATGTAACAGCAAAAGAGAAATTGGAAGAAGTCGATTTGGGCTCTAACCCACAAAAGCCTAAGCCCATTTTGATAAGTTCAAAACTGTCCGAGGAAGAAAAGTCAGAGCTGATATTGTTGTTAAAGGAATTCAATGATGTTTTTGCATGGGACTACAATGAGATGCCTAGGCTAGACCCAGGATTGGTAGTGCACACGCTCAACGTAGACCTCGAGGCTAAGCTAGTGGCTCAGCCTGCCAGAGTGTTTCATACCAAAATAAAAGAACAGATAGTAAAAGAGGTGCAAAAGTTGTTGGCCACTAGTTTCATTTAACCTATCCATCACCCACGATGGCTGTCCAATATCGTGCCAATAAAGAAGAAGAATGGGTAGATAAGATGCTGCGTAGACTTCAGAAATCTCAACCGAATCTACTTGAAGGACGAGTTCCTGCTGCCGAACATAGACTTGCTAATAAACTCTACAGCAAGGAACACCATGTTCTCCTTTAAGGATGGATTTAGCGGATACAACCAGATTCGAATGGAGCCAAGGGATGCAGAGAAAACCACTTTCAGAATACCTATAAGTAATTTCTATTACACTGTGATGCCCTTTGGGTTGAAAAATGCAGGTGCAACTTACCAACACACAATGACCACCATATTCCATGACATGATGCATCGCAAGCTGGAAGACTATGTGGATGACATAGTTGTGAAGTCAAAGAGGTGAGAGGGCCATGTCAAAGTATTGAGAAAAGTATTTGAAAGATGCAAAGTTTTGAAGTTGAGAATGAATCCGCTTGGAGTATCTTCCTGGAAATTCTTAGGATTCTTGGTCCATAGCAAAAGAATAGACGTGGATCTAGCCAAAGCCATAACTATAGCAACCATGAAGCCACCTACCACAGTGAAGGAATTGAAGAGTTTTCTGGGGAAAGTCTCTTATATCCGGAGGTTCATCCCGAGCCTAGTGTCAATCACTTCAGTCTTTGCCAAATTACTCAAGAAGGGACAAAGTTTCAAGTGGGGAGAGGCATAACAGACAGCCTTCGAAAGGCTACAGTAGATTATGACGAATCTCCCTACGGTGCAAGTCCCAATTCGCAAAAAGCCACTATTGCTTTACTTGGCCTCAAGCTTGTATGCCATAGGTGCTTTGATCACCCAAGAAGATGGAGGTGGTATCGAGCAGCCAGTCTATTACGTGAGTCGCGCTCTAAAGGATGCGAAAACCCGCTACCTAAACCAGAAAGAGCATGCCTGGTAATAGTATACGCATCACAAAGGTTACGCTATTACTTTCTAGCCTATGAGATATGTTTGATGACGAAGTCCCACATAATCAAGGCTCTTCTTTGGCAACCAATCCTCTTTGGGAGGATATCCCAGTGGTTGTTACAATTATCACAATATAACTTGAAGGCGGGAACACCTAAGACAGTAAAGAGTTAGGCTATAGCAGATTTGTTGGCGCTATTCTCAAGAGAAGAGGAATTCTTGCTGATGACAAAGTTCCAAGGGAAATGGCCATAGCAGAAGTAATTGAAGAGCAGTGGGTGATGAAGTTTGATGGTTCTTTCACGGCCCACTCAGGAGATGCAAGAATAGTCCTCTATCATGAAGGAGAAGAGGTCGTGGTGCTCTCATTCAAGTTGGAGTTTCCTTGCTCAAACAATACCGCAGAGTACGAGGCCTACCTCACCGGGTTGGCCACAGCTCTCGAAATGGGGATCAAGCATTTGAAAGTGATAGGTGACTCCAATCTGGTGGTTTGCTAGGCCAAAGGAAGCTTCTTTTTAAAGGAATGAAGTTTGGCTTCGTACAGGTTGTTGGCCTAGAAAATAGAGGAAAGATTTTCAACATCTGAGATAGAGCATGCTTAGAGGAGCAAGAATCGATATACAGACACGTTAGCCACGTTGGAATCACAAATAGCCTTTGAAGGAAGTAGCACTAGAGTTGAAGTCAGTAAGTGAAGGGAATCTATTGTTAAGATACTACAGGAAAGGTTCTAGGAAGAACAAGGGTGTAAGAGGGATTGGAGAATCCCTATAAAGGAATCCTTGATGAAAGAAGGAGATATGACAGATTTGAAGACTTTGAAGGCTTACACCTTAATGAAAGGGGAATTATATCATAGAATGCTAGGAGGAATTCTGTCAAGATGAGTAGGGAAAGAAGAGGCCCATCGAAAGTTGAAGGAAGTGCACGGCAGAACCTGCGGGTTCTGTGGCAAGATCAGCCTTTACCGCAAACTTTAGAGAGCGGGTTTTCATTGGCCAAGCATGGGTAAGGATGCGGACCTAGTTCAAACCCAGTGCGAAGCCTGCCATTTGGCTATAGATAGGGAGAAGAATTATGTTGTTTTCACTAGTGAAGACTGGAGAAGCTTGTTTGTGCAATACCTGACATAAGGTATCTTGCCACAGAAGCATAGCGAAAGATATAAGCTTAAAAGGCTGGTAGTGCACTACTTTTTGCATGAGGGAATCCTTTTTAGAAAAGGGTATGATGGAGACTCATTACGATGTTTGGGTCCTGAAGAAGTAAGGGAGATGACAAAGGAGGTACATGCAGGGGAATGCGGGGAGCATCAAGGGAAGAAAAAGCTATATCAGTGTCTACTACAGATGGGTTATTATTGGTTCACTATAAAGAAAGACACAGTAGAATTTGGGAAGAAATGACACAGTTGCCAAGTGCAATCCAACTTGATTCACACTCACCCACAAAATTTGCATAGCATGGTCACCCCATGGCCCTTCCACACTTGGGGGGCTTGACTTAGTGGGACCTATTAATCCACCCTCGCATGGGTTTATATGGATCCTTGTGGTTACAGAGTACTTTATCAAATGGGTAAAAGCCATACCACTCCGTAAGGCCACAGGAGGATCCATGGCAAATTTTATCAAGAAGAACATAATTATCAGGTTCGGAGTACCTCATAGGATCATCAGTGACAATGGCACACCATTTGTCAACAGTGAGGTAACAAAGATGCTAGAGTTCTATCAAATCAAACACTACCGGTCATCGCCCTATTACCCCTAAGGGAATGGGCAGGTAGAAGCAACAAACAACAAGGTTTTCAGACCCGGATCATTCATTGAATCGTAAAAGGGAAAGGTTCAAGGTTTTTAAGGTCGAACCGAGGTCAAATCGGATTGAACCGTGATGACGTCATAATTAATTTAATAATTATTTTAAATATATATAAAGAGATTAAATTAATAAAAAAAAAATCCCAATATTTCTCTATCGATTCTTTTATTTCTCTATCTTCTCTTTCTTACATATTCCCTTATCTTCCTTTTTATCCTATCTCTACCAAATCCCAATATTCCCATATCCCAATTCTCAAATCCCATCTCAACCGTGTATTCAAAATTTTCTTTCAAGTTCCCTTCTTCTTTTTAGCTTTTTAGTTCTCTAAACAGTCTAGACTCTCTCTTCTTCCTGATAGTAGCTCTCCCGTTATAGTCAGCTCCAAAGAGTGCCTCTGCTTGTGCTGCAGAATTCTCTTCAAGAAACGCTTGAGCTAATCTCTTTTCCAGAAACTTTCAGAGACAAGGATAAAGCTAAAGCAGAGACAGTGGCTTTGAGGATCGAAAAAAAAAAAAAAAAACGGCGAGTCGGCACGTCGCCGCAAGTCGGGTGCGGGTGCGGCGGCCCTGGAGCCGCACCCATGCTTTCTAGACTCCCAGCAGTTGTGTTTCTTTTTCTTTTGTTTTCCTCTGTGTGTGTGTGTGTTTTTTTTTTCAAGGTTCAGATTCAAAGGAAGCAGGGAACCGTGAGAAGCGGTTTGATCACGGTTCTCAGAACCGTAAGGTCCGACCGCGGTTCACGCGGGTCCCTACTTTTTTCCTATAGAACGGTTCTTGAGGCTAAAAGAACTGCAAAAATGAGCGGTTCGAGGTTTTTCCGATCGGACTGTACGGTCCGGTCTGGGTTTCAAAACCTTGAAAAACAAGACTCTCATTAAGATTATTAGCAAGATGAATCAAGAATATACTAGGGGATGGGCAATGCATCTGCCAAACACCCTTTGGGCCTACCGAAGCTCAACCAAGTTTGCCACGAGATTTTCACCTTTCTCCTTAATCTATGAAATGGAGTTAATGAGCCTAGCCGAAGTGATGACACCCTCCTTAAGGGTCATGCAGGCACGTAAGAAAGAGAAGGAGAAGAAGAAGGAAGTCTTTGCGGCAGAAAGATGCGAAGACCTAGAGGGATTAGATGAAAAAAGGGAGGAGGCCCAAGAGAGTAGCCGCAGATACAAACAAAAAATGACTGAAGCCTATGGTAGGACAGCTAAGGAAAGGGTGTTCGCAGAAGGACAGCTTGTGCTAAAAACAGCGGATCACATTAGGCGAGGTATGGCAAGACCATCTAATTTTTTACCTAAATGGGAAGGACCCTTTGTGATAAGGGAAGCACATACAAGTGGGTATTATCATTTGGCTCAGATGAATGGAAAAGACCTGATAGACCCCATTAACGGCAAATGGTTAAAGCAATATTATGCCTAGGAAACATTGTGTAGTTATTCCTTCCTCTTGTTTAGTTTTTTTTCCTCCAAGTGATTGCCCTTGTAAGGGATGATGTCACAAGAAAGTATTGTAGTTCGTTTCTATTTGTAAAAAAAAAAAAAAAAAAAAAAAAAAAAAAGTGAGTAATGAAGACTATGGAGTATTAGCAAAAACATATTGTATCATAATCATAGTAATAATCATGGCAGATGTAGTAGCAGATGTAAGAGCAGATCTAGCTCCTTCAGTGTACATGGAAATGGCGAAGGGGTCTTGTACTCCCTCTCGTTCGACTTCCTCTTCCTTTCACTAGTGGATACCGTTGTGGCTTATGGAGTGGTCCTCCGTTATTTGGACCTATCAGAACTTGGCCTTACTGATTGGGCGGTCTTTCTGGCTTTCTGCAATAGCTGTGCGAACTGGGAGATTTCTAGATTCTCCAAAACAGCTTTGTATTCCATAATCATATTACCCATACACATTTCCACTAAGGTCTTTTCCTCATAATGATCATAGCAGTCAAGAACTATGACTCTGAATCTCTTGATGTATTCTATTAAATTTTCGCTGCTTCTTTGCTTGGTTGCTTGCAAAGTTGCAAGCATTGTTGTCTCTTTTCCATGAAAGTATTTAGTGCAAAACACGTTTACCATGTCATCCCATGTTGGGATTGACCTTGGTTTTAAACCGGTGTACCAAGTGTATGCGCGGTCACATAGGGATTTGGAAAATTCTCGAAGACATAGGTCCTCGTCTGCCGCGTAGGGACCCGAGGGTGTTAATAAACTTGCTCACATGTTCGATAGCACTTCCCTTTCTTCCATCGTATTGTGCAAAAGTTCGCGGTTCATACCTCTCAGGATATGGCTTGCTGAGTATTCTCAGCGGATAAGGAGGCTTTCATGCATAAAACCTTTCCTTAGCCGCTTTGGCCCTTTCTTGCTCTAGAAGCACTGTAACTTCTAGGGATGGCAGTGGGTCGGGTTCGGGCCGGATTTTTGCATACCCGGGCCCGACCCGCGGGCCAAGACCTGCAACCCGGACTCGGCCCGATTATTAATCGGTTTTTTTTTTTTTTTTTTTTTTTTTTTTTTTTTTTTTTTTTTTTTTTTTTTTTTTTTCTGGGGCCCAGACCCGCCCCGCCGGGCCCCACGGGCCCCGTTTAACCGGTTGGGCCCAAATCTGGCCCAACCGAATTTTTTTTTTTTTAAAGCCCATTGAGTTGTTTTTTGCCAGATTCAAGCCCATTCATTGGGCTGCCAATTTAAGCCCATTCAAGGCATTATTAGGCAGCCAATTCAAGCCCATTAAGATTTTTGGCATATGCAGCCAAATCAATCCAAATTATAAGTTAATCATAAATCAATAAATCACCTGTTAATTTAATTATACATCTATAAATCAATAAATCATAACTAAAATCACCAACTAAACATAAAAATAAAATAAATCCAATAAGTCCAAGAACTAAGTATCACAAGTCCAACAAGTTCAAGAAATTAAAAAATAAAAAGTTACAAAACAAATCCCACAAGTGTAAGAAATTACAAAATGTCTTATCCTCCACAAACCAACAAATTAAAAAGGCTAAAAAATTACAAAATGCTAAAAAGGCTTAGAATAATTACAAACCAACAAATTAATCCAACAAGTTTAAGAAATTAAAAAGGCTACTAAATTAATACAAAATGTCTAATCATCCATAATTGTGACACAACTCCCATCCTCTTCATTAGGCTCCCCATCAACAGGATTTGGAAGTAAAATGGAGAGTGAATATTAACCATTAACCACCCAATTGTCTGCCTGCATAGGGGATGCATATTCAGAGCATTGACATTTCTATGTTAATAACAATATTAATCAAAACAGAAAGAACAAAATAGAACAAAAATTTGATTCGGCTTCCTTACCTTATGCGAAGAAAGAATGGATTTAATTGGAATCCCAAAACCACAAGCAGCCTCAGTCCACACTAACCAACACAAATCTGTACAGAGAAAACAACAGAGACAAGAACCGGTTAGACAACATGTCTACAATTTCAAATCATCAAAACCCCATTTTTAAAAAATCCAAACCCTATTGAACTCCAAGCTGATTAAAAAAAAAAAAAAAAAACCCAGTTCATATTATTATTTATTTTGTACTCCCATAAACTTAAAATTAAAAATACAAAAACAATGAAGCTGAACTAGATATAAAGTTGAGAGCTTTTTTTCTCCCTAGGCTTCAAGATACAGAAAAAAGGATCAAAATTTTCTCGTTTATTTTATTTTTATTAACTTATTTTCCCTCACCAATATTAAAAACAAGAATTAACATATAAACCCTAGGTCCGAACAAGAATTAACAGTAAAGGTAACATTTTTATTGAGAAACTTTGAAAATAACAGAGAGGAATAGAAAATGCAGAGAGGGAGTACCTGTTGGGTTCTTTTTTTTGCACTTGTTCAGGCTCTAGAGAGCGCACAGACAGAACTACAACCACAACAACAACAACAACAACATTATAACAACAACAACCAAAAAAAAAAAAAAAAGAAGGAAAATGAAAGCACAAACCTGATGGAGATCAAAACAGAGCAACTGAGCAAAATGAGCTGTCGGTCAACAACAACAACAACATTACAAAAAAAAAAAAAAAAAGAAGATTCGGTGACTGGTGAGAGCACAAACCTGGAGATGAGCTGTGGAGTGAGGGAGAGCCGGTGACTGGAGATGAGCTGCCGAGTGAGGGAGAGCCGGACCTGTTGGTCGACGGTCAACAACATTACAACAAAAAAAAAAAAAAAAAAGAGCCGGTGACACAAACCTGGAGATGAGCTGCGGAGTGAGGGAGAGCCGGTGACTGGAGATGAGCTGCCGAGTAAGGGAGAGCCGGAC
This sequence comes from Quercus tomentella, assembly GCA_028535165.1. NCBI lineage: Eukaryota > Viridiplantae > Streptophyta > Magnoliopsida > Fagales > Fagaceae > Quercus > Quercus tomentella. Next base: position 65,474,043 of record JAPQVY010000155.1, on the reverse strand, counting down.
CTGTTGGTCGACGGTCAACAAAATTACAAAAAAAAAAAAAAAAAAAAGAACTGGTGACACAAACCTGGAGATGAGCTACGGAGTGAGGGAGAGCCGGTGACTGGAGATGGGCTGCGGAGTAAGAGAAAGCTGAGTGAGGGAGTGAGGGAGAGCTGAGTGAGGGAGGCTGAGTAATTTGGGGATTACCGGGTTAGGGATTTAGGGTTAGAATTATAGGTTTATATATATAGAGGGTATTTTAGTAATTTAGGGTACCGGGTTTTAAACGGGCCGGGTTTCAGGTTTTTTTGATAAAACCCAGACCCGACCCGGATCCGCTTCGGGTTTTTTTTTAAGACCCATACCCGATCCCATTCCTAATCGGACCGGGTAAAACCCGGCCCATTAGGGTCTGGCCGGGCCGGGTACCTGTGGGTCGGGCCGAAATTGCCATCCCTAGTAACTTCGACTATGGTGATGAAACGCTGCTTCGCATTCTATAGACCACCCCCTGCAGAGGTTTCTTCCTTGTCTGCCGCATACTTTAGGTCATGCTGGCTTCCTTTTTCTTTTGTCTTATCCGCCTTCATTTGGCGAATTTCTTCCATTATCTGCTGCTGAGAATGCTGCACTAATTGCAACACCTCGATGAAAACATTGGCATTATCAGTGGGAACTCTTTACTATTGTTGAGGTCCAACCCCCACTTCGTCAACACCTTCAGCCTGGTTGGGTCGGTGTTGGTGGGGCGTTGCTGGTCTTGACTCTGCCTGTGAGGGTACTGCACTCATGTTCCACGTCGTCTTTGATCTTGGAGGCATAACTTGCGAGGGCTTTATCTACCTTCCCTGTCTTTTTCCCAACTCCCTAGTGGAGTTGCCAATTTAAATGTGGTGGGCCTTTTTGTATTTCTGGGCTAGACTGCTTCCTGTCGTGTTGTGGCCCAATAGTTCTGGGGTATGAGAGTCGGGACTGGCTCGATTAAAACTCACCTCAAGCCAGCTTGTGCGCATGCTAGGATCCCTTTACCAAGATCTTGGTCACGTGCCCACGGTAGAGGATGCTGTTACAAAAATGTTATAGCAGGAGGCACATAATATAATAGGATAATAAAGATATGTTTATTGCCAACGAAAGATAATATTTAAACCACTTTCTCAACAAGAAAAAATGGTTATGTGAATATAGCAAAAATAATTTAGCGACAATTAAAGAATACTATTAATACTTAATCAATCACAATAAAAGAGGGGAAGGGGAATTAGTCTGCTGTGCTTGGTTCCTTAGCAGATTTAAGTCCAAGAAGGGAACCAATCTCCAATGTGGGCAATCTCACAGCGAAATCCTGCCATGAAAATTGCCTACTTTGAAAGAATGGACCTAAATGGCTTAATGTCAAGTCCTTTAACTTTTTAGAGAGTAGGCTATTGAGAGGGAGAGAAGGGAATAGCCTATTGGTGCATGCCTTATTACACTCTTGTTTCCTTACTTTACTTTTTTATCCTCTCTGTTTCTCCCTGCCTTCTATTTTCTTTCTTATTCCTATATTTCTTCTATTCTTCCTTGTTTTTCCGTTGCTATTTTTCTCACTTGCTCCTCCTTGCTCCTTACTTCACTTCCTTTTACTGTGCATAGCTAAGGCCTTTTTATACTGCCTGTCGTGATAAGTTTTACTATTTTACCCCTCAATTACTTTTGGTCTAGTGTGGGTGTTCTTCTCGGGCCACCCACTGGTTTGCTGGCTGCTCAGCTAGCACAACTACCCTGTGCTGGCTGCGCCATGTTCCATTCCCAGAAAAAAAGGAGTTTTTGTTTTATTTTCTTGCCTTCCGTGGCATTCCCATCCAGATAAGGATTAGGTATTCTCTCTTACTAACTCCTATGAAGTGCACCTAGTGATTCCAGTTTATCTTTCCTTCTTTTGGGTGGTATGTCATCCCAGCAGGACAGTTACCCCAAAAAAGCTTGAGTGGGAATCCCAGAATAGACTTTCCCCTTCTACCCACCGCCAGACCATACCCTCTTTACCTCTGACCCATGGCCCACCGCACCTGTATTGGTTGGGTACAAGTGGGTGGTGGTTGAGCCTTGTGCGTGCACCACTTCCATATGAGTCCATGGCTTGTCTGCTGTTCATGCATTTGCCATTGCCTGTGGATTTGTCTGGTCCTGCTGTACGTTCTCCTACTCATTTTTTTAACCCTTTATGGCATGAATAAGTCATTGGGTTTTCATTCTTTGCATCTCGTTTCTTCCTTGGGCTGGGTTTTGCTTGGGTATGGGCCCTTCCTTCTTCAATCCTACCCCTGCCTTCTCTTACTTTTAGTTTGTGGGTCGGCTGACACTTCTGCCACGCTGCTCTATTGCTTCTACCATATTATCACTTAACTTGTGCTTGTTGAGCCTCCTTTGAGCCTGCCATATACTTTTCCTTTACTCAATTCACGTTGCCCAGTACTTCTGCTGGATTAATTCTCATACCATCTTAGGCTTCCTTGGCCTATTTTATTCCTTTGGGCATCCTCGGCCGATTCCATTTCTACATTCCCATGAGTTTTTGCTAAATCTTTCGGGCTTCCTCAACTCAATTACCATATCCTTTCATTTTGGGGTTTGTGGACCTTTGCGCCAACCCCATTTACTAGTTCCTTTCTTTGGGCTCCTTCGGCCTATCTTTGTTTGCTTTCTACTTCTTATGATTCTCATGAGTTTACTACTTCCTTCTTTGGGCTCCCTTGAGCTTGTTTACTTTCTTTGGGGTTTTTTTTACTATTTTATAGGCCTGTAGACCATTATTGCTTCTATTCGGGCTTAATGGTTTTTCTTACTTTGCAAACTCTTCTTCCTTCACCCCTTTTATATTGTTGGACTTCTTCTTATTATTGGGCATTTTTACCAAAGTGGGCATCAACAGGGAGATAAATAAGTATGCATGTGGAGTTGGACACAGGAAGGCCCCATGAATAAGAAAAAAAATGAAGAAGAAGCAAGGTTAGAGATAACATACTCTCTTCTCAGTGGTGGCAGACGAAGGTGGTGGAGATGTCTTTTTCTTGCCGCCTTGGGGCCTACTAGAAGGAAGAGTATTCGTGGATGGTCGTGGAGCAGAAGGCTTGGGCTTGCCTACAGTAAGGCGCCTGCTGGAATGGGTACGAGCAGAAGAGGGAGGAGAACCTTCAATAACTATATTACCAATGGGAGGAAGACCGCCCTCATAGGGAACAATGTCAGAGCAAGTCTCAGAAGAATCATCACCTCTCTTGGCAGACTTAGGCTTGGTGGACTGAGACACCAAGCCCTTCTTCGTGGGCGTAGGAAGGTTCACCACCTTCACCTTTTTCTCCTAACCCGTGGGGTACTCACCAGCATACAAGTACCATCTCTTCTCCTTTGCTTGCCACTCAAATATAGCAGACTGACTCTGCTTCCTAGTATACACCACCACAGACTTGGTGGGAAGTAGTAACTGAGGGTTGGCAGAAATGATAGCGTGAAGACCATTAGGAGGAATGAGAGAAAACCCACGGCTGCCCAACAACTCTTGCTTAAATGAAGTCATCACAGCCTACCAATACCCATGCATCGCAGCAATGCAAAGACCTTTTCTGTGTGAACCCGGAATAGTGATTGTTGTGAAACGCCTACTCCAAAACTCAAAAGCACTAGGCCACAGGAATGGTTGAATAGAAGTGGCAGACTCTAGAATGGTAGTGAGATCATCAGGTATGTCCTGATCCAACCCAAACTATCTCCTCACTCTATTGGCAGAATAGTGCACAAACTGGATGCCCTCATTAACAAGATAAGGCAATCACCCAGCATCAGTGGCTGCCAAATATGTAATCCCCCTCTCATCAAAGGAAGTCAACGGGGTGGTGGTCCTAGCAGTGTCAACAAAAGGGCCCATGACCAAATCAGCACATGTGTAACCAGTGCCCATATTCCTGTATGCTCTCCAACAAAAACCAACTCCTTTATCAAAGAACTCTACAGCAGGATGCCCAAGCGGCTTCAACCTAACCTAGTGGTAAGTCGACGGAAAATCAGATAAAAAGCGGTTGCAAAAATCAGTAATAACTTTCAGATAGGAACGATACTTCTTCTTGGCAAAACGGACAGACTTGCACTTAGCCAAGTGCCTAGCACAACGCTCCCATAGCAAATGTTGCAAAATGGTACTATGGGCGGAAGTAGTAACTATGTGGCAGAAACTCGCCTACTTTTCATCACTCTGTAAAATATCTAACTGCACATATAGATGAACCAGAAACATAGGGGCCAATGGCAGAATCACCTCAGCAGAAATCTTTATGGCTAAGCGAAAATAAAGAGGTTTTACTGCATAATAAGGGTGAGAGCTGAAGATGAACTTATAGAGCCAGAATGCAACGAAGGCCACACGGCGGACTACGTTAGAAGCATTGGAGAAAGCCCCAACCCAATGCGACAACTTCGCGTTCCCGCTCATCCCTTTCTTCAACTTGGCATCCACGGCCTTCTCCTTAGGAGAAAGTTCAATATTACTCGGGCCCACATTGTCGAGAATGGGCAACAACAATTGATTTGACACATCCTTCAAGGTCACGGTGATCTCACCGCAAGAAAAGAAGAAGGTATGGGTAGAGGTGCACCCACGGCGGACTAAATGGTAAAGATTGAACAAGTCCCTATAGTTGGACAAGCAACACGACGAAACAATGGCCTTCAACGTGCCGGCCTGCTGCAACACCGCCATGAAACCTATATCGGACAACTCTTCATCTACCCATTCCTTCCAACCCAAAGAGGTACCCAACCTGAATTCGAAGAGAATGGGCACGGGGAGTGAATTTTCTTGGTGTATATCAAGATCGGGGATCGAGGAAGCCAAAAGGGCCCAAGACACCTTTGTGTCACGGTGGCAAATGGAGAGCCACACGTAACTTGACGGTGGAGGCAAGTAATCACTGGGCACTGCCAGGAAATGCATGTGGGTATCATACCACGGATCAATGAGGGGAGCGCATTCATTATCTGGGTCTGGGTCGTGACTCCCTTCCTCCTCCTCAGAGCGTTCCGATTCTGAGAGGTGAGCATCTTCGCCTACGGTTTTGGTGGCGGGATCATTGGCGGCAATCTCTTTCTCCTTACGATGAGAAGAACTCTTGCCTTTCGTCGGTGTCATGGTGGGATATTTGATCAGAATAGAGTGGTGAGAATGTTTTGAGGAAGAAGACACAGTGAAGGAGAAGGAAATGAAAAGGTGTTTTGTGCGAATGATGGGAAGGGAAAGAATTAGCCATCAAAAGAAGCATCGTATTAATGAAACAAAAGCTGTGTTTTAGAATAACTGCTAAATTGAAAAATTCGAAGAGACAACACTATTCACGGCAAGAAAGAAAATAAGGCGGGGCCCACTGTTCAAAAAAACTCGTGAAAAAGAAAGAGAGAGAGAAAGAGAGAAAGAGACTTTTTATTAGCATATGAACTGTAGGAGCAATTCATATGCTCAGGGGGCTGAATGTTGATGCCCATTTTGGCAAAAAGGGCCAATGACAAGAAAAGCCCAACAATATAAAGGGGGTGAAGAAAGGAGAATTAGCAAAGTAAGAAAAACCATTAAGCCTGAATGACAAGAATGATGGTATGCAGGCCCACAAAATAGTAAAAGGGCCCCAAGGAAAACAAATGGTCCTAAAGGAGCCCCAAAGAAGGAAGTAGCAAACCCATGAGAATCATAAGAAGTAGAAAGTAAGCAAAAAGGGGCCGGAGAAGCCCAAAGAGAGGGATTAGTAAATGAGATTGGTTCAAAGACCAATAAACCCAAAAGCAAAGGATATAGTAATTGGGCTGGGGAAGCCCAAATGATTTAACAAAAGCCCATGGGAATGAAAGAAAGAGATGGGCTAAGGATGCCCCAAGGAATGCAACGGGCTGAGGATGCCTAAAGGAATGAAGCGGGCCGAGGATGCCCAAAGGGATAAAATAGGCTGAGGAAGCCCAAGATGGTATGAGAAATAAGCCAGCAGAGATGCTGGGCAATGTGAAATAAAAGAAAGAATAATACATGGCAGGCCCAAAGGAGGCCTAGTAGACACAAGTTAAGTGATATCATGGCAGAAGCAATGCAGTGGCGTGGGAGGAATACCAGTTGACCCACGAATAGGAAGTAAAAGGAGACAAGGGCTGAATTACAAAAGAAAAGGCCCATACCCAAGCAATACTCAGCCTAAAGAAGAAACGAGATGCAAAGAATGAAAACCCAATGACTTATCCATGCCACAAAGAGTTAAAACGAGCAGCAGAACGCGTAGCAAGACCAGAAAAACCTGCAGGCAATGGCAAATGCATGAACACCAGACAAGCCATGGACTCATATGGGAGTGGAGCACACACAAGGTTCAGGCACCACCCACTTGTACCTAACCAATACAGGGGTGGTGGGTCATGGATCAGAGGTAAGAAAGGGTATGGTCTGGTGGTGGGGAGAAGAGAGAAGTCTACTCTGGGATTCCTACTCAGGCTCTTTTGGGGGAAATGTCCTGCTGGGATGACATACCACCCAAAATAAGGAAAGATGAGATGGAATCACTAGATGCATGCCATAGGAGTTAGTAAAAGAGAATTCTCAACTCTTATTTGGATCGGAGTGCCACGGAAAGCAAGAAAATAAAACAAAACTCCCTTTGTCTGGGAATGGAACATGGCGCAGCCAACATAGGATAGTGGCGGCGGCTGGGTAGCCAGTAGACTAGTGGGTGGCCCGGGAAGGACACCCAAAATAGGCCAAAAATAGTTGAGGGGTAAAACAGTAAATCTTATCATGACAGGCAGTATAAGAAGGCCTTAACTGTGCACAGTAAACAACATTAGGAGAACAAGGAAGAACATCAGGAAACATAGAAAGAAGAGAGAAATAGAAAGTAGAAAAAAACAGAAAGGATAAACAAAAAGAAAGAAAATAAGAGAGTAGGAAATGAAGTGAGAAAACAAAAGTATAATAAGGCATGCACCAATAGGCTACTCCCTTCTCTCCCTCTCAATAGCCTACTTTCTAGCAAGTTAAAGGATTTGAGATTAAGCCACTTAGATCCATTCTTTCAAAGTGGGCAATTTCTATGGTAGGATTTCCCTGTGAGATTGCCCACATTGGAGATTGGTTCCCTTATTAGACTTAAATCTGCTAAGAAGCCAAGTTTAGCAGACTAATCCCCTTCCCCTCTTTTATTATGATTGTTTAAGCATTAACATCATTTTTTATTGTTGCTAACTTATTTATGCCATACTCATATTATCGTGTTTTCATGTTGCAAAGTTGTTTAAATATTATCTTTGGTTGGCAGCAAGCACTTTAGTTAAAATATCTCTCTTTCTTTTATCATCTTGTTATATTATGTTCCTCCTGCCATAACGTTTTATGACAGCACCCCTTGTTGTGGGCTCGTGACCAAGATCTTTGTAAAGGAGTCCTGACTTGTGCACAAGCTAGCTTAAGGTGGGTTTTAATTGAGCCAATCCCAACTCTCCTACCCCACAACTATTGGGCCTCAGTACGGCAGGTACAGTAGCCCAGAATACAAAAAGGCCCACCATAGGCCCTAATTACAATCTAAGTAAAAAATTACAAAGCTTCTGTTCTAGTTACAATCTATCAATGAAAAAGACAAAACACTACTCGACGAACCTAAGATCTAAATTTGGGGCTAGGTTACAGAGTAGGAAGATGTTAGGTACCCATTTTGCCCGAAAAAAATTCAGTCTTCTAGACTATGAATGACCATTTGTGTACCCATTCAATATGCAATGTGATAATTATGAAATGCGACGTGTTTGGTTAATTCTAGATATAAGATTAGGTTAAGGTTTAGATTTCATAGATCTGTTCTTTTTAAAATAAAAAGCTTTTGGAAATTAATTTCAGATCTAGTTTTTTTTTTTTTTTTTTTTTTTTTTTTAATATAGAAAAACAATTATTTTGGAAAAGATTTTAGATCTGTTTTTATTTAACTTTGAAAAACAATGATTTTGGAAAAGATTTTAGATCTGTTTTTATTTAACTTTGAAAAACAATGATTTTGGAAAAGATTTTAAATCTGGTTTTCTAACATAGATAAACAATGATTTTGAGAAAGATTTCAGACTTGTTTTCTTTAACATAGAAAAACAATGATTTTAGAAAATATTTCAGATTTGGTTTTTTAACATAGATCTATAAAATTTAGTCAAAGACCTATCTTAGATCTACAATAAATTTCATATTAATGCATTAACAACGTTTGATTTATTTCATACAATGATCATGTGAGAAAATTAATCATGGCAATATCAGCATGTGAAGAAATCATGTGAACAATCTTAATAAGCATACAAAGAAATCATATGAATAATCAAAGCATGTGAAGAAAATTAAAACCTACTAACCTGAATGAATGAATGAAAACAAAGGGGATTTCTTTAGAAATCATAGATAAGAGATCTCTCTAAGGTCTAGAGAAGGCTCACTAACACAAAAGAAAATCTTGAAGAGAATGATCTTTCGAAGTTTTTGGTCTAGTGAAGATCTAAAGTTCTAAAGGACTTCAAGAGGTTCTTTTACGTTAGGGGAAGGGGGTGTTGAATTTTGGGTATTTTTTCCTATTTATAGAAGTGTTAGTTGCTTAAAAATAAGCTAAGTCTAAATTCAAAGTCAGTTAATATGAAATTGGGTGGGGTTTATCCCCAAAAAATGGATCTGGATGGGTTTTCAACTTAAAAAAAAAAAAAAAAAAAAAAAACGTACAAGGAATATTCTGAGGATTGTGCCAATCGGCATTGTTGAAGTTCCAATCGACAATGTCGAAGTTCTAATCAGCACTTCCCAAATGCTGATTGGCACTCTTGAAGTTCCAATTGGCACTTTTGGCATATTTATCCAATTTTCGTTTTTTACACATTTTGGACTCTATTAAGCATTTTTCTTAATTCGTTGGAAAATGTATTTGGATGTGTTTTAGAATTATATTCATGATAAAACTCATTCCAAATTGATAATTAGGCTTTTAAAATGATTTTTTTTAATGATAATTATCCTAAAAATCTAATTATTAGTCCAAATTTAATAATATCAGCATATTTTTTTTTTTTTTATTCCCATGCAACAAATCACATTTTAATAAAAATATTCCAAAAAAAAAAATTCATTTAATTAATTTTAATTATTAACCAATCAAAATTAATTTCATTTAATCATATGTGATAGGTTTCACCAAAATGAATGCATGTAGGGCATTAAAACTTGATCTTGCGATATCTTTCGATCCGGCCGTTCGATTTGGAAACTTGACGTATCGTTGTAATCGTTGAAAACTAAATATCATTTTCATGATATGTGATGAATGACTTACTAACTAAAATGCAACCATGATTTTTGGGTACATAAAATGACCATTTTGTTATCTCCCAAGGTTAAATTATGGATGCAAAATTGAGTGTCTACAATTCCAATGCAAATTACAAGGCTGCCGCTGATATTCATTGAAGGAGATTAATTTTCATGGAAGGGGACCTTGTATGGGTGATTTTGACTAAAGAAATGTATCCTCATGGCTCCTATTCCAAGTTGGGAGCAAGGAAAATAGGTTCATGCAAACTAAAATCAGTGACATTGCCTACACAGCCCAACTACCCCCTCATCTAAACATTTCTAATGCCTTCAATGTGAAGCATTTGAAGCCTTATTTTCCAGCCGAAACTTAATGGCAAGTTTCCTTTATGGAGGGGAGTATGATGTAGCCACCCTCTACCCTTAAGGCAGCCAACCAACCCCTCCTCTAGTATTAGCTACTTTATTTCCTAGTAGTTAAAGATTATAAATAGGCTTGCAATGTAAGAGTTAAATCAGTTTTTTGATGTAACTTTAACTTATTTCAGGCTTGGATAGAAACTTTGTTTCTTTGGTCTTTCTCTGTAATTTCAGTTTTGATTATTAATTCTAAGGCAATTCTAGTTCAAGTTCTCAATTATTTGATCTTGATTTCCACCAGGATTGTCTGATCCTTTCTTTCTCTCATCTGCAACTCCAATTGCAAAGCTTAAAGTTCCTAATTCCTTATACCTTGTTTTAGTAGAAGTTGGTCGAAAATGATAGCTATTCCTTATGTAACTACGTTGACCACATACTTATGCTATGGTTTGTTGTTCGTTTTCAGGAAAATTAGAGACCTCTTTGAAAAAATCATTGACTGTTTCAGCTCCAACAACCTTCAGGTTCGACTTTGCTTAAAACTATTTTACCTATTACCATTTTTGTGTTCCTTTCTTTTATATTTGTGTATGTGTGTGTGTTAATAGGCCATTCTATGTGACAGTGAAATGCTTTTGTGGAGCAAGGTTACGCTCTAATATGCTTAGGATTCAAGGATTTCTATACACGCAGGTTATATCAATGAATTCGGGTATTTCGATTTCTTACTTAACTAGCTATACGCCGGCATTTGCGTTGCGTACTTTTCAGATTGCTTCACATTCGCCTTGGATATTCATAGTTCATTTTCATCTAGCTGGGAGTTGGAGTCTTTTGGCTAAATATTGCTAAAATTTGAGTTTATTTTCTTTAAGTGTACTGTGCAAATTTTTTTTAGCTAAATGAGGAGAAATGAGAAATTGGGTACTAATATTGCCGAAATTCAAGAAAAAAGAAGAAAGAGAAACTGACAAGTTCTGAAATTTTGGTAACAATATTGCTGGGTTTTTATTTTTTTATTTTATTTTTTAAAACAACTATAAAAGCCAAACTATTTTGTTAGTTAGCAACGTTTCCAAACAATTTAAGAAACTAGCAACTCGAGTCTTTTAGACTCGATTTCACTATAACAAATCGAGTTTTAAAGACTTCATTTCCATGAGGTGCGTAGCTGAGGTGGATTAAAAAAATCCACGTGAAACTTGAGTCTCTAAGACTTGAGTTTCCTCCAGAAAACATGCAACCTAGAAACCAGAAAATGCAGCATGCAGGAAGAAATCACAGAATGCAGCAACCCAGAAACCAGAAAATGCAGCAACCTAGAAAAGAAAACTCAACACATACCAACGCAGAAACCCAGAACAGCAACCCAGAAAACACAAGTAGACCAACCAGAAAAGAAAAAAACTCAGAACATCAACCCAGAAAACACTAACAGACCCAAAAAACACAAACTCACAACAGAAAATATTCCATCCGAGACAGACGAACCCAGAAAAAACAGAAAACGAATCAAGAGACAAACCAATGGTGCTCTGGTGCTAAAATAGTGATTTTTGGGTTTGGATTTTTGCTCCGATTGAGATCGTGATTTGGGTTTGGGATTTTGAGAAATGGATTTAGATGAAGAAGGAAGAACTGGCTTGGGTTTTTGGGGGCTTGGAAGAAGGGAGTGGGACGACAGATGGAGAAAAAAAAAAAAAAAAAAGAGAAAAAGAACGAAGGAAGAAGATGGTGAACAGGAAATCGAGTCTTTAAGACTTGATTTCCACGTGAATCTTTTAGTCTACCTCAACTTTGTCAGCACATAGAAATTGAGTCTCTTAAACTCGATTTGCTACAGTGAAATCAAGTCTAAAAGACTTGAGTTGCTAGTTTCCTAAATGGTTTGGAAACGTTGCTAACTAACAAAATTGTTTGGCTTTTATAGTTATTTTCAAAACAAAAAAAAAACCATATTGCTGAAATACGTTTTCTTGGCCCACAACTATTGTTAATTTCTTTTTAATTTTCGGTAACAGTATTGTCGAAATACATTTTGGCTAGCCCACAAAAACAGCTGCCCAACCTGTTAAGTTATAATGAAAAATTAAGAAAAAAAAGTTGGCTGCCTCCAGGGATCAAATCCTTAGAAGGAAGATCTTCACCTTGAGAATCGACCAGTAAACTATTGCTTTGCACATAAGCTAGATGAGAAACTAAATCTATTTATTCTAAAACTAGTAGATATTTCAAGTTTTCCAAAAATATATAAAAAAAAACATACATTTTTTTTATACTTCCCAAAAGTTGATAGCTATGACAACGAGGATGGTGGATTCGAATATTAGACATCTTCTTTAGAAACATCATAAAGTGTTAATTAGCATAAATCAATAAAAGAAAAAAATATATGTTTTTTAATGTTTATTATAATTATAATTAATATATTTATAGATTTTTTATATGAGTTTTTTTTCAAAAGTTTTTTTTCATTAGTTAATTACAAATTTAATGACAATTTTTAATAAAATTATACAAAAAGCCTGAATTGAATCAATTTTGAAACTTTGAGAATTTAATTAAATGAAAGTAATGTTAGAGGACTAAAATGAATATTAGTCAAACTTAGAGAGTGTAATTTATTTTTCAGCCTAATATTAACAAAATAAAAAAGAATATTTTTGTAAAAATTAGTAACTTTAATTAAAAGAGTATCAACAAAAAAAATTGAATATTTTACAAAAATATTACATGAATTAAAAAAAGAGAGAGAGAAGATAATGTAGTTAATCTTTTAAGTACATGTCATAACTACATAAACAAAAGATAATTTCAAAATTTTGAGAAAAATATATTTTATTTTGAGAGTAGACTAATTACATTAAAAAAACTATAAATATATTAATTATAATTATAATAAACATTAAAAAAAATCATATATATATATATATATATTCCTTTTATTGATTATACTAGTTGTGGGCCAAGGAAAAGTATTTCAGCCATGGTTTTAAAAACCGGATAAGGGTAAAAATCATTTTTGCCTCCGGTTCATGGTTTAACTCGGTTTTTGACCAATTTTAGAGAGTTTTTACTATGATTTCGGGCAATATTTTAAAACTATGATTTCGGGCAATCTTGTTATCAAAATTTCAGAACTTGTCAGTTTCTCTTTCTTCCTTTTTGTTGTATTTCAACAATGTCAGTACCATGGATATCGGGTATGCAGGGGAGTAGTGTGAAGGAAATTTTCAGTCATGCTTTCTCGGAAAAAAAGGATGTAGCACTCCTGGCCTTCACGGGTTGGGCTGTGTGGAACCGAAGAAATCAGCTACGCTTCAAGGAGAGTGCATGCCCAATAGATCAGATTCTACCGCTGGCAAAGGAAAGGAAAAGGGAGTTCCAAAGTTTTCATCCAGCAACTCTGAAGATGCAGCACCGAAAACACACCAGATGGAAGCCACCAGATAGGGATTTTTACAAGGTTAACAATGATGGAGCGGTTTTTGCGGAGCAAGGAAGAGCAGGGATAGGTGTCATCATCCGGAATTCAGATGGGGAAGTCATGGCATCAATGTCTCAGCAAGTTCAGCTCCCAACAACAGTTACGCAGGTTGAAGCAATGGCAGTGAGGAAAGCGGCAGAGTTCGCCCTTGAAATTGGTTTTAATAAAGTTGTCTTGGAAGGCGACTCGGAGATCGTTTACAAGGATCTCAAGAATAATGGTCCCTCACTGGCCTTACATGGTCGCTTGATACAGGATGTTAAAGCATTGTTTCCTTTGTTTTCTAGCATCTGTTTTAGTCATGTAGGTCGGGCAGGAAATAAAGCCGCCCACTCACTAGCTAGAAGGGCAATCCTTTCACAAAATTTAAATGTCTAGATGGAAGATGTACCACCAGACCAGACATCCTTGATGTAGGAGGAAGTGTCATTTAAACTTGGTACCAAATGTCTGATTTCTGTATACTGTCATTGGTGTAAATTTTCATATTCACAACGATATTGACTTGTGAACATGACTGGGACTTTTATTTTATATGTCGGCGTGATTTACGTGTTTCTTTTGACAGGACTGTTTTGAGCGTCCAATAGCAAGTGCTCCTGATACTTGGTTTGATGTGGTTGAACGCTACTCCAATGACAATAACAAGACCCTAAAGTAAGACTCCCCTTTTTTATTAAATGATCGAAGCCTTCTTATATCAGGAGTATAGAATTTTGGCCATGAGTTTTGTAGCTCAGTAACATAACCCGATTCTTCTATTAAGGATAACTTGGTTAAAATTCCCCTCCTCCACTCCTTGCAAACCAAAAAGGAGTATAGAGTATTGATGTAGTCTAGTTCTCCTGATGCAGACGAACCACAAGGATACGTAGATGCCTTAATTTGGGGTCATACAACTACCTTGGCTTTGCTGCATCAGATGAATACTGCACACCCCGGGTAATTGATTCATTGAACAAATATTCACCAAGTCCAAGCACCTGTAGTAGCAGGGTAGATGGAGGTGGGTTATTGTGTTGCAAGATTTTTGTTTTGATTTTTTGATTTTTTAGTCTTTCCTTCTTGGGTGCTTGTCAATGAGAAGTTTCACTATTATGGTTTTGCCATCAGGCACTACTGTATTACATAAAGAATTGGAGAAGCAGGTTGCAAATTTTCTTGGGAAACAAGATGCAATAGTTTTTGGCATGGGGTATGTAACAAACTCTGCTATCCTCCCAGTCTTGATTGGGAAGGTACGTATATGCAGTTAAATAATTTAAACACCTTGTAAAAGAGTGTTTTTAATTTTTCTTGCATGTGATTTTGAGCTGTTTACAATGTTCATTTGTAGGGAGGTTTGATCATCAGTGATTCTTTGAACCATAACTCCATTGTCAATGGTGCACGAGGATCTGGAGCAAAAATTCATGTTTTCCAGCACAACAGTAAGTATATATAGCATCTGTCTGTTTAATAATGTACATTTTGAAAATAAGAAATGGCCTTTGTAATAGACAATTACTTAAAACAGTTGGCAGTTTCATTCAAATACATAGCCAAGAGTGTAATGATATAAAAACATAATTTACTTCCCAAAAAACTAAAAATGTTAAGCCAAAATAAATTTATACCAAAGTCGTAAGTGAGAGAGAGAGAGGACTTGTGATGGGGAATCAAAACACCAAAACATATCAACTAAAAGTAGACCCGCAAGAAAGAAGTAGAAATCCACTACAAAAAGAAGAAAATTGAAGAAAGAAAGATAGTAATCATCTTTGTTGTTCATAGAACATGAAATCAATGGAAGAAAGTTGTAGAGAGAGTAATAACAAATTTATAGAAATGAAGATAGAGAAAAAAAGTTAAGGATTGGAGGAAGTGTAATGGTAAGGTGAGGGATTATGGGGAGAAGAAGAGTCAAGAAAGGTTATTGACATGGCACAACAACAGGTTAGCAAAACTCATTGCTAATCCTTCATTATTATAATTGTATAAATCATCAGTATGATGCTTCTTTTGGATGCAAATTATACTTCCAAGAATGTACTTTTGAGTATATTGCTTATGTTTCTCCTTCTCCAACTTGTGTACAGCACCCTCTCACTTGGAGGAAGTTTTGAGAAAGCAAATTGCTGAGGGACAACCACGGACTCATAGACCCTGGAAGAAGATAATTGTTATTGTTGAGGGGATCTACAGCATGGAAGAGGTGCTCTGCAAACTTCCTGAGATTGTTGCAATCTGCAAAAAATATAAGGTTGTTCAAGATGGTAAATTTCATAGATGAACTCAACTTTTATGCTTTTTAAGTAACCATAATGAGGTTCAGCTTTTTTAACTTT
Organism: Quercus tomentella; assembly: GCA_028535165.1. Lineage (NCBI taxonomy): Eukaryota > Viridiplantae > Streptophyta > Magnoliopsida > Fagales > Fagaceae > Quercus > Quercus tomentella. The sequence goes on along the minus strand of JAPQVY010000155.1, from coordinate 65,458,550 downwards.
TCTTGTCATTCTTATAATCTTTCTTTTGCTTCATAGGCATACATATATTTGGATGAGGCCCACAGCATTGGAGCAGTAGGAAAAACGGGAAGAGGTGTTTGTGAGCTCTTAGGTGTGGATCCTGCTGATGTAGATATAATGATGGGAACTTTTACCCAGTCATTTGGATCATGCGGTGGCTACGTTGCAGGATCCAAGGTTACTTTTGCACCATTTCAAGTATACTTTACATCTGGTGAACAGTGTGGATCACAATCTGGCCAAAATATATAGAAAGCACAATATATACCCATCATTTGCAGTTATTGCAATCTTTTACTTCCTGAATTGATATAAATCTAGGTCAGTTGATGACTTGAGAGACTTGTCATTCATTTATACCATCCTTCATATAAATTGTATTTTACTTATATTTCTCGTTTATTGTCCAACAGTAAGTATAGAGTACAAAGTTGATGCATAGGAACCCCTGTTATGTTATTACATCTGCATGACTGACAACAGATTCAGAGAGCACCAACAAACTTAGTTGAGGTTGAGTGGTGTGGACCTTGTGTACTTTTAGTGGTTTTCTTGGGTTAGCCAAATTACACATTGAAGGAACTTCAAACTTTGAGATCATGTATTTTTTGATCAGTCATAAACTCTACATGAATTATGGGATTGCCCTCTAAGTACTTTACTGGTTCCAATATTGAGAAAAATGTAGTAGTGATAGGAAAGCCACTGTATCTGTAAAATATACGATTGTCATGTTTTGGATGTTACATGTAGAACAGGTCTCAAGTACTAAGCACAAGTCTGTTATGTTTTCAATAAAATTGAAAACTTTGGTGTTCAAATGTCAACTCTAATGTAAAATTATTCTCTTAGAATTCTCAATATATAGTTGAGTAAAAAAAAATTCAAAGTCTGAGTTGCATTTAGTGTAGTTGAAACTTGATTTTTTCTTCAGGAGCTTATTCAATACTTAAAATACACTTGCCCTGCTCATCAGTATTCAACCTCAATGTCACCACACCAGTTGCAGAACAGATAATCTCTGCCATAAAGGTTATTCTTGGGGAGGATGGGACCAGTAGAGGTTTGAACTTTTTTTCTTTGGTGTACTTCATTTTAACTTTTACTGCCTGGACTTCATTATTTTCCAAAGCTTACTCCTGCTTTATATGACTACAATTTAATGAGCTTTTGTTTCCTTGTAGGTGCCCAAAAACTTGCTCGAGTACGGGATAATAGCAACTTTTTTAGGTTGGAACTGCAGAAAATGGGTTTTGAGGTTCTTGGTGATAATGATTCTCCAGTAATGCCAATTATGCTTTACAATCCAGTAAAAATCGTAGCTTTCTCACGAGAGTGCCTTAAGCAGAATGTGAGTCCATCCATCCGGATATGTTCCCTGATATATATTTTTTAACTGTATTTGTTAAATGATGATGTTGCAGGTGGCTGTTGTGATAGTGGCATTTCCAGCAACCCCGCTGCTGTTGGGAAGAGCTCGTATATGCTTATCCGCTTCTCATACTAAGGAAGAGCTGGTCAAAGCCTTGGAGGTAAATTCTAGTATAACCTTTTCCTCATTTCTGGCTGTAATTTTGGTCATTTCAGTACTTATCCTCGTTGATTCTTATTTCCTACGTGTGTATAGTTGCAAATGCATTCTTTTCCAGTATAGGCTTAGGCTATTAGTACATTCTTCTTGTATATATCCAAGAAAGTAAAGGTGGTGCAGGAACGATTATGTATGTTATATTAGACTATTAGTACATTCTTGATTTTGAAATTGTTTTCTTTTCCAGGTAATTAGTCAGGTTGGTGATCTGGTGGGTATAAAATACTTTGGTGCTGAACCAAAGAAGCAGCAACAAGAGGAAAAGATGCTGAAGTTGGAATGAGGGAAAGCTTTTTGCCTCAATTGTCAGTTATAAACAATAAGGCCTCGTTTGGTTTAAAAAAATGGTCACTCATCACTCAATTTTCATCACCCATCACTCGTCACTCAGTTTTCATCAACCAACGAGGGTTAAGGTTGGCGAAGCTGGATTGTAAAATACAATCTTTTGCCTTGCTTGGTATTTTCCTTTAAGCTTACTTCTGTGGAATCACCTGCCCTACTGTGTAACTTGTTGTATTTGCTGTAATATGGGTTATACCTTGCTCTAAGTGAATCTAACTCTAAGAGATCCTCACTGTTCACATGTACAAGAGTAAATTGAGACTCATATTCTGCTAGGACTGTATCTTTTTGTTTAAATTAGATACTACAAATTTTCTTATAAAAATTTTATAAACTGAAGTGACCAATTAAAAAAATAGTTGAAAATGACACAAATCGTATCTATTGCTATGCATGTTCCTTAGGTTATCCACTTCTGTCTTGTCTTACAAATTTTCTTATAAAAATTTTATAAACTGAAGTGACCAATTAAAAAAATAGTTGAAAATGACACAAATCGTATCTATTGCTATGCATGTTCCTTAGGTTATCCACTTCTGTCTTGTCTTTCAATGATTGATGCAGCTGTGAATGGATTTGGTTTTGTGGGAACTTCTATCAATAATAGAAATGGCTAAATATGACAAATAAATGTTATTGAGCAATCTGGCCCTACCTCTTGTCCAAATGGTCCAGGCTTGTTCTGTTCCCACCCTACCCGCCTAAACCGCACCGCATTCAGCAAAAACCAAAAAGCCTGTAAACCATAGAATTTTAAATCAAAAGAAAAGGAAAAATAAATTTTCTTGCAAATAAGTATAATATTTACAAGGTGGTGCCTTAGGAGTTAGGACATTTGTTAATCGATTTTAAAGGAAAATTTTGATACTACTTTTATGAAAAATATAAAAAGTTGTGAAAAAATTTTAAAATTTTTTTATAAAAGAATTCTAAAAATATTTCATAAACCAATGTCTTTAGACATTCATTAAAATTTCCTCACAAATATAGGGAAAAGTTAACTGATGCCTTAAGTGCATTGATTTAGGAAATGTTTTTTAAAAAAATTTATGATAAAAGATAAAAGAAATTAATTTTTATAACAGTTTTTTATTATTTATATTTTGACTAAAATGCAAAACTCGCTCTTTAATTTTCTTCATAATTCATTTCAGCATTTTAACTTTATTCTCGCTCATTTCAGTCCTCTAAAGTTTCATATTTATTCAATTAAGACATTTTCATCAATTTTTGTTAATTTTTTTTAAAAAAAATTGGAAAATACTTTTCAATATTAATTAATTTTTTTTTAATTTAAAAAATTTGAAGAAAAGTTAAAAAAATTAGAAAATTAACCCCAACATATAACAAAAGTTGTTAAAAAAGTCTTAATTAAATAAACTTGAAAGTTAGAAGACTGAAATAAATTTTACCAAAATATAAAAGGTAAGTTTTGCATTCCAACCTTCTATTTTTCATGAAAATAATATCAAAACTTTTTTTAAAACGATTTATTAACAAAGTCACCTGTTTACTGGATTGGTAAATATAATAGCGTTATCTTGTCGTTTGCTCAATTAAAGTTATCGATAAAGCCAGGTCCGGTAAAATCCGCCTCAGGCCGAGCCGGGCCATTGGGTCCCAAAATTGAGAGGCACCCAAAAACTAGAAGAAACACAAAGAAAGATTGGTCTCTCTCTCTCTCTCTCCTGAATCTGAAAGCCCAAAGCTCCTGAAACCTGAAAAAGAAAAAATGATAGCGATTCCGTATTTAACAGCATTAACCACATTCTTCAGCTACGTATTGCTCTTCGCCTTCGGCCAAATCAGAGATATCTTCCGCAAAATCATCGACTGGTATAGCTCTAACAACCTTCAAGGCTATGCTCCAATTTGCTTAGGCCTCGAGGATTTCTATATTCGCAGGTTATATCTTCGAATTCAGGTATTACACGACGTCGTTAAAGCTGGGAATAGAGCTGTCGTATTATTACAACTATAAACTATGTGTTTCTTTGAAAATTTCACCAGGACTGTTTTGGTCGACCGATATCAAGTGCTCCTGATGCTTGGTTTGATGTGGTCGAACGTTACTCCAACGACAATAACAAGACTCTAATGTAAGATTCATGTTGTGTTTTTTGTATTAAAAGCTCAATCTATAGCCTGCCTTTGTTTTAATTTAAGGATGTTGTGTTGAAAACTGTGTGTATAAACTGAATGCAGACGAACCTCAAAGATAAGTAGATGCCTTAACTTAGGATCATACAACTACCTTGGCTTCGCGGCGTCAGATGAATACTGCACGCCGCGGGTAATTGAGTCGATGAAGAAGTATTCGCCAAGCACTTGTAGTAGCCGCGTAGACGCGGGTGGGTTTTATGTTATGTAAAAAAATTCTTTAAAAATTAGGTACTTTGTCTACTAGAGTTGTCATTTAATGTGGTTTTTCCTATCAGGCACTACTTCATTGCATGAAGAATTGGAAAAGTATGTTGCAAACTTTGTTGGAAAACCAGCTGCAATAGTTTTCGGCATGGGGTATGTAACAAACTCCGCTGTCCTTCCAGTCCTGATGGGAAAGGTATGTGCAGTTAATTAATTAAAAGCACTTTATAAAGATTGATTTTTGTGTTTTTTCTTGTATGTGATCTTGAGCTAGTTACATTGTTTTATTTACAGGGAGGTTTGATCATTAGTGATTCTTTGAATCATAACTCCATTGTCAATGGTGCGCGAGGATCTGGAGCTACAGTTCGTGTTTTCCAGCACAATAGTAAGCATTTATAATCTAGGGAAAATTACAATTTATCTGTTGTGGTTTGGTCTTATCAAAATTTAGTTCACAAACTTTCAATTGCTACATTTGACCCCCCCCTAAGGTTTGGAGTAAAATGAAATCTTTGAGGTTCTGTCCACATAAACGGATTTTGTATTTTGCGGAAAAACTTTCAATTACAACTTATCCCTTGTGATTTGGTCCTATCACAATTCAGTACCATATGCTTTTCAATTGCTTCGTTTTGACCTCCTAAAATTTGGATTAAAATGAAATCATTAGCAGGTCTTTGGACGGAACCATAATGATTCCATTTTCATCCAAATCTTAGGGGTCAAATGTAAAAGTTTGGATTAAATTGTGATAGGGCCAAACTGCAAGTGGATAAATTTTAATTTCCCCTGAAACATATGTAGAAAATTAATGATAGATGAATGTAGAAAATCTGAAACATATGTAGGATTTCAGATGGTGACATGTCAGCTTTATCGACACTAGAAAAGGAGGAAAGATAGATATCTTATAGTTAATTGCAAAAGGATCACTTTGAAAAGACTGTAACTGACTCTTGATGCCAGTAATGTACCTTTGTCCTAATCCACCTCCATAATGTGGGCACACTACTCAGCTGCTGCTGACTAGGATAGTGTATTATACATATATGCTCATTATGATGCTTCCTTTGGATGCAAATTATATTCTCAGGAATATAGGTTTGAGCATTTTAACTCATGTTTCGCCTTCACCAACTTGGTTACAGCACCCTCTCACTTGGAGGAAGTTTTGAGAGAGCAAATTGCTGAAGGACAACCACGGACTCATAGGCCCTGGAAAAAGATAATTGTTATTGTTGAGGGGATCTACAGCATGGAAGGGGAGCTCTGCAAACTTCCTGATATTATTGCAATCTGTAAAAAATATAAGGTTGTGCTACATGGTAGCTTTAATAGATGTTAATCAACTCATAATTTTTAAGCAGCCGTAGTGAGGTTAAGCTTTTTCACTTTTCTTGTTATTCTTGTGGTCTTCATACTTCATCATAGGCATATACATATTTGGATGAGGCCCACAGTATTGGTGCAGTAGGGAAAACAGGAAGAGGTGTTTGTGAGCTCTTGGGCGTGGATCCTGTTGATGTAGATATAATGATGGGGACTTTTACCAAGTCATTTGGATCATGTGGCGGCTACATTGCAGGATCCAAGGTTGCTTTTGCACCATTTTTTGAGTATACTTTACATCTGGTTAACAGTGTGGATGACGATATGGCCAGTGTATATATATGAGGCACAATCTATGTCGTCCTTTGCAGTTTGTTCATTTTTTTAATCTCCTGCTTTGATAGAAATCAAGGTCAGTTGGCAACTTGAGAAACTTGTTATTCATACTATGGAACTTCCACTAAAATTTAACATGATCTTGATATTCTGTGCCATCTACATTGCGGTATCATCTGTAATCATATCATGAATATAAATTGTGTTCTACTTATATTTCTCGTTTATAGTCCAAGGCTAACTATGGAGCACAAAGTTGATGCATAGGAACCCCTGCTATGTTGACATATATATGGTTGACGAGATTCAATGAGCATCATCAAATTTAGTTGTCGTTAAGTAGTGTGGCCTTGTGGACTTATGTTGGTTTTCTTGGGTTAGCCAAATTACACATTGATGGAGCTTTAAACTTTGAGATCAATGTTTTTCATCAGTGATAAACCCCACATGAATTCTAAGTTTGCTCTCTAAGTACTCTATTAGATCCAGCATTGGGGAGGATTAAGTAATGATAAAGCAGAAAAGCCACTGTATGTGTTACTGTTACAAAACATCATTGTCATGCTGCTGTTATTATGTTTATCATTTGGTTTAGCTTTTCTTCATTTGTAGAGTAGTCTTCAAGGAATAAGCAGCAGTTATGTTTTAAATGGGATTAAATCTTTGGCGTATGTATATTAATTTTTCTATATAATTGTTTTCTCTTGGAAGTGTCAATGTGTAGTTGAGCAAAACTAAATTTGAAGTCTGAGTTGCATTTAATGTCACTGAAACTTGTATTTATTTCAGGAGCTTATTCAATACTTGAAATACACTTGCCCTGCTCATCTTTATGCAACCTCAATATCACCACCAGCTGCAGAACAAATAATATCTGCCATAGAGGTTATTCTCGGAGAGGATGGGACCAGTAGAGGTTTGATTTTATTTATTTATTTATTTATTTTTTTAACTTTTAGTGTATGTACTTCATCAGTATCCAAAGCTTACTCCTGCTTTATAGGATGACAACTTAATGAGCTTTTGTTTCGTTGCAGGTGCCCAAAAACTTGCTAGGATACGGGAGAATAGCAATTTTTTCAGATCGGAACTGCAGAAAATGGGTTTTGAGGTTCTTGGTGATAATGATTCTCCAGTAATGCCAATTATGCTTTACAATCCAGCAAAAATCCCTGCCTTCTCACGGGAGTGCCTCAAGCAGAATGTGAGTCCATCCATCCTGGATATGCTCCCTGATTATGGATTTTTCTAACTGTCTATGTCAATATTAAATGATGCTGTCGCAGGTGGCTGTTGTGACAGTGGCATTTCCAGCAACCCCACTACTGTTGGCAAGGGCTCGTATATGCATATCTGCTTCTCATACTAAGGAGGACCTCATCCAAGCATTGGAAGTAAATTCTAATATAAGTTTTTCCTCTTTTGTTTTTGTACTAGAGGTTATTTCAGTGTGTATTCTTGTCATTGATTCTCATTTCCTAGGTGTGTCACTTTCATATATGAGAGTTGCATATGCATTCTTTTCAATGTGTGTGTGTGAGAGAGAGAGAGAGAGAGAGAGAGTTACACGGATGTGTAGCACCCTAGATGCATATTCAAGCTAAATATTTGGACATCCTAAAGATTATTTAAACATATTTCAATGCCCAGTACACCACAGTATTAGACTATCAGCAACTTCCATGTCTTTACTATTTACCCCAGGGAGTAAAAGTGATAGAAGAAGGATGATAATTGTTATATTACATAGGAACCTTGTCATTTTGTTCAATGAACTCTCAACCATTTGGACATCCTAAAGATTATTTAAACATAATTCACTACCCAGTCTACCACAGTATTAGACCATCAGCACATTCTTCCATGTCTTTACTATTTAGTATTTACCCCAGGGAGTAAAAGTGATAGAAGAAGGATGATAACTGCTATATTACATACGAACCTCGTCATTTTTTCTAATAGACTCTCCAAATTCAACAGACAATTTCTGTTGTTTATGAGAAATTATGATGCTTTTTTAATTCATTTGTTGTTAAATCCTGTTGAGACTTTTTTTCTTTTCCAGGTTATCAGTCAGGTTGGTGATCTGGTGGGTATAAAATACTTCCCTGCTGAGCCCAAGAAGCAGCAGGAAGAGGAGAAGATGCTGAAGTTGGAATGAGAGAAATCTTTTTGCATAGATTGTCAGCTACAAGCAGCAACGGGAAAGGTTGGTGAAGCTGGAGTGTGAGAAAAAATCTTTTTCCTTGATAATTGTTGTAGTTTTCTTTTAATCTAAATTCTACATCACCTACACTACTAGTACTGTGAAATTTATTGCGTTTGCTGTGATAGGGTTTATTCCTTGCCCTAATTGTTCATATGTACAAAAGTAAATTGAGCCTCATGTCTTGGGCCTCCTGGCAGGGCTATTTTTTTGTTTAAATTTTCTACTTTTGTCTGGTGACTTGTGTTTCAATGATATGTAAACCTGCGGCTGTAAGTTTGTGCTGAGCTCTCATTTGTGTGATTCTGTGAAAATTGGATTTTTATTGTTGGTAATTCTATTAGCATGCATATATTTTTGACTACTTCCTTATTGGGATTTGGGGTTAATTAGATTCTCTTAACGGCACTTGATTCAGGACTTACATAGACGGTAGGCAATTTTCCCATCCATGTGGTTTACCTTACTACTTTTAGACAGTTGTTTTGCTCCAAGCATTGAAAACTCTTGCCAATAGCAATGAACTCTTAAAGGATACATTCTCCCCTTTAAGTTTAGGTGAAGGATGGAGTCATGGGATTGTTTCCCCTGGTTGGAAAGTCATGGGATTAAAACTTGCTAAATGCTCCAATGGAATAATACTCTCTCTCTCTGGCCATAATTTTCTTTTTCAGTTTTGTTTTTCCCATACATTGTTGACTTTGTCATGCTGTTGATTTTCAGCTGGTTCCTGCTTAGTTTCCATACCAAGCTGGTTAATCTTTGTCATATCATTATGGTGGATTAATGCCATCTAATGACAGGATTCACCATTCCTAACACGAATTCATGGAAATGCAGCCTGATTAGATAGCTTTAACCATATATGCTCTTATGCAAACTGGCGAAAAAAAGTATCTAGGTTGTGTGAACATAATTCTTTGTGAAGCCCCAAATGGGATAACAGCTCTTGATTTTTCAAAATTGTAATGTGTTGATCTTATTGCCTGTCATGACTTTAATAAATACACCTTTTTTTTAGAGGAGATTTAATGAATGAAGTCATGACTTCATTCATTAATAAACAAAATGAAGTAACTGTGTTTGATATGGCTCCTGTTAGTGTCCGTTTGGGAATAACTTATTTAATTTTTTTTTGAAAACTTTTTGATGGAAGTGTGCTAAAGTATATATGTATCTTGAAAATTTTCATTCATTAATAAACAAAATGAAGTAACTGTGTTTGATATGGCTCCTGTTAGTGTCCATTTGGGAATAACCTATTTAACTTTTTGTTGAAAACATTTTGATGGAAGTGTGCTAAAGTTATATGTATCTTGAAAAATTTTGAAAAAGAGAGAAAAAGAGGAGAAAAAAAATGACATTTTAAAAAGCTATACATAAAATTTAAAAGCTAAAACTTAAAATTGATGTTAAACTCACCCTTAAGTGTGTTTGGCTTGAGTTTACAAGTTTAGTTTTTAGCTTTTGTTTATAGCTTTTTAAAACTTTATTTTTTTTCAAAATATAAATATACTTTAGCATACTTTTAGTAAAAAAAATTTGGCAAAAAGATAAGTTATTTTCAAACGAATATAAATTAAATTGTTTCAGAATGATTGTCCGTTGCATATGCAATTGGAACCGGTGCTTCAGTCCAGGATCCACTTAAATATATATAATGAAATTGGCTAAATTAGTTAAAATAAGTAAATAACACCTTATATAGGTGAACACGCAATTATTTTCATACTTATATAATTTTTATTAAATAAATTAACGGTATTCTTTAGATGAATTAAGATAACACTTAATGAAAATGAGCGCATCCATTTTATTTATAGAAAACCGAACTTGTTAGATTAATTAAAATGTTTTAAAAATGTAATTTGTAATTTAATCAAAGATGTCATTTTACCAATATGTGCAACATTGTACACATATTTTTTACATTGTTAGTACAATGTAAACCTATAAAAGTCTTTGATCAAAATGATACCTTATATGAATAAATGCATCATTTATTTTCATTCTCTAGCTATCTAATTCTTGAGAAAAAAAAAAAAAAAAAGTGATTAAGAAGTTTGGTTAAGATTTTTTTATCATAGGATATTTTTTAAATAATTAGGGGAGGGGAAATGCAAACCCTCGATGTCACCTTTGAAATCACTAGAAGATGCCAATCAATTAAAATACGAGGCTCTTGGCTTTATTTTTATTTATTTTTATCATAGTTAAGGTATGATTATACCTTGCAAAAGTGAATGCATCGTTTATTTATGTATTATAGGGAAAATATTTATTATATTATTTTTTGGACAAACTTTGTCTATAAACAAATATGTAGCTAACGACTATAAGTCCACTCAATATCTTTTGGTTGGATATAAATTTTGATAAATCCACAATTGAATTATATTTTCTTTTATATCTTCCATGGTTGTAAAATTTCTAAAAAATCAAAAATCAATAGCTATGTCATGAATCAACTATTTAAATTTTAAATTTTTTTTAACATAAAATATAAGTTTATGGGACAAATAGTAATTAATGTCCGGTTAGCACAAAACTTGACATGCGTATTAAGAATATAAAAAACATGTAATTTAAAAATTAGATTTTGAAAATATGTAACTATGTTAATTTTTGTGTGTTGAAGTTGTAGTCATTCGCTACAAATTATCATATTTCTTATCCCTTTATAAAAATAAAAAATAAAAATCATCAACTAGTCATCAAATTCAAATTATATCATATCAAAACATTAAGATAGTGAAATTTACTCAAGAACTAAAATATTAATATTAGCTGAGCGAAGCAAAAGAACTTAAAGAAAGACAACACCACAAATCATTAAATTAAACAATTAAAAAAATAATATTATTTTTCGTCATCTATATTTTTAATAAATTCTGATTTAAAATAGGTACTTTCAACCCAAACCTGCTTTTTCTCGTTCCAAACTGAAGTGAATCAACTGGACCAAATGGACCAAAGTGACCAAAATGAACTGAAATGGACTGAATGAACCAAACTAGACCAAATCATCAGCAAATTTACCACTTTTTTAAATTAACTTATTCCTTTAATTTTTTTGATAATATTAAATATATTAACTGAATGAATCATACATTCATCTTGGAAAGTTTTGTTTCTAATAATACTTCAAATAGTTTTAACTACTTTAAATATACTTTAACTTTACATAATCATCTACTTTAATTTATAAAGAACTTCTTCCACACTTTTATTTTTCTTCATTAGTTTTACTTCAATTCATTACTCTTAATTTTTTTTTTAATAGTATGAAAAAATTAATGGAACAAATCAATTAAAAAAAAAAATTTAATGTTACTAATGGTGTGACTCAACAAGAGCATAGTAATATTAAACACTATACTTATTATATATATATAAATATATATATATATATATATATAAATATATATATATATATATATATATATAAATATATATATATATATATTATTTTTTCAATATCAATTTTTTTAAAATTAAAGTTTTTTAAATTAATTAACATCGCGCACCCTTAGCGCGTGATGGTCACTTCTTAAATATTAGTTTTTGTGGAGTGGGGTAGTGGGGACCAAGGGCCAGGGTCAAAGTATATATTTCACACACATATATACTTTGATTAAGTTAGGATAGAATATTTATTTTAGATAAAAAAAATTCTAATTAACATAATAACTTATAAGTGAATGCATTATTTATTCATTAAAAAAATCATTTATTTTCTTCCCTTATCTATCTAATTCTTAAGATAAGGATAACCTTTTTTTTTTTTTTTTTTTGTGTCAAAAATAACTTGATTAACTAATTTAGTTAAGATTTTCTTAGCATAGTTAAATTAAGATTATACCTTTAAAAAGTGAATGCATTGTTAATCTATTTATTACGGGTCTTCTAAAAAAAATTATTTATTACAAGGAAAAGTACATAAAACCTCAATTTGGATTTTCCTAAAAGATGGACCTCCCCAAGGTTTTGACTTTAATACTTAATCCCCTTGTGGTATTATTTTATTTATAAATTGCGAGTTATGTACTACCTCTTTCCCATATTATTGGTATTGTAACAGTTAAATACATATTTTTATTTTTTGGGAGGAGGAGGAGGAACGACATAAAAGGGTTTTTTTCCCTCAAAAAAAAAAAAAAAAACATAGGAGAGTTTTGAGTCTAACATCCTCCCTCAATATTGTCAATATTGTTTTATGTAAAAATATAGTTCTACTAATTGACACATCTCATTACATGAGAAATAGAAGAATTTAGTTTTACATTCAAAACTTTTTGGAATACTGCAAGTAACCCTAGTATAATAATGTTTAATTTCTCCCTCATATCATAGCCGCCTTTCCTACACGTAACCCTAGTATAGTATATATGAACAAGAAGAGATCGATGGTGCACGATACGAGAGACTCACAAGTCACAACGCAACTAAAGAAAAAAGCAGTGATGGGCGGAGGAAGCAGCCGCAGCAGTTTTAATTCTATGCCACATGATGTCATCCTCCACATACTCTCTCTGACTTCGCTTCCATTACATAGTTTACTCAGATTAAGGTTTTTGTGCAAGTCCTTGTATGTGGCAGTCACTGAATTAGCGGAGGCAGACTTGAAGCGCTCTAGGGAAAACTCGCTTGGGATCACTTGCTCTCGCAGTCTTGGTAGCGTTCGCATATATTCCTTACAAGAAGGAGGTGGTTTTAAGACTTTGATGGGGCCTATATACGTAGGTACCAACACCATCGAGTTGTTACCACCCATAAATGGTTTGATCTGTTTCACTGATCTTGTGGATTTTCATGTATGTAATCCCATCACGGGAGAGTTTGTTACTCTCCCACGCTGTCTCCAGTGTGCACGAAGATTCATTACTGGAACTGGGTTTGGATATTGTCCTCAAACAAAGCAATATAAAGTGATTAAATCCTTCGAAGAGTTTCCCATGCGGATTTTAGTTTCTAAATGTAAAGCTGCAATAAAAACTGTCGGCTCTTCTGATCCATGGAGTATTGTTGATTGCCCCATGCCCATACCTCCTCGGGGAACAATCTATATGGATGGCACTATATACTGGTTGAATGTGTCGAACACATTTATCATCAATATTACAGCGTTTGATATTGACAGTGAAACATTCCGAAGAATCAATCCACCACCTCCAGATCTTTATAAATTCGATGGTTCGATGCGTTTGGGAGAATATGAAGGGAGGTTGTGTTTGGTTGACTACAGCCTCACTATGAGTACCTTTTTTTTAAAGATATATATCATGCTACGGGAACATCAATGGGTATTTGGATATAATGTCCTTTTGAAGGATTTGCAACCATACTATGCTGTAGACCCATGTTGTATCAATTTCTCATGCTTCAACAAAGGGAAATTAGTACTACTTCTAATTGGAGAACCAAAAAGGGTTCTTTTTTATAACATCAAAAGCAGAGATTTTGAAGCATTAGAAGTTGGTGATCAAGGTCTAAACACCACAGATTTTAAGGTAGCACCTGGTCATTTTGAGGGAAGCTTGACCCTTATACCTAGGGCTAGGTCACCCGTTAACCAGGGCTGGCTCAATATATTTTGGGCTGATTTCTTGCATTTAAATATTAAAAAAATTCTATTTTTCTCTTCTTTTGAGACTCAAACATAGTTTAAAACTTTGTCTTTCTAGTATTTGGTTACTTAGCCTAATAGATAGTATTTTTTTTAATTGAATAATATAATGAATTTGCTATTATATATGGGTTCAGAACTTGAGACTATTAGATATTTTTATGGTTAAGCGAAGTGTATTTTATAATTATACTAGAATTAGTATATTGATTTTTTTTTTCTCGCAAAAATAGTTTTATTTGTTAACAACTAGTGTTAACGTGGACCATATATAAGAGTATACAACTATGGTCCTATGCTACTCCACGTACCCACCCAATTTGTTAAATGAATGAATGAAAATAAATTTCCGCATGTACTGTAATATAAAGTAATTATCAAGAATAGAATGAAGTGAAAGTAATAAAATGAAATAGCTAGAATAAAAAGAAAGTTCAAGAAAGAAGCAAAGGTTCCAAAGAAGTAACAAACCTGAGGATCAGACTAGAACGAGGAGAAGAAGGTCCAAAGTGCAGCAGCTATAGCTTCAACCAAAAAAAAAAAAAAAAAAATCTATTTTATTCTTTAAATAGAGGGTGGGACAAAATTTCCAGCAATTCATACAAGAAAATTTGAGGTTTGAGATTGAAAATGTATAAATTTTTAGTTCATCAAAAAAAAAAAAAAAAAATGTATACATTTTGTCTTTTGCTGATTTCAGTTGTTTGGTTGAGAAAGAAAGTGTGTTTTTTCAGCTTTTTGGTGGAACATTAATAAGTTCTACACTTGAAAACATTGTTATACACTACAAGTGAAGAGAGCATAATAACACTTACCCTTCCAAGATTGATTAGTACATCACTTGCATGAATTTGCAATGATGACAACACGTACTAACTACACTTTTATTTAACCCATTACCTTTTGTCTTAAAAGTCAAATAAAAACAATTTCCCTCCTATCTTTATAGCTATATAAAGATTTTAACAAGGCGGCTCTATAGTTATCAAAACGCTGTACCTCATTATATATGTAAACATTAACAGTTTACATAATATCTAAAAGTTAAAGCGAAGTATTTATTATTGTAATGTTTGTGTTAAATCACATGAGAGTATCATTTTGATTTATTTTGGTCCACTTTGGTCCATCAGGTCCATTTCATTCCACTTGAGTCTATTTCGGTCCACTAGGTCCATTTTGGTCGACTTTGATCTATTCGGTCCAATTTAGTCCATTTTGGATTAATTAAGTCTTAAATTGATTCTTTTTGTAGGTTACCTTTTCAATTTTGTGCTCAAAATTTCATCATTTTTCAGAATTTTTGGGTTGAAAAGTATGAAATTTATTTTATTTGGGCCAAATTCTTTAGTTTTGGGCAAAAAAAAAATACAAACAAAATAGATATTATAAATTAGAGATATGAGTCATAAAAAAGCAGTAAAATAATAAATATTCATAAGATTACCTTAAAATTCTTTCAATAATAATATAGGTATTATACTTATATTTAGAAAGAAAAAAAAAATGCTACAATTCTAAACTTATATAATAATTTAAACTTAATGTAACATTTTACATGTGCTTTATGGAATTGAAATGTATTTTTTTAATATTGTTGGATATGTTCAAATTAATTAGTCAACCAATTATGGTATATTTATTTAAAAAAAAAATCATTTTACAAATATCTTCTCCATTTAAATAAAACAATATTATAATTATGTAATTTAATTTTTTTATTAAATTAGTGTGTGTATATATATATCACTATGTATCGTTTATAAATGCAAAATACATTATATTTACAGTTTCATTACATAAAACTAATAGCAAATACTTTTAAATAACTCATGCATTATTTAATCTACAAAGTTTACATTATATTCTTATAAAATAATTATATTACATTTTTTAACGCATCGTGTGGGTTTGCAACTAATTTTTCTTAAATTAAGATGAGTAAAACCACATCACTCTGTTTATGGATGAGCAAACATTAACATCAGGTATCTTTTTATAGTTCATATTTCACTTGAATAGTTAAAGAACAAAAATCTCTCAGATATAGGTGGGTGACGAGGCTTCAATTGAGTTGAAAGAAGAAATGGTGCTGGCATATGTCATGGAAATTTGAAGACCCAAATCGTTTTGATTTGGCTAGGTAGTCTTAGTGACGTTTAGAAAATAGAATGAACATAATTAGACAACAAAGATAGGTTATTTTGTTCAAATCATGTATCCTAGTTTCCATTTTTTCTTCCACCTCCACCAAATCTCCACCCAATAATCATTTGAACTCACGATGGCACTCGCAAGCTTCCAATTCTATTATATCCACTTGTCACTCTTCACCCAAGACATTTCTCTCTAGTTGCCTATTCTAATGCTAAAGTTGAATACAAGGCTCTTGCTATCACTGCCTTGGAATTATTATGTTTATAGGTTTATATCTCTTTCATGATCTTGGAATCTCCATTGCTTAACCAATATTGGTGCAATGGTGCTTCATTATGCTAAATTCAGTGCCAAAATTATGTTCGTCGATTTCGTCTTTCATGAGGTGTACTATTAATGCTTTTGTTTGTAACCTTCTGACACCTGGTAGAATTTAAGTACAATTTGTTCCTTCCTTCACAACAATAGGTTTGACTCCAAGCAACAAAAGTAAAAGTCAAGAGACTTTTATTTGAATTTCTATTGTAAGTCACATTACCCTTGTATAATTTATTTGTTTGCGTCAAATAAGTAGGTAAAGACCCATTGATGTAACTACATGTATTCACTGAATTAATACAAATTTGAGACTGCGAAAAAAAAAAAATGTGATGCAACAAAAGTAGATCATTTTGTATGTTTACTTAGTACATTAATGATGCAAAAAGTGGGTGTTTGAGTATAAAATTGTGCTTTCATTTTATATTTATAAGACATATATGGGCTATACAAATTTGATAAAGAAATAAGTTAATTTGATACTTTATATTTGAGGCTTGATAAGTATTACTTTTTATTATTATTATTATAATTTTGATATCTGATGTAATTTAATTTTTTATTGAATTCAGGTTAAAAATGTCTTCCATGATAGAAGGATTAGACATTTTTTTTTTTTTTTGAGAAACGATAGAAGGATTAGACATGTTTTGTCAAATTACAGTGCTTTTGTTGTTTTGGAACCATATATATATATATATATATATATATATATATATATATATATATATATGTACATGTGTGTACGCGCGCGTGTCAATTACCATTGGGTTGAATGTCTTGAATTTTTTCTAAACTCATTGATTACTACGTACCCCACCGAAAAATAGTGAGAGTTGTTTTGATAATACATTTGGAATGAGATCATTTTTTTTTTTTTTTTGGATGATTGGAATGAGATAATTTGGTGGTTCATTTAGATATTGGATTCATTGGCTTTCGTGCCAAGTGTTCTGAATACATCACTTGACAGAAAAAAGAAAAAAGAAATCTAAATTGGCCACATTAGGTAAAATTAGATTACAATTAAATATTAATTTGGATCCTACTCCCACTTTAATACGGATAAAATTTAGATACAGTATTTTAGGTACTGTTTCTTAGGTTTCTTTCTTAAAATTCAGCCATATGGCTACTTAACTAAGAAATATACTTCTATCTTATGAAAAAAAATCTACATGACAAAATTTTAAGAAATGAACCTAAAAAACAGCACTTAAATACTATACCTAAGTCTTGCTCTTAATATATTATAATTAAGTACATAAATGGCCCTAAAAAGCCTTCAATGAATAGTCATTCTCAGCAGAGAATTAACGGGCATCACATCCTAAGAAATTTAAACCTTTTGTCTATGGGAAAGGTTAACAAATACTAAGGATATTAATTTAGAATATATTTTTAGAAAATTTTAATAGGAAATGAAAAAAATAATTAATTTTTTTGACTTTTTTTTTTATATTTTTCATAAAAGTAATGTTATAGTCACAAATTATTTTACAATATTTTTACAAACTATTGATGTGACCAACTTCTTATTGATTTTCACCTAAACTCACCATTATAACATCACTTTTTTATTTATCAATAACCACTAACCACATCAGCAGTTTGTAAAAAATTTTGTATCTCTAACATTACTCTTTTCATAAAAGTAGTGTCAAAATTTTCCAAAAAATGGTTTATTAATAATTGCTATAAGGGTACTCATTAACAAACCATTTCTTTATATAATATTCTTTCTACTTTCTTCTTTTCTCTCTAATTTTTTTTTTTTTTTTAAAGAAAGAATTTATTAGCTTGCTTTGCTATTTGGCCATAGGGAATTGAATTGATGTCGGTGAAAGCAATTAGCACGTGGTTTTAATTGAGAGTAATTCATCCCTGCATTTATGAAAAAAATGCTATAACTAGCTACAAATTTTTTTACAAATTATTAATGGTAAGTAGTTATTGTTTAATAAATGAAAAGTAATATTAGTGATAAGTACAATAAACAACCAGTAAAAAATAGTCAAACCAACTATTTATAAAAAATGTTGCAAAATGTTTACGAGTATAATATCACTCTATTTATAATTATCTGCTAAGCAGCTTTGCATGTTTCCCACGTGGCTGTGCAAGCTGAGGTTTGGAATCCATAAAAATGGTAGGTTGAACCAACATGGGCAAAAAAGGAGTAAAATTAAAAACCTAAAACCCGTGAAGTTATATTCAAATCTGTGCATCACAGCTTATACACATCATTTCATCATATTCATACATAAAAATTATGCAAATCAGACGACACAGAAACCATCAATCAGATCAAACTTTCTGACCTAGAAGGCTAGAACTTTCGTATTATTTCTTACCCATAGAAAATCATCCACATCTTCAAATCTCCACCGTATACCAAAACTTTCTCCTGTGAGTTGTGAGCACTGAGCATCACACCCAAGATATCCCATAATTTCCTCTACGTAAACCTCTTGTTGTAGCATCAAATAGAACTGTTTCTGCAATTTCTCTGTTGTTCTCAAATTCAAAACTACGCTTCCCTTATAGAATCAAAAGCTTTAACAGAAATGGTAAGCAAGAAAAAAAAAAAGGAAATTAAAGAAAGAGAAAGAGAGAGCCCAAGACGCCATTGATTTCTGTTGAAGGTATCAGAACTTTTGCAACACCTGGACCTTCAATCTAAACCCAACATTGCAACACCTCCACCGTCCATTCGTCACTCCTCTCTTGGCCATTCCCTAACCACTACTCTCTTTCTCACTTCACTCCACTCCACACTTTTCAACGCTAACCATAGCCAACGCCTTAACCCTAACCACAGTTTCTGGCTTTCTGGTCTAGTTTATTATCATCATCATCAACCCCCATTTTCACCAAAATATTTATAAAGCAATAACAAACAAAAGGGTATATAAAATTCAACCATGAATGCATATTGTACATTTGTCACTCACACCTCAGGCCTTGTAATCACTATTACCCTAACCCTAGTTTGTATTCTCTCTGGTTTAGTTTATCATCAAAATCACATTTCACAAAAAGATACAAAGTATCTAAAACCAAGCATGAATCCAGATTTCACATGTGTCACCCATGCCAGCAAAACTTTTAACCCTAGTTTGGTGCTTCCAAATCTGAATTAAGTTAATTAACCCAACACCACCCCCTCCATTAATGAAAATAAAAAGGCTGTATTATATATACAATGAGAACAAAAGATGTAAATGGAAACGTGAATGCAGAATGCACAAATGTCGCAAAAAACCAGAGGCAGCAATGTTAATCACCAAAATCCCTTGCTAAAAATAGCAAAAATAAGAAAAAGTTAGTGCACCCAATATTGAGAGAGAGATCTTTACTTTACCCACTACTCCTCAGTGTTACCCATTTCGTGATTGCCGAGCGTCCATCAGAAACCCACTGTGTGTTTTTACTCACAGAAACCCAAACCCACCAAAAAAAAAAAAAAAAAAAAAAAAAAACCCTAAAGAGTGCTAATGATGAATATGATGGACCAACTTCATGAGAAAACCGAGGTGGCCTCTGGTTTTGTGGCAGGTGGAGAGGCTGAGCTTGGGCTTGTCACTGTGCAGGGGGACAAGACCAAGGCCACCACCAATCATGGATCTGGGTCGGACCGGACCAGTTCGACCCGTCATGACCTTGTTTCTGCTGTTTCGGGTTTCGGTGTACTCCACAGGAAGAAAAGGATGGCTAGGCAGAGGAGATCATCATCTTCCACCATCAAACTTCTGTCCTTTGTTCCTTCTAGCTCTACCTCGCACGTGCCATCATCCCCACTCCCTGGCCTTCCCACTCTTCCTGCACGTGTGAGCTTCAAATTTCTCTTTTTTAATTCCTTTCCCTTTTTTGTTTTACACAATTTTTTTTATGTGGGTTTTGTTGTAAGTCTTATTGTTCTGTATTTGATATTTGTTTCTCCTTATATATAAAATGGGTTTTTGACTTCTTTGCTTCTCTCTCAGTACTAGATGTTTGTGTTGACCTGACCAGGTGAGATTTGTTGAATTTATAATAACTCTATATCGATTTTGGAATTTATGATTTTAAACAGAGAGCTTTGATTTTATATATATATATATATATATATATATATATATATATATATTTATATTTATTTATTTATTTATTGATTTATCAGGTGACAACAATTTGCTAGGATGAGTGTGTTAATTTTATTGTTATATTATCTTAACGACGTGAATAATCAGATCAATCATGCAATCAGTGGGGTTAATAAGAAATTTTTAATTAAAAGACGAAATTGGCAGCGGGTGTTTGACTCGTGAATTGAAAGTCGAAACTTGTGAATTGAATCTTCTTTTAATTAAGGGCATGTTTGGTACGTATCTTTAAACACATGTTTTAGTTTTTAAATAATATTACACGAATTTCTACACACTTTTTTACTCACACGTATTCCCAAAAAATATAAACAACATTACTAAAATAACATTACAAAATGGGCCCTAACTATTTTGAGAAAATTTGTAGAGTTTTTTTATATAGAAATATTATATGAATTCTAATTTTTGCATACAACCAATTGGTTTTCAAGTTCCAATCCTAGTCCAATTAATTAAGGTTTTATTTTTAACTGATATATTTATGCAAAATAATTCAATCAAATGAAACATTTTTTTACAAGGAATTAGTTATCCTTAATTAGTATATATAAAGCTGGATAATTGTTTTGGGTTGCAAGATATTTGCAACGTTAGATGACACACTGACAGCTGTGTTACTTTCAGACTTGAGGTCGTTGTGTTTTCCTCATTAGTCAAAGAGACTTGGTTAATTTCCTGTAACTGGTCAATTAAGCTTTTCAATTTTATTATCATTTTGTTGGATTAGGGCTTTTGTTTAGTATTTCATTTAATAACTCAAATATCAAATGGTGTTATGCTTTAGGAAATTGATCCAAGGAGGTTGAGATTCCTATTCCAAAAGGAGCTTAGGAACAGTGATGTAAGCTCCCTTAGGAGAATGATACTCCCAAAGGTTTGTGTTTTTACTTCTTTAATATACAATTGGAATTTAGCACTATAGTGATGCTAATAAAATCATGCTCTGAATGGACTTTGAACTTTGAACTGGTACTCTTTGTTAACCAATAAAGAAGGTTCACATAATGCAATCTGTCTTAAAGTATACCTAAATATGCTGACATTTTGTTCATAAAACTAACCTAATAAATGCTATCATGAGACAACTTAATTTCAGAAAGCAGCAGAGGCTCACCTCCCCGTCCTCGACTCAAAGGAGGGGATTCTTATCAGCATGGACGACCTGGATGGCTTGCATGTATGGAGTTTCAAGTACAGGTCCGACTCCTCTGGCTCTCTTTGGCCACCAAGTGCATTGGAACTTGTTGATATTGTATAAAGCATACATGTATTAATATGAATATATTGTATATAATAATGTCCTTAAGTATCTTAGCCTTTTCAATTTTTTGCAATTATAAACACAGCAAGCCTAGACTAGATTTGCAATAAGTTATCTATTTGAAATTTTCATTCTAATAGATTGCAAAATTAATTGGTATCAAGGTATTGTAATAATTTTTTCTTCATTTTAATTTATTGCAATAAATTTTTCTAATGCAATAAGGTAATAAAGTCTCTATTACAACTGAAAATTATAAATTATTACAACTGAAAATTGTTAATGTAATAATTTACCAATTTTAAGTTACTATTGCAATGACTTTTAACTTGTAGATGTGATATTGTGACTAATACAACTATATTTATTTTGTTATATTAAAAGTTGATATATAGAATTTTTTTTTTTTTTATAAGCTTGTAGAGAAGTATAGGGTTGCATGTGAAACCAAAATAAAATATTTTATTTTATTTTCTTCTCTAGATATGTAATGTTCATTATCTTGGTTTTTTTCAAAGCAGGTATTGGCCAAATAACAATAGCAGAATGTATGTACTTGAAAATACTGGTATACTTTTTGCCTCTTAATTTTATCTCCTTTCTTTGTTGTTTTAAACCTTGGATCATCACTTATGCATATTGTTTTCTCAGGAGAATTTGTCAATGCACATGGCTTACAACTTGGAGACTTTATTATGATTTACCAAGACAATCAAAATCACAACTATGTATGCTAAACCAATTTACAGCTTTAGATATGTTATAAGTTTTGGATTGAAATATTTTTACCAAAAGTTTTTTTGTTACCTTTTGGATATTGTTGCAGGTCATTCAAGCAAGAAA
Source organism: Quercus tomentella (assembly GCA_028535165.1). Lineage (NCBI taxonomy): Eukaryota > Viridiplantae > Streptophyta > Magnoliopsida > Fagales > Fagaceae > Quercus > Quercus tomentella. The sequence continues at coordinate 65,435,999 of JAPQVY010000155.1, read as the reverse complement.
GGCTTCTGAACAAGATGTATATAGTGACATAACTAGGAATGATGCTAATGACCTCTTTCTTTATGATTATGAGCCTTACCGACCAAGTTCCTTGTTTGAGAATTATCCCACAGACAATGCTACAAGCATGTCATTTATCTATGACACTACAACCTTCTCAAATGACTCACCGCTTGATTTTTTGGGTGGTTCGATGACCAGCTATTCAAGAATCGGATCTTTGGAAGGCTTCGGATCTGTAGACAACTTTTCTCTTGATGACTTCTATTAAGTTGATCATACTGGTGGTGTCACATTAAACAAGGGGGCACAATCTAGAACCTATAACAATGGGGCTACTTCACTTTGGTACTGAAGCAATGTACTTTTGGGATAGGCGCATATATTTGCAATAAAGAGTAGCAAGTGTAAAACTTTTGAAATGTCCTGCATTTCATGTACTTGGACAAATTATATTTATAGAACTTCTAATTTCATTTTGCAGCAGGACAATCATGAATGTAAGTTGTTACCACAAAATAAAAATATTGGAATTAGTAAGACAGTTCAATTCCAAGTTAAAACCTTTAATTTTGGCTCAAATTGTATTATTCAATTGGGTCAGGATCAATTTGAGTTAGGTTTGTTCTTGTTTGTAGACTCATAAGAACTTGAACTTGAACTTGATAATTCTTTCTTTAGGCTCTCTCACTTAAATTCTAAATCCACCATTTACAAAAAGGACCCACATTATTATTATAAATAAACCCAAAATTGTAAAGTGGTGTTAAGAATATTACAAATTTTACTACATAGACTTTACAAATTGATATGTCACCAATTATATAAAAATTCAAGCATTTATTTATCACTTAGTTGAAGCCTACCAATTATATTCATTGCCGCATCAATTTATATGCTTAATGGAGTAAAATTTGTAATACCTTTAGCATTTTTTAATGTTTGATAATAAGTTCCATAAAAAAATGTTTGATAATAAGTTGTTTAAAAATAAAATAAAATAAAGGTTGTGTACCATTTTTCTCACCTCCAAAATACTATACCAATAAAAATTCAGCCCAATTGAAAATCATAAACTTTTTGTGGGGAAAATTGTTTTGATGCTTTAATTTTTATAAACCAATATTCAACACAACAGATTGTCGACATTACCCACCTATTCTTTCCCATTCCCACACACCTAACAATTTCTATCTATTTCTTAACACCAAAATGCATTACCTTATCAAAAATAAAGTAAACTTCATTTCTAAAAGAATAATAAAATTGATTTTTTTTGTTAATTTTTTATTATTAAACTATAATATTGATTCTCTAATGAAATTAACTTTTGTTTGGTTAGTATTAAAATATTAATTCATCAAATTATTTTTTTAATTCGTCAAATTTACCATGATTTCGTTAATATTAAATAAATTTATTTAATTGACATTTAAATACAAAGACTTAGAATTATCACCAATTATATTGAGCCAACCTCGCTTTCAATTTTCCATGAATATTTAGAATTCCCATCTTACACTACAATATGTAATATATTTAAATTTTAACGGTAAATACATACATATATATATATATATATATATCTCCTATTAGCTTAATGCGGTCGTTAAAGGGGGTTGAGAGACAACTAGAGGGGGGGAAATTAGAATAGTTTAAACGAAAAACATTCTAAAGATATGTCTGTTTTAAGAAAAAAGACACATTCAAAATACGTAGATTAAGTATTATAGAGGAGTACGAGACAAATAGCCCGTCTAGCTCAGTTGGTAGAGCGCAAGGCTCTTAACCTTGTGGTCGTGGGTTCGAGCCCCACGGTGGGCGTTTTTGGTGGTTTCTCTTTTTTTTCGCAGTTTTCTAGATGTTTCATTACAAATTTATATTGGTCCAATTGAATTTTCAAAATTAAACCAAAATTTGGCAACCTTGTAAAGTTATGGTTAATTGTATAATTCTTCCTTTAATTTTTGTGGTGATTTAAAAAAAAAAAAAAAAAAAAAAAAAAAAAAAAAAAACCTCTTGAATTTTGAATGATTTGAAAAATGGAAAGACTTTGAGTGCAGTCCCACATCGACAAAAGAAGCGCCCCACTCATACCTTATAAGCTTGAACTCAAGGCATGAGTGTACCACTACTACACAGCTCAAGCTTGTAAGGCATGGGTGGGGCGCTTCTCTTGTCGATGTGGGATTGCACTCAAAGTCTTCCCATGTCACTTGAGAACAAAAATCCTCCCCACAATTTACATTTTAAATATTTATTATAAAATTTTGACCATTTCGTTTAATTTCATTTTTATATTGATTTTTTCATTTATTTTTATTAGTAACTTGAATTTTAAATATCATTGAAGTGATATTAGTAACTAAATAGACATAAGGTCAATGTAAAATAATAAAAAAATCAAACTTAAAATATCATCATAAAAATGTTTAAAGTATAAAAATCAAGATGAATACAATTTCAAAATTTAAGTGCATTTTGGTGCTTAAATTTTACCAAAAATTTATTTTTTGTTTCTAAGCTTTAATAAGTTCGTTTTTTGTCCCTAAATTATATAAAATTAAGTTTTTTTTTAATTATTTCTAAACCATTAAAAATATTTTACTTTCATTTATAAACTTTAAAATATATTTTTTATCCGAGAATTATTTTTTCATCCTTATTTTTGTCTCTAAACTTAAAAATAAAAAATAAAAATAAAAATAAAACTCTTTACAAATTTAATAATGAAAACAGAAATTTTCAAATTTTATAGATGACTAGCCTCATCACACGCACTTCGCGAGTGCGATGAGTCTTTTTTTTTTTTTTTTGTTAGTGGTCTTATTTTGTAGAAAAAAAATAGTGTTTTTTATTTTATTTTATATATATAATTTTTATTTTGAAAATTTAATTTATAAGTGAATAAATCAATTTGAAAATTAATAGGAGAGTGGTCTTATTTTTTAGGCAATATTTTAGTTGGAGTTAGTGTTGCATTTTTACCGGATTGTCCTTTAGTTTTATCTCTACTTAAACATAGGGTTGTAGGGGCATTTTTGAACTAAAAAAATGAGGAATCAAAACAGGGGAAACCTCTTAAATAATAGTAGAAAACAATATATATTCACGTAACTTATAATTAGAACCTGTTTAGACATAAGAGTAAAATTATAGTCACAAACTATTTTACAACATTTTTACAAAATGTTGATGTGGTCAACTTCTTAATGGTTTTCATTTAGGCCCACCATTAATATTACATTTTCATTTACCAATAATCACTCACCACATAAACACTTCGTAAATTTTTTTGTAAAATAATTTATATCTCTAGCATTATTCTTAGACATAATTTTTCTGTGTTAACTTGCACATGATATTTTACCATAAAAATGCCTTATAAAATGACTTGAAAAATCCTATCATATAAATACAATTTAATGAAAATTATATCATTTTGAAGAAGAAAAATACACTAAAATATGATTCGGTGTTTTTATACACCAGGTTTTTTCTAGTGTCCATTCCAATAAGTCTCAATTAGGGTTTGAGGACTATGGTTTGAGTGATAGTCCTATAATAATGACATCTTTGTAATACTCCATCTCATATCTATGATTCAAACCTCACATTCTTCACTATTTATCTATCTAAAAAATAATTCCCAAGTTTAATTGATTTTTTTATTATTTTTCATTGATAGTGATCTAATTGAAATAACCGCCCCCCCAAAAATTGAACCCCATATTTCTTATGCGACAACAATAGATTTTATCAATTGAACTAATTAAAACCCACTTAAAAAATAATATTAATAACAACAATAGTATAATGAAAGACAAAAGGTAAATTGTCACATTTAAAATTTCCCATCAAATTCTAATCCCACCAACAAACTTCACACAAACACGCCAATATAAAAAGCACAAAGTTTACTTCTAAGGATGGACCCAGGATTTCAAGCTGTTGTATATCTGGAAGTCGGTTAATTTTGTTCATTTGTATATCTTAGTGGTAGTTGTTTAATCTGATTAATATTTCCTGAGATTTTTCCTTTAATGTTTGCGTGCAGCACATACTGGAAAACTGAAGATGAAGCCGGAGGAGGGGTGGCTGGTCTGGCAGGTGATGCTGATGCCCATCCATATGTCTCCTTCACAATAAATCTCATATGATTAGTGCTGAATCTGAGTTTCTCGTCTGTTTCAAAGTCAGTGTTGTTAAAAGCGCTGAGCGCACTTAAGCGCAAAGGCCTCCTAGAGCCTAGGCGCAAAGTGCAAGTAAGTGCAAGCGCGCGCCTGATCGATGTGAAGCGCACATTTAAGAAAAAAAAATTAATAAATTAAAAAAAAATTATTAATGATCAATACAACAATCAAGTGATCAATTAATCATATAAATTACAATAAAACATTTTATATAATTTATATAACATTTATATAATTCTTTTGTGCTTTACAAAATATATGCAACCATGATATTTGATGGCCATGATTACAAAACATGGTTGAATCAAAATATAAGTATAGAACCAAGAAGGCAAAGGCTAAAAAGTACTAGAATGTTAAGTAATGTTATCTTTGTGAGTGTTTGATTTAGCCTTTTTTTGTGTGGTTGTGGTTAAAAGTTCAAAAATATCTAAAGAGATAGGCTTAGGTGTATGGTAGCACACCACACTATTAGTTTTTATATATTAAATCAATGGCTTATATCAAACATATTTAGATCTAATGGCTAAAAATCAAACCAGGATTTAAAAAAAAAAAATTACAAAAAGCTCAAAAAAGCGCGCTTTTGTGAGGGCGTTTCACTTTAGAGGGAAAAAGCCCCAAGGGCTTTGCGCTCTGCGCTTTGCGCTTAAGCGCGCTTTTAACAACACTGTTCAAAGTCCTAGTCCAAGCATTCCTCTAGGCAGCAATAACAATGCAAGTGTTCAGTGATACTGTAGAGTATATTAAATTTAGTTACAGAATTCTTTAATTGTTCAATTATAGTTCAGTTTTGGGAGTTCCAGTGAGTCTGATGGGATGGGGATGAAAGCTGTGATGAAGGCCTGTTCAAAATTTTGAATTAAGAGACTTATATTATCAGATTTCAGAATTGGCATTTACAAACCTCGACAATAATGCTCTTGGTGTATTATATAATCATATTGTATTAATGATTTGAAAATGCAATGTATTTATTTAATGTAATACTGTATTTTTTTTTTCTCCTATGCAGTGTACTACATTCACTTGCCTTTGAAATGTTTTGCTCACAGAACTACCCTATATGGGTGATTACCGTCACATCTCTTGACTGTTTAGTTATTTCGTATGGAGTATGGACCGTGACAATGCGTGCTGGAGCTTGGCAAGGTTTGGTGAAGACTAGTGAGATAGGCCTGGATCAGGGGCGGAGCCACGTTGCTCCTTGGGGGGCCGTGGCCCCAACAAAAAAAAAGAAGTCCACCTGTGTATATAGAAATGCCCCCCCCCCCTCCCAATGATGTACATTTGGCCCCTCATTTTTGTTCAATTCATTCCCAGCATGTTCTAGTTTCAATTATAGGCCTCTTTTATTCTCTAATAAAACAAAATATGGTCCATTTATATTTAAATATCCAAAGGCACTACCCAACAAAATAACACTTTATCACCCTCAAAATTGGAACCTTTTCTTTTGTTATTCTTTTTATTCTCTTCTAGTCTTCTGTGTACACGCCACTGTCCACTAGCACCAACAACCCTCAAACAAAACAAAACCCTCAGCTCATCCCTCCTCCTAGACTCAGTCCTCATGATCCGAGAAAAAAAAAAAAAAAAAAAAAAAACCTTACGATTATTTTCTTTCTTCTTGCTTTCTTAAAATAAATCATTCAGGCATATGTTTCATTTTTAGATTTCAGGATTTAGAACTTAGACCAGTGAGTTTTCGGTTTTCTTTTCTTTCTCCAGCACTACACCTTCATCTCTTTTTAGTCTTTTTTTTTTCAACTATCTACACTTAAATATTCACATTTGATTTATTATCTATTTTTGATTAGTTAGATATCATGTAGCATTGGGTGTTGTTAAATTGTTTGGTTTATGTTGTGTACTTCTGTGTTTAATTTTTGCTTTTATTTGTTTAATTTTTGCTTTTGTTTGAGGGGTTATTCTTAATTAAAATACAAGAAAATTTTAATAATAAGAATGATGATGTGTTGACGGTTTAAATTATAGTGAAATTTTTTTTTTCTTGAGTATGAACAACATCCATATAATTAAGTAAAAATTTCTAATTAAGATTTTATTTTTTAAGTTCTTTTCAGGTTAATTTTTGAGTCATATTCTTAAAGCTAAAAGAATTATGAGCAAACAAAAAACAATTGATACATTCTTTAAGAAAAGAGATGTTAGCAATTCCGAATTTAGGACACTTGTGGCTGTAGAAATAAATGTTGATACTTCAATGCCTAATAAACACCCCTCCAAACAATTGATGCATTCTTTAAGAAAAAAGATGTTAACAATTCAGAATTTAGGACACTTGTGGTTGTAGAAATAAATGTTGATACTTCAATGCCTAATGAACACCCCTCCAAATGTTCAAGAATTCAATCTGAAGAGATAGATCATGATCCAGGATCAAGTAAACAAATATGTGAATTTCCTATCAACAAATAAGATGAAATCCGATGAACTTATCTCAAAGAAGGTCCATATCAATCTAAAAATATAGACTGTCCATACAATGATGATAATCGTCGTCGTCGTCGAAAATCGGCCCCCCTATGTAAAAAATCTTGGCTACGCCCCTGGTTTGGATTCAGAGCCATCCACCAAGCAACTTCAACAATCCTATTGTTTATTTAAACCCAATAATTATCTTTCCTACGTTCAACAAAATGACAAAAAGTTGTGCTGATCATCTGAAATTCTATGCCTCTGCAAGCTCAGTAGCAGCAGAGGCAGCAGCAGGAGCAACACCACCAGTTGTAGGCCTGAAGATAAAACCAAATCCCATTAGCAATTAAACTCAATAACATGAAAAATCATATTTACTCAAAACAGCTATAAGATGGACTTACAATCCCAATAAAACTTTGCAGGAATCATAGAGTCCCCACTGAGCTCCTGTAAGAGTTCCAATCATGAAAATACGGAGAGGAAGCCCACGGGTAAAGAGACCCATAACACCTAGCTTATTCACGGCCTGAACAAACCAAAACACGTAGGGTCAAAGAGATTGTAAAGAAATAGAAAGGCAAATGGGAACCATGCTAAGGAGAACCACTCACATCACTAACAGTTGCCCCCTTGGCATTGTTGAGGAAAGAAACAAGATTGTCAGCAGGATGAGACACAAGGGCACAGAATACACCAGCCACATATCCACCAGCAAAACTCACACCAAGCTGTAGAGTATTGCTACACTGGTCCTTCGGTCTGGGGATGACATGCTTATAGATTTTCTCCACAATTGTCTCAAAAGATGCAAACTTCATCATTGTGTCTGCAAGAATGAACATGATCTTTCAAAACTGAGTGAAAATTTATGAAGATAAGAAGGCATAAACAATAACTTAAAGGGAACTGAGCACTTGCTATATTCTTTTATCAAATCCCTGGAGAAAGTTACAGTGTTTGAAGTCAATTAATAGATATAACACCATTGAACAAATTTAGAGAGAGAATTTTCTTTTATAGGTAAACAATTTCATTAAAAATTGCAAGAGATGAAGCCAAAGAATATCGTCCAAACATTAGAAAAGGGAAATGTGCATTGTTTTAAAAACCGGACCGGATTGGCTGGTTGAACCAGGAACCGAACATGGAACCAGTCTGATAAACCTGGCTATTCAACTGGTAAAAACAGAGAACCGGACCCATTTTCAGTTCTTTGACTGTTCCGATTTTTAAAACCATAGAAATGTGGACTATTTCATGGGATGAAGGAAGCATAGACTTCATTTTGCTTCTACAATAGATGGTCAAAATTGAAGAATGAGAACTGATGTAACTTAGTTTTATGGAGGTAAAAAACAGGTACTCGCAATATAATCACATGTTCAGGACTATTAATGTGGATTACATTCTTGACAGCCTCTTGAAAAACAGAAAATGAACATAGTATTCACCATAATGCAATTTTCTTTGAAGAAATTTATTACTAATAAAAATGAAAACAAATATGGTACAATAGAGATTCATCTTAAAACATTAATCTTGTTGTGCAATTTTGAGAGGTATGTTCTGGCATTTGAAATTATGTTACTTTTATTTATTTGTATATTATTTTTTGGAGCTCCAAAACCACTGGATTGCATTTTTTTTGTTAGTAACAGAGTATTAACACTCGAATTCTCCCCCCACCCCAACTTACATGGAATCTGACGTCCCCAGAGAGGAACCAGTCCCTTGTATAGCCTGCAATGATTGGACAAATCAGTTAGAAATACTTCAACAGCATAAAAGGTCGTATATATTTAAAGAATCACATTGATTTGCATACCCTCCATAGCCTTCAGATTTAACAAATTTAGGAAGCCCATCTGATAGACCTCTAGCAAAACCAGGCTGTGTTTGAACCCGGACCTTCACTGCCTCAAAAGGGCAAAGTGCAACATCAGCAATGACCTCAGCAGATGCAGAACCAGCAAGATAGATCAAGGTCTTGTACTTGGCTGCATTCTCAGGTCCAGCAAGGTCAGAGTAGTAGTACTTAAAGAACTCATAGAATCCATACTTGCAGGCACCCTGAGCACTGTAACCAAGCAAGGTTGGTACCCAACCCCTGAAGAAGCCTTTGAAACCCTGGTCCTTATACAACACTCCAAAACCAGATGAGATGCTTTTGTACTTTGCAGGGTCAATCTGAAACCAAAAATTTCAACGTTAATTGAATCCCATTCCTGTGCACATCATATTAGACAACCACCTCTTGATTTTTGAAAGAATAACATAAACGCTATGTCAAATTATCCCATTAGTAAGACTAAACATACTCTCACATCTGAGGGGATGCAAAATTTTGAACCCTGAATTCAGCCTCACCCAACATCCAAAGGTCATTGGCAATGGATTTCATTCATGTTAGGTGATATTTGAGGAAACAAATAAAGGATGGACCATGTTCTACATATTATTCTTACCACAATTCGAACGAAGTCGAAACGAAATATCAACTTACAGCTAATACTAAGGTTTATTCTTTAAGAAGAGCACATGATATGATATGACCCATCGAGGTTCATTATTAGGACCAAGAAACAAAGTAATTGGAATATTAATACATTCCACAAAGAAAATCGTCTTGAAATGTAACACTGTTAACTATAAATAACTGAGTTACTGAGTACAATATCAACATAGATAAAATCTTAGATAATTAATTTAGGAGCTAAGAATATGAACTAAATTGAGAAAAAAAATAAAATAAAATAAAATCCAATCGCAAACTCTATTCACAGATCTGAAAATTTTTCCATAAGGAAATCAAAAATTTTCCATGAAAGGAATTTCGGAAAACAAATCAATAATGCCCTACCTCAGTAGTGATCTATCCAAAGAAATTAGAACATGAAAATGAAATCTCAAATCTATGAAAATGGAGAAAAGCTTTAACACGATGTAAACACTCATAGATAAATATTGATACACACAAATCTAATCTAAGTAGAGAAATGTTAGGTAAAACACTAAAGCTTCATCTGGGAGTTCATAAGGGAATAAAATGGAATGGAATGATTCTAAGGGAATAGAAAGGCATGGAATGTATTTAAGCAAGGAAAATGAATGAAATGGAATTAAGTGTCCTTATTTGGATCCTTTAAAATAAAGAAATAGAAATAAATAAAAATGAATGAAATGTAAATAATCTTATTTAGAAGTAACATAAAGGAAAATGAATATAATCATTTTATGACAATATTACTTTTAGATCTTTATTTTAAAATAAGGGGTTGAATATATAGGAGTATTTTGAGAGATTTAGTAAGAAATTCATTAAATCTAATTTCATTCTCTATCAACCCGGATCTTATGCCTGGCAAAGTATTCTAAAGGCTCGTAGGGTGGTTGAGAATGGGATGAGGTGAAGGATTGGGGATGAAAAAAAATGTCCGTATCTACAAAGATTGTTGGTTAGTTGCCTGGGAACTTAGCATCCAAGATAGTTTGTCCGGGTGTACTCCCAGAGGATGCTCATGTGTCTGATCTGATACAAGAGGGTGGAGGTTCCTGGAATTCATCACTAGTTGGAACTCTGTTTTATCCTTTCGGTGGCCTAGAAGATTTCAGCTCTTGCATTATGTATGACTGTGCAGGAGGATATGCTAGTGTGGCCAAAAGAAAAATTGGGACGTTACTCTGTCAAAACGGGGTATCAAGTTCTCAGTGAGTTGGATGATAGAGAGAGAGGGCAACCAGTTCAGGTAATGAAGCATCGAAGAAATTCTAGAATCAAATATGGAAGATGGATACGCCATGCAAGGTGAAAACCTTCACGTGGCGTGCTTGTTCCGAGGCACTCCCAACAAAGAAAAATCTGCAGAAGAGGAAGATCCTGGATAATCCGGTATGTAGCCAATGCTCCAAGGGAGAAGAGAATACCATACATGCTATTTGGGAATGTGAAACTATCTGGGACCGATCTTTTTGTGGAGTTCGAAGTGATTTTCCACGAGTTGCATCTTTTTCGGACCTGGTAAGTCAAATCAGTACACAACCACGGAAACTGGAACTATTTGGAGTGGTGGCGTGGTTGATTTGGTTCAGAAGGAACAAGCTCCGATGTAATGAACAGAGCCTCCCAACTCGGAAAGTGTTCGAAGCTGCTTCAGCTCTGCTCTCAGAATTCCAGAGTTGGGCCACTGATCGGCCTACACCGCAGAAGCCATCACGAACTTCTTGGAATCTACCAGCTAGAGATGATGTGAAAGTAAACTGTGACGGAGCAATGTTTGAAGAGTCACTGGAAGCTGGACTCGGCGTAGTCGATCAGAGAAAATTACAATGCCCTCATCCGTGGAAGTGGTGGAGAGCTGCCCAATTCGCAAGGGAGCTTGGCTTCGATCAGGCAATCTTTTGAGGGGGATTCAGAAGTGGTTTTCAAAGCTTTTTCTGAAGGGGGAGGTGATCTCTCGCCCACTGCGAAATTTTATAAAAGATTTTAAGAATATTGCGGGTTCGCTAAGGGCCTATTCCTTCTCTCCGTAGACGGGGCTGAACATGGAATAGGGGCAATGGCCCCCCTTTTTTTTTTTTTAATAAAAAAAATATTAATATATTAGTAGCTACTAATTTTAGTAATTTTATTTAATAAAATTACACTTTAACTTTTTAACAAGGAGAATGTTAACAGCATCGGTGCTGGTTAAAGGCAAAAAAGATAAAAAAAAAATTGTCTGAAAAAGTCAAAAAAAATTCTCAAACAGTACCTGTAAAACTGAAAAATTGACATATATTGAAAAAAAGACAAAATTTATGTCAGAAAAAAAGTAAAAGCTTTTGTGCGGTGCCCTTTAAGAGCATTAGTATTGAAAAATGCTAATGTCATATTTAAGAAAAATTTGACATTTTAAGCCTAAAAAACTCTTGCATTAGGGAATTGTAAACAACAATATTGCAAATTTTTTTGCAATACTGCTACAGTACAATTCTAAACATAGAATTGTACTGTTCACAGTATTGCAAAAAAAATATATATATATTTTACTCCTATTTCCCCCGAAATTTCTCTCTCATCCCTCTCATTTTTTCTATTCTGTTCTCACTCTTCCTTCTCTGTTTCTCCATCTGCTCTCTCCTCTCTGAAGCTTCATCGCCAAAATTTCTCACCCATCTCCGAAATTTCTCACCCATCTCACACGGCCTCTCTGTCATCTCTCATCGCATGGCCTCTCTCTCATTGCACCGGTGCTGGGTTTTGGATTTTTGAGGTTAGAGGTTGGATCAGCGTGGATCAACGAGCTGGGTTTGGATCGTTGGGCTCGGTTGATGGTGGGTTTGGATCGATTGATCGGTGGGTTTGAAATGGTGGATCTGTTGATCGGTGGGTGAATCGTTTGGGTTGATCATCGGTAGCTTTGATGGTGGCTTCGGTGATGATTTTTGGGTATTTTCGACGGCCTGGGTTTCAAATCGACGACGTGGGTTTGTTGATCGGTGGCTTGGGTGGTGGGTGTGGTGGCCGTTGTTGGCTCCAACTGGTTTGATGGTTTGTGTGTGTGTGTGGCTCTGTTGATGGTTTGTGTTTGTGTGTGTGTGGCTCTGTTGATGGTTTGGTTGTGGCTGAACTGGCTGGTTCTTCTGGGTTTCCGATGGGTTTTTTTTTTTTTTTTTTTTTAATATGGGTTTTTGTTCTGGTGGGATTTTGGTGAGCAGTGGGCAATGGTGGCTTGGGTTTTTCTGGGTTTTTGTTCCGATGGGTTTTTGTTCCGTTGGGTTTTTCTAGGTTGATCATTGTCTCCAACTGGTTTGATGGAATGTGTGTGTGGCTCTATTTAAGGTTTGATGGTTTGTGTTTTTGTGTGTGTGTGTGTGTGGTGATGGGTTTGGATAGGTTGATCAGTGTATCATGGGTCTGTGTGTGTGTGGCTTTGTGTGTTGAACCGGTGCTAGAAGTCGAGGGAGAAAGAGAGGAAAAAAAAAAGACTGTTGGAAAGCCTAGGAAAACCAAAAGTTTCGGTTAGAAAAAATAATAAAGAAAAATTAAAAAAATAATATTTTAATAAAAATAGAATTTTAGGATGTAGGAGGAATTGTAAAATGGGATGGTATAATGATAAAGTGACTTTTTGGAATGGTAAAATAGAGTAGAATTAGAATTCTCTGATGCTAATGCTCTAACAAATCCCTTTTAATAATGTCGTCAATTTTTTTGAGAGTAGTGTTATAACAAATTCTTATTAATTCGTACATTTGCATTATTTTTACTTATCAACAATTATTCACCATCATTTTTACTTATCAACAATTATTCACCATATTATCAGTCTGTAAAAATTTTGTAATTTTAACATTTTTTACCTTTCATAAACTATAAAAAAAGTAATAGATTAAATCTAAAACAAAATATAGAAATTAAAAAAATTAACTTAATAACAAAAATTACCAATAATAAAACTAAAAAAAATTAATCCCAATTAATCTATTTTACCCGAATCAAACGAGGCTATTTAAAAAAATTTAAACGATCCATAATAGTAAACCAATAAAGTCAAAGATGGACATATCCGCCCCTTAGGACTTGGTCCTGGCGTCGAAGCAGGTCCATGCTTTCAGGGAGAGCGAGATCTTATTTCCATTATCGGTTTGAACGGAGTATGTTCTTCCGGGTATTTTGCCGTTACTTAATCTTTTTAATAATATTGCGAGATATTTTTTATCAAAAAAAAAAAAAAAAGCATTCCCTCCTCCAAACGAGGGCTAAGAAATCGAAGAAAAAGAAGCTGGAAATGGAAGAGAGTGAGGGATCTAGAAGAATCGGACCTGCATATTGCACTTGACGAGATCGAAAGGAGTGACGGCCATGTGAGTGGGACCAGTGCTGAGACCACCGCTGACGGCACAGGCGGCGAAGAAGGCCGGCGAGTACATCTCGATCTTGCCAGGCTCGCTCGGTGCCGGAACGACGAAGTTCCTGGTCGGAGAGGAGACGCCGTTGTTGGAGCTTGCTGCTGCGCCGAGCATGGTTCTGTCAAGACCAAAGGATTTGTGTGAGGTGGAGACAGTGGAGGAAGAGGAGTAGAGGAAGCTTGGGATCAGAGACTGACGCGAAGATTTCTCAGAGAGAGCCATCGGAGAAAGAGTAAGAGAGATTTGTAGGAAATGAGTTGATCATGATATATATATATATATATATATATATATATATATGTTTTTATATTGTAAGAATTGAAAAGTAATAGCCCATCAGAGAGAGCCATCGGAGAAGAGTAAGAGAGATTTGTAAGAACTGAGTTGATAGGTCAATAAAGGATTGAAAATGACCCATTTTTTTCTTTAGCTCATAATTTATATTCCTTTATAAATGAAAAAGTTGTCTGAACAACCCAACATCGCTCGGAACAATCAACTCTTAATTGCCATTCTTTCTTAAAAAGAAAAAGAATAAGAAAAAGAAAAAAAAAACTCTTATTACCATTGACGTTTTGTAATTTTTTTTAGGGTAGTTTTACCTTTAGCAATAGCCTGTGATATTTTACGATATTTTTTGTAGTTTTGTCTTTAATGTATTTTTTTGTAGTTAGTGTCTAAGAGGCCTCACACATATAATATATTAAGATAGCGAGTTTCATTTTCATAAATAATTGAATTGTAATATCTTAAAAAATAATAATTTTATGTATTCTTTTTTGTTGATGGTTTATTATATGACTATTTATTTGGAGTTTCATTTTTTTTTTTTTAATACTTTTGCCCTCCTAACTCCACTTCCTAACTCCGTTCTTAACTCTCCTTATATCTTTTTTTTTTAATGATAACTTTGACTAATCCATTTACAAATTACAATTTTTGAATATTTTTCAAGTATAAAAGATATTATAAAAAAATTTAATTTAATTGTTGAGTTGTAAATTTTAACAATTAAAAATTTAAATTTTAGAATTTTTTTAGTCTTAAATTATGCATAAAAAATATTTTTATGAATCGAATAATAATTAATATCCAATTTGAATCAAATTTGGCATATATATTAAGAACACCAAAAACATACCATCTAACAATTTGATTTTCAAAATATATAATTTTGTTAAACTAAAATATGATGTACAGGATAGTCAAAGTTGTAAAGTTGCAACTTGCAATCAAATTTTTTTGATAATCATAAAATGGGTTACGTAACTTTTTTTTTGATAATCATATAATGGGTTACATAACTCGTGTTACATTAAGTGTTCATTTAGTATGATTAATTTTACTAACTTATTTTACTATTCAGTTTATTTTTGCTACTATTTATAGATGTCATTATACTATTTCAATTAACTTTTACATTTATTTATAATACTTTTAACAAAAAGTTTTCAATTTCAGCAAAATAAATGGATCCTAAATGGACCCTAAGTTGATGAATAAGGAATAATCTCTAGCATGAACTTTATATTTTTCGTTATACATATACATGCCTAGCAAATGGTCAATGATAGCATAGGTGTTAAACTTAGATTGCTTGTAAGAATTGAGTTTTTTTTTTTTTTTTTTTTTTTTTTTTTTTTTTTTGAGAAGGTTGTAAGAATTGAGTTGATCATGAAATATATATGTTTTTATATTGTAAGAATTGAAAAGTAATAGGTCATAAATAGAGGATTGAAAAGTAATAGTCCATCAAAAGAGAATTGAAAAGTAATAGGTCATAAATAGAGGATTGAAAAGTAATAGTCCATCAAAAGAGAATTGAAAAGTAAAAGGTCCTAAATATAGGGATAGTATGAGCTGATTATTATTGTTATTTTTTAAGTGGGAGTGGAAAATTTGAACTCATATTCTATATATCAAGGTCGAGAGAGAGAAGAATTTTTACCGAACTTAGGATAACTTCACAAAACCACAACACAAATGTATATTTTTACCTAAAAGCCTTTTCACTTCTCTTGATATATTTTTAAATATAGTTTTGGGTACTTAGCTTAGTGGCAACTCCATATGCAAGTCAAGGTAGTCATAGAACTACTCTGACTTGCAAAAAAATGTATATATACATTTGTCAAAAAAAATTATATGTTAAACTAACTTATTATGAACACTTTAATAAAAATGTTAAACATCCTGACTTGAGAATTACAAAAATTTGGGTTCAACAAAAATAAGAGTAATACTACATTCACAACATTTTCATAATAATTTCACAACAAATTCAATAGGTAAGCGGTAACGCCCCAAAGTCATAAACAATAAAAGTCTATTCAATCTAAGTAATCCATAAAAAATATTAAATAAAAACAACCAGCAACCTAAAATCTCATCACAAATGTCAAAACTCTAATCCACCAAAGATAAAACATCCTCAAAATAATTCTCCAATATAATGTTTAATGCCATAAAAATAATAATAAAATCCTTAGTTCCACAAAATAATTCATAACTGTTATCTTCAAAGAATCTCTATTCCAATAATCCCTCTAATGTATCTATAAAGGGAAATAAAGGGGGGTGAGATAACTCAATAAGTGGAATTCACTAACATTGGGGTGTGGAAACAAACCTTTCAAATAAATAATTCTTACAACAAATTAATAACTTGTAACTCATCAATATTTTATCATCAAATACTTTATATATATATATATATATATATATAAAATATCTTTATATTGTGAGCCATCATAATACATATATCAATACCATCATATAAATAATTTCCTAGGATTTTCTTGTGGTCAACTTTTACGCCCCGTTGACAGGGTTGTGTTTGTCCTCTTTTAAGACTAGAACCTCCTTTTCATCATTCTTCTTAAGGATGACTCCTTTGGAACCTAAAGGTGCACTCTTTTACTAAGGAGCTTCTTTTTTGGATCTTCAATAGTATACTTCCTTGCTAAGGAGTTATCAAATGTGCACTGTCCCTTTTCCTAAGATCGTCCCTTGCTAAAGACTAACTGCAATATGATTGTCCCTTGCTAAGGACTAAATACAATATTGAGCTTTTAATCACGAATTGCCATAGGTTTTCAAAACATATTCAATATGCTCACAAAAATTATCCATTCATAATTCTCAAAAATATAAAGATATATTCACACATATAAGTTTAAATAAATTCAGGTTGTCCCACAACTTTTTCATAAAACGAATAGTCAATGTGCGCATCAAGTATTTATAAAATATCAATTTATATATAGAATATCAATATATTTCTTGATTCGAGAATAGTTTGATAATCAACACTATTTTGAGAAAACCCTTAAAATTAGTGATGAAGCACAAAGTCGTCAGTCGTAGTGAATTCGTCCAGATGTTCGCCAGATGTTCGCCTGCGTATGGAACCAGATATTCGCCTACGTCACAATGGAAATAACAATCCCTTAAAATGGTCACCGGTGTGGTGCCTGCCACAACGCCTTTGATGCCAAAGTCAGTATAAGGAGTTTATGATAATAGAATGTAAGAGTAACTAGGTATGTTTCATAAGTGTGTATGTACCTTCTGTTGGAGGTTTTGAGGGCTATATATACGTATTCTCATTGCTTCTAACCATTGGGGCTATTATTGTGGTTTTAATGCTCTTGTGGGTAACGCCTTATTCTTCGTAATGTGAGCTTTAATGGGCTCCCAACGGCCTGCGTAGCTGGCTTTGTAACTGCCCGAGTCATTTATTGACTATATTGAATGACTTCTATATCCTCATCAATGATGCTTGGTTGATCCGTCTGTCAAGATGACTTCGTCATTCTTAGTGGCTTCGTCTAGGAGTGGTGATCCTGTCAATCCCATCAGTTGCCCCCCAGGTTTTGTGGTTGTCATGATGTGTTATGACGACTATAGAAGATGAAAGGTTTTCCTGAGCTGTCCATGACTCTTAGGGTTTCACTCCAAATTAAATGCATAGTGGCGGCGCCACACGCATCGTGGCCACGTGGTGCGTGATGATCGGTGGAGTTAATTGCATGACCCTTGGGATTCCCACTGTTTTTTAGTTTTTTGGGCCTTAGTTTTTAAACTTTCATTTCCTTCACTTTTCCCAATTTCTTTAATCATTGTTCTAAGTTTCTTCTTTTCCATTTACTCTTATGACTGTTCCGACCCTATTCTGATGATATCCTTTAAAATTTTCTCCAATTGAGTTGCCTTTTTTCAAGGTATGTTCTTCTCTTCCTCTTCCTCTATTTCGTTTTTCTTCATAATCTGTTATAAATTTTTTATTTTTCCTTTCCCTTTCCTTTGCTGTGGTTGTTTTTGGCTTTTGGGGCTTTTAGGATTCATCTCCTTCTTAGTTTTTCATGGTCAGTGACTCTGAGGTTAGGGTATCTTGCCCCTCAATCTCTTTCTTTTTTGCTCGCTTAGGGGCTGCTTTAGGTGTTTCTGGTGACTTTCTTCCCTTGGTTGGGGATTTTGTTTTCGCGGGTTGTGGGTTGAGTGCGGTTTTAGAAGAGCTATCCCCTATACTTAGCCAATAGATTGCTTGGTTTGAGGGTGAGATGAAGAGGATGTCAAAGGTGAGATCCAGTGAGCTCGAGACTGGGTTGTCGTCTAGCGGTGGCCCAGTGGAGGGAGATAAAGTTGTCTCTACCCCTCGAGTGGTTAGGGCTTTTCATGCCCTCAAGGAGGCGTGTGGGCTGGTTGCTGACACTGTGGGTAGATTTAAAGATAGGTTTCAATTTCCAGAGCGGGTTCGTGTTCGTCAACCCAATGGTGAGGATCGAGCTTGCCACTTCTTCCCTGGTAAGGTATGCTTCTACGAGGCTGCCTTCACTTGTGGGCTTAGGCTCCCCGTCCATCCATTTGTAATGGAGCTTTTAGGCCACTTTGGTATTGCTCCCGGGCAGCTTATGCCCAATTCATGGAGGATAGTGGTCAACTGTATGGAAATATGGTTGGCCGCTAATGGGGACATGATTAAGGTAGATGAACTTGTCTATCTTTATCATTTGAAAGAGTCAAAAGAATATGGATATTACGAGTTAGTACCTTGGGTAAGGAGAGCTAGGATTGTCAGGGGTTTACCTTCGTCCTTCAGGTATTGGAAATCCTATTTCTTTTTCATGTCTGGGGACGACTTTGAGACCCCCTCTAACAAGGTTTGGGGCGATATCCCAAGGTTGCTTCGTCGGTAGGGAACCCCGAACTTAGGTGCGTCATTATTTCTCATCGTCTGTTGATTTTTGTTCCATTTATATGGTCGTCACTAACCTTTTTTGCCGTTACTTTGCATAGTTAAAAGACGACCTAAGCTCAAAAGCAAGTACCAAGAGCGTGTTGAGAAGGTAATAGAGTACGCCAAGACGATTGAAAGTTGGGACGATCTTGTAGATCCGCGGACCCTTGCCTTCTATTGCCTAGGCCCGGACCCGTCTCCTTACGTCCTGTGCAACCTCGATATTGAAGGAAAAAAGAGTAAGTGTTAGGTTCGTCAGTATTGACTCTCTTGCATGCACTTGGATATATATTAACAAGCATTTTCCTCTTGCAGAAATGACAACAAAGTTTAACAAGAACATGTATGCCCAAATGAGGGGCAAGAAAGATGAGCCCTTGTCTGCCATTGGGGCTAAGTCCGTCCGTGTAACGGAGAGGGGGGCCCCTATATTTTCAGCACTTCCGTCCACTTCAACTCTTAGGACGGTGGGAACAACATCGCTGACCCCCTTGGTGGAGGAGCTTACTCCTTGGCAGAAGAGGCCAAGGACTGGGGATAAGCAAAAAGAGAAGGTTGACTCCCGATCTTCCAGCGTCTGGGACGATGCTGGGGTTGCCTTGGCGCGTGCTCAGGATGTATTTAGTGCTGACGACCTAAAAGTATTTTCGAGGGTGTCTGCCAACGAGGTTGTGGGGCATCACCTTCATAAACTCGTCCAGGTACTTGTGCAAATTAAATCCTTCGCTCTTCTCTTTTTTTCTTTTTTTTTGTTATTTTTATTTTTATTTTCTCAGGTGTTGGGAGAGAGTCTCCACCTTACCTCGGAGTACCTTGCTCAGGAGGCCAAGGTCAAGTTTGCGCTGTCCCATATGACGACCTAGGAGGCAGACAATTCGAAACTGAAGAAAGATCTGATAGCTGCCATGAACGAAGCTAACCTAGCCAAGGAAAAGGTCAAGACCTTGATTGACGAGCTTAGAACCGAGAGGCAATTGACTTTGGAGAAAGATGAGCAACTTGTGGCTGCCAAGGAGAAGATCAAAGGCATTGCTGCCAAGGCCGTCAAAGGCTTTTAGTAAACTGAGGAGTACAACACTATGCTCTTTAGCTGGTACTTCAAGGGGTTTGAGCTTTTGAGGAGATACTTCATCAAACACCCTTTTGGAGTAGACTTGGAGAAACTAGACTTGGAGGAGGTAAAGAAAGAGATGGCTGCTGACGAGGCTGCCCAGTCTTCGGCCACTGAGACTGACACGCCCGAGAATGCCCCTGCTAATGACGATGTTGTTGCTGACGCCTGAACCTAATACTTATGAAAATTTTCTTCTCTCTTTTTTCTTTGGGTGCTCGTTATGTTTTGTGCTTTTGAAAATCTAATTTCAGAACAATTTTCTTTTAATCTATCTCGAGAACAATATTTTTAGCCCAATGTTTATGGGCCTTTAGATGTGAAAACAATGGTAACTGCTTGTTGTTTTTGAGCTTTAATTAAATTTATGACTGCGTACTTACTTGCATTTGTGACTGCACACTTATTGGCTCGTGATATGCTTGTGGTGTCTTACATTTGTTCGCGCTTTGTACTTAGTAAAATTTTTATTTGTGATTTTCCTTTTTCTTCGTCAACGATTTGCTTCTCGTCTGTGCGAGTTCTGCTACTTAGTTGATTTTCTGCAACTCGCACCTCTTCAAGGGATCTTGTCGAGGGTTTTGGTGAATTGGTTAGGAGTTCAGATTTAGCCTAAACTTTGTTCTGGTTTGTTGCAAGGTTCTTGTCTTTTTTCTTTTTTTTTTTAAGGTTCTTGTCTCAGATTCAGTAACTTACATCCGTCTGGGCAGAATCTTGTTACTTAGCTAAAATTTTTGTGACTTACACCCATTTAAGGGATCTTGTCAAGTTTGTGGTTTCGTTAGTAACTTACATCCGTCAAGGCAGAATCTTGTTACTTTGCCAAAATTTTTGTGACTTACACCCATTTAAAGGATCTTATTATTCTTTTGGCTTCGTCAGTAACTTACATCCGTCTGGGTGGAATCTTGTTACTTAGCTAAAATTTTTGTGACTTACACCCATTTAAAGGATCTTGTCATGTTTGTGGCTTCGTCAGTAACTTACATCCGTCAAGGTGGAATCTTGTTACTTAGCCATTTTCTTTTTCTCTTTTTTTTTTTTTTTTTTTTTTTTTTTGGATCTGCTTGCACTAAAATATTAGATGAATAGTCCCTTTTATTTCTTTCAAGAATGAGTACAATTGTCTGTTACATCTATTGGTGGTATTTCTTCAAGTGTTCAATGTTTCATGGTCGTGGAAGCCTCCACCCGTCCATGGTTTCCAGGTGATAGCTACCTTGCTGGGAGTAATTGACGACCCAATAGGGTCCTTCCCATGTGGGGCCGAGTTTTCCTTGGGTAGGATTTCTCATTGTTGGGGTGACCTTGCGCAGGACAAGGTCTCCTATGTTGAGTTGTATGAACTTCACCCTTTTGTTATAATACTCAGCCATCTTCTGTTGGTACTTCATCATCTTGTCAAAGGTTTTCTCTCTCACTTCATCTAAGCAGTCCAGGTTGACTCGTAGCTGGTCGTCATTATTTTTCTTATGGAACATTTCTCGCCTGGTGCTGGTTATTCCTACCACAACAAAGATTATTGCCTCAGTACCATAAGTGAGTTAGAAGGGGGTTTCTCCAGTTGGGGTTCTTGCCGTGGTCCTGTAGGCCCACAAGACGCTGGGCAATTCTTTCGGCCAGGCACCTTTTGCATCGTCTAACTTAGCCTTGATTATCTTGAGTAGTGTCTGATTCATTACCTTCGTCTATCCGTCTGCCTGTGGATGTCTCGAGGATGAGAACTGGTACTTGATCCCTAGGCTTGAACAGAAATCCCTGAAACTTTGATTGTCGAATTACCGCCCATTATCTGATATGATCGTCCGTAGAATCCCGAACCTGCAGATTATGTTTTTCTACACAAAGTTCTGGATCCTGGCTTCAATGATGGTTGTTAGCGTCTCTGCTTCGACCCACTTTGTGAAATAATCAATGGCAACTAAAAGGAATTTTCCTATCCTTTACCTTGAGGCAGTGGGCCAACGATATCGATTCCCCATTGTGCAAAGGGCCAGGGGGAAGATATTGTCGTCAATCTTTCCACTGGAAGGCGTTGGACGTTCCCAAACCTTTGGCACTTGTCACACCTCTTGACGACCTCCCTTGCATCTATCTGCATTGTGGGCCAGAAATAATCTGTTCTGATAATTTTACTTACCAGTGATCTGGGGCCTGTATGGTCTCCGCAAACTCCTTCATAGATCTCTTTTAGAATGTATTTGGCTTCTTTTTCATCGACACACTTCAAGTAAGGCATGGAAAAGCCTCTCTTGTATAGTGTGTCGTTAAGAATCGTGAATCTGGTTACTCTCTTCCTGATCTTTCTGGCTTCCTCAACATCTTGAAGGAGGTGCCCATCCTGAAGAAAGGATATGATTGGTGTCATTCAGCTTCCTGTGCTCTGGATTGCGAAAGTGGAGATCTCCTCGATGCTGGGGCATTTTTGGACCTCTGTCATCAGGCCCATGCTCGTCGCTCCTTCTTCTGACGATGCTAGCTTCGTAACTTCGTCTGCTACCATGTTCTGGCTTCTGGGGGTTTGTACAAATTCTACATTATCAAAGTTCTGAGTCAAATGTTTTGTCAGTCTGAGGTATCTCTGCATTCGCTCCTCCTTTGCTTTGTATTCTTCCTTAATCTGCCCTATCACGAGCTTTGAATCACTCTGGTCTAGCAAGTTCTAAGCTCCAAGTGCCTTACCAAGCCTTAATCCCGTCAGTATTCCTTCGCACTTAGCTTCATTATTGGTAGCCGGGAATTTTAGTTGAACTCCATATTTGAGCACTTCTCCATCAGGGACGGTTATGACGACCCCTACTTCCCCCTTCCTTTAGGCTGACGAACCATCGGTTTGTACTGTCCACCGCTCTGTTCCATTGGTAAAGTTGTCCTCGTCCAGGAGGGTGAACTCGGCGATAAAGTCCGCTAAGGCTAACGCATTAATGGTTGCCCTGGGGTGATAATCAATATTGAACTGGCTGAGTTCAATCGCCCACTAGACCATTCTCCCTGTTGCTTCAAGCTTGTTCATGGACTTCTTGATGGGTTGATCCGTCATCACCAGGATGGGGTTCGCCTAAAAGTATGGTCGCAATTTATGCAAGGCCACTATTAACGCAAAGGCAATTTTTTCAATCCTTGGGTACCTAGCTTCTGCACCTTGGAAAACTTGACTGACGTAGTAAACTAGGAGCTGCTTTCTTTCCTCTTCTCGAATAAGGGCCGCGCTTACGGCCGTGGTTGAGACTGTCAAATACAAATACAAATTTTCCCCTTCCTTGGATGGACTCAAGAAGGGTGGATTACTCAGGTATCGTTTGAGTTCTTGAAAGGCTGCTTCTGTCAATCCAGGCAAAGGCCTACTTCAAGGTCTTGAAGAAGGGCAGGCATTTGTCCGTCGCTCTAGAGACAAACCTATTAAGAGCTACAATTCTTCCCGTGAGCTTCTGGACCTCTTTGACTGTCTTGGGCGATATCATGTTGAGTATGGCCTTCACCTTCTCCGAATTTGATTCTATCCCCCTTTGGGACACCATAAATCCTAAGAATTTTCCTGAGGATATGCCAAAGGCACATTTGCTGGGATTCAACTTCATCTGGTATTATCTGAGGGTGGCAAATGTCTCCTTCAGGTCGTCCAGGTGGGCAAGTTCTTCTTTACTCTTAACGAGCATATCATCCACACACACCTCCATATTCCTGCCAATTTGCTTGCTGAACATCTTGTTCACTAACTTCTGGTAGATTGCTCTTGCGTTCTTCAGCCCAAAGGGCATCACCTTGTAGCAATAGAGCCCCTGACTTGTGATGAAAGCAGTTTTATCCTGGTCTTTTTCGGCCATTCTTATCTGGTTGTATCTTAAGAAAGCATCCATGAACGTCAGTAACTTATGCCTGGCTGTAGAATCCACTAATTGGTCTATTCTCGGTAAAGGGAAACTGTCTTTCGAGCAGGCTTTGTTCAGGTCTGTGAAGTCCACACACATTCTTCATTTCCTATTTGCTTTCTTCACTAGGACAACATTCGCAAGCCAATCAGGATAGTAGACCTCTCGGATAAAGCCTGCTGATAATAGTTTGTTAACCTCGTCTGTAATCACTTGGTTCCGTTCTGAGGCGAAGACCCGTCGTCTTTGCTGTACGGACTTTCTTTCCAGGTCTACGTTCAGCTTATGCTGAATAACTTTTGGAGATATGCCTGGCATGTCTTCGTAAGTCCAGGCGAAGACGTCTAGGTTTTCTTTAAGGAACTGGACGAGCCATGTTTTCATTTCCTATTTGCTTTCTTCACTAGGACAACATTCGCAAGCCAATCAGGATAGTAGACCTTTCGGATAAAGCCTGCTGATAATAGTTTGTTAACCTCGTCTGTAATCGCTTGGTTCCGTTTTGAGGTGAAGACCCGTCATCTTTGCTGTACGGACTTTCTTTCCAGGTCTACGTTCAGCTTATGCTAAATAACTTTTGGAGATATGCCTGGCATGTCTTCGTGAGTCCAGGCGAAGACGTCTAGGTTTTCTTTAAGGAACTGGACGAGCCATGTTTTCATCTCGGGATTTAGCGTTGTCCCTATTCTTGTCGTCTTTGTTGCCTCTCCTTCAACCAGTTCCACTGTCTCCAAGGTCTCCATTTTATCCTCTTCTTTCTCTTCGATCATCCATGTATGGTTCTCCTTTGCAGCCAACATGGCCTGGTAGCATTCCCTAGCTAGGACCTGATCTCCTTTTACCTCGCCAACACCGTTTTCAGTTGGGAATTTTACCTTTAAGCAATAGCTAGCCGTGGCTGACTTCCACCAGTTAAACGTGGGTCTCCCAATGATCACATTGTAAGACGAGGGGCAATCTGCCACTAAGAAGTCTAATTGGCGTGTCAACTGCTTTGGGTAGGTCCCCACCGTCACTGTCAAAGTTACTATACCCTTGGGATATACTCTGTCCCCACTGAAATTAACAAGGGGGGAATCAAATGGGTGTAGTCTCTCTAGATCTAGTTTCAGCTGTTGGAAAGCGGGAAGGTAGATGATGTTCGCGGAGCTCCCATTGTCCACGAGGATTCTCTTGGTATTGAATTCCTCTATCGTTAGCATTATGACCAGGGGGTCATTATGAGGCTGCCTCACTCCTCTAGCATCTTCTTCACTAAATGACATGTCCTGGTTAGTCCGTTTCTGTTTAAACAGGGGGTGTTGTGTGCACACTGTTCACCTACCTCTGACATGCTTTCTTGAGAGACCTGAACGACCCACTCGTGGATGGCCCACCTGTGATCGTCCTTATTTCCCCGATCACGGTTTGTGGTCGTTGAGACCTGTGATCCTCATCTTTGGGCGAGAACTCGCGTTGGTTTTTATCATCGTCTTTAAACCTGCTGGATTCTCCCTTCTTCACATACTTTTGCAGTTTTCCTTTCCGTATCAATTCCTCTATCTGCTCCTTCAGGTTCCAGCAATCTTTTGTATAGTGACCATAGTCCTTGTGGAACTGGCAATACTTCTTCTTGTCTCGGACGTTAGGGGACGAATGTAATGGCCTTGGCCATTTGAGGTAATGCTCATCCTTAATTTGCGCCAAAATTTTGTCAACAAACATAACTAAAGGAGTGAATTTTACCGCTCGAGGAGTTTTTTTGTCTCTCCGTTTACTCCCGTCACTGGTCCGGCGATCTGGACGCTCCCTTTTTTGTTCTCTACGATCGTCCTCCTTTTTTCCCTTGTCTATTGGCTTCTCTACGTCTCTTATGGCGGTTAGTGCTTCTTCAGCATTCATGTACTTCTGTGCCTTCAAGAGCATCTCTACCATCGTCTTAGGAGGATTCTTCGCGAGTGAGATCACGAACTCTCTAGACTTCAGCCCTGCCTTAAAGGTGATCAACTACACTTTGTCGTTAGCTTCGTTTACCTTCAAGGTCTCCCTTGTGAATTGTTTCACATACGACCTAAGGGTTTCTTGCTCCCCTTATTTAATAGTAAGCAAGTGGTTCGTTGGCCTCTTAGGGCGTTGTCCCCCGACGAAGTGGCGCAAAAAGGTGTTGCTCAACTATTTGAAGTTATCGATGGTTGAAGTTGACAACTTCGTGAACCACTCCCTTGCAGCTCCTTTCAGAGTGGTAAGGAAGGAACGACATAATGTTTCATTAGGAGGCTGTTGAAGGCCTGGTGTCGTCTTGAAGGTGTTGAGGTGGTCCTAGGGATCCTTAAATCCGTCAAACAGTTCAAGCTAAGGCAATCGAAATTTTGACGGCACTGGGCACTCCAGGACAGCAATAGTGAAGGAATAGTCTGTTGCCCTGACCATTCTATCCAGGCTCCGATCTGTCTTCTGCTTAATGACGTTCCTCAGTTCATCCATCTCCTTCCTTATCTCTCGGATCTGAGTTCTGATCATCTAGAGTAACAAGCCCTCGACAGTCACTTTTTCTACGGCTATCTCCCTCATCCTCCTGATTGAATTTGGATCGATTCTCCTCCTATTGAAGCCGTAGCCTCATTTCCAGATTTTGCCTAGTGAGATCTTCAACCGTGGCCGCTAGAGCTTGGACTTGCTGAACCAACGCAGTTGTGTCTTGATTAGGCTTTATCTGGATATATAGAAGTTGATAGGAACTACGTTTTCGTATCGTAGCACGAAAATGTCACGTTCCCACAGACGGCGCCAAACTGATGAAGCACAAAGTCGTCAGTCGTAGTGAATTTGTCCAGATGGAGCCGGATGTTCGCCTGCATATGGAGCCGGATGTTCGCCTGCATCACAATGGAAATACAATCCCTTAAGATGGTCACCGGTGTGATGCCTGCCACAACGCCTCCGATACCAAAGTCAATATAAGGAGTTTATGATAATAGAATGTAAGAATAACTAGGTATGTTTCGTAAGTGTGTATGTACCTTCTGTTGGAGGTTTTGAGGGCTATATACACGTATTCTCATTGCTTCTAGTCGTTGGGGCTATTATTGTGGTTTTAATGCTCTTGTGGGTAACACCTTATTCTCCGTAATGTGGGCTTTAATGGGCTTTCAACGGCCTGCATAGCTAGCTTTGTAACTGTCCGAGTCATTTATTGACTATATTGAATGACTTCTATATCCTCGTCAATGATGCTTTGTTGCTCCGTCTGTCAAGATGACTTCGTCATTCTCAGTGGCTTCGTCTAAGAGTGGTGATCTCATCAATCCCATTAATTAATAAACACCACTTACCTCTTATTTGCAAAAAGATGAAATCAACCACCCTTGAGTCACATTAAATCAGTAGAATTAGAACATAGCAACACCAAAAATAGGTTCATCAATACGCGAATTTCCCACTTAAAATCAGTTTTCACACTTAAATAGTTTAATCTAGGCGAAAAACACATTTTGGTCCCTACATTTTGACCCGATTCCCGTTTTAGTCCCTAAGTTTTTTTTTTACCGCTTTTAGTCCCTCTCCAGAAAAACGGTTCCATTTTGGTCCCTACCGTTACTTCATAAACGGATATTGCTGATGTGGCAAACGGCATTGGTAGTCAATAATAAAATAATGTCTACAGTACCACTGTTAGTTACTCCTGCCCTTACTAGTCACTTGCCACTCACGTGACAGTCCCTAACCAAACAAAACCCCAAATCACCCAAATAGAAATCCCTAACCCCCAAATTTCCTCAGCTCCTCGCTCATCAGTCACCACACGGATTGAAGTCCCTCACCAGTCACGAACTCAAAAACACCTTCAAATCAATTGCTCGCTCACCACACAGCCGAAAACCATCTTCGCTTTCCATGGATTCAAGCTCGATGTCATCGAGTGGAAGCTTGAGGAAAAGGGGCCCAGCCCGATGCTTCTGCTCGGAGAGACCCGTTGTGGTCGTTTCATGGACATCTGACAACCCTGGAAGAAGGTTCTACGGTTGTCCAAATTACTGGGTAAGGTAGTATCTCTCTTTGTAATGTTTTTAAATTTCTGGGTTTTTAACTTTGGAAGCACTTCAGGTTCATTTTCATTTCAATCTTGCTTCAATCTTGCAATCCCCTTTAGTCTAAGTCTAACCCAGAATTTCTTTTCTTAAATAAATAAAAATTTTAAAAAATTTAAGGAAAAAAAAAAAAAAAAAAAAAAACTCAGCTTGTTGCTGACAATATAAATTGTGCTAATACAAGAACATTGTGCTAATACTATTTTAGTTTCTGGTAAGGTAGTATTTGCTAATACTATTTGTTACTGTTTTTCATGATTTTGGTTGTTCATTTAACATCATTTATCTGGTCCTTGGGTGTCAGGTTGGACGCAAGTGTAAATTTTTTCAGTGGCTTGATGATGAAATCTGCGAGCGTGGGAAGGTGCTGATTCCGGAGCAGAGGCAACGGATTTTGACCCTTGAAGCTGCCATTGTAGGCTACAGGAAGAGAGAGAAGAGGCTGCTCATTTGCCTCGGGCTGTCTCTGGTGATAATTGGGATGCTACTTTGTTTGATGCTTCTTCTGGTTGGCTAAATAGGTGGGGGGAATGGGTCATTAGGTGGGTAGGTGTTAGTGGAAAAAGGCCTGAATTTTGTTGTATGTATTAGTGGCAAAAGGCCTGAATTTTGGTGTATGTATTAGTGGAAAAAGGCCATAATTTGTGTTGGAATGTGTTGGTTTGTAGTAGTGGAAAAAGGCCATAATTTGTGTTGGAATGTGTTGGTTTGTAGTAGTGGGAAAAGGCCTGATTTTTTGGTGTAATTCTCTTTGCAATCCAAGACTTTAGCAATGGAAATATGGTCTTTTTAATTAATCTATGATTTGTGTACCAATTTATTACATTATTGTTAAGTGTTCGTGCCAAAGCAGTTTGTGATATTAACTGTGCATCAACTGTCATTTTGACACTGCAATTTTGAATGGAAACAGCAATTTGACACAACAATTTGACACTGCAATTTTGAATGGAAACAGAAATTTGACAAAGCAATTTGATACTGCAAATTGATACTGCAATTTAGAGAGCAACTGGTTGCAAAATAAAAGAGGCCGCTCTTTATGTATTAAAGGAGCTGGCTGCAAAATTTACCAAACCTGCATGCATCACCAGCAGCCTGCATAATTTACCAAACCTGCATAGTTTCTGCATAACTTACCAAACCAGCAACTCTTTATTCATACATCATTACACATTTATTCATACATCATACATCATTACACATTAAAGTGGCTACTCCCAGCACATTAAACTCCAATGCTTACCAAATCTGCATAATCACCAAACTGCCCAGCAAAGCTAAAAACCAGCAAATTTGAGTTTAAGTATTTTAAAAACCAAAGCTAAAAACCAGCAAAGCAAATCTGAATAATGGAAGCTGAATCATCATAACAATGGGAGAATAATTACAAAATATTTAACACCAATGGTAGTTTTTGGTGTACCACAATAATTACAAAATATGGGACAAAGCACATTCATACAAAAAAGGATTTGGTCAGCCCATAAACATATGCCAATTGTTCTAGCAGTTACATAAATATATGAAGAGTGCTTCAACATATAGCACAACAAAAAAAAAGGTCCTGCTTCAGTTTGCTATCTTTTAGCAGATCTCATTGCTGCCATATATCTTGCTGCATTCCCAGTTGCATTCAAGGTTTCAGTAGTGACTGCACTTCTCTTCCTCTGTTTTTTTGGTCTTCGATTGGACTGGTTATCAGTGGGGGGTGGAGGTGCACTTGTGGTCACATCATCATTAGAGCTTGGTTGTGCCCTGTGTACTGTTGGCGAGCATCCTTGGCTGCCTGCAAGCATAAGCACAATAACAATTAATAGTTTGCCAACTGAAAAACAAAACAATGAGGATATCTAAGTCAAAGTGTATACTTACCCTTCTAATGGTCCTACTGGCTTGGGATGCACTCCCAGGCAAGGAGGAGTTCCCTCCTACTTCTCCCTTGCAGCTCCTCTTGTTGTGTCCTAATTTCCCACATAACTTGCATTGTTTTGAGATGCCTAGGCCTCTTTTTTTTCTGTGACTTCTAGGTTCATCAGGCTCCAGTGCCCTCTTCTTCTTAGGCCTGCCAGGAGGTCTCCTCTTGATAGGGGGTTGCACAGGTGGCAGTCCACTAGGACCCCACATATTCTGGCCATTGATGGGCTCTATAATGGGTTCATAGCAATCAATGTAGGTAATCCTTTTGTAGCAAGCATTGACATACTTTTCATCATCTTCTCTGTTGAAAAATATGCAAGAAATGGCATGGCAACATGGTATGCCAACTATGTCCCACTTCCTACAGCTGCATTTCTTCTCTTCCAAGTCCACAATGAAACTCTCAAGCCCATTCTTCACTTCAAACTTCATACGACCAGCCCAACATGCTATCCACTTGCTGCATGCCAACTTCTCCTTGTACAGCCTCTTCCTTATCTTAGGACACAACTCAGATTCCATCTTCGTAATCATTTCTCTGTTTGCTTGAAATCTAGTCATCAGATATAGCCTAATACACTCAAGCTGCAAGCACATAGAGAGAAAGGGAGAATTAATCATTCATGAATTACATAGGTCTATGGATCATAATGCACATGAAAGGGAGAATTATGCATACCATGGTGATTATAGGTTTGCTCCTGAACTTAACTATCGTGCTGTTGAAGCTTTCACACATGTTGTTCAAGACCGTGTCACTCTGCCCATCACTTTTGAACATGTGCCTAGCCCAGATAGTTGTTGACTGAGATTGCAGCCATTTGAATACATCTTCATCCACCTCCTTTAGCTCATTCATTGCCCTCTCAAATGCTTGCCGATAGGTAGCCTTGGCTGCTTTCCAAAAAAGGTCTCTAATAATGACACCAGGATGATTTTTCCTCAAATTTTGGTATAAATGTCTGCAACAGATCCTGTGCTCGTACTGTGACCAATTGTCAACAAAGGTGTTCACCAACCCCTGAAAGCACAATCATTTAATTCAGCAAGCAATGAAGCTACCATTAACTACAAATAATTCAACAAGCAATAAAGCTACCATCATACCTTCTGCTGGTCAGATATGAACACCCATTGCTTGTCATCTCCTATGTCAGCAAGCAATAAATTAAGAAACCAGGTCCAACTGTCCTTTGTTTCAGCCTCTACTACTGCATATGCGAATGGGAAGTATTCATCATTGGGATCTCTGGCAACAGCACACATCAGCTGACCACCTGTCTTGGTCTTCAGATGGCATGCATCTAGACCAATGATTGGCCTGCACCCTGCCAAGAAGCCCTTCTTGCAACCTTCAAGGCAGATGTAGATTCTTTCAAAATATGGCAGCCCGGTTGCCAATCCATGCTCAGCTGCCAAATCACCATCCTCATAAGTATGCACCTTCATCAATATTGTGCTCCCAGGACTGCACCTTCTCAACTCATCACAGTACTCCCATAGTTGGTTGAACTGTGCAGTGTGGGTCCCATCAACAGCATCTTGAGCTCTCTCTCTAGCCCTACTTGCCTTGCCTGCACTTATGTCAACCACATACTTCTCATGCACAGCCTCCTGAATATCCTTAAGCTTTATGCCAGGCTATCTCCTAACCCTCTTCACTAACTTCTTCCCAATGTATGATGCTGTGCACCTTGGATTTCTAAAGCTTCTGCTGCATGTGTGTTCCATGTTCAGTGTTTTCAATCTAAAACTCTTCTCCCTTGGCACCTTTGCAAGGTAGGCAACAAAATTGCACCCTGGCTGGCATCGGGCTCTCACTCTCACCAAGTCATTTTTCACAAATTTATACCCCACCCACCATGGACTGCATAATCAGTTATAGCATCTTTAAATTGTTTAGCTGAGATGAACAACATATCCTTTTCAAACCTAAGGTTCTCAGCTTTGGCTACTGGCCTAAAGATTGGATATTTGCTGCTCCTAATAGAATTGTCAACCTCAGCAACAGGGATGTCATCATCACTTGAATCATCACCACCCTCACTGCTTGATGATGATTCATCAAGGCTAAGCAACTCCTCACTCTCATAGTCAGAATTCATGACACCACCACCCATTTGTCCTGCTTCAACCTCAGCATTTTCAGCTTGATTGTCCCAACTATCAGGACTATCTTCACCAATATTCATTGGTTGCACTTCTGGTTCTGGCTCTGGCTCTGGCTCTTCTTCTAAGTCACTCCTCTCATCCTCACTACCCTCACTGCCCTCACTGCCCTCACTACTCTCCTCAACTTGGTCATCAACAACTGGTGCTTTGCCAGCCCTCCTAGCACAAACTTCCTCATCATCTACCTCATGTGGCTCACCATGGTCAACATTAACAAATTCAGCATCATCATGGCCTCCAAATTGTGAAAAATCAGGTCTGTACTCTTCATTATCATTTTGAAGCACTCTGTCACTAGCAAAAACCTCTACACCTACACCTTCTACTTCACTACCAGGTACTCCAGCAGCTAAAGGATCAAAATCCTCCATTGGTAACTCAACTGGTTCATGCACTGGATGCTCCACAAAGACATGAATCTCCCCATATCCCTTCACCAAGTCAGTCATGAACATAGCAGCATCATCATCGACCACCTGATGGAAATTTGACCGCTCTGGGTCCACACCAGGCATTTTATACCATAGCTTATCTACTTCAGAGTAGCCAAAATCCCTACATATACTCTCAATCTCTACTTTTGACCACCTATCTGGGTCACAGTTATCCACTATATCAACTGTCCCTCCCACATACGCTTGAGGGTTCCACATGAAATGCCCACCATGGTGGACATGCAGAGTAAAAAGCTCATTCATCCTGCATGCAAGTCACGGGAAGAAAACAGAATGAAAATGAAAACAGATATTAATAATACTTTGTTAGGCTAATAAACAAATAAAAAAGCATATAATACCGACAAAGGGATCACATGGACCCAGCCACTTCTTGAAAAGCAAGACACAATACAGACAATCAGTGCAAATACCAACACAAAGATTCCATGGTTTATCAAAGGTCAATATAGTGGTCCCTGATAAACAATAGTGACACATAATACAGACAAACAATGCAATTGCCAACAAAAATACAGTCAGTAATGTGGTCCCTGATAATGTGGTCCCTGATAAACAAAAGTAAAACAAAAGCTATAAAGGGAGACGCAAATAACAAAAGCAACACACAACAGCCAAACAATATTCCACTATCACGGTCAGTATTATGTCCACTACAAAAGCTATAAAGGGAGAGAGGAAGAGAGAGAGTGAAAGTGAGACACAACGAGAGAGAAACAGAGATAGATTGAAATTCCAGAGCAATAACAAAACATAACATCTCAAAATTCCCAAATTCTCAAAACCCAACAACTGAGATTCAAACCCAGAACGATTACCCAGCACTTAAAATGGCATTCATAACATAACTAAAGAGAGAGAGAGTTGGAGAGAAATACAACCTTCGCAATCTGCTCAGCACAAACACACTGAAGCTTGCCGATTTGTGGGATTTTTGTGCTTGCCGATTTGTGGGTTCTTTGATCGGTCTTGTGATGAGCAACGGGTAAGGTAAGGTAAGAGATTAGGGATTTTCAGCAAGTTCGCCGTTAGATCTCATCTGACTGATTTGGGGTTTTGTTTGGTTAGGGACCGTCACGTGAGTGGCAAGTGACTAGTAAGGGCGGGAGTAACTAACAGTGGTACTGTAGACATTATTTTATTATTGACTACCAATGCCGTTTGCCACATCAGCAATATCCGTTTATGAAGTAACGGTAAGGACCAAAATGGAACAGTTTTTCTGGAGAGCGACTAAAAGCGGTAAAAAAAAAAACTTAGGGACTAAAACGGGAATCGGGTCAAAATGTAGGGACCAAAATGTGTTTTTCGCCTTTAATCTATCAATATTAAAGCCTACGGAGATGTTAGATTCTCTATGCCACTCTGATTGTGGTACTGAGACTACCTTATAACTCAAACTATATGTAGGGCCTAGTTTTGCTCAAATTTCTTTTCCCTCTCTACTACCCAATTTCATTCCTAGTTAGTGGACATTTTCTTTGCTAATATAGAAAGACAATGAAAGCATTATTTTGATGTCATTGGAAAGGGTATAAGAAATATATAGATATTTTCTTTGTTGGAAATTTCTTATTTTAAGAAGGCATCTCAACCTACTAGTGGCTGAAAGGTCAAGACTATATCTGACAATGAAAATAGGGGAAAACAAAAAGGCTATATGCATCATTCTTACTCCAATATAATAACAATGGATTTACTAATGTGTACCCTTAGAACATATATTAATAATTCATTTTAGAAAACTTTTTATGAAAAAACGAAAAAGTAATTCACTATCTTGATAGTTTTCCAATTTCCCATAAAATTTTTCCCAAAATGAATTATTAAAGTGTGCCCTAAGGGCACACATTAACCGGACCCTAATAACAATTATAAGTCATCTTCTCTATTAATATAAGGATAGGTGGAAATTGACAGGTCAAACATATGCCTAGAAGTCCTTTTTCTTTTAATATATTCATAGATTAGGTTTTATAAAGTGATGCCTATTATCCTATTAGCTACTAAAGTAATTTCAAGCACAGTTCTTTCCTGCAAATGTGGGACAAGTCTAGCCATTGAATATTCAACTCCCTAAATTTAGAGTTAAAGGAAACCATACCTGCTACAGTCTCACGTTCAGTCGCAAAGCAGAAAAAAAATAAGTTGTTCAACCATTATTGCAACTAAAACAAAAGAAAACCTTTTATATATATATATATATATATATAAACGTGTATCTTAAGAGGTAAAAGGCTACAGTTTTTAAAAGCTTATCAAGGCTCATATATTTATTTATACCACCTCACTTGAACCTCTTATACCATACTAATTATCAAATTTTAAGTATTTTAGGCCCAAACCAATAAAATCCATTCAATTGTGAGCCTCCTTTTTAATTTACGTATAAGAATTAAATTAGTATCAAAATTATAGGGTGTTACATAAGCTGTTACTAATTCTAATTTAGGTCTAATACTGATAGTATTTTTTTACTCACCAATAACAGCATTTTACCTAAGATTTATTGTAAAAATATTATGAACGTAGCATGACTCCAAAATTAATTCTGCCCCCAAACATAATCCTTAATCCTTTTTTTTAAAGGCTTAAATAACAACAATAAATATTAACCCAAATAACAACAAACATGAACCAAACAAAAACAAGACAAGACCAAAAAATAAGTGAACAAATTATTCAACAAAAAGCCTATTATAAAACAAAAACATAAAAATTGTTAATCATTTAAATTTGCAACTCGTTCAACCCATTCAATAATTCCTAATTTCTAATTTCATTTTTCCTTAAAAAATGGTACCAAGAAAAATATTGTGATTATGAGTTATTCTTGATAGTGATGACAGTTATAGTTTTTTTGGTATTGTAGTTGCAATAACTTTGCTCTCCTTAACGACTCAACTCGCAATTGTAGCATATATATATATATATATATATATATATATATATATATATATATATATATATATATATATATATCTTCTTTATTATCATTTCAGACCCTCTCACTTAATTTATTACTCTCATCTTAGTATTATCAATTTCCACTGTATCTATTTTTTTAAACATAGTAGCAAAGACCTTAGAGCATTCCCATCAAAACTTTTAAAAATTTTAGCATTTAGCATTTCAAAAAGCCACTTTATTAATATTAACAACTTATTTTACAATACACCCAACATTAAAGGTTCTATTTTTTTTATCATTTCTTTTAAAATAATATAAACTACTCATTAAAATAATAAAAAGCAACTACACAAATCACCTTTTCCACCACAAGCATTAAAATAATAATATTTTTTTAAAGATTGGAGCTCAGTTGCTATTTTTTTTTTAAGTTTAACATATTTGTTGTAACTTGCTTTTTGGTGCTTTTTACAAACATGAAGATAAAATTTAGCATTTATAGCATTTAACATTCTTAATGAGAATGCTCTTAGCCTTATCATTACGAACTACCACCCAATACCAGTTTCGTTAGTGTCTTTGAAAACAGTCCTTAGCAATATTTCTTAAATTTCTTTTATACTGAATAGATTTCCTTCCTGTAGATTTTCAGTTCCTGGATGCACTTTTGTGCTGTACGTGTTTTTGCAGAGAGCATTCTGAAATATGGTCTGCCGCCGTCTTTCTTGGTATATTGAATCTTATGTTTGTTTATGGTTTTCCAATCAAGCATTTGCATTTTGACTGAGCATTGGTTGTTGAAATGATTTCAGGCATGTGTTTTAGCTCCGTCAGTAAAAAGTGAGAAGAAAGTACGCTCAATCCTTTAAGGGTTGTGTGACAGTGTAAACAGGCAAGTCCATAAGCCTTTTTGTATCTTTTATGGCATAGAATGAGTAAACCTCAATAATCAACTAATGTTGACGTAGTCTTCTTAGCCTGGGTCATTTGTCCTCGATGTAGATGCAGATGAACTCAAGATCCATTGTTTAGTTAACTAATGAGACCATGTTATTGGAGATGGTCACCTGTACGGTTGTACCTAGTAGGGTACATTACTCTGCATGGTCAAGGAAAATATGAAGGCTGTGAAGAGGTTTAAAATTTTTTACTTCAGTCTTCAGGAGCTTTTTGTTGATAAAGCCAGACTCTAAACTTTTAACTCTCTTCGCAAGAACTTTATCATATTCTCCAAACTTCTATATGAACTTCCAACACTTCAGTCCTTTATGCTTTTTAAGTTCAAAAGATTGGAAGCACATCTGGCAGCTCAATTATGATGTGCATGGTTTTATGTGCCCCCTGAACCTGGGATCTCACCAAATGCACCTGTACTATAATACATAGGATGAGACTGATACCTGGAAGTCAGTTAATTTTGTTCATTTGTATATCTTACTGGCAGTTGTTTAATCTGATTAATATTTCCTGAGATTTTTCCTTTAATGTTTGTGTGCAGCACATACTGGAAAACTGAATATGAAGCCGGAGGAGGGGTGGCTGGTCTGGCAGGTGATGCTGATGCCCATCCATATGTCTCCTTCACAATCAATCTCATATGATCAGTGCTCAATCTGAGTTCCTCGTCTGTTTCAAAGTCCTAGTCCAAGGTCTCCTCTAGGCAGCAATAACAATGCAAGTGTTCAGTGATACTGTAGAGTATATTAAATTTAGTTACAGAATTCTTTGATTGTTCAATTATAGTTCAGTTTTGGGAGTTCCAGTGAGTCTGATGAGATGGGGGTGAAAGCTGTGATGAAGGCTTGTTCAGAAATTTGAATTAGGAGACTTATATTATCAGATTTCAGTATTGGCATTTACAAAGCTTGACAATAATGCTGTATTAATGATTTGGAAATGCAATGCATTTATTTAATGTAATACTGTATTTTTTTTTTCTCCTGAGCAATGTACTACATTCATTTGCCTTTGAAATGTTTTGCTTAAAGAACTACTCTAGATGGGTGATTACCGTCACATCTCTTGACCGTTTAATTGTTTCTTATGTACTATGGACCGTGACAATGCGTGCTGGAGCTTGGCAAGTTTTGGTGAAGACTAGTGAGATAGGTCTGGATTTGGTTTAGGGAGAGCAGTGTGGATGTAGGTAGAGAGCTGAAAGAAGTAGAATTTGCGCAGGGCAGGCAGCCGGAACTTCAGGTGTTCGGTTGAGCTCCCATGGCTTCCGAAGAAAAATTCAGTTCTTGAAATCTAGTCGTGACTCATGGCTTCAAAAAAATTTCAGATTTTTTTTTTCTTTTCTAAATCTATGATAAGGTAACTCTCAAACACTAGCTGCATCAAACCCACAACTGCTGCTACCACTAGGAATGCTGGAATGGAATGCCATTTGAGTTACTGCCCCGGGCGTGTAGCTTTCACTTGATCTTTAAGAATTAAGATTATGGCCACTCATCATCTAATTCCATAAAATAAATTGATTATAAACTCGTAGTTATTTATTGAGAGTCAGACGACAATGTATGATCAAAATTTAGGATGAGCCCAATTCTTCCATGACCAACGTATCCATTTTTCGCTTATTTTTTTATGAATATTTTCCGCTTCTTTTCTTTGACTCTTCCTTCACTGTCCTATTTATTTTTTTCCTTATTTTCTTCTTTGGCCAGCTTGGTGGTTCTCGGTTCTCCTTTTGGTGCTCTCAATGTCTTGTTGTCTACGAAGTGCCAGGAAAATGGAAAAATGCGAATCTTAGAAAAATGCTAAAATTACAATTTGGCAACAACTTATTCATATGGTAAGTTGTGAATGATAGAGTAAAAATGTAGTCTACAATACCACTCACAATTTGAACAAATTATGACAAAAATTGTAATTCTTTCTTCCGAATCTTAAGATTTAGAATTTTATCCGGCATTAGTATTGGGATTGAGACCTTTGTTTATTACTCTTTCTTTTAATATTTAATTTAAAATAGAACCCAATCATCTCTCAATTTAAAATTCTCCACAGCCATTAGAACTGAATCATCCCTGACGCAAACCGCGTTCCGTGCTCATTTTTTTTATTGCCAAAAAAGTCGGGAAGAATTAGTAATAAAATCAAACATAATTTATTGGAGTCAAACTTTTGGCATATATTTAAAAATTAGTTTGAAGTTCTCGACTAATTCTAATTCATTCTCTACGCTTTTGCATCAATCAGATATTACAAATATTGTACATAAACATATAAGTTAGAACTTGGAAGCAAAGTACTAGTGCCTTTCAATTTAACAAACCCCTGATTTGCCGACATAATTTCATTCTTGGATCTATCAACATTGTTTAGGAACCTAATGAGTTCAAACTTGAATGACAACTCTTTTAAAAGCAAGGTGAAAGCTAAGGTTGTGGTTGTGGATTCAATAATCAAGGGGAATGAAGGGTTCATTGTAAATCACTGATATTCTAACTACTAGGCTCACCAGGAGACTATTTGTAAAATAAACAGATTTTCACTACCATATCTTTGGAGATAACAGAAATTCCCATCGAGCTGCAAGCAAATCAAACCCAAAAATTCTAAAACAACAAAAATATTTCAGTACTTTATGAACAAAGTTTCTTTCTTTACCATGAATGGTCAATCTCACCATGAGTTCTGAATAATCACTGCTAAAACAGAAGATTATTAGCTTTCACACCCAAAATGGTGTAAGTACCCTGATCTTTTGGAAACAATGCTGGTGCAAGACCTTGAGACATAGTTAGGGCAACTAGCACATCAGCTGCAAAGAATTTGCAACAGATCCCAAGTGCACAATTAAAGAAGCAACAAAAACAAGAAAAATCAAATGAGAAAATCAACCAGAATGAACTGAAGAAATGAGTAAAGACAAGAAAACATGTTTCCGCTCATATCAATTGCATTCAAAGAGATGTAAAATAAGAGAACTCAGTATATCACCCCATCTGCCAATTATTCTTTGACCAGAGCTTATGGGGG
Source organism: Quercus tomentella (assembly GCA_028535165.1). NCBI lineage: Eukaryota > Viridiplantae > Streptophyta > Magnoliopsida > Fagales > Fagaceae > Quercus > Quercus tomentella. The sequence goes on along the minus strand of JAPQVY010000155.1, from coordinate 65,396,740 downwards.
AACCATGATCCTAACATCATATTGCAAATTCATTATAGATCTAACTACATAGTTTTAAAAGTAATCAGAAGGATAAGAGCAAAACCATCCTTCCACAAGCCAAATTAGGAAAATTGGCAAGTTCCAAATGCAAAAGAATACTCCCCACTGGCTTCAGAGCCATCCACCAAGTAACTTCAACAATCCTATTGTTTATTGAAACCCTATAATTGTCTTTCCTACGTTCAACAAAACGACAAAAACTTGTGATGATCATCTGAAATTCTATGCCTTTGCAAGCTCAGTAGCAGCAGCAGGAGCAACACCACCAGTTGTTGGCCTGAAGATAAAACCAAATCCCATTAGCAATTAAACTAAATAACATGAAAATTCATATTTACTCAAAACAGCTATAAGATGGACTTACAATCCCACGAAAACTTTGAAGGCATCATAGATTCCCCACTGAGCTCCAGTAAGAGTTCCAATCATGACAATACGGAGAGGAAGCCCACGGGTAAAGAGACCCACAACACCTAGCTTGTTCACAGCCTGCACAAACCAGAACACATAGGGTCAAAGAGATTGTAAAGAGTAGAAAGGCAAATGGGAACCATGCTAAGGAGAACCACTCACATCACTAACAGTTGCCCCCTTGGCATTGTTGAGGAAGGAGACAAGATTGTCAGCAGGATGAGACACAATGGCACAGAATACACCAGCCACATATCCACCAGCAAAACTCACACCAAGCTGCAAAGTTTTGCTACACTCGTTCTTCGGTGTGGGGATAGCATGCTTATAGATATTCTCCACAATTGTCTCAAAAGATGCAAACTTCATCATTGTATCTGCAAGAATGAACAGGATCTTTCAAAACTGAGTGAAAATTTATGAAGGTAAGAAGGCATAAACAATAACTTAAAGGGAACTGAGCACTTGCAATATTCTTTTATCAAATACCTGGAAAAAGTTACAAAGTTTGAAGTCAATTAATAGATATAGTACTGCTGAACAAATTTAGAGAGAGATTTTTTCTTTTATAGGTAAACAATTTAATTAAAAAGCGCAAGAGATGAAGCCACAGAACATCATCCAAACATTTTAAAATGGAAATATGCATGGTTTAAAAACTGGATCAAACTGGCCGGTGAACTGGGAACCAGACACAAAACTGGCCCAGTAAAAACTGGGAAAACTGGCGCTTCAAACCAGACCTACTTTTGGTTCTTTGACTGTTCCAGTTTTTAAAACCATGGAAATGTGGACTATTTCATGGGATGAAGGGAGCATACACTTCATTTGCTTCTACAAGATATGTTCATAACTGAAGAATAAGAACTAGTGAAACTTAGTTTATCGAGGTCAACAATGGGTACTTGCAATATAATCACATGTTCAGGACTATTATGTGGATTACAATCTTGACAGCCTCTTAAAAAACAGAAAATGAACATACTATTCGCCATAATGCAATTTTCTTTAAAGAAATTTATTACGTATCAAAAATGAAAACATATATGGTACAACAGAGATTCATCTTAAAACATTAATCCTGCTGTGCAATAATAGTATGTTCTGGCATTTGAAATTACGTTACTTTTATTTATTTGTTTATCGTTTTTTTGGTGCCCCAAAACCACTGGATTGAATTTTGCTTGTTACAAACAGAGTATTAACACACAAATTCTCCCCCTACCCTAACTTACATGGAATCTGACGTCCCCAGAGAGGAACCAGTCCCTTGTACAACCTGCAATGATTGGACAAATCAGTTAGAAATACTTCGACAGCATAAAAGGTCATGTATATATATAAAGAATCGCATTGGTTTGCATACCCTCCATATCCTTCAGATTTAACAAATTTGGGAAGCCCATCTGACAGACCTCTAGCAAAACCAGGCTGTGTTTGAACCCGGACCTTCACTGCCTCAAATGGGCAAAGAGCAATGTCAGCAATGAACTCGGCAGATGCAGAACCAGCAAGATAGATCAACGTCTTGTACTTGGCTGCATTCTCAGGTCCAGCAAGGTCAGAGTAGTACTTCTTAAAGAATTCATAGAATCCAAACTTGCAGGCACCCTGAGCACTGTAACCAAGCAAGGTTGGCACCCAACCCCTGAAGAAGCCTCTGAAACCCTGGTCCTTATACAACACTCCAAAACCAGATGAGATGCTTTTGTACTTTGCAGGGTCAATCTGAAACCAAAAATATCAACATTAATTGAATCCCGTGCATATCATATTACACAACCACCCCTTGATTGTTGAAAGATTAACAAAAACGCTAATTTAACATATTAAAAACGAACTGCATCATAAACACTGTACATGAAAGGTTTTGAAATTTCAGGGAGCTGAGATGAGATAGTACAACTGTACATACTCTCGCATCTGAGGGGATTCAAAATTTCGAACCCAAATTCATCCTCACCCAACACCCAAAGGTCATTGGCAATGGATTTCATTAATGTTAGGTGATATTTGAGAAAACAAATAAAGCATGGACCATGTTCTACATATTATTCTTACCACAATTTGAACAAAGTCGAAACTAAATATCGAGGTTCATTATTAGGACCAAAAACCAAAGTAATTGGAATATTAATACATTCCACAAAGAAAATCGTCTTGAAATGTAACCCTGGTAACTATAAATAACAGAGTACAATATTAACATAGATAAAATCTTCGATAATTAATTTAGGATCTAAAAATATGGACTAAATTAAGAAATAAAACAAAACAAAACAAAAATTCCAATCGCAAACTCTCAGTTACAATCCACAGCATGAAATTTTCAACTGAAAATCTAATCACAGATCTGAAATTTTTTCCATAAAGGAAATCAAAAATTTTCCATAAAGGTATTTCAGCAATAAATCAGTAAAGCCCTACCTCAGTAGTGATCTATACAAAGAAATTAGAACTTGAAAATGAAATCTCAGATCTAAAAAAAAAGGAAGAAAAGCTTTAACACGAAGAACAGCTCAATGTAAACACACATAGATAAATACTGAAACACACACAGAGATCTAATCCGAGTAAAGAAATGTAAAGTAAAGTAGAATCAAATCGAAGAAAAAGAAACTGGAAATGGAAGAGAGCGAGGGATCTAGAAGAATCGGACCTGCATATTGCACTTGACGAGATCGAGAGGAGTGACGGCCGTGTGAGTGAGACCACAGCTGAGAATACCGCCGGCGGTACAGGCGGCGTAGAAGGCCGGCGAGTACATCTCGATCTTGCCGGGCTCGTTTGGCGCCGGAACGACGAAGTTCCTGGCCGGAGACGAGACGCCGCTGTTGGAGCTTGCTGGAGCAGCAGCACCGAGCATGGTCTTGTCAAGAGCGAAGGATTTGTGCGAGGTGGAGACGGTGGAGGAAGAGGAGTAGAGGAAGCTCGGGATCAGAGACTGACGCGAAGATTTGTCTGAGAGAGCCATCGGAGAAAGAGAGAGAGTGTGTGAGAGAGACAAAGGGTTTTTTGGCAATGGAGAGAGGGAGAGGCGAGGTCGGAAGCTAGAAATGAAAGCGAGAGAATCTCTCCCAGACTCTCGCTTGCCAAATGCAAAAGTGCTTCCTGTGATGTGTACGAAGAGGTGGCTGTGAGCCTGTGACTTTTTCGGTTTTTATTGGCCAAAATCACCAACCCTCACTCGCGTTTGTTATACGAGATGTGTCATGCGTCTGTGGGACAATTTGACCTTCTCATTCGGGGCCAATTTACCATTCTCACACTTCAGGGCTCAATTGTAGACTGTACTGTACAGTAGTAACCACACACAGTGGCCTTTGTTAGATTTTTTTTATTTTTTAAATATTTATACTCTACGTTATATATTTTTTTAATGTTAATTTTGACTAATTAATTATATTACATTTAAAAAAAAAAATTATAAACTTTTATTGGATGTGAATTTTTACAAATCTATCATTAAATTACATTTTTATTATATATTTTATAAAAATTTCAAAAAAATAAAATATTAATAATTATATCATCAATTAAATGCTAAATTTCAAAATTTTGTAGTATTAAATTATGTATAACAAATAAATAGATCGAATAGTAATTAAAATTCAATTTCAACCAAATTTTACATGCATGTTAAAAATAAATAATAATAATTTAACGGTTATATTTTCTAAATATATAATAATGTTAAATTAAAATATAATGTACATAATGTAAACTAAAATAATGCAAGAAATATTTTTTTAAACATTATAATTTGAAAGTTTTTTTTTTTTTTTTGACAAAAGAATTGGAAAGTTTTTATTTTTTAAGAGGAATTGGAAAGCAATTTTTTTTTTTTTTATGGGAATTGGAAAGTAAAATTTGATTGCAAGTTGCGACAAAAAGATTAATGACTCTGATTATATAATGGGTTACGTTACATTAAGTTGACGAATAATCTTTAGCATGAACTTTATATTTTTTGTTATACTTATACATGCCTAGCCAATGGTCAATTATAGGTGTTAAACTTAGACTGCTTGTGATTCTCAAAAAAAAAAAAAGAAACCTTAGACTGCTTGTAAGAATTGAGTTATCATGAAATGTATATGGTTTTATATTGAATTGAAAAGTGATAGTACATCAAAAAAGAATTGAAAAGTAATAGTACATCAAAAAGTAATTGAAATGTAATGGTCCATTTGGTAAAGGAGTTTGAGTAATGTTGTTTATAATTTTTTGAAATACGTGTGGATGAAAATGTGTATGAAAATATGTGTAATATTATTTAAAAACTAAAAATGAGTTGTTTATAGCCTGTTTGGTAGCTCAATTCTAGCATACATTTTCACATTTTAAACAACATTATACACATTTCCACACAACTTTTTCACTCACACGTATATCAAAAACACCCAAACAATATTACTCAAACTCTTCTACTAAACGGACCCTAACAACTCTACCAAACGAGGCCAAAAGGTCCTAAGTATAGGAATAACAAGAGCCGATTTGTTTTTTTATTTTATAACAAGTGAGAATGAAAGATTTAAACTTATATCTTCTATATTGAAGGCAAAAAGATAGATAGAAGAGTTTTTACCTAATTTAGGATAACTTTAGAAAATCACAGCACAAATGTATATCTTTACCTAAAAGTCTTTTCACTTCTCTTGATGGATTTTCAAGCGTAGTTTTGTGTTCTTGTAACTAGAATTTTTTTTTTTTTTTTTTTTTTTTTGAGAAAAAGAACAACTCTGCTTATATTAAGAACTTGCAAAGTCAGAAACAATGGAATTTAAAACATTTGGAGGAATAGACTTCATCCAAACTAATAAAGGAAAAGAAAGTACAGTTCTTTTAACTAAAGTATGAGCAACTATATTACCCTGCCTTTTAGTATGAGAGAATGAATGGTTAACAAGAGAATCAGCTATAGACTTAGTGTCTTTAATAATATGACCAATGGCCGAGAGAGGGCTTGTATCTTTTTCTTTTTCTTTTCCTCAAAAAAAATCTTTTTCTTTTTCTTTTCTTTTTTTTAATAGGAAGAGGTAATAACCATGTACACAATCTTAGAATCTCCTTCAAAGATAGAATGGGTAATACCAATTTTTACCATGAATTATACCACCCTTTTAGCTACCAACATTTCCACCATAACCACAGACAAAGGCATCAATAGTTTTTTGGACACAGTAGCTAAGACCTTACCCTTATCATCACAAATTACCACCCCAATACTAGCTTCGTTAGCGTGTTCAAAAACAGCTACGTGGTAATTAGTTATGAACTCATGAAGAGTATAAGGTTTCTACTTCACCAAGACTGGTTGAGGCTTCGTAAAGTTTATACAATCTTAGCTTACCAAATAAAAAAGAGAGAGCATGATTAGAGGGGAATCAAAGAGCATAACATAATTTTATTCCATTGTGAGATTATCTTATTGTTGGCATTTAATTTAAGGACCGAATCATGGATCCAACTGAGAGCTCAAAAGAAAATTGGCACAAGAAGAAACTCACATGGCATTACCTAATTTTACAGTTGTGCACCAAATAGGAAATAGGAAATGGGAAATAGCACCAAATAGGACAATCTGGTGGGTCGGGGTGAAATCGTAATTGTATGGGGAGGACAAGGTCATGCATGACTGACTATTGGAGACGGTTACAAAAAGAGAACAATAGAAAGAGGCCGGTCTTCGCAGCGGACTGGACCGACTGGTAATGGCATATTCCTTGACATATCTTGGGAAAATCGATTAGCCTTCTCTTCCCAATTATGTTACGTATTTGGCCCTTCCATAATTCCATCGTCAAATTTCCTTTTTTTCCCTTAAAAAATAGTATTCCTTTTCGGTCAACAAGGAAACTCCAAGGATTTTTTTTTATTGAATTGTAAGACTTTATTGAAAAAAAAAAAAAAAAAAAAAACTACACAAATTTAAGAGCGGCTACCAAAACCAAAACAACCAAAATAAAATTGACTACGAGACCATTTCGCTTTTTCTTTTTTCTTTTTTCTTTTTTTATAGAGAAACGAGACCATTTAGCTAGTTCAAGAAGAAAAATAAATTCTGATAATAGATTTATTATTATTTCCACTTATTCCCAACAAGGCCAAACAACCTAGGCCTCAACGTTTTTGAATTTTTATGCATTTATCATTAGACCAATACACCAATTAATTTTTGATATAATCGGAAAATTGAACCCCAAATATCTTATTTTACCATTAAAGACTTTACCGGTTGAGTTAACTAAAACCTATATGTAATTATGATATTAGAGATAGAAAATAAATTTTAAAAAAAATACTAAAATGTAAATTACATCTTCTAAGTTTGATTTAAATTCATTTCAGTCCTCAAACTTTACTTTAGTTCAATTGAGTCATTGAAATTTCAAATTATTGAATTTAGGCATTTTGTCTAATTTTGTTAAAAATTTTCCATTAAAAAAATATAATTCTCACATGAAAAAAAAAATTATAAATGATTTTTTATGTGAGAATTTTTTTCTAAAAAATATTTTTTTCATAAGTTAATTGTATACTTAACTCAAATTTTTTTAATGTAATTAGACGAAAAACTTTAATTGAATAAGTTTGAAACTTAGAGGAGACAATTGAACGAAAGTAAAATTAAAAACTGAAATGAATTTCAGTCAAACTTAAAGGATGCAATTTTCATTTTAACCTAAAATAAAACTGTTGGACAAATATCCACCACGCTGCACCCAACCAAAGTCACCCATTATTAGACCAAAAATGGAAAGAGTGGCTTGCAGAGCCCAATAAATGCATCTATAAAGAGGGATTTCTATTGAGAATACAACAAAATCTTAAAACAATTTTACAAGTTTAGGTGTCAATCTAACACAGGTCAAAATAAAAATGTGTCCCTAAACTTTCTCTTAAACAGTTGCATATTTCCAAAATCTGTAACTGATAATCAAGTCTCATTCTAATTATGTAAAGAGAAATTTTTAAGGGCAATGATTGTTTAAATTGCCTATATAAAGGTAGCATCATCCCACTTGTCAAGGTATGAGGGAAAATCCACTCATTCTACTTCTAAACACTTTTGATGGGAGTTTATAGTAAGTTTATGAATTCAGTATTAGAGAAATTAAGGCGGGTACTACATTGGAGCCCTTTGTTTAAGAGTTTTCCTTTTCCAAGTCTTTCGACTCTTAGGGTGTGTTTGATAGAGTGGCTTTTAGGGAGGATGAAAAAAACAAATAAGGAGAGAAAACTTTTTGGAGGGTATTTGGTTGGGAGGGGGAGAGGGAAAATGTATGGTGGGGCCCTAATGTTTTCTCTTTGGGCTAACCAGAAAATTTTCTTCCCAAAATGGAGAGAAAACTGGGTACCTAGGTGGACCAAAATGCCCATGTGCACAGTGCACATCACATTTATGCCTCTTTTTTTTTTTTTTTTTTTTTTTGTCCACTTGCACATACACAATTATTTTTGCTAAAAAAATATGTTACTTTTTTGTTTGCAATTACACAATTTTTTTGCTAGAAAAAATGTGTTGCTTTTTTGTTTTATATAATGGGGGCATAATTATAAATTTATACCAACTTTACTTTTTCATCCTCTTATTCTTTTTCTCAACCAAACAAATAAGTTTTTCATCTCTCTATTTTTCCATCCTTCCAACCAAACAAAAATAAGAGAAAACCAAATCTCTTCTATTCTCTCACTTTTTTATCCCCTCCATATTTTCTATCTTCACACTTATTCACTCCTCCAAACAAATAGACCCTTAAGGTTTGGATAAGTGGACCATTTAAGGCTATAAATGAGCCGAGCCGAGTTGAGTATTAAAAGTTTATGTTCATTTATTTATTTATTTATTTTTGAACACAAGCCGAGCTCAAGCTTATCACCAAACAAAAATTTTATGTTCAAGCTTGACTCTTTTTTTTTCTTTTTTTTTGGATGAAACTTTAGCTTGTTCACAAGCTATTTGATTAAAAAAAAAATCCTATTGTGAAATTATGACTAAAACGTTTTACTTCTTCGCAATTCTATAAATTTTTACTACAAATAGATTGTTTATATCATCAATAAGTTACAAATAATAATTTAATATCATATGAACCTATTGACAAACTTATTCAATTCAATTTCAAGTCTAAATATATTTTTAGACAAGTATACATATAAAAATACAATATTATATTTAAATCGAGTTCTTATGTTTATGAACATATTATTATGTTTGAGCTTGACTCGTTTAATAATTGAGCCTAAATTTTGAACTTTACTTGTTTTCTAAATAAATGAACATAAACAAACTTTTCTTGAGCCAAGTTCGAGTAGTTCATTAATAACTTGGTTCATTTACAATCCTAAACCCACTAAAGGTAGTTATGAAAAGCAAGGTCAACAAGGGCCTTTAATAATAAACTCATTAATTTCCAGCATAAAATTTTCATTTCTTATATTTAACAGGTCTAAACACTAGGCTCCATTTGGGAGGAGGAAATGGAATGGAATCAAAGGAATATTTTTAGAATATTCTTCCCTCCTCTTGTTTGGGAGTTTTAACGGAGGGAATGGAAGGTCCATTCCCTTGTTTGGGAGTTTAAGTGGAAGGAAATGGAATGGTTAAGAGGGAATGCTCATTCCTCCCTTTTCCCTCAAAACCTCAAATTTTTATTCCCCTTAAAATTGGGAGGAATGAGAGGGAATGAATTTAGGTTTAATGAAATTTTTGTTAAAATCCCTAAAATATCCCTTTAATATCAGCCATTTTTTTCTCATTCAACCGTAAAAAAAATATAGCCGTCCTCTGCAAAGTGAAGCTGTTGCCGTTGGTCTTGCCTTTTCTTTTGTCTGCTACAATTTTCGGTTATTGCTCAAACCAAGTATGTCTATCTTTTTCTTTTTCTTTTCGGTTGTTTGCTAGTCTTTTTTTTTTTATTTTTTTTTATTTTTATGAACTGTTTGCTCTGAGAGTGATATATAGTGTTTTTGTTTGATCAGCCTCCCTCTGTTGAACTTCTCCCTGTATCGTATTCGGATATGTATGGTGTGTCCTTTTGTAGGCTGATAAGCTCATAAGCCCATCTCTGGTGTTTGTAAACAGTTAGTTGTTTTATAATCTATATCCCTTTTAACCAATATATATATAAATATATATATATTTATGTATTAAAATATATATATATATATATATATATATATATACATATAGTGTTTTTGTAGACCTAAAAACCAAAACAAACTAGCATTCTATACACCTAAAAATCTTGAAAGTGAAAAGAAATGAAAACTGCTGTTAGAGTTACCTGTACAGCTAAGATTCAAACTTGTAATTAGAAATTTGAAAGTGAGAACTGCTGGAAAACTGCTATAGAACTGCTGTAAATTGCTGTAAATTTTAAAGTGAGAACTGCTGGAGAACTCAACTAATTTGCTTTTTACTCTGTTTCCTCTTTGCTTCCTCTGTTATTTACAAAGCAAGTGGTGTGTTGAACTTGCAGTTTTAATTCAACCATCCAATGCTACTAATATCTCCAAGGCTTCACCACGTGTATGGTTAAGAGGAAATATCTACAAAAGCTAGTGTACAAGTTTAGACAACAAACAGGTGTGTGGTTAAGAAAAAAACAAGAATAAAAAAATTTAAAATGAGAAGAAAGTAAAATGAAAAGTATTTTAATTAAAATAATAGTAGTTTAGAACTTTAATGACAAATTATGGGCACAACGTCGAACAAACTTACTTTGGAAAACGGGCCATTTGTTGATACCATTGGCACCTATACTGCTACTACTTGGGCAATACACAGTGCCGTAGAAGAGAATATCATAAACCCAAGGCTTGGACTGCAGATATTGGAATTGCTAGAGCAACAACCATAAGGGAAACAAAGAGAGTTACTTTCATTGCCATGGTTATTTAACTATTATTCTCTTACAATTGACTTGCTAAAATGCTAGGCATTGGGACCAATTTATACTATATGAGAAAGCACAAGCAACTATTACAAATAAGGATTACCAGTGGTTTTGTCTAAAACCATGGTCTACTAGGATGTGGTTTTGTAACTCCTAATAGGTGGTTTTACGATTATCACATTCTTAAAAAAAAGAAGAAGAAGAAATTAAAGGATTACCATATTTATGTTATATTTTATATATTTATTTATCAATGTTGAGATACAATACTAAATAATAAAGATGTAAATGTATTTATGCATGTGTGTATATCTGCTTACAATGTGCCCATAATTTTCTAAGTTGGACTAATAACATAACTATTTTTTTACTTAGATGGATTTGAATGATGAGGTACTTAAAACCATAATTTTTTCAGACTTTATGCGGAAACTAGCCTTGGTTCATGCTGCATGCCGTTATTTGTATTACATTATCCATCAAAGGTAACGACTAAAAAGAAGACGTGTTCCCCACATTCCTACACAATCAACCATAGAAAGACAAAAAGTTCGTGGTGAATTAATGTCTCAACTTAGGAATAGTGAAAAATGCTATGATGTAATACGCATGGGTCCACAAGTTTTTCAAGGTTTGTGTGACATTTTACGGAGAGATGGTGATCTTCAAGACACACAGCGTGCCACGGTTGAAGAGCAAGTTGGCAAGTTTCTTCACATGCTAGCACACAATCAGACAGAAGACACTGAAGAAGAATTTTCATGAATGCTATGACATATTTAAAGATGGATTGAGTGGTTTTGGATGGAATGATTCTTTAAATATGTGGACAGCTAAACCAGAAGTTTGGGAGCCACTCATAGCGATAAATTACCATTTTTTGTGAGTTTAATTTTGTGTTACATAATTATATCTGTTGTTTAACCATTTGTCTTGGTTTATAACAGTCTAAACCTACAGCCAAGAAGTGGATGACAACACCTATACCCAACTACTCTAAGATGGCACAGCTTTGGGCTAAATATAGAGCAAAAGGTGATCATGCTGAAACTGCAAAGGAGAAACGTGCTAAGTATGCTGCATTGACCACTATTGATGAGATTGAAAATTTGATATCTCAAAATGAAGTTTCTTTGGAGAACTTTGAAGTGGAAGATGATTAGAGGTCACCAGAAATTATTGTTGCACATTCTCGAGTGTCATCACAAGATGCAATGTCTTCTAAAAGTAAGAAAAGACGATTGACAGAAGATGATGAACTCGGGAATGTAATTTCCTAATCATTTGATAATGTATCAAAGGCAATTGATAGGGCGACTGAGGTTATGGCAAAATGCTTTTCAAAGTCATATGGAGCAGAAGTTCACGTAGCTTTAGGCGTATTGGACTAAGATCCAATATCAAAGACTGAGGCCTACATATTTTTTATGGAAAATCCAACATATAAGGAGATGTTCTTTGGTTGCCCAGATCATGAGCGCAAATGTGTCTTATTGACACTGATATCTAGGCCTAAAAATTAAAAAAGTGTGAGATTTTTTGGCGAACCTTAGTTTTGGAATAGATTATGTTATTTTGTTTTGTTTTGGCAAGACTCATTACTGGAGTTTTTTTTTTTTTTTTAAAGATATTTGTTTGCATTGTTAGACAATATTTATTTTGTTGAGAATAAATATGTGATGCATGAATTGCTTTACAACATAGAAATATACATAATTTGTTTTTTAGCAATTATAAGTTTTCATTGATTATTTTTTATGTTCTTTAAAATGAGGGGTATAATAGTAATGTTATTATAAAATGATTTCATTCCATTCCTTCTAATGTCACTTCCAAACGGTGTTACTTACTTTTCTTTCCATTCATTTCCATTCCTTTATTTTATAACATCCAAACAAGATTTTTAAATTCTATTCCATTCTATTTCATTCTTTTCCCTACTAAATATATTCCATTCCATTCCATTCTTTTAATGATCATTCCATTCCATCCCTTTATAAACTCCCAAACCGAATCTAATTTAGCAGCATAATCGTAATTCCGTTTTTTCCTCTGTTAAACAAACTTTGGTCTGCGAAATCCTTGTAGGCATAAAGCTCAAGTGCCGACTTCCGAGTCTGATTTTTTCAACGAAGATATTCTAACTTGTCTGACCGACACTTAATTGTCTCACTCTCTCGTTTTGTTACACTGACTTGGAAAGATAAATGCGGCATTGATAGCCGTCATTCCTTCCCTCGCTGACGTGACCCCCTAACACAAACCTGAGTCCAAGAACACCCTAATCAGAACTCAACACATGGCAAGAGAACAAAAAGGGCCCCCACAAAAACAAGCAAATATGGTGTTCTTTCAAATGGTGTTTTTGCTAGATTGGATTAATTGCGGCGCATTTGTTCATGTTACAAACTATAGCCAATAGCCCAAACGAGAGAAAACAGAGTCAGAAAAACAGATGGCTGAGAGCTATCTTTCCAGCTTTTGTTTCCCCGTATTTATCTTACATAATGTTTTCGCAGGTGCTGAGCTTTTGATTCACTGAATTTTGTAAAATTAGTTTTTGCAGACTTGGAGAAGAAAATGCAGACCAGGATGACCCTTTTGGAAGAGGATATCAACCCTTCAGCTCCCAGAGATATGATTGATTACAAGAAGAAACAAAAACTCACAGTTCCTTGAAGAGTTCAAGAGATCTTACTGTTTTTAAACAAAAAACTATGATCCGTTGGGGTAAAATCACATCCTGTCCTTACTCCAGGGTCTCCATTTTCCTCTTCCAGCCCAAAAAAAATTTGAAGCACCATTAACAACAATGAATGAGTAGTAGTAAATAGAAGGCCTTTTGATTCATCATGAATTGTTGTTGAAGATCTTACTGTCGAATGTGGTAGTGTAGTGCTTACTTTGACTTAAAAGTTAGCAGATGAATAGGTGTCGATTGAACCGTGCAACGTTAATTTTGAAATAGGACTTGAAATAAGAAACAATCACATGGATATGATGACCACAGTATTCCTTGACAAGATGAATGATTTTGAATAAGGTCAAACTAATGTTGGAGATTGCCCAATAGATAGTTGTGATTGGGAGCAGACGTCGTCCAAATTAAAGTTTCAAGTTCAAATGCTCATGGAGGAGAATATGCAGCAGCAGGCAGAGTTTGTAAAGAAAAATAATGAAAAGAAGAAGCTACTAAGAGATCCAATAATAGCTTGACGGCTTGCAGGGCAAGAACAGGGTCCTCTAGAGTTGTCTCAGATGCCCAAAAGCTTACATGAAGCTCAACCAACTTCGAATATCAAGACCGAGAGGACTATTACAGAATAAGTTCCTCGGAGTGCCATTCTGCATTATTTAATATTCTATTAGCTTGCTATGTAGAACTCCTTTTTATTCTCCATTCTAGCAACTGTTGTGGCCCACACAAAGAGAACCGATCTTCTATATTAGTTCTGATAGGCCTTGACCTGATCTTCCAAGGAAGTTCCTCCAGATTTTCCAATTCTACAATTAGCAACAAGACCAATAGCTTTTCTTCTTTCTTGAGGATATTGTACTAAAGCTCTGTGGGCTCTGTGAAATGTATTAGAGAAGTGAATTATTTATTCTCATCATGGTCTTTATAGTTCATGATGCTTTCCTGTTAAAAGAGTAGCTTGTAGTATGTGTAAAAGACATGCTGTATCATGCTTTGTACAGCAAATCTACATTTGTGAATTACTTCAATGCCATAAGTAGAATCTGGCCTAAACCTAAACTCAATGGCAAAGATATGAAACAACCCCTTTGAAATGAGCTCATATATAGAAAAGAGCAAGGAATTTGTCAACCTTGTTATAGCAACTTTCTGATTAAGCATCTAGGAAAATGCTAACCTTATTATAGCAAATTTCTGATGACATCCGTGTTGTGTATTCTCCTTCATTCTCCAAACTTAACACTTAAAAACACCATTCATTGACACCCAAGTTAAATGACTAGCATCTTCAATCATTCCTTGATCATGTCAAATAAGGGCTTGCACACAAGACTCTCAACTTTCTTTCCAATCTCGTAAATATCACAAATAGTCCCCACATGAACACAAACCCATCCTAAAGTGATGAAATCGCTTTGAATCTCTGACCACAATTTCTCGATTAACTATCTTGGAAATCAACTTAATTACAGTATGACAGTCTCCACAAACCCTAAGATTCTTAATCACCTGGATTGTTGTACCAGGAGCAGAATATAGGATTCCGAAAGCAACTGCCAGCTTCTCACTATGAACTCGAAGAGTCATTTCCTTCTCTTCCTCATTAATGTCATGAAGAACCGATCTCATATTGGGTATATAGCCATATTCTTGCAGCTTTGTGGTTAGTTTTTCCAAATACTCGTAAATCTTTTCTTGTTCTGGATGCTCTCTATCTCCAACCAAAAATATGTGAACCTTACCTTTCAGTTCAACCAAACTGAATCCAGGTGGCTTGACCATTCCACCATTCTTCATAAGTATTCTCATCCTCTCAACATCTCCCCACATTCCAGCATCAGCATATATGTTTAAAAGCAAGACATAGTACCCATAATTACTTGGGTCTAATTCAAACAGCTTTCTAGCAGATATCTCACCAAGCTCAACATTTTTGTGAATCCTACAAGCCCCGAGAAGGGACCCCCAGACTACAGAATCAGGCTTCACCTTCATCCCCTTGATCAAATCATAAGCCTCACTGAGATGACCAGTATGCCCCAGAAGATCAACCATGCATGCATAATGCTCCACCCCAGGTTCCACGCCAAATTCATGATTCATGGAGTTAAACCAATGCCAGCCTTCTTTTATGAGACCAGCATGACTGCAAGCAGTTAGAATTGAGACAAAAGTGATATAATTTGGTTTGATCCCAACCCTAATCATCTCATATAAGACTTCCAAAGCTTCTGTGGCTTGGCCTTGCATTCCATAACCAGCAATCATGGCACTCCATGACTTCACATTCTTCTCCTTCATGTGATCAAATGCTTTCCTCGCCATTTCAACTCTCCCACATTTGCTATACATGTCAATAAGAGAGGTACCCACAAACACATTCTCCTCCAAGCCCATCTTTATAACCTAAAATAATAAGACGAGTTAATGTCAAAATTAAACATCTACACTTACCACAAAATCATTTATATATGTAATGATTAAAACATGCCATTTATGGAAAAGAGGGGGTAGAATCAAAATTTGAAAAGCTAGCAATAATTTCACGATCAACAAAACTACTATAATGTGACGTACCTGATCATGTATACATTTCCCCATTTGCAGAGCCCCTGAATTTGCACAGGCCAACAACACGGCTGACAAAGTCACTGCATTATAGCTGAGATCACCATTCTTGAACATTGCATTGAAAACCTCCAAAGCTTCTGCAGAAAATCCATTTTGTGCATACATCACAATCAACGAATTCCAAGAAACTGTATCCTTCTCAGCCATCCCATCAAACACCTTCCTAGACACACCCAGCTCGCCGGACTTGGCATATGCATCCATCAAAGTATTCCCAACACCCAAATCCCCCACGAGTCCCCTCTTTACCACAAACCCATGAACTCCCTCTGTAATTCCCTTCCCAGATACACGAGAACACGCCGAGAGAACTGAAACCATAGCAACCGAATCAATAAAACCATTCCCATCACCCTCATTCTCACTCTCCTCAACCAGCAACTCTTTGAAAAGCGATAACGCTTCGTGGGCATCGTCGTTTTGGACATAGCCAGTGATCATGGACGTCCAAGACACCACATTTCTCTGAGGAATTTCATCAAACAGTTCTCTTGCGTCCCTCAACTCCCCACATTTAGAGTACATGTCAATGAGAGATGATGACACAAAGAGGTCTGATTCTAAGCCGAACACCAAAGCTTGCTGGTGGGCTTGCTTGCCCGAACGAAGATCGAACAAAGCAGAGCAGGATTTGATGGCGCATGGGAAAGTGGAACGGTTTGGAATAAGAGAGAGCTTTCTCATGCACGAAAAGGCACGTAGAGCTTCGACACAGTCACCGCTCCGAGCCAAGTCAGCGATGACGGAGTTCCACGAAGAGACATTGGTTTTGTCTACGTATTTGCTAAACAAAGTTGTGAGGTTGTTGTTAGTTGAATAGTGTTGTCTGTAAAATTTGCAATACAGTACCGTAGTGACTAAAAGTGAGCGAGAGTTTGGAATCGAAACCTTCATTCATTCCCTTTATCAAAGAATGAATTTCAGTTCTTCGGATTTTGGTTTCTCATTTACACATTCTTTGCGACTGTTTGAGAGTTTGCATTTTGCATCACTGATGAACTATCAAAACATAATGTCGTTTTCCAATAAGAAATCGTTTTCTAAAGCCAATTTTGACTTCTCCGACCAAACATACTGGAGTTATTGGATCGTGTTGATTTTGTGTCGTTGACATCAGACAAATGGATTTCAGATCTAGTTTAATGATTTTTATTTTTATTTTTAACAATAAGCGGAGATATTCAAATCAACATTCTTTTAATAACACTTAAGTTACATAGTTCTTGGTAATTTCTTTTATAGATGGCTTCCCCTCCTATTGCAATAATGTTTTTTTTTTTTTTTTTTTGATGGGTGCAATAATGTTTTTGTATATTACCATGTTGTAGTGTGAGTGTGACTAGATCTGTTGTCCCAAAAGAAATATCTTATACATTCTATATATATATATATATATGGGATTTAATTTTGTATGCTCCTAATTATTTTCGCATCTTTTATTTTCAGGACAATTTTTCTTCTCGTCACTTTTTTGGTACCTAGCAAAAAAGCTTGTTGGGTAGTTTATTTATTGTTGGAAAAATAGCATGGAGTGAATAAGAAATTGATGTGTTCTATATTCACTTGAAGATGCTATTATAATTGGTGAAAATCCTTGAGTCCCACATTGGAAATAATAGAAAATATAAGCTTTGGGCTAGATATTGGGTTGGGCTTTAGGCATGTGTGGACTAGGCCCATTTTATCCAATTAATAATAATATTTTATTTTATTATTTATTATTGAGTCAGAGTCTGTGCACAGTAGTTATCTCTGAAACAGTGTTTCAGTTTCAAGTTACGTATAGTCTCATTGTCCCTCATTCATGAAATAGAACTTTTCAGAAAAAACTCTCCCAATGAGAAATTTTTGGTTCATTCATTTTTTGTGTCAAAAAGAGAAAAAGAGGCATTGAGTAGTTCGTAGAGCACGACTCTGAGTGCTTCATCTTCGTGCTGTTTGATCATTTTATCTTGGGAGGAAGACGTCCAAGAGTCTCAAAGCACCACAGAGAAAGTGTGAGGGGCGAAATCTGCTTTAAGGAGATTGTGTAAAACACAAGACTTGATCTCATTGTTCATCCTTTCAAGCATCTGATCTGTGAGTCTTCAATTGTTTGCAGATTTCTTATTATTTATATTCAGTATTTGTTTATTACTTTTGCCTATTATATCAATCTGTGTTATTGTTTAATTTTAAATCTGTGTATTGTTTCTTTTGATTTATCACATCAATAAATTGTTGATATATATCCAACAATTATTAAATATGAAATATATATATATATATATATATATATATATATTTATATAGTTTTTGTAAGGGCACGATTTGCTCCACAGTCCAAATGGATGGTCAATGGCTCAATGAGCCCAAAACAATAAATTTGTTAGAGAGTGAGCTGAAAACTAAACTTTCAATGAGTTAGGTAGATAATGATCACAATATGTTAGTTATTATTGGAAAGAATGAAACAAACAGTTTTAAACAAGAAAAGTTCTCCTCAGTCAAGTCCGAGAAAGGTCTGTTCTTATATATCTCACTTATAAAAAATTATAGTTCTTGGGTACACAATGATTTCTCTCTCTAGTTTTTCTAATCCCTCTCTTTGTAATGGGGTTTCTCCCTTTTATACTTCCTTCCCTTTCTTTCATCTCAGCCCTCCACATGTAGATCAAATTACTAGTCTTAATACTTGTCCCATCAGCACATTTCTGAAGTCTTTGTGGATAGCTGTATGGTTGAAAGTTAGTGTTCAGGTATCACCTCCACATTAATGTGGCCAGTGGGTTAGGTGCAGAGCATTCAATGCGGTGGTAGCTGCTTTCTTTCAAGATATTTCTCAATTCTCTGTTGACTCATCTCTTTTTGAGGCTTATCCTTCTAAGCACGATTGCCTGCTGCCCAGTACTTGATGGGTGGTCGGCCTCTAGGCCTCCATCCTGTTGGCCGAGGAGGTATTGTTCCTCGAGCAACATCTTTTGCTCATCATGACCTGATCTCTTCCCTGTCCCAATATCTATTGGCCTTCACCTATACTAGTTTGTCCTCGGGTTATTTGACGGCCTCGGGTGCGGCCCACGGCCTAATACCTATATCTAGGTCCTTCATCCCTATAGTTTTTATACTAAATGTGTGACAAAAAGCTAATTTTGTTAGAAAGAAATTAAGACAAAAAACAAAAAGTTCTTTACCAAACGGACACTTAATTAAAATGGAGCTAATTTACATAAGATGTGGGGGTAGGCTTGGTTGGGTGTCCTTGTTCCTTGATCTTTCTGCAACGTGCTTATTTGTTAGATGAATATAGCTGCAATGAGTTTGTCTAGAAATAATTTTTGCCTGGACCACTTGAGGGATGTTATTGACATGCAAGAAGGAATGAATTGGGAAACTAAAATATGTCAAAGATGCCCAATCATTATGCTAAAAAAAGAGAAGAAGAAAGTCTTGGATCTAAAGGCAACCTTGCTAGTTGGGGGCATCTGTTCTCTTCTAAAAGAGAAACCTCTACCAAACACTGTTGAGAGGTCTCCTCTTTTTTGTTAATTCTATTCTATCATCTCATTTTAAAGTCTATCCCTTTAAAAAGGAATCCGGGAGGTGCATACATTGCATGCTTTTAGGAGATAGGATTCTACACTAAAATGTCAAATTATCATCAACAAATGGTTTGATAGTGAATTGGAAACTATACACTAAGCATGTGGCTAGTTTTGGGGGTGACAAAGTGTGTACATGTATAGGCAGGTCAGTCATTGACATTGATCTATGTTTTATCATATACGAGAGTTGACATGGGGGCAAATATTGAAACCATGGTAATCAACAAGTGTAACAAACCATTTGTGCATTATGGTGTGTTCTAACTGGGAGATATAAGTAAATAATGGTGATCATATCATAACATAGTGAATCTTCAAGTGTTTTATTCCACCCACGAAAAGATGGTTAATTCGTTTCACTATATGGTCGCATTGTTTTTAGTAAAGGGTTGTAACACTTAAGAGAGACACAACTCTTCCTATGTTGTGACTTTTCATGAAATGGTGTAAACACTTCTATGATTTGGAAGAATCTCATGACATTCAGGTCATTCTAATCCCTTGTAACTTTTCTCCTTATATGATCATCACT
The DNA here is from genome assembly GCA_028535165.1 of Quercus tomentella. Classification (NCBI taxonomy): domain Eukaryota; kingdom Viridiplantae; phylum Streptophyta; class Magnoliopsida; order Fagales; family Fagaceae; genus Quercus; species Quercus tomentella. The sequence continues at coordinate 65,376,937 of JAPQVY010000155.1, read as the reverse complement.
CTCACGGAGATTGCCAGCCTTTTACCACCCTCGTTTGGGACAAAATATCCTTCATGACAGTCATGTTTTTGCTATATAGTCTAACTAGAATCAACAATGCACCAAATTTTTTAGTTCAGGCATTTTTTTTGTTTTCTACATGTACATGGCTAGTGGCAACAACTAACAAAGAAGCATAATGCCTCTTTTAGAAGAAGGGGGAGGTCTTCGCCAAATGGGCCTTCTACCACACGTGTGCCGCTTGCACCAATTTGGGCTGGGCTTGGGCACGACTGGGCTCTATCTTAAGGAGGTAATGTTAAACACCAATTTTGATCAGATTTGCAATGATTAGTCTATATAAATCCAGTATGTGAGATTGCTATACTTCTTTTGTGTGTTATTGAAATCCTGGGAGATAGACGTTCAAGAGACTCGAATGGTGAAATTTGTCTTAAGTATAGCGTCAAACAATAGCCTTAATTAGATTTGAATAGATCATTCTCTGTGACTATATTTAACTATACATTTATTTTCAGTTTGTTGTCATTTTTTTATACAATTTGTTGTTATTCTTATTTATAGAATTTGTTTGTTGTTCTTGTTTACATAATCACAAAAGTAAATTATTTTTATGTATTTCCAACAAAAGGAATGATAAAAAAATGTTATATAATTCTTTTTGCTTAATTAGTAGATTGTCATATATATATTTCAGGAGCTAGATCAGTTGATGATAAACAAGTAAGAATTGCCTCAACAAAACTGGATGGAATGGGACCTAAAATAGCTATCCAAATTCAATAGCAGACGCAATCCTAAGGGAGTATTTCGATCAATAAACAAAAAAAGACATAAAGAGATCCAGCCATCCAATAATGATTAAAAAAGGGATAGCCATCCAAGGCATATAATCTTTATTTTTTTCCATACAAACTATACATGACCTGAAATCAGATTTGAAGAGCGGTATTGACATTATATATATTTGGATATCTGAATTTATAACTAGTAAAACCCATCCAAATTAGCCCCAATTACTGCAAGAACAAGTAAAAAAGAAGCAAGCTAGCTTTTTATCACTGAAAATACATAAATTATATGCTTAGGCAACGGACAATAGTGTTGTCACAAACAAACAAACAAGTCCAACACCAAAAATGGTGATGCCATTGTCCAACCTTGCTGAATTGGAGGAGCTCCTTCCCACAAACTCGCCTGAGCTTGGCACTGGTGTAATTGCCTTCGAATGAGGAGCAGCTGCAGAACTTAGAGGCGGTTGGGCACTTGGGGAATGGAAAAATGAGGACATATTGGGTGGTGTTACATATGGTGAAACAGCCGGTGAAGCTGAAATTGCAGGCTCACTAGTTGAACTTGGAGCATGCAAAATAGCAAAGCAGATGACCATAAACAAAGCAGCACAGGACTTTGTGAGTGTAGCCATGGATAGCTGAGAAAGTTAGCTGAATTGGGAGATAGATTTAGTGATAAGAATGTAGGTAAAATGGTAGGGATAAGGGGTAGTGTTCTCTGTCTCTACAATTGTTTATTTGGTGGGTGTCACGGGATTGATAGTGGCATGTTTAATTTTATGCTGTCTTTTAAGTTTTTATACTTTATTTATTGTGTAACCTATAGTTTTACTTTTGCCTGATTGTCATATGGTTTTATATGTAGGACAAATTGAATCTTTCGTGTTTTAATTTTTAAATGGATTAAGTTTGTGTCTAATTGCATTAGTGCATTGTACGTGTTAAAATTTAGACACGTCTGAATCTCAACGTGTCCACGTTACACAAGCGGTGTCCTTAAACTTGAAAGGAGGAATAAATCAATGCAGAGGATCATGCTGCACAAAATAGTGGTTTTATCACATGATCGAGATTTGAAATTTTACTCCAAGGGGTCCGCATGTTTCAGCCACCTACCCTAGCCCATGTGACCTAGCTATTTACAGGGCCACTTTTGTAAAAACCTTCACCTAAAAGAATCTGGGATAGCTCTTCTAGTACCCACAAAGCGACAAGAATAGGGTATTTTGTCCACTTTAGTTTTCAGCAATTATACTTGACAAGTTTAAGATAGTAGATACCCTTTAAAATGGGATGGTGGATCGTGGATGCTTACTGTTAATTTCTGATTCTTAACAAAAACTAGAAACCAGAGTCTTAACAAATAACAAGATCCTAAGGCCCTGAGAATCCCAAACACTCGTGTCCGAGCTGACCTTCAGATTATCTTACCAGCTTGACTGAAAGTGGACTCGGCTAAAATCTAACAGTCAAGAGTAGTACTGTCTGAAACAGTGCCATGGATTATAAGGGGCTGTTCGATAAATTTGTTTAAACATATGTTTTAAACATATGTTCTCAATTTTTAAACAACATTATACGCATTTTCATACACTTTTTTATCCACATGTATTTTTTAAAAAATTGAAAACTGTTGTTTAAACACATGTACCAATCAGGCCTTAAATTCTTCACATCAGACATGCTTGGGTCTGTTTGGGATTCACTTATTTTGCTGAAACTGAAAACTTTTTACTGAAAGTACTGTAAATAAAGTTAAAAGTTAGTTGAAATAGTACAGTGAGACTCATAAATAGTATCAAAATGTGCAATGGAGCCCATAAATAGCATAAATAATAGCAAAAATAAGATGAATAGTAAAATAGACTGACTTTTTAAGTTGGAGTCAAACGCACACTAACCTACAACGCTTTTTAGTACTATTCATGAGTTTCACTATATTATTTCAACTAACTTTTAACTTTATCTATAGTACTTTCAGTAAAAAGTTTTTAATTTCAACAAAATAAACAATCCCAAATAAACCCTTAAACTTCATATGTTTTTTAGAGCTTTGGGCATGGTTAGGGTGATATATACATGCACATATCAGAAGCCTATTGTCCTCAATTTGGAGTTTGCAATTACTGAAATTGTTCAACCAAAAAATAATATAAGCCGCATGCCCAAATAATAGCTACAGCAGTATTTGCATTAATTAGAAAGAAATAGAAGTTCATCAAAGTTCTTAAATTCTGAAACAACTTTTTTTTTTCTCCCAATGCAGGAAACTACATAATGTTTCAATCTATAATAACAACTCTTCGTAAATGCTACATATAAAAAGAATCACTCAATACAAGATTCTACTCCACCATCAATTCCTTTTTCTTTGGAGTTGATTCTGGAAATAAATATATTGAAGATTACAACAAGGTATGCCAATTTACTTGAAAACATGAGTCGCAACATATAAGTTCTATCCATAAATCATAACAATGCAAGAATTAGGCCAGAAATTAACACATCATTTTACCATTAGAAAGTTCCATTTGAGGTAAAATCTCCAATTAAAGAAGCCTAAGGTGTGCAGTATCATTCAACCTTTTTATCTGCCAACCTGCTTTCCAAGAATGCTGCAACACCGTCACTGAAGAATCTTCTATGCATATCTTTTGTGACATTATTGGGCTGCATCCAAGGAGACCTGTAAGGAGACACTTAATTGGCACTGAATGTGTGAAAACACCAATACAAGAGGAGATACCGGATGAGGAGGTCTTGCTACTTAAATCTTGTAGGGAGCTTTGGTGGTTGGCATCCCGAGGGGATATCTCATCCTCAGCCTCATGATCCCCAGTAGTCACATATTGTAGCCTGCTCTTACCAGACTTCTTCCTCGAAAGCCCTTGTCGGTGCCTGTTAAGCAAATCCCAGTGGGCTGACGGGGCAGAAGGCCCATCTCGGTCATGATTAGAGTTGGTCAGAGCATGGGAGTTGTGGTGTGAAAACCCTTGGCTCTCATTCTGATGGTGTGAGGGAAAATCTGATCTCAGCTTTTCAGGCATTCCAAGGACTGTCCCATTTAAAAACTGAACCATCCGGAATTCTACTTGCCTAAGTGATTCTCCAGATGGTGCAGAGAAATCAGGCTGGAATCTGTCAATGAGGCTGAGAGTTTCAGGTGTGTATATTTCTGACCGGAGGCAGCCCTCCCAATGCCCATGACTCATCTCCACTAATGCATCTGAGGATTGTATTTGGTCCTCTGCAAAATTCATTTCCTGCAGGATTTTTGTGGACAAACAAATTATTTAATAGAATTAAAGATGTAGAGAGAAGATTTTAGGGTTAAGTACAGCCATCTACTTGAAACTATGAGAGTATTTATGACATACACCTTGAACTACAAAAATTATGAAATCAAGTAATCAACACCTTAAGTAGAGTAATCTACCACCCACCTGTTAAATTAGACACTACTTTGGACGTTGGATGGACAGTTGAAATTGGTATTGAATTACTATGTTAATTGCAAAATTTTGTAGTTTAAACATTGCAAATGCCTCATGATTTAGGATAGATAGCAAATAACTGCAATTAACCAAAGACATTATAACATTCTCCACATCACAGAACATATCCTAGTTTATCTCATCATTCATGCTAAATCTATTAGAGAGTAGTAGTTAGGAATAGGGGTGAAGAAAGCTTATCCAAGTCTCCCAAAAATTGTGAAATTCCTAATTCAGAGGAGGCTACCTAGACCATGTGGTGCCATTTCCAAAGACAATGGACTTGATTTATGCTAATACAATGACTATGATTCGGTCAGGTTGATTGCATCGTACAAAAAACCCTTGTTGGTGGCAAAGTTCATCATGCATTGTAAGTGCTAGGTGGAGTATGAAGTAGTCCTGGGTTCAAGTCCCACCAAAATGCGTGTCTAACTTACAGAACAAAAAAAAAAAAATCATCATGCATTGTTCGAACTTTCCACTGTAGAAGCGTTGTACAATCAAGTTTTACCAAGTCCAATCTCCACCAGGGGTTTTGAGGTGGTCAAGGCTATTATCGTTGGAACCGTAGGGACTTGCTCACCTTTCTCACTAGTTGGTCAGCTCTCACAAATAGACATGCAGTGTTTCTCACTCACAAAACCGCAACAATCAATTATCACAGAAAGATTACCCTTTTAACCACGTCATAGGTAATTGAAACCCTAGAGAGAAGATCCAATGGTGAAAAATGGTGGTAGTTTGGTGGGGGAGGATCTTAAACAAGTCAGGCTAGGTATGGGCCAAGCAGGTGGGTATATATATAAAACAGATAAATGAATAATTATATACAAAACCCGTTTATGACTCTCCCAAGACCACTTGTTTGTCCCATACTTATCAGATGCATCATGTCAAAATCATAAGCAAATAAGTAATACATTGTTTTTTTTTTTTACTGCAATTAGTTTCACTAAGCATGAGATACTTAGACTCTAAAACATCTCAGCATGGTTCTAACCTATAAATAGCATCATCTTTAGCCCTTGAACGAATTCAAAGAATTGTCTCAAATAATTTTAATTGGAAGATTATGATATGCAAGAGAGCATATGAACAGTTGATACTTTCAATAAGAATCTTCATAAGCATAAACAATTATTATCATTATCAGAATATCAGTTAGTTCCTCATTATGCTCTTACAACTCTTTCTTTCTAGGCTGATGCAATCCCAAAATGTATATGTAGCAGTAATTAAATGTATAGAGATACGGGGTCCAAAGATAAATTTATCATCGCCAGATGCTTCCTTTAATAATTGAGATCAATATCATTAAACCAGTCCTGCAAGTAGGGCCAAACCGCAAATAGTAATAGTTCTATTCCTCATAGGACATAAACCAGCAACTACAGGAAAAATTTCAGGTCACCATTCCAATGATATAGCGGCTTTATACGCAGCGATTACTGGGGATGAGAATATCAAGAGTGCATCAAGTGCTGCACAGCATATAATCTTAGGCAGGTTCTATCATTGGAAGATGAATGGATAAAACACACAGGCTTCTAAAAAACACCATGTTCAATAGATCCTATATACCATTATATTCTATTAAACTCAACAAAGGCTTGTTCAAACTCTTTGGATCAACCATGCAATCCTACTTCAACATTCCTCTCCACCTAGCACCGTGCCTTGTACTTTCTAATAATATCCAACAACTTAACAAGTCACAACTAAAATGAATAACATTAACCAATCAAAAATTATCAAACCTCCTTCCTCAACCACATAAATAAGCAGACTAGAATCTTGAACCGTATATTAAAGAAAGTACATATTAATCCAAACTGAATTATCATTTTTAATGGACTAAGCTAAGAACTAAAAATCACACATTTCAAATAATGCTTTGAATTTTAAACAATATATCACACATTTCGCAAGGTTTTAAGCACAACGATAATTCTCTAATCTCTATTAGTGATTTTGATTTGAGAGTAAAACTAAACTGAGAATTGGAATTACCTGACAGACCGAAACGGCCATTGACCTGGCCCGATTCAACGGCGAAGAAAAAACAGCATTGAACCTAACCCGTTGGGAATTCAAGAACACAGCCAACGCCCTGGCTTGCCGTTTCCCGGCAACCGTCAATGCCGCCTCGGGGCACCGTCCGGAGACAAAATCAGGCCTCAGATTGAGCTCGCACTCCCCGTGGTTAATCAAAAACACCTCCACGACCGTCCGATCATCGTCGATCGCATTGGACGAGAAGCTTCTGGAGAAAACCCCCGGCGGAGGCGGCGGCAGAGGCGGAGGCGGTGCCAGAACGTTGTAAGGGTCCCACACCTTGATGGAGGGGCCCAGACGCGGCGTCCCGAGGGAAGACAGTTGAGGAGAAAGCGGAGATGCGGACGCGTGGCAAGGGAGCATCTCGGGTTCTTGTTCTAGAACCTTCTTGACAAGATTATTGTCCAGCGCTTCTCGTATTCTATTGGCTTCAACATTGTGATGACGTTCGTGTTGGTCTTCTTCTTCGTCGTCGTCTTCTTCTTCTTCTTCTTCTTCTTCTTCGCTCTCTTCGACTTGTTGCACGGACTGGGTGGTGCCCATGGGATATGGGAGATTCAGCAACGAGCTCAGTGAACAGATCCCACCGGTGGTGCCGCTGAGTTACGATTCGAATCGTAACGCATTGTGAACCATTTATGAGTTTGAGGTAGCTGAGAGTAGTAGGTAGGGTTTTGAAGATTAGTGAAGAAGGGTGAGAAGCTGAGGAGGGTTATTGGTTGTTTTTAGATTAATGGATAAATAAGATAAGAGTGAGTGAGAGAGATCCACAGATGGAAGTGGAAGTGGATCTGGCTGTGTTGGGTTGGTTCTTTTGTTTTGTATGTGTTTTTGATGGATTTCATTTCATTTGACGAAAGCAAAGCAAGCCTAGCGAAACGCCGAAACCCATAGGGCCATAGCAACGTCCATTTTTTGCCTTTGCTTTTCGGTTCGTTTCGATGAGAAGGACGCGTTTCGTTTCGCTTTTTTGGGTAAATTGCAAAATTCCTTTACGGTACGACGTCGTTGTGGCTACACAAATATTTTACAATAAATGAGCCCATTGAGAATATATATCTACTATATATATATAAATAAACCTGGATAAAAAAAAAGGGGTGTCTTTCTTTGCAAAAATGTTTCATTTTTATACTGATTGTTTGACTGTTATTTAAAAGGTCTAATAGGTCTAGTAGTTGGATTATAGTTTTTTACCATAAAAATTACTCCATGCATAGCAGCACCAACTATGAGAAATCTACGGATCCACTTGTGATGTGTGAACAATGAAAATTAGAGTTCAATCTGATTGTTTCGATTTATAGATTTAGTTTCTTAATTTTTGAAATTAAATGAATTTTTTATTGGATATCTTATCCCTTCAAATTTTAATGAAACTAGTAAACATTTTTTTTTAAAAAATAGGTGTTAAAATTTCATAATCAAATCAGCTTTAATAATTTATTTTAAATTTAAATGGGGGTGGGACCAAATGAAGAAATTGAAAAAAAAAATTGATTCACTAAATTGATACCATTATTAGTTGAGGGACAAATTTGAACTTTATTTTAAGAATCAAACAATTTTTTGTACGTTATTTCCTAAAAAAAAAAAAAAATTATTATTGTTGTTGAGAGTGGTGATTTTTTTTTTAGCAAAAAAATATTGTTTTCGAACCTAAGATTAGCAAGATTTTTTTTTTTTTTTTTTGTTTGTTCCCTAACATTTTTAAGGAGCCTTTTTCAATAATTTTAAGGGCAATAATAGGGACAAATTTAACTTTTCCCAATAGCTTAGGGATAAATAAAAAATAAATTTTTTTAAAGTTTAGAGATAGAAAGTACTATATTTCCAATAGTTTAGGGATGAAAAAAAAAATATTTGCATTTATATTTATGCAACGATGAAGTGTGACTATCCGATTTTATAACTTTGAGTAAAATTCTCATGCCATGTGAGATTGAATAGCAATTGTGTGTCACTTCACATGATTTGAGTTATTATAATAGGAATACTATACAAACAATTAATTCATATTGATATACAAGATTTATTTCTCAGTTAAATATAGAAGATATATACTTAAAAAAAAAAAAAAAAAAAAAAAAAAAAAAAAAACTTATTGTTATTTTATCACTTGAAATAGTGGAGGAAACCAAAAAATTTATATGGTCTGATTTTGCAATTTAATTGGATGAAATGTGCTAGCAAATGACATAAAAAACAATGACTAATTTTTAAAGCATTTTGGATAGATGGCAGCTGGGTAGGCCAAGTACAACACTTCACAAGAGTTCACAAATGTAAATGCTCTCATTTCCAGATAGAGTGCCCAATTCAATTCTTAATAATTATACAACATTAACCATCCTCCTAAAAGAAAACCTTCTTGAACGAAAAAAGTCCATGCAATCATGACTTTAATGGCCTGTTTGGAAGTTAAAAAAAGGAGGGAGAGTAGAGTAAAGGGAGAGAGAGTAATTCAATTACCTTGTTTGGAAGTTTTTTAAGGAAGGAGGAGGAGGGGTTTAGAGGGGTTTCAACTACCTCTAACCCCTCATTTTTAATTCCCCCAAATTGGAGAGATTTGGAGGGAGAGTAGAGTAGATAAATTATTGATCAAATGAATTCTCCAATTTACCCTTTCTAAATTAACAAAATTTCAAACTGATTATATAAATAATCTTTGTTTGTTTTTTGAGAAAATTTAATACTACAAATGACAAATCTTCCCAGTACTTTCTTACAAACCAAACACAATTTCTACTAAATTTAGTATCTTTACAGTTTCTATCCAATATTTTCTTAGCAACCAAACAGAAAAGAGAAACCCAAAACCCAGTGATGATGGAGGAGACAAGGAGGTGATGAAGTGGCCGTTTGGAATCGAAGACGGTGACGAAGAATTGATCGGACGGGAGCAATCCTAGCATAGTGGAAATGGTCTGCTTCATGGAATCCTTGGCCGAATCAAAAACCGCATGGATACAACTGAAGTATCCAGAGGATCAATCTTCTTCAACATGTTGGCGATGACGGAGAATCCGCGGTCAAGCTTTGAGTTCCGCGTCAAGATGACGAAGTCGTTGAAGACGCCGCCTCCGTCGACGCTAGAGTGATGCAGTTGACGGCGGACAACGTCGACGCGGCATAGCGGCGCCATCTGAGGTGGCGGTAAGGTAGTTGAGGTAATAGTTGAGGTTGGTGGTGGAGGAGGGGTTTGAAGGGTTGGATAGTTTCTATCCAATATTTTCTATCCAATATTTGTTTCTCAGGAAAGTTTTATCCAATATTTTCCAATATTTGTTTCTTGAGAAAGTTGAGGAAATTGGAGGAGATTTTTGATTTTTGATTATAATTTTTTTTTAGGTAATAAAAATTATTTTATAATAGTTAACATTAGTTTTATACTTTTATTAGTGGTATTTGATGGAATGAGAATGTTTATTAAATAATTATTTAATCTAACAAATTAATCATAAACCAATGTTGTATGTCCATTTTCAAATAGGGGTAAATTTGTCTATTTAAATCATTTCCTCTCCTCTCCCTTCTAATTTTTAAAACATCCAAATAAGAGGAATGACTAATTACTCCCTTCTCCCTTACTAAGTTTAAAAACATCCAAACAAGGTGGACAGTGGTGACTCCAGGAATTTTGTCCAGGGTGTTCCTATTCTACTTTGAAAAAAATTTAGGTCATTTCGATCTATTTCGGGTGTTTCGGGAAATACCGACTGAAATTCAAGATTTGGCCATCATGAAGTTTGTGCTTAAAAAAAAAAAAAAATTGTTCTTAAAACCAAAAAAAATTTGCATTCTGTACACTGAAAAACCTTAAAAGGAAAAAAAATGAAAAGAAAAGAAATGAACAAAATTACCTATACAATAAACTATAAGTTCATTTGAAATATTAATAAAATTATTAATTATTGTTGTTTAGTTGTTTCATAATTTGTTTGTCTTTTATAAACTATAATTTGTTATATTGTTGTTTCATTAATTATAAAATTATTAATTGTTGTTTAGCCTAACATAATTTAATTTGTTTATCTTTTATAATGTATGTAGTGTCACAATTTGGAGCCCAAGCCCAACAGGTATGGGGTCTTGGTCCAAGGAGCCCAGAAACAATGAATTTGTAGAGAGTGGACTATAGAACTAGGTTTTAGCGAAGTGGACAGTGGTTAATATTGGGCTAAATGACAATTGGGCACAAACAAGCCCAAGCCCAACAGGTATGGGGTCTTGGTCCAAGGAGCCCAGAAACAATGAATTTGTAGAGAGTGGACTATAGAACTAGGTCTTAGCGAAGTGGACAGTGGTTAATATTGGGCTAAATGACAATTGGGCACAAACGAAGCCTGCAAATATCCATAGATTCTCAGTCCGAGGAGATGAGATAAGCGTATGCTAGTTCCCACTCGAAGACTACGGATGTTTTTACTGTTCCTCTCTTCTACTTCCTTTTTTTCGTCCTCTTCCTCATGGGGACTCCCTTTCTTATATAGTCTTCTTGAGGCCATCGCGGCCTTACACTTGTTGATCATCTGGACCCCCACTTGAGTGCTTGTCCCATCGAACACTCCCCTCCAGCCTTCTGTGAGTGGCGGTAGCCAAGGCAGCACTGTTCACAGGTCCTCTCCACATTAATGTGACCAGAAAAGTAGCTGCAACGCATTTAATGTGGCAGCTACAGCCTCTCCTTGGATATCTCACGCTTCCTTCTTTGCTACGAGTCTGTGGGACTCGTCCTTGTTATTAGTGTCTGTTGGGGTGAGTCCTTCTAGTTGGCAGAATGCATGTTTGAGCCATACTCGTCACGTCCGAGGAGACATTTCTCCTCGGACTGCCCTTTGAATGTCTTCATGCCCACGAGAATTGGGCTGAGAGCCCTTTTGGCGCCCACATCTTTTCCTCGGACGTGGTTGATCTTCTCGTATGGGGCCTAAGGCCCATTGTATGATTTTGGGCCTTTACCCCTACAATAGCCCCTCAAAATTCCGGTTTTTCCCTCTTATCCAAGGAGAAAAGGTGGGATTTTGATATTTGTTGGATAAATTATCACAATTTCTTGATTCACGCGTGTGGGAGTACAGTCTCACGTGTCTCATTATTGCTACTGGCGTTTCGTAGCCCACGAGGCACCATTAATTGCACCGGGCAGCTCTATGTTCCCTCGCATCCAACGGTGGGGCGCTTAATCAATGATAGATGTTCCTCCAATTCTTTGGGCGGGAGTAATCCCGTTTATTTTTTCCTTGCTATATAAGGCTTCTGAGGGAGATTACTTTCCCTTTTTTTAGAAAAGACACTCAAGCGTTCCAGAGCACTTCAGCACTTTCTCTCGCAAAACACTCAAAAGTCCATAGCGATTTCTGTAAGGATTCCCGGCGGATCCTTTGAAAGCTCGAGAGATTTAGAACTCGCGCCTCCCGTAAGTGTTCATTTCCCCACATTCCCTAACTCTCCTTCTTTGTTGTTCTTCTCGGCCTCCTTTCATTAGCAAACCTTTTTCCATGCCACCTAGGGTTAATAGGATGGGTAAGTTTAAGAACCTAGTGGATTCTTCGGTCGACATGGAAGGTTTTAGGGCCAAATACTGTATCCCGCAGGGAGTGAGTCTAGAATATTGCTCATTGGACCAAATCCTAACAAAGAGAGAAACGGGGCAGGTCGTCATTCCTATGATCGCTTTCATAGAAGGAGGAATGACGATTCCCATAGGGAGGATAACTAGGGATTACTTGTGCGGCCATAGGTTGACCTCCCACCAGTGCGCCGCTAACATGTTCCGGATCCTAGGGTGCGTAGATGCTCTAAACGAACAGATGAACCTCGGCCTCTCATGGCACGATGTAATTCACTTGTACGAGTGCCATTGCCTTAACGAGTCGTATTACCTGAAATCCAGGTCCGACGAGGTGAGGCTGATATCTTGCCTTCCCAAGTCAAACAAAGGCTTGAAGGACAATTATTTGATTGTCTCCGGAGCATGGCACGGCAGTCTTCGTTGCCCAGTTAAGGCGGGAGCACCAGGTGGGGCATTCTAGGATCAAGTCCCCCGGCGGGGATCTTAGTTTTGAGTTTTCCCTTCACTTGTTTTGGTCTCGGTTTTGATTTATTGTCTTCTCGGACTGACTTAACCCTCCCTTTGGATATTTTTGCAGACAAAAGACACACTACTCCGAAAATCAGTCTGGTCAATGTCCAAGCTCTCAACTACCTCCTAAGGTTCGAGATCTTTGTGAGTGAGGACGAGCAATTGCGTGCCGCTCACCTCATCTTGGACTACGAGCCTCTCTCTCGTGCTTTCGTGGACGTGGGTCAGGCGATAAGGGCTGGTAGTCCCTAATTAGCCCGCATTGACGTTTCTAAGCCGGGCTTCCTTGCTCGGAGAGACTTACCACCAGTACAACCGCCCACTTAACGCGTTCTCCCAGAGGTAGCCGTTCCAGGGGAGGGAATTGACTCCTCGCGCTCGTCCCTCGAGGCTGAAATCGATCATTTCCACTTCAACGAGGAGGGCGAGGTATCAACAAGGCCCGTAGAGCTTTCAGATTCCAGCTCGAATCTTGATCGCTTCTCAGCGACTCACTCTCTTAGACTAGCAGTTGCTAGGATTGATACGAGCGAAGAAATTGAAGAGGAAGGCATGGATTTAAAGCCAAGATCCGGTCTGAGGGGTCTTATGTCCAATAGGAACAAAGGGCAATCCTCAAAAGATGCCCCTCAAAAGCAGGTTCTTGCCCGTCTCCCTCCTCCTCCTCCTCCTTTCACTGACCCCTCGCTACAACCCATTCCCAACTTGAGGCGGAAAGGCCAGTCGAAGAACTGGAGGAGGGTGAGGTCGGCCCCCAAAAGGCCAAACAGCAGAAAAAGGGCAAGGAGCCCAAAGACAAGAGGACGAAGTCCGTTGATAGCCGAGAGGAGGCTGCCCTCAGGAGGGAGCAACGCACCTGGTCTCCTCACCTGGAATTGGATGGCGCTCCCATCCCAAGGGATGCAACCCTTTAGGAGTCCCAGCGTGGGTAGGTGTCTCATCTCGCCGAGGCTCTGCAGCAGCCCCTTCTCTTGCCTCGTGACATGGATGGGCTCCGAGCCACTAGGCAACTGGATCTCTTTATGTCATTGAAGAGAGACCTTGCTATGGTAAAACGAAGATTCTCCCTTGCCCAGGCTCCTTATTCTGTGCTCGTCTACTTGTTGTTTTCTTTTTACTGATACTTCCGTTACTTCTATGTAGGTCACCCAGCAAGTCTTCGTGGCCGAAGAGTGGGCGAGGAATTCCCGGGAGGAGGTGAACGCTGAGATTCAGTCTCGCCTTGCCGTGGAGAAGGCTGCGGGTGCCCTTAAGCTAGAAAAAGAGCGCCTAAATGAGAAGATCAAATAGGTTATTAAGGCCCGGGACAGTGCTGAGGCAGGCCTTAAGACCACAACGAGGTAGGCCGAGGACATGCGCCAGCAGCTTCATTTATCAGAAATAAACCTTGCGATCGAGAAGCAAATGGTCTCGAACCTTAAGGCACAGCTGCTGCAGGCGAAGGAGGCAGCTCGTTTGGCAAGGGAGGTGGCTGAGGTTGCGGTGGCAGCCTCTTATGAGCGCGGGGTGAAGGACACTGAAGCCAGGCTGACCGAGGAGGTGGCTGTGGTTTGCAGGGACTACGTCACCGACTCTTGGGGAGTAGCCATGGACCGGGTGGCAGTTCCTGTGGACTCCGACCTTAGGAGGATCGAAAATATCTTCTTCCCTGGGGATATTCGTGAGATTCCTGGTTCGGATCCTCCTAAGGAGCCCCCTTCCGCCCCAACCACTGCTCCCAATTCCATCATACTTGAAGGGACAGGGGGGGATGAGGAGGCACAACCACCAGCCAAAGATAAGTCACCTGAGGACGCCCTCACTATAAGAGATGTCGTCGCGTAAGCCAAGGATGTCAGACCCAAACCTAAAGCAGGAGATGATCGTTCCGAGGTTGAGGGTCCTGCAAAAAGCTCAACCCAAGATAAAGTCTAGGACATTAGTGTAGGGTTTCTCTTGCAGTTGTTTTGTTCCGCTTTCCATTTCCTTGGCTTTTGTTAATGTTTGTAAGATCACTCATTTTGGAACTTAATAAATGATATGATTTCTTCTATGAACTTTATTTTTACTGCTTTAACTTTTACCTTCATTATGAATGAATTTCAACTATGTTACTGGATTTTCCGAGGATAATCTATTATTCGCAGTTTTAGTAACACGGCTAAGTACAAATAAGAAAATAAGACTCTTCCCCCATGACTTTGCACCCTTTTGAGTGACTAATTTCCCCCAAGCCTGTGGTCCGAGGAGCCACGCAGGACATGGGTTCTGTTTAACACTTAGATAAAATGCGTAGTGGTTAATTTCCCTCAAGCCTGTGGTCCGAGGAGCCACGCAGGACATGGGTTCGATTTAACACTTAGATAAAATGCGTAGTGGTTAATTTCCCCCAAGCCTGTGGTCCGAGGAGCCTCACAGGACATGGGTTCTGTTTAACACTTGGATTTTTCTTGAAGTAACTAGTTTCCCCATAGGTTTGAGTCCGAGGACCATGCAAGACCTTGGTTCTGTCTAGTACTTAGATGGTTGCCGAAATACAAGATATATAACCATAACAGACTTAAAACTTAAATTAGAGAAATGTTTTTATTAATAATAATACCTTCTAAGGTTATTTACATTCCACGGACGAGGTACAACTTTTTCATCTAAGTCTTCTAAGTAGTATTCGCCTATTCCTGCTATTGAGGTAATTCGGTATGGTCCTTCCTAATTGGGTCCCAGCTTTCCCCAGGATGGGTTCTTGGCAGCACCCACAACCTTCCTCAACACTAAGTCTCCTGGCATTAGTGGTCTCAGCTTCGCATTGACATCGTACCCCTGTTTGAGCTTCTGATGGTAATAGGCCAACTGGATCACTGAATTTTCTCTACGTTCATCGATCAAATCCAGGCTCTTCCCCAGTAGTTCATCATTACTGCTTGGAGTGAAGGAGCTCGTCCTTAGCGTTGGGAAGTTTGCCTTTAGAGGGATAACAGCCTCTGCCCTATAGGTCATGGCAAAAGGTGTCTCCCCTGTCGACCGCCATGGAGTAGTTCGGTAAATCCATAGGACATATGGCAGCTCTTCTACCCATCTTCCTTTGGCGTCATCCAGTCTCTTCTTAAGCCCATTGACTATGACTTTGTTGACAGCCTCGGCTTGTCCATTTCCTTGAGGATAAGCTGGAGTTGAGTACCTGTTAGTGATCCCTAGTTTGCAACAGTATCTTCTGAAGGCTTTGCTGTCGAATTGGAGTCCATTATCTGAAATGAGGGTACGAGGGACCCCGAATTGCGTGACAATGCTTCTCCAGATGAATTTTTTAACATCCACATCTCTGATGTTTGCCAATGGCTCAGCTTCGACCTACTTGGTGAAGTAATCAGTGCCAACGAGCAGATATCTCTTGTTTCCCGCGGCTTTAGGAAATGGCCCTACGATATCTAAGCCCTACTGAGCAAACGGCCAAGGGCTGGACAATGGATTGAGGATCCCCCCCGGTTGATGTATATTTGGGGCAAACCTTTGGCATTGATCGCACTTCTTTACATATTCGTGTGTCTCTTTCTGCATGTTTGGCCACCAGTAACCCTGGGTTAAAGCTTTATGGGATAAAGACTTGCCTTCTGTATGACTTTCGTAAATTCCTTCATGCAACTCCTCCAGGATAACTTCTGTGGCATCAGGGTCCATGCAGAGCAGGTACGGTCCTAAAAATGAGCGTTTATACAGCTTCAAGTCCTCGGACAGCCAGAACCGACAAGCCTTTCTTCTGGTCTTGTCGGCTTCACTCTTCCCTTCGGGTAAGACGTCCTTCTTTAAAAATAACATTAAAGGGTCCATCCAGCTAGGCCCCACTCTGACGCTGTGGACATGGAT
The DNA here is from genome assembly GCA_028535165.1 of Quercus tomentella. Taxonomy (NCBI): domain Eukaryota; kingdom Viridiplantae; phylum Streptophyta; class Magnoliopsida; order Fagales; family Fagaceae; genus Quercus; species Quercus tomentella. The sequence goes on along the minus strand of JAPQVY010000155.1, from coordinate 65,360,666 downwards.
CACTTTTGTCCTCACCACCGAGGGCCTATGTAGATCTTCCACAGGTATAACCCGAGGCAAACATTGAGCCGAAGAGGTGGCCAACGTCGCCAGAGAATCGGCGTGAGTGTTTCCACTTCTAGATATGTGCATTAGGCTAAAAGAGTCAAAACGCGACCGCAGGCGTTTAGCTTGGTCTAGGTACTCTTGCATTCTTTCATCCCTTGCTTCTAACTCCCCATTTACTTGGCCCACAATAAGTCTTGAGTCTGAGAACATGCTTACGAATTTCCCGCCCAATTTCTCGACCATGGACATTCCTTCCAGCAGGGCTTCGTATTCTGCCTCGTTATTCGTGGCAGAGAAGCCCAGTCTCAGCGACTTTTCTATGGTAATTCCCTCGGGGGAAGTTAGGACTAGCCCCACCCCAGAGTCCCTTTGATTTGCTGCGCCATCGACGTAGACTCTCCAACAGGTGGGCCCTTGTAGGGAGATTGCGCCGACCGATTTTTCATCCATGCTTCGCATTTCTCCCTCTTCTAGCGTGGGTTCTGCAAACTTAGCTAGCAGATCTGTGAGGATTTGGCCCTTTACGGCGGTGCGGGGCATATACTTAATGTCGAAGGCGCCCAGGATGGTGCCCCATTTAGCAATCCTCCCTGTGTAATCAGCGCTTCGGAGTATAGACCTGAGCGGGAGTTGGGTTAGAATAATGACTGTGTGTGCCTAGAAATAATGGGGGAGCTTTTATGTGCCTTGAACAATCGCCAGGATGGCCTTTTCTAGGGGAAGGTAGCGAATCTCAGCCTCGTGCAATGACTTGCTAACGTAATAGACAGGCCGTTGTACGCCATTGTCCATTCGTATCAGCACTAAGCTTACTGCATGAAGGGCCACGGCAACGTAAGCGAACAAAACTTCGTCGGCTTCGGGGCTGGACATGATTGGTAGCCGAGAAAGGTATTCTTTGAGCTGTTGGAAGGCTAAGGCGCATTCTTCGGTCCATTCGAACCCTTTTCATTTATTTAACAAGAGAAAGAAAGGTCTACACCTATCAGCCGAACGAGAGATAAAACGGTTCAAAGCGGCAATCATGCTAGTAAGCTTTTGAACCTCCTTGGGATTCTAAGGAGGCTGCATGCTGTGGATAGCTCTGATTTGATTGGGGCTGACTTCGATACCTCTATGGGTCACCATATAGCCCAAGAACTTTCCCGATCCCACCCCGAATGAACACTTAGACGCGTTGAGACGCAGCCTGTGTCTTCTCAGGACTTTAAAGATGTCGCCGAGGTCTCTCACATGCTCGGACACCACTTTACTCTTTACCACCATATCATCCACGTAGACTTCGATGTTCTTACCCATTTGCAGCTTGAACATCCTGGTCATCATCCTCTGGTAGGTGGAATCGGCATTCTTCAGACCGAAAGGCATCACTTTATAATGATAGTTTCCGATGGGGGTGACGAAGGCTGTCTTTTCTTGATCGTCTACGGCCAGGGGTATTTGATGGTATCCTTGAAAGGCATCTAAGAAGCTCATTTGAGGATGTCCTGCGGTTGTGTTTACCAACCGGTTTATCCGAGGCATAGGGAAGGGGTCTTTTGAGCAAGCCTTATTCAGGTCTGTGAAGTCTACACAGACCCGCCATTTTCCGCTCTTTTTCTTCACCACTACAGTGTTGGCCAGCCATTCAGGATAGAAGACTTCTTTGATAGCCCCTACTTTCTTAAGTTTCATCACCTCCTCCCTGATCGCATTAGCATACTCTTTCGACGGACGCCTAGGGGGCTGTTTCTTGGGCGTAACGGATGGGTTAACGTTGAGGTGGTGGCATATGAAGTCTGGAACGACCCCCGGGGCCTTGTAAGCGTCCCATGCAAACATGTCCACATTTTTCCTGAGAAAATGAATTAGCATTTCTTTCTCTTGAGAAGGTAGTTCCGAGCCAACTTGAAAGAATCTTTCTGGATCAACGCCCACAGGAACTTTTTCCAAATCCTCGCACTTTGCTTCCTTGGCTAATCCCCAACCAGTCATGGTCGGGGTTGTTAATTGCTATAAGCCATTCTCGGTGGAGGTTGAGGGATCGTCACCCAACCGTCGTGAGATGGTAGACACTATGCATTGTCGAGCCACGGCCTGATCCCCTATAATTTATTTGACTTGACCCTCCAACGGATACTTCACCTTCTGGTGCAAGGTAGAGGAGACAGCCCCTAGGGCATGAAGCCAAGGCCGAGCTACGAGGGCTGTATGGGGAAAGTATGCGTCCACCACTATGAAGTTCACCTCCACTATGTCCGAGTCTGTTTGTATGGGCAGTCTAATCTGGCCTTTCGGAGTAACGGTTTTCCCATCGAAGCTTACCAAGGGGGAGTCATATGCCGTCAAGTCTTCGGGTTTCAGATTAAGGCCCTTGTATAGGTCGGGATACATTATTTCCACAGCGCTGCCCTGATCGACTAACACTCTCTTCATGTCATACTCCCCGATTCTGAGCGTGATAACTAGGGCATCGTTGTGGGGTTAGATAGTTCCGACCTTATCCTCATCCGAAAAGCCCAATATGGGTGAGGCCATCCTCTTAGCCTTCTTAGACTCTCGGTCACCACTCTCAGCGGGAAGTCGGGCCACTGACATTACCCTGGTCGGATGAGAACCAGTCCTGCCGGGAGTGGCGAGATTGACATTTATCGTGCCTATAGGAGGTCTCAAAGTGTCCCTCCGTGTCTCAACGTTCGTCTGTTCTTGTCGGCCAGTGGAATGATGCAGGAGATGCCTTAATTTTCCCTTTCGGACCAACTGGTCCAAATGGTTTTTCAGGTTTTTGCAGTCTTCAGTGGTGTGCCCTGGTTCTTGGTGGTACTGACAGTATAGGTTCTGGTTGTGTTTCGTGGGATCCCCTGCCATCCGATTTGGCCATTTGAAGAATGGTTCATTCCTGATTTTCTCCAAAATCTGATTTAACGGGTCTCGGAACACAGCGTGGACTGCCTGTGCATTGGCAGATCCAGGTTACTCCACGTAGTCTCTCCTCGGTCGGTTGTTGTTGCTAAATCGGTCCGACCTGAAGTCCCTCCTCTCTTGAGGAACAACCTTCACTTTTCCCTTACCCAACTGTTGATCCTCTTCAACCCTCTTGTACTTGTCGATTCGGTCCATGAGCTGGCACAGGCTGGGTGACCGGTTTCCCAGTCAGGGATTTTCTTAAACCGTGCTCGGTCGACAAGCCTCTCTTAAAGGTACTGCTGGCAACGTCATCATAGTCGCCCTCTATCTCATTATACGTCTCCCAATATCTATCCGAGTAAGCCTTCAGGGTCTCCCCCTCTCGCATGGATAAGGACAGGAGGGAATCCAGGGGTCGAGGAACCCTGCTGCTCGTGATAAAGCGAGAGCCGAAGGCCTGGGTTAGCTGCTTAAAGGAATTTATGGTGTTCGGCTTGAGGCCGTCAAACCATCTCATCACTATCGGTCCCAAACTAGATGGAAACACTTTGCACATCAAAGCTTCGTCTTTGGAATGGACGGCCATCCTTTGGTTGAACTGACTGACGTGCTCTACGGGATCCGTCCAACCGTTATATGTGGTGAAGGTAGGTTGATGGAACCGCCGAGGAAGTTCAGCCCCCTCAATATTGCGTGTGAAGGGTGACTGGGAGATTCGGTTCAGGGCTTTGCTCATGGCGTCATTTATTAGGCCCTTGTGGGACGAACTTCTGTGACTGCGTTTGCGAGGTTGCTCTTCCTCATAGGAGAAGGTTTCACTTGGTGGATTTCTCGACCTTCGCCTGTATTCATTGTCGTCTTCATCGCTGGTGTCCGGGCTGGAGGAGGGACGCCTTCGCTGCGCTCGACACAACTTTCTCTTCAGGTCGTCAACTTCCTGTTGTAGAGCTCTGTTATCATCCCGCTTTTGGGATACATGGCCTTTCACCTTTGAACGGCTTCTGCTCGTATGGGAGGTATGTACACTACCCTCTCGTCACTTATCCTGATCTCTTTCCCGTTCGAGGTTAAGGAAGTTGTCCTGCCGTTGGGAGTCCGCAAGCTCCGTTCGGTGCGGGCCTGATCCTACCATATTTAACCGTTGCACTTGCTGAGGCACAAGTTTTTCCCACAGACGGCGCCAATTGTAGGGTCACAATTTGGAGCCCAATCCCAACAGGTATGGGGTCTTGGTCCAAGGAGTCCAGAAACAATGAATTTGTAGAGAGTGGACTATAGAACTAGGACTCCCTTTCTTATATAGTCTTCTTGAGGCCATCATGGCCGTACACTTGTTGATCATCTGGACCCCCACTTAAATGCTTGTCCTATAGGACAGTCCCCCTCCAGCCTTCTGTGAGTGGCGGTAGCCAAGGCAGCACTGTTCACAAGTCCTCTCCACATTAATGCAGCCAGAAAAGTAGCTGCAACGCATTTAATGTGGCAGCTACAGCCTCTCCTTGGATATCTCACGTTTCCTTCTTTGCTACGGGTCTGTGGGACTCGTCCTTGTTACTAGTGTCTGTTAGGGTGAGTCCTTCTAGTAGGCAGAGTGCATGTTTGAGCCATACTCATCACGTCCGAGGAGACATTTCTCCTCGGACCGCCCTTTGAATGTTTTCATGCCCACGAAGACTGGGCTGGGAGCCCTTTTGGCGCCCACATCTTTTCCTCGGACGTGGTTGATCTTCCCGTATGGGGCCTAAGGCCCATTGTATGATTTTGGGCCTTTGCCCCTACAATGTATTAGTTAATTAAATTATTAATTATTGTTTATTAGTTGCTTCATTATTTTTCTTTACTAATTATTGGCACACACCTCATGTGCATTATCCATTGCTTGCCTTTCATGCCTTTGCTTCCCACCCGGTCCCATGCCCCATTCACCCCTCCCTCCACTCAACAGACAAGCCCCAATCACAAGAGCCAATCAGAAATTCACAATCACCAATCACAATAGACAATACACTAAAAGACAAAAAAGAGAATCAGCCAATCACAAATATTAATAAAGTTACAATAAAATTAAGCAATTACAGTTCAATAAAGCTAAGCAAGCCCGTATCAAAAAAATAAAATAAAATAAAGCTAAGCAATTTCTCCAAAAAAAGAAAAGAAAAAAAGAATCAGCCAATCAGATTAAGTCTTTAGTCTTAAAAAGAGAGAGACTCTCATTTCACTTTCATACTTTCAGTCTTAAGATAAAAGAGAGAAAGAGACAAAGAGAAGTAAGAGAGTAGAGAGTAAACCCATTAGAGAAAAAGAGAGAGTCAGAGAGAAGAAAAGTGTAAAGTAAAGATAAAATACCTTAAGGTTGAGGGAGTAGGGATGCTGAAGTTGAAGGGTGGCGCTGTCGGGCTGGGCAGCATGTCAAGGCGACTGGCGAGGAAGGAATCTCCGATCCGATCTATGCTATTCTGATCTCCGATCCGACTAGCGAGGCCAAGGCGATGATCGATCTCCAATCTAACTGGCGATGACCGATGGCGATGAGCTCTATTGCTTGAGTTTGAGGCGGAGGCGATGAGCTTTGTTTCTCCATTTCTGATTTCAGTTTTTGCTACCATCCGTGGGTTAGGTTTGCTACCATATGTCTTTAGGTTGGGTTTTGGTTTTTTTTTTTTTTTTTGAGAATCCGTGGCCCGTGGGTTTGCTACCATCTGTTGGGCTTGCCATATGTTGTTTTTTTTTTTCTTTAGATTGGGTTTGCTTTCCCATCTGTTGTTTAGGATTGATGTTGGGCTTTGGGTAGTGGGCTTGCTCTGTTACTTCTTCTTCTTTTTTTTTTTTTTTTTTTTTTTTTTTTTGCTTGAAAGTAGAACTGATAATTTTTTTTTCAATTTTTTTTTTATTTGAGGGTGTTATTGATTTTGCTTGAGGGTGTTCCATTTTTTTTTTTTTAAGGGTAAACAAATAAAAAAATTTAAATTATTATATATAAAAAACTTTTTATTTTCGGGTCAGGGTGTTCCTGGGAACACCCTGCCCTCAACGTGGCGTCGTCACTGAAGGTGGAGGATAACCATTCTCCTCTACTCTCCTCTCTGCTACTCTTCTTCTCTCTACTCTTCTCCCTCTCTAAACTTTCAAACAGGCCATAATAGTAAAAATTCGCAATAACATATCATGGGACATCAATGGAATAAGTGGAACTGTTCTGATATATACTTCCACATTTTGGACATTTACTGGTGGGGATTAATTACTAGGGTGCTAGTTGCTAGAAAATGTAAATTGGGTAATGTATTGTTAAGGGGTACAGTATTAAGAGGTATTAGGCGTGTAAACTTCTGTAATGTTTTATTATTTGCAAATTTAATAACTTCTGGATTAGTGGTTTAGCGAATAGTCATACCTGCATATTGCTTATTCCTATCGTGTGGAAGTGTTGTAATTCTTATGAAGAACATTTGCTACTCTAGAATGACAACTAGGAAATTTAAGGCCATTTTTGTACGCGAGTTCAAACACACGTTTTCAGTTTTTAAATAATATTACATGTATTTCTACACATTTTTTCACTCACACACATTTCCAAAAAAACTAAAAACTGTTGTTTAAGGGTCCGTTTGGATACAGCTGAAAACTGAAAACTGAAACTGAAAACTGAAAAACACTGTAGCAAAATAATTTTTAAATATGTGAATAGTACCGTGGGACCCATTTTTAATGAAAAAGTTGTTGAAAAGTGTAATTTGTGGGTCCATGAACAGTGCACGGTATGCACTGTTCACCTAAAAAGTCAAATATTGCTACTGAAAAGTTGCTGAACAGTAACAAAATTGGCCAAAACGCGTGGGAAAAAAAAAAAAAAAAAAAAAGTAGGCTGAAAAGGCTGAAAATGCAAAACGTGCGTTTGGGAAACGCAAACGCGCTTCCCAAATGCACCTTAAATACACGTATCAAACAAGCCTTAGTTTTTCAAAAATAAATGGAACATTAAACATGTGGAAATTATAATAAACCCTTATTCTTTCAGAGGGAGACTTCGTTTATCGTATTAAATAATATTCTTTGCTGCAATGTTATTAAATTCTTAAGATAGTTTGCATGGATAAATCCACTTGATTTTGGAATCTAAAGAAACCAATTTTTGTAGAGACCAATAATGTATAGATGCGATTAGAAGTTACTCTGCCCATTAAATTCGTCTCTCAGCCCATCCGGCTTCCCACAGTGGGCCAATCATTTCTATTTGTGTTGTTTGTGTCATACCCAAATGCCACTGACCTTTCACGTGGAGAGACCGAGGGAGAGGAGCCTGCAACTTGTGGCGTTTGTTTGCCATCGATCTTAATGTGCTTTATCTGCTACTGCTCGTTACATGCAGTAGCAAGTAATGCATTCCTGGTGTATCTATTTTGGACACCTACTCGATTCTCTATCGTAGGTTTGTTAACTATTGTTTAGTTCTTCTAGTAAAGAAGCAGGTTAACAATAGGTAACTAATTTGTCATGACTTGTCCTCACTCTCCAAAATAATTTCCAGCGAACCTTGCTGCTTATCCATTGTTAGTTGTCCTCTTTTTTTCAAAATACTTTTCAAGGAACGTTGCTGCTTATTCATTGTTGGTTGTCCTCTGTGTATGCGCGCATGTTTTTAATTACTTGAGTAATCTTCCTTCTCTTTTTCCACAACTTTTTTGGTTGTGATGTGGAAGAGTGTGAGTTATGAAAAAAAATCACGGGTCAACGTGTAAGTGGTAGACAACCACTTACGGTTTGTCACGTCAAAGTTGTGGTAAAGAAGTTACGAAATAGTTTTTGAAATACTTACTTTTAGAATTTTTTTTCTTCATAAATTTGGTTGAACTGCCTATCTATGTTATTAAACCATTACTTTTGCAATTAATTTCACTACATAAGACACATCAAGATCTAGACTTGATTTTTTAGAGGGCTTTCAGAAGGTATTAAGCATGAATTTCGGTTCCATGCTCATTATTGCAAACAGCTTGGAGAAAATTAGACATCAATACAAAGATGAGAAAACTACAAAATTTTTATGTCACCCTTGTCATCCAGGCCAATGGTCACGCTGTCTCCCTCTTTTATGTTTCCTCTTAATATTTCCTCAGCCAAGTTGTCCTCCAATAACCTCACAATGGTCCTCCTCAATGGTCTAGCTCCATAGTTGGGGTTGTATCCTTCTCTTACCAACATCTCCCTCACTTTCTCATTCACCTTGAGTTTTATTTTCTTTGCCTTGATCAATCTTTCACTTACTTCTTTCAACATTATATCCGCAATCTCCTTAATCTCGGAACTTGATAGTTGCCGAAACAGAACCACTCCATCAATCCTATTCAAAAACTCAGGCCTGAAATTTTCCCTTAGTTCTTCTGCCACTTCCATTTTCACTTGGTCAAAGCCTAAAGAATGTTCTCTCATAACCAAGCTACCACCAATATTTGAAGTCATTATAATGACTGCATTTTTGAAGTCCACTTTACGTCCTTTGTTATCTGTTAACCTACCATCATCCAATATCTGAAGCATCACATTCAAGACTAATGGATGAGCCTTCTCAATCTCATCAAAGAGGATCAAACTGTGGGGTCGAAGACGAACAGCTTCTGTAAGCTGACCGCCCTCATCATATCCAATATAACCAGGAGGAGAGCCAAAAAGCTTTGAAACAGTATGACTCTCCATGTATTCACTCATGTCAAGCCTAATCATTGATTCTTTTGAGCCAAAATATTCAACAGCTAGTGCATTGGCCAGCTCTGTCTTTCCAACCCCTGTTGGGCCAGTGAACATGAGGCTTGCTATAGGCTGCCTGGGGTCCCTAATTCCTGCACGAGCTCGGCGGACAGCACGACTTACAGCTTCAACTGCTTCATGTTGTCCTATAATGCGATTATGAAGAGCATTCTCCATATTCAAAAGCCGCTGGGATTCTTCTGGTGTTACTATCTCAATTGGAATACCTGTCCATAAAGAGACAATTTGCTGTATGTCTGACTCAATCAACACCCTCCTTTCATTTGATACTTTCAAATTTTGAAGATGAACTTGGGCTCCAGCTTCATCAATCAAGTCTATTGCTTTATCAGGCAGAAAACGATCACTGAATAATGTTGAAATATAGTACGAGAATTAGAAATATGACCAACTGCTGAGTTTAATATTTTACGACTAAATCACAAATAACATAATCTAATTTTGACTTGACTTCAAATCAGAAAATTTTGTATTTTTCATTCAATCCTCTACATTCCATTCGTTTTCAATGCAATTTTTCGGTCCAATCCACTTTGTTACGTCCACCAAAATGACAATGACATTGTTTTGAAAAGTGACTAAAGCTAAGGACAAGATTGGACGAACTAGACAAAGAACTAAATTGAAAACAAATTAAAAATCACATGACAAAAAAAAAAAAAAAAAAAAAATCTTAAAGACTAAACTGAAAACAGGTAAAGGCTAGGTGTAAACATATCAAACCTGATAGACTGATTTGACAAACGAGCAGCAGCAACTAAAGCCTCTTCAGAATACTTCACGTTGTGGTGAGTCTCATATTTCCCACATAGAAGCTTGAGAATCTCGATTGTCTCATCAACTGAGGGTTCGGGTACTTCTACTGATTGAAAACGCCTTTTCAAAGCTGAATCCGCCTCTATGTACTTTCTGTATTCGTCTTGTGTTGTAGCTCCTATGCACTACAAGAACAAAAAATACCAAAAAAAAGAAGGTAAACATGTTAAATTTAACACCATGCCACATGCCATTACTGAAGAAAAGTAAAACCACCTTCAATTCGCCTCTTGCAAGAGCTGGTTTTAACATGTTAGCAGCATCTAGTGCTCCCCTTCCTGAACCAGCTCCAATAAGAGTGTGCACCTCATCAATGAATAGAATTATTGACCCATCACTTTGTTTGACTTCATCAACCAGTTGTGTTATCCTTTCCTCAAATTCTCCACGAAATGATGCACCAGCCACAAGTCGTCCCATGTCAATGGCAAAGACCTGAAGTAGACATGAAAGCATTATATATATATATATATATATATAGACACAACAATTTTTTAATTGTTAACATTTTTACAATTGCTAACATAGCGTGTTGCGATTAAACTAACATTACTTGTATCTCGGATTAATTATCACTTACACTACTTTTCTTATGCACCAATATTAACAATAATCGATAACGTTAGTGACCTTATCCTGAAGTTTTGGTGGTACTGTGGCATTGGCTATGGCTTGGGCAAGGCCTTCTACGATTACAGTTTTACCAACACCTGGATCACCAACAAGGCATGGGTTATTCTTTCTCCTTTTCAACAATATTTGTTCCACACGCTCCAGCTGATGCTTCCTTCCTATTACAGGATCCAACTTTCCCTGAAATGCAGCCATAATCAGATGCATACTTCTTCCATTTACACATATTTTCATGCCTGGAAGGGCATTAGGCAAAAGCAAAATAGGTTTACCTCTCCTGCCATCTTCGTTAAATCTGTTCCATATTTCATAAGAACATCTATCTTGAAAGGCTGCCGCGAAAGCTTCTCCATTGCAAATTCAAATCAAATGCCTTGTTTGTATCGTTTAAACAATGTTAGATTATGATGTTATTGAGTTGCATCCATATTTCTAGCTACTTGCTCTTTTATACCGTGATTGCAACCAATATTCCAGCATTTTTCTTATTCCAATGCATCATTGGCTGCTACGTACACCAATTTCCAAGACTATTGCTTGCATTTCCTCACATACACCCGCATTAAAACTAGAAGAGGGTGCGATTTCCGAAAGGCCATAACCATGCAATCTAGCTATGTGGAGAGATGGTTCAAACTTCAAAGGAAGTTCCATACTCCAGCTGGCAACGTTGGCTTCCACTACTACTTAATTTCTACTGCTAATGCTTTGTCTCCTAAGCTTCCTGTTGGAGTTTGAAAGCCCAAATGGTCATAATTCACAAACCTTTATGGGAATTTGATCGTGCACTGATGGGCATGCATGTAACTAGCTACTGCTAGTTGATAATTTGTTAAACTAGTTAGGCCTCGTATAAATTATTTTTGAAAAAATTTAATAGATGCTCAAAATTTTATGAAAAAAGTATCTAACTTTTTTTTGACAATTTTTTATATTTCTCATAAAAGTGGTATTAAAAATTTTCTAAAATAATTAATTAACAAATGTCCTAAAGGCACCCTTTAACATGACTTATAATTTTTTTAGCTAAAATATCACAAACCTTCATCCTTTGGCTAGAATGTCATTTAAGTAGGATTGGGAAAAACATTAATTCTCCTATACAACTTACTCTGTTAATCATAGTCTCTCTCAGTGTTTCAGGGTTGTTGAAGTTCCTTCCCCTTCAAATCCAAACTAGAGATTCTCGAAGAAAAAAAAAATCCAAACCAGAGAACCCATATAAATTTTTCCTAGAAATAATGACCTTGAAGCCAATTAAAACTCAATTAATTAGTATTTATACTTTGTGTGTAATAAATTAAAACCTATGCTCATGGGCCAAGCTCAAGATGAATAAAAATCATTTATCTTAATGTGTGTACATCACTTTATGCTTCACTAATCACAACATGTTATATATCATTTATTTTTTGTTTCCTTCTAGAGCAATCAAATTTTAAAGGAAAAAAAAAATAACCGGTCACATTACATATGGTAATTAGTGGAGTATAAAGTGGACTAATGGGATAGGGGATTTTTGTTTATTTTAAAGCTCAAGATTTACTTGGGGCCTGAGAGAGAGAGAGAGAGAGAGAGAGACTTACAAACATTAGGTGTTGGTTCAACTTTACAAGGCACTTGTGTCCAGTGCATAAAAAACATTTGTTTTATATAAATTCAAAATCATTCTGTCGATTGTTGGATTTAATTTAAAATTTTCTTTTGATTTTGTTAATTTTTCTAATTTTAAATATTGCTTTTATTTCATTAGTCTTTCATCTTTCATCTTTCTTTTTTCTATTTTTTAAATGGATTGTGTTAACGAGTTAAGTAAGTTGTCCATAAACTGTAGCCTTTGTACTTTTTTTTTCGCTTTATTGCAGCTTTATATCATATTTTTGTAGCTTTTAGTTTGTGGGACCAGCTTTATAAAGGGAAAAAAATATTAAAATAATTTTTTTTTTCTTTTTGTTCAAATTTTTTATCAAATGGGACCCACATTAGTGCAACAAGCTGCTGGTTAATATTTGCCTTTTTAAATATATATATTCTATATTTTACACTCTTGACCTCTTAGGTGACGTTCAGTCAATTTAGTTATAATAGGACTACACAGAGCAAGACAAACTAAAATGTTGAATTCCTTTTACATTCTTCTTGCCTCCATTCTCTTCTCCTCTCAGTAAGTTTCACGGCCAAGAAGCTCTTCTCTCAAAGAACATACTCCTTAAGGAATCACTGTGTCAGGCCATACCCATTACACATGCCTTTGATAAACCAAACAATTATTCACGAGGAAAACAATTCTTAAACAGATCAAAGATTAAAAACAAATTGTTGAAAGGGAAATTAGTCCTGCTATTTTTCTTATGTTTATCTCTCCATATTCACATCCTGTCTAAGAGAAATCTAGAATACTAGAGCCTGTTTGGCCAACAAAATTTGATCACTCAATTTCCGTCACTCAATTTTCATCACTCATCACTCATAACTCATCACTCATCACTCAATTTTTCACATCCGTTTGGCATCATCATCCAATTTCTATCACTCAATATTTTTCACACTATTTATGGACCTCACACTTGTTAGCCGGTGCAGCTTTTTTTTTTCTTTTTTTTTTCTTTTTCAATACCCAAACTCACTGAAGCTAAAAAAAAAAAAAAAAAAAAACCAGAACTTAAGACCGAATAAGTGAAAAAAAAAAAAAAAAAAGGTCAAAAGGTGGTCAAAAGTTGTGGTTGTGGGTCCCTCTATGTGTGTTTATTTACGGAAATGCCATTGAGTTATGAGTTATAGAAACTGAAAACTGCCAAAATGTGTTTTCAGTTTCCATAACTCAAAAATCAGAGAATTGAGTGATGGAAACAGAGTTATGGAAACAGAGTTATCATTTGCCAAACAACCTTTTTGTTATGGGTCCCACCATTTTTGAGTTATGAGTTATGGAAACTGAGAATTGAGTTATGAGAATTGGCAATCCAAACAGCCCCTAGCATCTATGATGGAAAAAAAAATCTAAGATAAGTTATAACAAAAAGAATCAAACAATGCTTAGTATAGACTATGGAGTACGCAACAGAGATCAGAGAAGAAACAAAGATTCTCTCCTAATTTGGAAGTCATTAGAATATATTATCATCTAAATTGTCTTGACATATAAATAGGAAGGTTTTGAATAGCTACAGCCATTGCAGATGATTTAGGGGGGCAAAAAGAAAAAGAACAAGAAGAGGAAGCAGCAGTAGCTTCTGCCAATGGCTCAGCTTTATATTATTCCGCTTGTTGAACACCACTGGTTTTCCATCATAGTCAACATCTACTATAATGGAGTCCCCCTCTTCAATCTCCCCTGCAAGAATCTTTACTGCCATGATGTTTTCCAATAATTCCACGGTTGCTCTTCTCAACGGTCAGGCGACTCAGGCCCCATGGCTTGGACAGAAACTTTTCTTGACCACCCTTTCCTTAAATCTCTTAATTAGATGAACCTCTATACCTTATACTTCCAACCTCTCAAACACATCATTGAACGTTATATCAGCAATCAACTTCAAATCCTGTTTGGTGGGCCCCCTAAAGACAATTATCTCATCTAACCTATTCAGAAACTCAGGCTTGAAACTCTTCTGCAATTCCTGAATAACCAGGTTCTTTATCCAATCATAACTATGGTCCTTAACATCATTAGCAAGATCAATCATGCTACTTCCTACATTGGATGTCATTATAATGAGAGTGTTTTTAAAATCCACTGTCCTACCCTTGCCATCCGTTAATCTACCATCTTCAAGGATTTGAAGCATTGCATTGAAGACCTTAGGGTGAGCTTTCTCTATCTCATCAAAGAGGATAATTGTGTAAAGATGGCGATGAACAGCTTCAGTCAGTTGACCTGCCTCTTCGTGGCCAATATAACCAGGAGGTGCACCAATGAGCTTGGAAACTGCGTGGCCCTCCATGTACTCACTCATATCAATTCGAACCATGGAGTTCTCCGAACCAATGAATTATTTGCGCAGCGTCTTTGCCAATTGTGTCTTTCCTACGCCTGTTGGACCAGTAAATATAAAGCTAGCAATAGGTCTGTCGGGATCTTTTAGCCCAACTCTGGCACAACGGATTGCATGACTTACTGCTGTGATAGCTTCATCCTATCCAATAATGCACTTCTGAAGTGTTTCTTCCATTTTGAGGAGGCAGGCTGACTCAGCACACAGCACTTGATAGATTCTCAACTGGGATTCCAGTCCAAGAAGAAACAATGTGTTGAAAATGCACCTCTGTCACTACAGGACCTATGTACTTTCCCTCACTCTCTGCTTTGCTTTCCCCTTTGTAATTCCCTATTAGAATTGACATTTGGTCCTTGAGCTCAATTTCCTGATCACGTAATTCAATAGCCTATCAAAAAATTTATAGTTAGCAAGTCCTGCATAAAGAATGCTGACCAACAAAAATGATGGAGACCAAGAAGCTAGGCATTCAAAATTCCGATAAACTATTAGATACATTTCAATATCTATAGGTCCACAAAATTTAGCTCTTTGAAAATATAGGCATCTGTGTTTCTTTTGCCTGATTTTTGACGCCCATCTCAAAGATTTATTCCAGACTAATAAGTTATCAGATTGGACTTTAAAACTGAACTTTCGTACCTTAATATTTTATAATTAGAATATGTTGGTGAGCTTCACACCAAGGACCTAATTATGTCAAGTATACAACAATGAAGAAGCACAAAAACCTTTTCAAAATCTTGGCTAGTGATAATAACTTTATCCTTCCCCTTTGCAATCTGCGAAAGCTCTTTCTCAAGTTCTTGAACTTCCTTCGGAAGCTGAAAATGACAGTGTGTTTTGCATACTTAAGATTTTGCAAAAACCGTAAAGTTTTAATCATTTTGCTAAATTTGCAACAAATAAATAAGTACCTGTGCACACTGAAGTCGAAACTCAGACCCAAACTCATCAATCAAGTCAATTGCTTAATCAGGTAAGAAGCGATCACTGAAATCCCAAACTATACATAAAGAAACCCGAAGTGTCCTAAAGCTGAAATACATTTAATATCAGAGACAATCTAAGGGATTTCTTTTTACAATAACAAAATCCCATTAATTTTACATCACTTTGCGAACTCTGGTTTTGTTTTGTTTTTTTTTTTTTTGGGGGGATCTATATGGACATAAAATCAATATCACATGAAAGACAGAATGTTTATTGTTATCCATAGAAACATGTGTGACTTCCCTCTAGGAACTTCTGTTACTAGCTACTAATCCCCCTTGTTACTTTTAGCTTCAGTTCCCTGAATCAAGAGAACTCCAGAACCAACGAAGCAATGGTAAACAATAGGCAAGATGTTGAACTTATAATAGAGTCACCTATAAATTAAGTTCCAAGATCCACTTTCCATTTCAAAAGCTACCCACACATGTCAATATAGTCACCTATCATTAAATGCATTCCCTTTAGTAGATTAATTATAAAAAGTCAGTCTGATCTTTTGAATATTTACAATCTGTCATTCCTCAAAATGCAAAAGAGAACATAAACTGTTTGAAGAATTTGGTTAATTTCTGGTCTAAAAATTTGTATCTATATGTTTTTGGTACCATCAACAGCTGAATAAGGCTGCACAAATAGTTAGTCATGATAAAGAGATGAGGACTAAGAGAACCCAATGAATGAGAAACCACAACAGACTTATCTATTTGGAGAGGATCTAACTTTACTTCATTTCCCCTATGATTTGGAATAAGAAATTTGTAGTCATCCCCTTAAAAATTCAAAATTCTATTGAGTACTTTTTGTTAGAGATATATTAGCCCATTAACATAGGCTCAAACCTAATTCTACTTTGTGTGCAAGTCAAGTCTCTTACTTGTACTAAAAGTCTATTAGTCTAGGGTTTCGTCTACTATATATACACATGTTATAATTCATTGTAACATGAGATTTATACTACACTTTAATATATTATTAATGTAGCTCTTTAGGGTTTTCTCCGTAGATATAGGTCGTTAGGCTGAACCACGTAACCCTCGTGTGTTATTGTGTTCTATACTTTATGCTTTCGTTTCTGCATTCATACTAGCATATTCAACATGGTGTATCAATATTAATATTTAACTTTCAAATAATTCTAGAAATGCCTAATATTAACCGAATTCTAGCATAATTCAAGAAAGGTTTCTCCAGGATAAAATGGTTATCTGATAAAGATTTTAAGACGATTTCAGATATTTCAGCATATAAAATGGTTTTTATTGCATGGACATTAAATAGATAGGAAATTCATCTACTTTTGCAAGGTGCTTTAGAATAATGGCAAGTCTATAAACGATATTTTACCAAGTAGCCCATGAAAGGATAAGTAATATGATGCAGTGAAGTAATTTAATTTGAAATGTATATAGAGATAAAGACAGGAGACAATTGTCAAAAATTCTTCATCACAAGACGCAACATAGAATGACTTCAAACAACACACCTGATATATTGCTTTGATAACTTAGCAGCTGCACCAAGGGATTCATCTGTATAAATGACCTTGTGATGATTCTCATATGTTAAACGAAGCCCTTTCAAAATACATATGGTGTCATCAACTGATGGTTCAGGAACTTTCACAGGCTGGAATCGTCTTTCGAAAGCTGGATCTTTCTCTATGTGCTTTCTGTACTCATCAAATTTCGTAGCACCAATTACCTGCACCAGTTGAAGCAAGTAAAAACCTTCTACTTTTTTTATTAAAAAAAAAAAAAATGAGATCAAGCTTTGACACACAATTCAATTTGGAATTTAGAGTTAGACACGATCCATCAATGATAAATAATCTAATTCCAAAAGCCTGTCAAGATAGTAAAGTAAATATAAATTCCAAACTATTGAATTACAGCATTTAATAGATTAAAATGATCCAAAACACTTAATTATGCAGCAGAGTTTAGTTACCTTTAATTCACCTTTTGCAAGAGCAGGTTTTAAGATGTTTGCAGCATCGATTGCACTGCCTCTTATAACTCCTGCTCCAATCAGCATGTGAACCTCATCAATAAAAAGTATTATATCATCACTTTGTTAACTTCATCCATAAGTTGCTTTAGTCTTTCCTCAAACTCTCTGCGATATATTGTCCCAGAAATAATACGAGGTATATCCAAGCTAATCACCTGAGAGGCACAATAATATATTCACTAGATATCATACAAGAGATGGTAAAAGTTTGCAGCACATGTTTCAAGGATAGTTGCTAAAAATATAAGGCCCAATCATTATTAAGCCCGAGTTCATTCCTACTTGGTGTGCAAACAAGCAAAGATATCTTAATCCTATTTGTATTGCAAGTATTGTAACCCTTGTTTAATGTATGAGTAGTCAAAGGTTTAGCCCGCTATAAATACCCATCAATGGGTTCATTGTAATATACAGAGCTCATAGTAAAGATGTAGTTTCATGGGTTATAGTAATGCCTAAAATTCCTACATTTTACATAAGACTTCATATTGTAAACAGTTTTATACAGACCTTTCCATCAAGTATTTCAGGAACTTGTCCACTTGCAATCCTTTGAGCAAGACCTTCAACAATAGTTGTTTTTCCAACACCAGGTGATCCAATGAGGCAGGGATTGTTCTTAGTCCGCCTACCCGAAATTTTACACCTTCTACTTGCTCCTGCCTTCCCACAACAGGATCCAAGTGTCCCTAAAATGCAATACTCTTAAAAATCAATTGAAGTATGATACATTTTTGCACAGCAATGCAATGCATCAGAATTAGTTAAAGGGCCTTTAACAGTGGCAAAAACAAAGAAGCACGATTACCTTCTTAGCTAATTCTGTCAAATATGCTTCACAATTTAGACTGCTAATCTGCAATCATCATTGAATATGAAGATGAATTTTATCACTAAAGCAAAAACCTTCTAGCTTAAAAGTCAAAACAAATGAAACAGAGAAACGTGGAGTTTGACATCAAGTTATACAAATTAATTTTTTGTTGAATTAGTTGGTTTTTTCCTAAACTTGTGCCTCTATTATTATTGTTCAAACTAGTCCACCCCGACCAAACTGATTCGCTCTGGTTCCGTTCAGTTTGGCTCGAGGTTCTTTCCATCTCAACCGACTTCGAGATGACTATTTGGAAAATCAACTTTTTTTGGTTTGGTCCAAAATCTACTCCCAACCTCGACTGAACCAAACCAATATCAAAAAAACAGTGCAAGGGTTGCTAACTGCTGGAGCAAATTAGCAAAATTATAATTGAACAAGAGAGGGAAGGAATACCCATTTTCCTAAAGACCAGTTGGTTGTTCAGGAACTCTGACCCAATACAACTTTTCAGTGCATCATATGTCCAACTAACATCTTTCTTCTAGTGAGGTGTGGTCCTTGACCAATTAGGTGCCCAATTAGCCAAATTGCATTACTTTGCCCATTAAAACCTGGATCTTCAAAGTTCAAACAATGTCAATGAGCCAGCCTTATAATTTTGTAGCCTAAATAATACACGACCTTGCTAATATAAGTTGAAGTTTCCACTTTCCAATCAAAAATTTTTTTTCCTTATTAAGTTATTATTATTATTATTATACCCAAATTCATTAATCAACAAAGAAGAGTAACATTTTTCCTCAATTGCTCAGAAACAACAAGAGTTAGAGAGAGAATGTTAAAATATCCAAAAAAAAAACCTATGAACAACAGCAAATTTAGCAAGAACATGTACAAAATAATTAGGATCTCTCATAATCCAGCTAATAAATACATACTGGACAAAACCTTTGCTAAGCTCAAACATTAAAAATTTCCCTCCACAATAATCTTCTTTAAGTCTGTCTTGTGTAAATATGGATCGTAAACCTTAACTTAATCCATGAAATGGAAATATATTTTAGCCCTTTTCGTGAAGTAAGGAAAGGAAATTGTGGGCCATGGTTCCAATCCAAGATGTAGAGAAAAACGTGAGCCATCAATCCTATTTGTAAACTGTAAAAGTATTAGCCGTGGGGCGTATTCGTGAAGTAATAAACACATTGCAGGGCCACGAGCCCAATCAGTTGGGTGTGACTGTGTGAGGAACTTAGGCGAAGAGCCCAACCCGGCCCAATAATCTTTCTTTTCTCTTTGTAATTTACCTTTAAATTAGTATGGACAAAGGATTGAAGGAATGGGAAGCGGGAGAACAAAAGAAACCTGAACGCATCCCAAATAACAGCACTCTCTGACCACAGCAGGAAGGCTTATCTTTTTTTATTTAAAAAAAAAAAAGAACCTTGGTAAGAACGATTACTTTATAACCACTATTAATTTAGTCACCATGTGTAGCCCTACTTTAGTGATTAAGAGCTATATTATAAACAAATTAAAGGGGTTATTATATATGGGGCAGCAACAAAGAGCCTAAGATTTTATATAGGTCCCATATAGAGTTGTCTGACGGTTGTCTCCACAAAATCAATAAAGACAAGCTTGATATTCCTTCCCTTTAATTAATCACCCAATATATTCTAATGCTACTACTACTACGTATTCTTAATTTCTTGGTCTCTCTTTTTATGTCTAATAGATATCTTTTTGTTCGGCTGTTGGATAGCTGTGACCAGCACATAGGGATTGGGGACCCAGCTCATAAGTCATAAAGTCACAACCATTTTATGCTTCTTAACAACCCACCCTACCATTTCCTTCACATAATCAGCGGATAACAATATTCTATGTTGAAAGTTGAAACTACTAAAGCTTATACATTGTAACGGATTATTTGTTTGTCTTTTGGATGCTTTTTAGATTTACAAAGAATGCTGAGAAAAATGGAAGGGAAATTGTTTAAATATTTTGAAAAAGTTCAATTATTTTTCTTCTTTCTACCTTTCCTTCGGTGATCCACACAGAAAGGTGAGAATCTTGGGTTTGGGGGATAAAATTAACTTCAGTGTATAAGCTTATAAGCATGATTTCACAATCAGGCAGTTATGCGTGATGGTTGCTGAAGAAAATTCATTCCTTCTTTAGTGCACGGTTTAATTGGGCATTTGGGCTAGCGGCAAATATATATATTTGCTTATAGATTATTTAAGATTGAAAATTTGAGTAAATTTTTCAAGGAAGTTGGTACTAACTGTAGGAAAATATTGTTGAGCAAAAATCTATATAAGTGGGATTAAATTTGAGCAAGTACAGTGGAAGCACAATCATACAAAAACACAAAGATTTACATGAAAACCCTTTCCTCTTTGAAGGGAAAAACCACAAGACAAACTTCGAATAATTTCACTATATTAAATAAAGATTACAACACTTGGAGATTCAACTTGAGAAAAAAAAAAAAAAAAAAAAAACTATCTTTTTCTTTTTACTCACTACTCACTTTCTCACCATGTATCTCTCATAATTTTCTCTTACTCTCTATATTTTTCTCTCTTTTACTTGCTCTCACTCACGCAGCTCTTTAAGATTGCAATGTCCTCAATCTCACTCACTTGGACTTCTCCTCTTGTCTTCTACACCAAATGGCCGAATGGTCTTCCTTTTATTTTTTCATCTTTTCCTTCTTTTCTTCCTTCCACATGCTTCACATCAAGTCACAATAAATGCAAGCACACAAGCCTTGACTTTTGTACATGATATTAGACAAAAAGCATAAATTCAATTCTACTTTTCACTTGGCCGAATGTCCTTGTGTTTTCTTCGGCCAATTTTTCTTCTTCCTTCAGCGTGTCCCACACGCTTAATGTCAAGTCTCATTCAGAAACATGATTGGCTTGTGATGTAGAACAGACAACACATGCCTTTCTGGAATAGCAGGGGCGTAGGAAGTCACAACGCAAGATCAAAGGAAGGTGCCAGTAGGGGCCATCGAGGTAACAGTGTTGGAATTGCATGAAATTTGGCAGATTGAAGGGAAACAGCGTTCTGATCCAGAATCATGTCATGAACATCGCCAAAATTTAGGCGAATTCCTTCATTAAGGCCCCGAAAATAGTGTTTTTGCTATTTATAGTAATATTTGTTTTTCCTTAATAACTTTTAGTTTAAAAGTCAGAATAAGGTCCCGTCTATTTTGGGACGACCCTTAAGGTCAGTAGTTTATGATTCAACATTTAACTCAATTTTGCCATTTTTGATAAAATTTGGTATTTTTGTGACCTAATCGTGTAATTAGTGCGAATTAGGGTTTTTAGACGTTTTTCTTAGTATTTATATGTTTTGTAGCCGTCAGTGGCAGATTAGACTATTATCAATAAACACAGACGTTTTGTCAAATTTTTTTCTGGTGGATTCCAGTTTTATTCTCCTTGTGGATTCAGGAAAACCCCTCGTGGATTCGAGGTTTACTACCAAGAACTAACAGTTTAGTTTCTGTTCCATCAATAGAGCATCGTGTGTGCTTTCTTTAGACTTCCGCGACATCAGCTTGAATCTCATCAAGAATGCTATAAAATATAACATTTAACTTTTTAAAAAGTTACTTTATTCATTTTAACAATTCACTTTATAATACTCTTAACATCAAAGATTTAACTATTTTACCACTTTATTTAAATATTCTTTTTTTATTCTTTCTTTATGTTTTCAATTAACTACCATGTAAGTTTTTTCCTTCAACTATGAACTACCATGAATGTATCTTGTGCTTGATGAGTATGAGATAGGGGAAGTAAAATCAGGTTAATTGCAATAAACAGGTTAATTAAGCTTAAACATAATTATGGCAAATTGCAATTCATTTTTTATACCAGAAAAGGAAACAAGAACTATACAAATGCTGGATGAACCCAGCTACATGGTCCAGGGACTGCATACAAAACCTAGAATAATCCTGGGAACAAAAAGGACTTTGCAACACAGACCCTGTTGCTTTAAGTTTGAGATGTCAGCAACCATAATTTTTTCCTGCCAACTAGGTGTGCAACTAAAATTACAGATTTGAGCTACTCTTTTACTACTACTCATAAACAAAATTCTACAGCAACCAAGCCATTTAGCTTTGACAACAGCTTCCACTAAGGCTTCTTGAGTTGCTGCATTAGCTGTTAATGCTCTACTGCTAGCAATGGCTATCCAGTGCAGAAATCCAGCAGCTACCCAGTGCAAAGGAAAAAACAGCAGTTAAATTAAAACCAGTGCAGAATAAGAAAATAGCAGTCCACACTTTATAGGCAGCAACTATCCAGTACAGAAATCCAGCAGCTACCTAGGGCAGAAAAATCAATGCAGAGGAAAAAACAGCAGTGAAATTAAAACCAGTGCAGAATAAGAAACAGCAGCCCATACTCTGCAGGCAGCAACTAAATTGTGACGTGGCCAAACCACCACAAGGGGTAAATTATAATTTACCCCAGAAATTATTCTGGATTTATGTGAAAGCATCTTACGTTTTTTGTTATCAATTATGCTTTAAGGAATGAGACACCTGTTGATACCATATTTTATCTGCTTTTGATTTGCGTGTAAAAAGAGAGAGAGAGAGAGAGAGAGAGAGAGAGAGAGAGAGAGAGGCGAAGAGGTAGAAAAGAAAAGGGAAAAGGTGAAGCCTGTGATGAAACGAGGAAAAGGGCACATGTGTTTGATTAAACATAATTTTTTTTAATATCTTGCTACAGTGGGCTGCTAACTGTAGTTGGATGTCAAAATTTATAGCATATAGCACCTTAATGTAGTGTGCTTTTTTAGAATCAAATGTTAAAAAATAGTATATTTAGCATTTGAAACCTTTGATGAGAATGCTCTTAGAAACAAGCTCATTAAATAAGTTATTCCATCAAGTGTGGGCTGGAACCTACATGTGCCACATACCCAACAAATATACTATATTGGCCATTAAAATAGTATCGGTACTCCTCCAAACCATACCGAAAAAAAATATCAGGTTGCACCAGCTTATTCGATTGTACTAGTCCATATAAATAAAAATTTTAAAAAAATTATTAAAAAATATGTTATTTAAGTTAATATATTAGTTAATGTACTTGAACTAATATGTAGGCTTGTAAAATTTGTGGGTTTTAAATTTTATGTTGATAAACATAAAAATTAATAAATTCATACTTACATAAATAATACAAAAATATATTTATGTATAAAAATATATAAATAGTGGTAATCCAGAAACGGTATTTCGGTATTAACTGGTATTAAAATATTTCATTTTTCTGGTCAAACTGAAACGGTCTTCGATACGAAATTAGCTCCCTTGAAATTTTCTCATCGGTGATCTACTCTATTGTAATACTGTGTGACACTACAGTCCTGAAAAAGCTACAGTTGTTCTCAAATTTCACTACCTTCACATGTGTTGCACATCACCATGAACCCGCCACTATGCACATATTAAGCTCAAAAAAGAGCTTTCATGACTCTCTCTCTCTTAATAGTTAATAGACAGGTTTATATGATTGTCGTTTCGTGGATACCTCAAATACTTTATGATAGTTAATAGATTAAAAAATGAGTTTTACACCAAATTTAAACAAATATTTTATAACCAAGTTGAATAACTTACTTTTAAATGAAATTAACATTCTACCAAAAAAAAAAAAAAATGAAATTAACAGACTAACTACTACTACTGCCTAGAGTTGACCTAAATTCTATTTTTTTTTCCCCCTTCAGCTACTATCTTGATTGCAACGCGCGTACATATATAGTATTTTAAGTTTTTACTTTTTATCATATAGATTATGGGGCAAAAAATAATTAAAATTTTATATAGATGACAAAGAAATAACTTACGAGCTTCCATATACATAAGGCTCAATTTTCGAATGGGCAAGGAAAGCAGAGCAAGTCTTCTCAAAAAAGAGAATTTTTGTTGATGAATTTGTGATTGCTGAATTGTGATATGTGAATTATTTTTCTGAAAGGTAAGGAGAGTTGATGAGAGACAATTGGCAGAAAATAAGGAAGTGGAAACGATAAAAAGTAAAAAGTAAAAAATAAATAAAATAATTTATTTTGGGGAGAGAAAAATAATATAATATTCAAATAAATAAAATAGAGAAATATATAGAGAGCCTATGCAGCCATGAGCCACGCAGGTGCATGTGACAAATAATTCAACTAAAATAACAAAAGTAGGAGTTCTAATTATGGAGTTCTAATTATAATAGAATAACTAAAATAAAATAATAAAAAGAAAAATGGATGCATGCCTTAAGGGCGTTAATGTGGGAAATACTTTAATTAATTTTTTATGAGAAAAAAAAAAGAATTGGCTTTTTTAACAACTTTCTATATTTCTCATGGATGTAATATTAAAACCTTCGTAAAAAGACTTATTACACGCATTAGGCTTCATATGATCAAAATAGGTGATTTTGTTTTGTTTTGTTTTTGTTTTTTTGTTTGTTTGTTTGTGGTTTTTTTTTTTTTTTTTTTTTTTTTTTTTTTTTTTTTTTGTGGAGAAGATTGTCTATACTATAATTGAAGGGGTTTCTTCTGTTTGGAATTCTCATTTTTTGATTAAAAAATGCCCCTACACTCTTATGTTTAAGTAGAGACAAAACTAAAGGACAATCCGGTAAAAATACAATTTTAACTTCCACTAAAATATTGCCTAAAAAATATGGCCACTCTCTTGTTGATTTTCAAATTGTTTTATCCACTTATAAATTAGATTATTAAAATAAAAATTATATATAAAAAATAAAGACACACACACACACATATATATATATATATATTTGCTATAAAATAGGACCACTAAGCCTAATGTTACTTTTTAAAAAAGAAAAAGAAAAATGATGAAACTAGACCAACAAAAAAAAGTCTCAATGCACGCGCAAAATGCGTGTGATAAGACTAGTTTTGTTTACTAGGCTGTCCAAAAGATTTATACATATTTATAATCTAAAGTCTTATCATCTCTTAAAAGTTATCATGATTTTTGAGTGGAATTGTGATATGTCTTTCTATTAGAATCTCTTTCTCTCTTCCTTTTGTGTGTATTTGTTAAAAAAAAAAAAAAAAAAAAAAAAAAGCCTCACACCGTTTTGTAAACAGTACTGGTACCTGATAGACAGTCTAAATAAATAAAGAATCTAACAAAAATAATTTTAAAAAAATACCTGATAAACCGTCCCCTAAAACGGTTTATTGTCTGAGCCACTCGAAAAGTCGAATACAATTATACAACACTCCGGAAAAGCAGTGTAGCACCTTTATTAGCAGCAAAAGTCAAAAGATGGGCTAGAATGGAAAAAAACAAAAAGAGAGGATAAAACAACAATAAGAAAACGCAATACATAATAATAATAATAAGGTAAAGGCAAAGAGCTCCTAAATCCTTAGACGTAGTAGATTATAGAGTAGTCTTTTTAAAAAGTTTCCTTTTCCTTTAATCTTTGTTTTGAGGATATTAATTTATAATCATTAAGATAAAATGGTCGGTCCAGCAAAATAACTTGCATGCGAATCCATATCTTTCTTTGATCATATTCTTGTTGACAATATAATTTGGTCAAAATTCATTTATACTGTGGAACAGCTGTCTTGTGGCAAGAATTTTTTGTAGGAGGATTGTCTAATGATCTTATCTCTATCTCTAATATGCTTTTTTTTTTTGGTATTATTGAACTCTCAAACATAATTATTTTCAAGCAAATGACTTATTACTATTAGAATAGCAATCAACAAAGTTTACATTCAAAAAGAGGAAATCCTTTTCTAATAAATAAAAAAAGAAAAAAAAGAAAAAGAAATCCTTCAAGTGTTCGTAAATATAAAACGTATAAGAACTATGCCCAAATCCTTATATATAGAAGTATGGCCATTTGATTCTCTAAAAAAAAAAAAAATGCAAATTTTTAATAGGATGCGAATTTTAACAAATCCACTATTGAATTACATTATTTTTCGTATATTCTCCATTCTTGCAAAATCTTAAAGGTGATCAAAGATTAATAGTGTGGGGGCTAGGGCCCAAAATAATGTATTGGGCCTTGGGCCTTGTCCAAGGACACTAACAAGTCCGAGGAGAGAAACACGACTTAAATGATCTACGTTACAAGCTTCATCAGTGGGAGACAAAGGGAAGAAGGTCCGAGAAGGAACTCCTCCTCGGGCACGGCAAACGCAGACCAAGTGTATACTTAAGCAGTTGAAGTACGCCCCCTGAACACGTGAGAGGGAAGAGAACTCAAAATATCTAAGAAAAAACTGCCACCACCACATTAAATGCACTGTAGCTACTTTTCTGGCTGCATTAATGTGGAGAAGACCCCTGAACAGTACTGCCTTGGCTGTCGCAACTCACAGAGAACTGAAAATGGTGTCTGATGGGATGGGTACTCAAGTGGGGATCCAGGTGATCAACAAGTGTAAGGTCCAGATGATCAGGAAGAGCCTATATAATGTGAAAAAGCCCCCATGAAGAAGGGGCAGAAAAAAGGAGCGAGAGAGAATACTATAGCATGCTAAATAACCCTAATGTGGTGACCTGTATTTATACGATGAATTCTAGTCTCCTCAGACGGAAGGTCCTTTGATCATAATAGCTTTTACTCATGTCTGATTGCTTCTTAACTCCATGCAAGCCGTTGTTCAACTCATCTAAACCTAGTTCTTTGACCCATACTCTAAAAAATTCATTGTATTGGGCTTTTTGGACTAGGATTCCATATAGTTTGGGCTTGGGCTCCAAACTTTGTCCTTACAATTGGCGCCGTCTGTGGGAAGAACTCGTGTGTTAGTGAGTGCGATGGTTAAACATGGCAGGGTCAGGTCCACACCAAGAAAACTCACGCCAAATCGATCCCCAGCGGACAGAACCCATAGGGCCTCAGCGAAAGAGTAATCTTCCTGATCCTGAGCAAAATCGGGGCAATGAAAGGAATCGAGAGGGGAGTGTGCATACTACCCAAACAAGCCAAAGCCATTCCCAAGTAGGCAGTCACATATCCCAAAGACAAAACAACCGTCAGGCCATGCAGCGAGAGATAGACGACTTGAAAAAGAGACTGCGCCATGCACAGCAAAGGCGGTCCCCTTCCAGCTCCGACATATCCTCTAATAAGGAAGAGGACGTCAGTTACAGGCGGAGATCAAGAACTCCCCCAAGCGAAACCTTCTCTTATGAAGAAGAACGGCGTCATAGAGGGAGACACAAGAGCCCATCTGGTAAGGGCCTGGGTAATGATGTCATGAATAAAGCTCTGGATCAGATCTTTAAGTCACCCTTCATACACAAGATAGAAGGGGCTAAACTACATCGGCATTTCCACCAACCTACGTTCGCCATTTATAATGGCCAAACGGACCCTGTGGAGTATGTGAGCCAGTTTAACCAAAGAATGGCCATCCATTCTTGAAATGAGACTTTGATGTGCAAGGTTTTCCCGTCCAGTCTAGGACCTGCGGCGATGAGGTGGTTCAACCGCTTGAAAACGGACTCCATAGATTCCTATAAGTAGCTCACCCAAGCCTTTGGCTCTCGTTTCATTACGAACAGCAGGGTTCCTCTGCCTCTGAGTTCATTGTTGTCATTGTCTATGCATGAAGGGGAAACTTTAAAAGCATACTTGGACAGATATTGGGAAATGTACAACGAGATGGATGGTAACTATGACGACGTCGCCATCAACACGTTTAAAAGTGGTCTCCCCACCAAGCATTGTTTGAGGAAATCCCTAACTGGTAAGCCTGTTACCAGCGTTCGTCAACTCATGGACCGGATTGACAAATACAAAAGGGTGAAAGAGGACCAACTGCAAGGGAAAGGAAAGGAGAAGATCATCCCTCACAAGAGGAGTGATTTTAGGTCGGAACGATACAACAATAACCATCCGAGGAGAGATTTTGCGGGGCAATCTAGATCAGCCAACACGCAAACGATTAACGCCGTATTCAGAGAACCGGTACAACAGGTTTTGGAGAAAGTCAAGAATGAGCCATTCTTCAAGTGGCCGAATAAGATGGTCGGAGACTCCTTAAAGCACAACCAGAGTCTGTATTGTCAGTACCACCAAGACCACGGACATACCACCGAAGACTGCCGGAACCTATGGAACCACCTGGATCAGTTGGTCCGAGAAGGAAAATTGCGGCACCTTTTACATCCTTCCAGTGGTCATCTGGGTCAGGAAAACCAAGAACCCCGAAGAGACATTTCTTTAAGACCTCCCATGGGCACGATAAATGTCATCCTTGCCATTCCGGGAAGAACCGGCTCTTCCCTCCCAGGAAATGTCTGTGGCTCGGCTCTCCACAGAGGACAACGATCGGGAATCCAAAAGGTCTAAGAAGGGAGCCTCGCCTCTACTAGGATTCTCGGACGAGGATAAGATTGGAACCATCTAACCCCATGACGATGCTCTGGTAGTTACACTTAGGATTAGGGGGTTTGACGTGAAGAGAGTACTGGTAGATCAGGGCAGTGCTATGGAAGTAATGTACCTTGATCTGTACAAGGGGCTGAACCTAAAGCCTGAAGGCCTAACGGCGTATGATTCCCCGTTAGTGAGTTTCGAAGGGAAGACTGTTACACCAAGGGAACAGATCAGACTGCCCATACAGACCGGTTTAGACGTGGTGGAGGTGGATTTCATTGTGGTCGACGCCTATTCACCATACACAGCCATAGTGGCCAGACCTTGGCTCCACGCCCTAGGAGCCATTTCTTCTACACTTCACCAGAAGGTAAAATACCCGTCAGAGTGCCGAGTAAAGGAGATTGTAGGAAATCAAGCCATGGCTAGACAATGCATGGTGACTGCCATCTCACGCCAATCCAATGCAGAGTCCTTGGCCTCTATAAGAAATGACTTATAGCAATCAACCACCTCGGTAATACCCGTAGATGAGCCAGCCAAGGAGGTGAAATGTGAAAGTCTAGAAAGGGTTATTGTTGACGACGATCCAGAGAAATTCTTTCAAGTTGGCTCAAAACTACCCCTCCGAGAGAAAGAAGAATTGATTGGGTTTCTGAGAGAAAATGTTGACGTGTTTGCATGGGACGCCTACGATGCCCCAGGGGTTGATCCGAGTTTCATTTGCCACTACCTAAATGTTAACCCATCCTCCATTCCCAAAAAGCAACCACCCCGACGCCCGTCAAAGAAGCATGCCAACGCTGTTAGGGACGAAGTAACAAAGCTAAAAAAGACATGGGCTATCAAAGAAGTCTTCTACCCCGAATGGTTGGCGAATACAGTGGTGGTAAAAAAGAAGAGTAGGAAGTGGCGAGTTTGCGTAGATTTCACAGAATTGAACAGGGCGTGCCCAAAAGACCCGTTCCCAATGCCTCGGATAGACCAGTTGGTAGATGCAACTGTAGGCCACCCTCGAATGAGCTTCTTGGATGCCTTTCAGGGTTATCATCAAATACCACTAGCCCTGGGGGATCAAGAAAAAACAGCATTCATGACTCCTATTGGAAACTACCACTACAAAGTGATGTCTTTCGATTTGAAGAATGCAGGGTCTACCTACCAAAGGATGATGACAAGAATGTTTGAACCACAACTGGGCAAGAGTATTGAAGTTTACATAGACGACATGGTAGTAAAGAGTAAAGTGGTATCTGAGCATGTGAGAGATCTCGCAGTCATCTTTGGCATCTTAACAAAACACAAACTGCGTCTCAATGCCTCTAAGTGCTCATTCGGTGTCGGGTCCGGCAAATTTTTGGGCTATATGGTAACTCACAAGGGAATTAAGGTGAGCTCAGATCAGATCAAAGCGATTCACAATTTACAAGCTCCTCGGAACCCAAAAGAAATCCAGAAACTCATTAGAATGATCGCGGCTTTGAATCGGTTTATTTCCCGATCTGCGGACTGATGTCATCCTTTCTACCTCCTAATGAACAAATGGAAAGGATTTGAGTGGTCCGAGGACTGTGCCATAGCCTTCCAACAACTTAAAGAGTACCTATCACGGCCACCCATCATGTTTAGCCCTGAGGCCGACGAAGTTCTGTTCGCCTACATCGCGGTGGCCCCTTACGCTGTGAGCTTGGTGTTAATACGAATTGACAACGGCATACAACGGCCAGTTTACTATGTGAGTAAATCGTTACATAAGGCCGAGGTGCGTTACTTACCATTGGAGAAGGCAATTTTGGCAGTAGTGCATGCTACACAGAAACTCCCTCACTACTTCCAGGTACACACGGTCGTTGTTCTAACTCAGCTTCCTCTCAGGTCGGTACTCCGGAGTGCCGATTACACAGGAAGAATTGTCATGTGGAGCACGCTTCTAGGGGATTTCGATATTAAATACATGCCTCGGACCTTCGTCAAGGGCCAAGTTCTCGCTGATTTAATAGCCGAATTTGTTGAACCCCCAATAGAAGCAATAACGAAGGAGGAAAACATGGATGGAAAATCGGTTGGCACAATCTCTGCACAAGGAGCCACACGTTGGAGAGCATATGTTGATGGCGCGGCCAACCAAAGGGGATTCGGGGTAGGGCTGGTTCTGATATCCTCTGAGAAGATAACCATTGAAAAGTCATTGAGACTAGGATTCTCGGCTACAAACAACGAAGCCGAGTATGAAGCTTTATTGCAAGGAATGGCCATGGTGCAGAAAATGGGAGGAAAGGCATTAGAAGTATTCTCGGATTCCAGACTGGTTGTAGGCCAGGTGAGGGGTGAGTTGGAAGCCAGAGATGTAAGAATGCAGGAATACCTTAGTCAGGTCAAGCGATTGCAGTCGGACTTTGAATTCTTCAACTTGACGCACGTCTCTAGAAGCGGGAACACACATGTGGATTCATTAGCCACTCTTGCCACGTCCTCGGAGCAGGGTTTACCTCGAATCATCCTTGTTAAGGATTTGTACAAGGCAGACGTAATCAAAAAGGACATGGTTCAAATCCATCAAGTTAGAGTGAGTCCGAGCTGGATGGATCCCATAGTGAGTTTTCTCAAGGATAATGTACTGCTTGAAGAGAAATTAGAAGTCGAGAAAATACAAAGAAAAGCCCCTCGGTTCTAGCTGTCAGAGGATCACAAGCTGTACAAGCGCTCCTATTCTGGGCCATACCTATTATGCGTACACCCCGAAGCATCAGAGCTGTTGCTCAAAGAATTGCATGAGGGAATTTGCAGGAGTCACACAGGAGGAAGATCGCTGGCACACAGAGCCTTCACTCAAGGGTACTGGTGGCCGGGTATGCAAAAAGAGACCCAAGAATATGTCAAGAAGTGCGACCAATGCCAGAGGTTTGCCTCAAATATCCACCAATCGGGAGGGGTCCTTAATCCCCTCTCCAGTCCTTGGCCGTTTGCTCAATGGGGCCTGGATATTGTAGGCCCTTTCCCAAAAGCAGCAGGAAAAAAGAGATACTTGATGGTCGACACAGACTACTTCACCAAATGGGTCGAAGCTGAGCCCCTGGCCAACATCAGGGAAGTGGACGCAAAGAAATTTGTCTGGAGGAACATCATTACACGATTTGGAACTCCTCATGCCCTCATCTCGGAAAATGGCCTTCAATTTGATAGTAAGACCTTTAGGAGATACTACTGCGACCTAGGAATTACGAACCGATATTCCACTCCGGCCTACCCTCAAGGAAACGGGCAAGCCGAGGCTGTAAATAAGGTCATAGTTAATGGGTTAAAGAAGAGATTGGATGATGCAAAGGGAAGATGGGTGGAAGAGCTGCCACACATCCTATGGACCTATCGAACCACGCCATGATGGTCAACGGGAGAGACTCCTTTTTCTATGACTTACATGGCCGAAGCTGTACTCCCCCTAGAGACTAGCTTCCCAACGTTGAAAACGGGCACCTTCACCCCAAGCAACAACAATGAACTGCTAGGAAGAAGTTTGGATTTAATCGAGGAGAAAAGAGAAAAGGCAATGATCCAACTGGCCTATTACCACCAGAAACTCAAGTAGGGATATGATGCCAATGTAAAACTACGGCCACTGGTGCCAGGGGACCTGGTGCTGAGGAAAATTTTGGGTAACGCCAAGAACCCATCCTGGGGAAAGCTAGGACCCAACTGGGAAGGCTCGTATCGCATCACTTCAGTAGCAGGAATATGTGCATATTATTTGGAAGACTTAGATGAGAAAGTTGTACCCCGCCCATGGAATGTAAATAACCTAAGAAGGTATTATTATTAATAAAAGCGGTTTTGCCTACACTATATTTCATGGTAATTGCGCGCCATCCGGTTCACCACTATCCAAGTTTTAAACAGAACCTAAGTCCTGCATGGCTCCTCGGACCACAGGTTTAGGGGAAATTAATAACTTATGGCATCTATCCAAGTTTTAAACAGAACCTAAGTCTTGCATGGCTCCTCGGACTACAGGCTTAGGGGAAATTAATAACTTATGGCATCTATCCGAGTTTTAAACAGAACCTAAGTCCTGCATGGCTCCTCGGACCACAAGCTTAGGGGAAATTAATAACTTATGGTATCTATCCAAGTTTTAAACAGAACTTAAGCCCTGCATGGCAACCTTCACTACCTAAGATTCATTGTACAGTCCTACTCCTAACACTTAGTTATATTGGCAAAATGTTATTGTAAACTTCAACTGAAGGCACAGTTACATTAACTCGGAACAATGCAATAAAATCCAAACAACACCAAGCAGAAGAACAAAGAATGAGAGAAACCTAAGATTCATTGTACAGTCCTACTCCTAACACTTAGTTATATTGGCAAAATATTATTGTAAACTTCAACTGAAGGCACAGTTACATTAACTCGGAACAATGCAATAAAATCCAAACAACACCAAGCAGAAGAACAAAGAATGAGAGAAAGAGCATTCATATTAGGAAACGAAGATAATACAATACTATCGGATGAGAAGTCTTTGAAAAAAAAAAAAAGATACAACTACTCTTCAAAATGGTACAAAAAGAAAAAAGAGAAAAACCCTAGGTGCTAAGCCTCAGCAGGGGGATCTTCTTTTTGCTTTGGCTGAGAAGGAGGAACATCCTTGGCTTTTGGGTCAACCCCATGACCCTCGGCCTCAGCAACTTTCTCCTTGGAGGGATCCTTTGATTTGAAAGAAGGTTTTTTCCCTTTGCCCTTGCCTTTACCCTTCTCTCCCTCGGTATCCTTACCTTGATCGGTGACCTGGCTAGAGCCCTTAGTAATTTCGGCTATTGGGATGGCATCAGGGAAAGCCGCAGGTTGCTCAGAAGTTTCAGGGGCATCAGCAGGGACCTCCCGGATCTCTGGAGGATAGAAGACGTTTTCAGGCAGCCTCCAAGCAGAATCTGCAGGGACACCCGCAACGTTGAGAGCCTTATCCCATGTAATGCCGCAGTAGTCCCTGCATAGTTCTGACAGTTCCTCGGTAAGCCTTACTTGCGTCTCCTCCACTCCAAGTTGATAAGCAGCCCTCTTCTCAACCTCAGCTGCTTCCTTGGCTAGCTGGACTTCCTCCTTAGCCTTTTGCAACGTGGCTTTGAGATCTAGAACGGCTTGCTTCTCGGTGGCAAGGTTGATCTCAGTCACGTACAGCTTCTGGCGCTGGTCCTCAGCTTGTTTCTCAGCATTTTTCAGGCCAGCCTCAGCGCTCTTACGGCTTGATTCCTCCTCCTTAAACTTCTCAGTTAGCTCATGCTGTTCCTACTTGATTGCCCCTAGCGTCTTCTTTATCTCGGCACGAGTGAAGGCTTCAGCGTCAGCCAGCTGGCGAGCATCGCGATACCATTCTTCGGCCACAAAAACCTGCTGAGTAATCTGCCCAAAGATCACAAAACGACATGAGTGAGAATAAATTATGATTCAATAATTATGCCTGTGAAAGAATAAGTTGCCTTACCATCGCAAGGTCCCTGTTCAGGGACAGGAAGAGTTCATTCTGCGAAAAACGCTTATAAGCGTCCATGTCCTTAGAAAGGAGCATGGGCTACTCCAGGGCTTCAGCAATGTACCCTGTTCGGCCCCTTTGGTATTCCCGGACCGAAGCATTATTAGGAATTGGTGCCCCATCCACCTCGAGCCGAGGGCTCTAAGTACGCTATGCCACGCGCATTTCAGCCCTTTCCAGCTCATCGCGGCTCTCCACCGATGGAGCCCTTTTGTCCCGAGGCTCTCGGGTCACCTTTTGTTGTCTTGCACCATGGCGAGGACCCACCTCGCCTTCCTCAAGCGATTCGACCGGCCTTTTCTCCTTCAAGTCGGGATTAACTTTCAGGCCGAGGTCGGCGGGGACCTGTGGAGGAGCAGGAGGAAGGTTAGAGGTAGCTTGGGACTTGTGGGCGCCTTCGAGGTTAACCCTTTACCCCGAGTAGCCATAAGCTCCCTTAAGCTTTTATTACCTTTGTTTGAAGCCATGTTGTCTACCTCTTCGTCGAAGGAACCGTCCGGACAGGCAATAACAAGGGGAGAAATTCAAATGGCGGAGTTTCTATCTGGCTCACCCTCGGTGTTCGAGAGTTCAATTAGAGAAGTTTTTGGATTATCTTCCTCAAAATAGAACTCGTCTATCTCCTCCTCTAGTGAAAGGCAAGATGACTCAGTCTCCTCTTCAACAGATGCTGCGGCTCCGGGATGGTCTTGTGGAGGTGGTTGTGCAGCTGGTGGAAGATTCTAAAGAATGGGCAAGGTAACCGGCGGAAGGTCCCTTCGAGCCAAGAATCCCGGCTTCGACACGTCAATTCGGGATAACCTCGAACTACCAACTCTTATTGATTGACCAACGTCTAGGAAAGCGCGGGACAAGGGCTCGTAACCCAAGATCAGGTGAGCGGCACGCAATTGTCCGTCCTCGTGAACAAAGATCTCCGACCTCAGGAGGTAGTTAAGGGCTTGAGCGTTGATATGGCTGAGCCGAGGAGCAACGTGGGCTTTATCTGCGAAACAGCCGAGAAGGGAATTATGGTCAGATCGCTAAAAAGATATTTTCTACAAAAAAAAAAAATTTTGAAATTCCAAGCAAAAGGAATAAAACTAAACGGTTAAATCCCCTTCCCAAGGGATTGATCCTAAAGGTACCGCACCTGGATCTCCTGCCCGAGTTGGACAATGAAGACCGTCGCTCCATTCCCCTGAGGCAATCAGGTAGTCATCCTTCATACCCTTATTAGACTTAGGAAGACAGGATATTAGCCTAATAACCTCGGACCGAGATTTAAGGTTGTACCCCGCACTGGCAAGTTTGTGGCACTCGTACATGTGAACCACATCGTGCCATGTGAGACCTAAGCCCATCTGCTCGTTCAGGGCATCTACGCAGCCCAAGACCCTAAATAGGTTGAGGGCGCACTAATAAGGTGTCAACCTATGGTTAAGCAAGTAATCTCGGGTAATCCTACGCATGGGAAGCGTCATTCCTCCCTCTATGAAAGCAATCATGGGAATGACGACTTGACCCACATCTCTATCGGTTAGTATTCGGTCTGGAGGGCAATATTGGAAAACCACCCCCCGCGGAATGCGGTACCTAGCTCTAAAAGCCTCCATAGCGGCTGGTGTATCTACTAAACGCTTGAATTTATCCATCTAGATGAACTGAAGGGCCGAGGAGGAAGGCCGAGATGAAAATAGGGTAATGTAAAGGAATGAGAACTTACGGGTATCCGTACAATAATCTCTGAAGCTTTCAGAGATCTTTTCAAAGAAAAACTTCTCACAGGAATGACTACGGAAACTCAAAGGTCTAGTACGTTTTATGAAGACTGGGCGCTCAAATTCTCTGAAGTTCTTGGATGTCCGTAAAAAAGAAAGGCAAAAAGAGTTTCTTCAAGGCTTTATATAGCAGGAGAGGATGGAAAAGATTACTCCTGCTCAAAATACTAAGAGGAATGCCAGCCGTTGGATGTGGGGAACATAAAGCCGCCTAGAGCAATTAATAGCGCCTCGTAATCTACAATGCGTTAGAAGCAACCACTCCCGCACGTGTGAACCAAAAATTAATTGGTCTTATCTCTTAAAAAATCAAAACCCCGCTTTTCTCCTTGGATGGAAGAGAAAAATCGGAGTTTTGAGGGGCTATTGTGGGGGTTAGGGCCCAAAATAATGTATTGGGCCTTGGGCCTTGTCCAAGGACACTAACAAGTCCGAGGAGAGAAACACGACTTAAATGATCTACGTTATAAGCCTCATCAGTGGGAGACAAAGGGAAGAAGGTCCGAGAAGGAACTCCTCCTCGGGCACGGCAAACGCAGACCAAGTGTATACTCAAGTGGTTGAAGTACGCCCCCTGAACACGTGAGAGGGAAGAGAACTCAAAATATCTAAGAAAAAACTGCCACCATCACATTAAATGCACTGCAACTACTTTTCTGGCTGCATTAATGTGGAGAAGACCCTTGAATAGTGCTGCCT
Source organism: Quercus tomentella (assembly GCA_028535165.1). NCBI lineage: Eukaryota > Viridiplantae > Streptophyta > Magnoliopsida > Fagales > Fagaceae > Quercus > Quercus tomentella. The sequence goes on along the minus strand of JAPQVY010000155.1, from coordinate 65,324,274 downwards.
TGGCTGTCGCAACTCACAGAGAACTGAAAGGGGTGTCTGATGGGATGGGCACTCAAGTGGGGATCTAAGTGATCAACAAGTGTAAGGTCCAGATGATCAGGAAGAGCCTATATAATGTGGAAAAGCCCCCATGAAGAAGGGGCAAAAAAAATGAGCGAGAGAGAATACTGTAACATGCTAAATAACCCTAATGTGGTGACCTGTATTTATACGATGAATTCTAGTCTCCTCAGACGGAAGGTCCTTTGATCATAATAGCTTTTACTCGTGTCTGATTGCTTCTTAACTCCATGCAAGCCGTTGCTCAACTCATCTAAACCTAGTTCTTTGACCCATACTCTACAAAATTCATTGTATTGGGCTTTTTGGACTAGGATTTCATATAGTTTGGGCTTGGGCTCCAAACTTTGTCCTTACAAATAGCTATGTCATCAATCAATTGTTTAAATTCAACTTTTTGTAATTTAAAATAATACATAAAAGATGAATTTATGGATAAAATGATAAATAACATTCGTTTAGTGTAAAAATTGGCACGCATGCTAAGAACATATAATCCAATAGTAAGATTTCCAAAATATGAATTCAATAATAAATTATTCGGTGGTATAATATTGTTTAGAATTACACTAGGTATAACTTGAATTCAACTCATATATATATATATATATATATATATATATATATATATATAAAAGAATGGAATTTATAAGATTATTCTACCCAAAAAAAAATTTAGATTAGACGCAGTAGGTAAAATTTCATCATGTCCCAATAAAGAGAAGGATATGTATTATTTAAAAAAAAAAAAGGATATGTATTATTTTTTATTAAAAAGAAAAGATAAAGGACAAAAGACAAAAGAAAACAAAATCTCCGCGTTTGTGTTGGCAGCTCCACACTTTAGGTAGTCTATCGGTGCATATGTCGATTCTCAATAGATTTGCTCAATGTAAACCTTCAATGACCTCTCTAAAAGTTCACTAATGCCTACAATTAATAATTTAATAATCACGTTAGATAAATTCCAGAGGAAAAGAAATTAACGTATTTGTTAATCATTGTAATGCTGACAGGGATTAGTTTCCAAGAACACCGTCCGATTTCCTAAATTCCAAAGTAGTTGGAGTTCGAACTTCTTTTTTTTTTAGAAACAAATTGGAGTTTAAACTTAATACTTTGAGAGATCAGCAATTGAATAGTGTTATAGGAAAAAATTGGAGTATAGAAAAATGATGTTCTCTCATATCACATTCATGTGGATCATATTATGAATTTAAAGAGTAGACTCACAATGAGGGAGCACAATTCTCCGTACTCCGAAAGTACCTAAGAATCACCCTTGTTACGGGTATTACAATTTTTTATTTTTAGTACATTGAACTGATAAATTGATATATCACTAATCACAAAAAAATAATTCAAATATTTAGTTATAAGGTGATTGAAAATTTGAAATCTACAAATCATATTAATTGTCACGTTACTTAGTAATCTTTATGTAATAAAACTTGCAGTACCTTTAGCATTTTCCTCAATGATTATACTACACAAATGATTCAGTTGAGTGTAATCCATTTAGGCATTACCCTACTTCATTTAGGATTCAAGGAAATCCTTTAACATGCCCTTGTTAAATTTGGATTCTAAGAGATCTTTTAACACTACCATCAGTCTTTAGTTTATTTTATTGACCAATTGGTAGTTCCCTCCATACCACCACACACATATATAGATATATATTCAATTTGATGCTTATGAGGGTTGTTGAACTTAGCTAAAAAATATTCTTTACCATGGTTTAAAGTTGTATTCTTAACTCTTATTTTGGGTAGTGCTAAGTGGTACTATTCCTTAAAAGTTTTTTTTTTTTTTGATAGGAACTATTCCTTAAAAGTTAGCGAGTGGCACTGGCATCCATATGGTCCAAATGGAGAAACTGAAGATCTCATTAGTTTAGACCTCCATGTCACAAAAGTATTTCATATTTTAGTTATTTCATATAGGTTAACCAAAAAAAAAAACACCACAATAAAATCTAAATATCTAGTTCTCATTTATATTCACGCACTTTACATTTTTGGAAAATTTTGCAAAAGAATTTTTTTAATATTAATTATTTAAATTGATATTGTTTTAAAGTTATTTGAGAATTTATTCTATTTATAACATCGAAATTTAGAAACATATTACTTTCATGTTCATGTGTTCTAATATATATTACTGTTTCTTAAAAAAAAAAAAAATAGAAACATAATTTCATCACTTGGATGAGTTTTAAGCGAATCTGTGTTTTGGTACACAGTTTTAAAAAAGATTCTAAATTCCAAATAGTTTTTTTTTTTTTTTTTAAGTACCAATTTAAATACTAATAATTAAAATAATAAGATTTTACAAATTTTTCTTACATTTCCTTAGAAAGAAAGAGCATATTCTAGGACTATAATTTTTATCACAACTTGCTCATGTGACAAGTCGTGAGTAGTGGAGTAAAAATAGCGGGTCCACAACTCCACCACTCACGATTTGCCACGTGAGTAAGTTATGCTAAAAATTATGATCCTAACATTATTCTTACTTTACAAAACTAGTAAAAAAATGGTTTGACTTACTTCCAGTACTTTTTAAAAAAGAATCTCCTTCTATTTTAATGAAAAACTGTCACATCACTTATTAACTAAATAAAAGGTGAAAATTAAAACCTACTACTGCTTGTCATTGTGTATTTAAAACAAAATAACATATCAAATTAAAAAAAATACCAAAGGTAAGCTAAACCCGTAAAAAAAAAAACCAAAGGCCAATAATAATAATAAAAAAAAATTAATAATACTAACATGTATTTACTTTCTTGACCGTTTCACACTCAAGGGCCAATAAATATGACAGGTCACAGATGCTAAGCCATGTTGAACTTCAAGTCCTTTCCTCTCACAGACGCTCTCTCTCTCTCTCTCTCTCTCTCTCGTGCATGGAAATGCGTGTCTAATACCAGCTACAAAAAAAAAAAATCGCTTTCTTTCTCCTCCAATAAATACACTGCTTCTCTTCTCTGCGCTTTGTGAGATCCAGAAACACTTCTCTAGTGCTCTTCCATCGTTCTCTGCAGCCAATATGCTCAGATCATTAGCCAGGTGTTCAAGGTTTAGAGCTCAAATTAGTTCCTTTGCTCTTTACTTCTCCATATTTTTGTTTCTGTTGTCAGTTTCTTTTATGTAGAACTTAGAATTATACTATGTGATTATTAAAGGGTGTTAGCTATATTGGCCATTTACAGAGACTTCAAGTTTGTCACCGATGATTTGCTTTCTAAGCGTACGAGATTTTTTTCAACGGGAAGCAGAGGAAGGTAAGTTCACAAAATTCCACCTCTACCTAATTTGTTCTTTTCATTTTGATGATTAGCTCATAGTTCTTCAAAGACATGAAGAAGAAGGAGGTTAGAGATAGAGAAAGTCCTTGTAATAACTCAAATATGATGTTAGAAACTTGCAATGAAATTTTCTTGCTGTTGTAGGTGTAGTTGTCTTTCATTTCTTTAATTTTTAACCTATGCAAATTAATTAAAAAAAAAAAATCATTAGCTAAACCTTTTAAAGATCTCTAAATGAATATTTACTATTTAGTTTGAATATTAATTTGATTGGATTAAGTGTTATAGTCTCAAATTACAATAAGTCTATATGCATAAACTTTTTCCATAATTTTACAATTATTCACATAGCAAATTCTCAGTAAAAAACAATGAAGTGCTATCAATAATAGACATATTTGAGAGCAAATTGAACCCATATATTATTCTTTCAGATTAAATTGTCACAATTAGACATTAGATATGGACCACAAACCTTTTTTTTTAGCAAACATTGAGGGACCGTACAAAAAAAGAAGTTGTCATTTACATCATGCTAGTCCAAGACGCTCTTTATAATTATATCAATAATTGACCACAATTATTGATTTTTTGCTTGTCATTCTTAATTGATTTGGACGACTTGAATCCACTTTATTCAGTTTCTCTCAGGCTTGTTCTTTGAATCAGACCTATTAGATGACGCCTTTTAATTTTGTGTCAGATTCAGGAAATTGAAATTCAATGCTTGTAGACATGGTTGTTACTAACTGCAAAAAATTCCATTATATACAATAGTGTCTTCCTATTCCTCAATGTGATTGGTATATGACACAAAGTACTTCGGAGTCTTAAGGAAAAAAATGGTGATGTACATTGATAGTTGATCTGACAAATTTTTTTTTTTTTCCCTTCATTTCGAAACTTGTTAAATCTTGTTATATATATATATATTTAAGACATAAAAGAAGAGGGAAGTAGAAGGTGTTCACTTTATAATTCTCACACCTAACATATCAAAATTAAAATCGATTGTACTGTAATGCCACGTGCAAAATCAAGATTGGCCAAATTTTACGGCCTGTTTTTAATCTCCAAAATGTAAAATGATTTTACTTTATCTTTCTCATGTCTAGTGAGTTAAGTCAAATTCAAATATGTTTTGGCGATTCGGGAGGAAAAATTGTCCACAACATCATGAGCCTCTCAAAATAATTTCAAACTTGATTGGACTTTGGCTTTCGGCATTATCATCAACATCATCATTTTGACCTTCTGTTTTTAACATAAACTTAGGTAGCTATTTCTCAAACAGCTCGACTAAATTTGTCTTCCATCACATGTATTCATAAAAAGCCCATGATTGACACTAATTATTTCTCTCCGAAAGCAGGCTAGAAGGAAAAGTAGCCCTAATAACAGGGGCAGCAAGTGGGCTTGGCAAGGCAACAGCTCAAGAATTCATCCAAAATGGGGCCCAAGTCATCATTGCTGATATAGACACTCACTTTGGCCCAAAAGTCACCAATGAGCTGGGCCCTGCTGCCCACTTTGTCCAATGTGATGTGAGGGAAGAGTCTCAAGTAGAGGAAGCTGTAAACATTGCCGTGTCCCGCCATGGAAAACTCGACATAATGTACAACAATGCCGGAATAACAGGCTCGTCAATCCCCCCGAGCATTGTTGATCTCGACCTCACCGAGTTCGACCGGGTTATGCAAATCAATGTCCGAGGTATGGTTGCAGGGATAAAGCATGCGGCACGTGTCATGATACCTACGGGGTCAGGGTCCATTCTATGCATATCTAGCATAAGTGGACTAATGGGTGGGCTTGGGCCACATCCATACACAATATCCAAATATACAATACATGGGGTTGTGAAGTCTGTTGCCAGTGAGCTATGTCGAAGTGGGGTCCGAATCAATTGCATTTCACCAGGCCCAATTCCCACACCAATGACTGTGGGCCAAATAGCCAAATTTTACCCAGGTGCAACAGAGGAGCAAGTAATTAAAGTTGTGAATGGGCTTGGGGAGCTTATGGGGGCAAAGTGTGAAGAGATAGATGTGGCCCGAGCTGCCTTGTACTTGGCATCAGACGAAGCCAAGTATGTAACAGGTCATAACTTGGTTGTAGATGGAGGGTTCACCACCTATAAAAGTCTTCAGTTCCCCTCTCTTGATCAAATTGTTTAGGCCACAAGTCTTTCATATTTTACTATTGAGCAAAAAAAAAAAAAAATCTTTGCTCATTTTCCTTCTTTGAATTACTATTATTAGCCACTGATTTTTTTTGTTCTCAATGACTTTGGAGGGGTCGATGTCTATTGCTAAATGAATTTGGTGAGATTTATCCCTTTTTTCTCTAAAGCTTCCTGGCTCGATATGTGGTTGTGGAGGGCTCTTTGTGCCAATTGCCAAGCATGACAGAAACTTTGTCATTCCACCATTTATCTAAAAGGGTGATATAGTTCAAAATTACCTTCTTCTTCTTCTTTTTTTTGGTGGATATGTGGTATAAGTCAAAATTACCTTATTATCTATCGATAGAGATCTTAAGGAAAAATATTATCAAACTATCGAAGGCCCACTTTTTCTTTTTCATGGCTATATGATGGACTCCCCCAAATTTTTTTTTTTAAAGTCCGTATTTACACAAAATGGTCCTTAAAATAAAAAATTTTAATTAAAGGCTAATAAAAAAAATCGTTTAGTCCATCAAAATCACCATGCCAATGATGATCCTAAGCTTAGGAATGTGGAAATTCTCTAGATGGTGGTTTGCATAAATCTTAGCAAATTTGAATTTCCATTGGAAAGGAGTAACTTGAATTTAGGATCCTTTCTTGCCTACATTAAAATGGATTAGGACCAGGTACAATTACTCCTCCACTCACAAACATTTTTATTATTTTACTTTTTAACTTTAAATTTTTTAAATTTTTTAACTTTTTTATTTTTATTTTTTATTCTAGGGTTAAAATTGAAAGTTGTTTTTTCCAACTCTCAATCTCGACCTTTGATAGTTATTGCATCAGGTGCAATATCCTAGGTAATACACTTGATCTCAAATTATCAATCCCATTAAAATTCAAATTTTCATTAATGAGGTCATGATTTTTTTTAATAAAATGTATTTTCCTTCATGTTTTTGCATGATTTCAATGCGAATAAATGTGATTGCTTCAAGATCTCAGAATTCTAAGACCTTTTCTAAATTTTCTTTGATTATGATGACTCTAATTTTGATAAGGTAGTTTTGCATATTGAGTTTGATTGGATAATTTTAAATGTGTTGTTTTTTTTAGAAACAAACGCACAAAATTTTTATTTATAAAAAAAAAAAAAAAAAAAAAAAAAAAAAAAAAAATATACACACACAAAAGGAAGAGGATGATTTTAAATTTTTGATTAGGGTAATTAAGCCTGGAATCTCATAATTTTGGGATTTTGTATGCTTTTAAGTTAGAATATCTTCCAATTGTGTCCTGACTAATTTGTGTATGAATATTCTATCTAATTTGAATTTTTTTACCCAAAACACCTCCACTAGGAGACTACAAGAATGATGTTGTTTCTGGAACTATAGCAACAATATTCTACAATAATTCATGTAATAATTCCAGCAGTACCTCATGTTTCAAACATTATAGGAACAACAATATGTTATGGGCTGAATTTGGGCCCAAGATAGTATTATTAGTCTTGTCTGGGCAGATGGACCATAACAATCCTTTATCCAACTTGATCAGACCAGGATGAGCCTCACTCTCTCCCTATCATAGTATCAACTTGATCAGACCATAACAATCCTTTATCCAAAGTTTCAAACACTTTCCTTTCTTTCTTTTTTTCTTTTTTTTTTGGATAAAGTTTCTTTCTCCCCCTAGAAAAGCTTTTGCTTAGGCCTTAGGGCTTTAAGAATTTTGAGCCCGACGTGACCAAAAACAATTTCTGAAAATGAATTTCTAAATTTGTCCACAAATTGAAATTACACAATAGCATTGAATTAAATCAATATTTTTCTTAAAATTGTTGATCCCCAAAAATGAAATTTTAGTTTTACTTTTAAAATTCAGGCAATATTACAGTAATGTACGTTTAAAGAATCTAGTGGTACATTGAGGTAGGGAGAGCTAGGCCCTCTAAAATTAGACAGCTGGGTAAAGCTGTCCTTGAAAGACAGGGACATATGCTGGATTGGATCGATGGTTGACGAAATATGTTTTTGAATTTCTTTTCATTTATTGTGAGAAGGAAACAAGCAAATCCAGTCGGTATAAAAGTTAGCTCTCCACATTTTATTTGGATCACGAGCTGTGCAACCCAGATATTAATGACCTTACCCAACAAACAAGTGAACAGAATCTCCTGAACCCAACTTGCCAAGAACAAGCTAATATTTGCAAGCCTGTTATATGAGCCAGTTACATTGTATGTTACTATAACTTGACAGAGGCAATTTTGCTGCCTTTCGTTGTTGCATTGCATGTGCTAGTGAACTTGAATTTTGTCTTTACTGAGTTTACTTCTCAACAATGTTTTAGTACTCATTTGGTGCTGCATGCGAATTTGGTTTATGTCGAAAAAGACTGTAGGGTCTAGCTAGTTTATATATAGGAGATTCCATTCAGATGAGGATAGTAACTCCTGCTCTCTCACATTCTTGGGGAACTGATGTGTCTGAGGTATAGAGGATATATATGTGGTAAAAAACAAAAATATATAAGAGAAATTTTTTTTTTAGAATTAGTTTTAAGCTTTTGGTGATTGATTTTTATCATCAAATTAAGGCACAAATTAGCTTTTTGGTGTAATCGAAAATTAAACCTTAAATTTCTTATTTAATGTAACAAGAAATATCACGAGTCGAGCTAACTGAATTCATATAAAAGAAATCAATAGTTTCATTCTTGAGACAAATAACCATCATACTTTAAGCTCCCACATTTAATTATTTTTCCAAACAAAACCTTATTTATGATCTAAACTCAAGTGTTACATAATTTCTAAGTGTTTGGTACAATAATGGAAGTGTGTGAAGGATACATTTAGAAGTATGAGGTTTAATTTATTACAAGGATAATATTATAGTTTTTTTTTTCCTCTCAAAATATATGTTTTGAAAATTTAAACATGACCCAATTTTTCTTAAGACATTTTGAATTGCAGCGGAAGAGTTACTTAGCCAACTACTATTATCATTTATCAAATGGACAAATAATTTGACGTCAAAAGCTTGGCAACTTATAGAGTCCGTTTGGAATCCATTTATTTTGTTGAAACTGAAATTTTTTTACTGAAAGTACCATAAATAAAGGTAAAAGTAAGCTGAAATAGTACAGTAAAACCCATGAATAGTACAAAAAAGTGTAGTGGGACCCATAAATAGTAGCAAAAATAAACTAAATAGTAAAATAAGTTGACAAAAATAATCTTTGTCAAACAGACACTTAGTAGTATTGTTAGAAAGAATTTGAATTCAGATTTTCCCTCCCCACAAAAAAGCAATATGATAATTTGCATTTGAATTCTTTGCTTTTTTTTTTAAGTGAATTCCTTAATGGTATAACATAATCATCTTCATTTCATTTCATTATGAAAGTTTATCTCATAATTACTACAATTTATTTTTTGAATCTTTTTTTTTTTTTTTTGAGAAAATTTTTGAATCTATCAATGCACATAGTGCCATAAAATGAATTTATTGAAAATGAAGAGTATCATTTTCCGAATAATCACCCATTTATAACTCCTTACTAAAAGTTGGAAGTATTATTTGTACCATGGTTCATTGTCTGGCCTGAGTCATTGGGGATACATTAAGAAAACAAAACTATACAATAACCTTTTTGAGTGAGTCGGCAATTACTTAGCAAACAAATAGGCTCAAAGCTTTCTTGGGCTATTTAACCTTTCATGGCAGTACTGGTACGGTTCAGCATGGTCCTCCTTTTTATAGCTTTCATGGGCTCGTCACCTTCCTTCTACCTTCCTCCTCCTCCTCCCCCTCCTTTTTTGTTTTTTCTCTTTTTTTTCAAAATACCATTTTGATTTTTATTACCAACTCAATAACGGTAATTACTAAAAGTTAAAAAATCATAACTAAATTAATTCAAAATGTAGAAACTAAATTGACAGTGAATCGAAATACAATATAAGTTTTTATTTATTTTTTGGGGTAGGTGTTTCTACTTTCTATGCTTACAAATTCAAGTTCCTAAGCTTTTTTTCGTAAAAACTGGAAACGTTGAGACTCAAAGGAGCCATCATGATCAGCACATGGTGTTCCAATTGACTTGTCGGGCAAAAGGCCAAGTAACAAAACAAGCAATAAACGGCGGGTACAACCATGTCTTTTGGCCTTGCATGTTGTTGTAGGACCCACGCTTTTATTACTCAGTCCCCTTTGCTCCAAGTAGTTGCATGTGTGCCACGTGTGTGTCTCAAGTTATCCACACTAGTATCACGTGACTTCAGTTACAAATACAATAGTAAAAATAAAAAAATAACAAAGTGAAACCACTCAAACCGGAAATATACGTTATGAGACAGAGAAATTTAGATTGGCCACGCAACTAGAGGCACTGCCTGCTTGTTTTGCTAAACTACTTGTGAGTTTTGTAATCGATAATGATGCATAAATATCAGTTATATAGTGAGTTAAAGGTGTCTAGCTACGTTTGTCATGAACGATGAAAGGCACTGAAAACCAACAAAAAAGCGACTAGCTAGGAGGTTTTGGTCGTACACTTTTATTGATTATAATGTCAAGATCTTGAAGTTTGGTGAATCTGTTGGTTTAGAGAGAGAGAGAGAGAGAGAGAGGAAGAAGTGGAAGTGGAAGTGGAAGGGAATCAAGGCAATCGTTGAATTAAGAAGAGGGAATTGAAAAGTGGGATTAGGAGGAGTTTTCAAATTTGATTGGCGAGTAAAGTAGGTGCGGTGAATGGAAAGGAATCACGAGAAACTTGGGTTTTCTTCTGGAAAATTTATTCCGAAAGTTTTTTGCAATTTGCATTGCATGCTGCAAATGGCAAATGGGAGTTCTCTTTCTATGTGGAACCGTGTACATTACTTCCATGTTGAACCGATCAATTATTCCAGACTTCCAGTGTTTTGAGGCAATTAATGAAAGAGTCCATCTCCGCGTTCAAGTAGCCATGTTAGATATAAATTTTGGATCATGTTAAAAGGGTACCTTTAGGGAAATTCCACAATTATTAATAAATAATTTTAGGAAGTTTTGATTTTTTTTTTTTTGGAAATGTTAACAAATACCCTTAGGACATTGGTTTAGGAACTATTTTTAAAAATATTTTATTGAGAGAATGATAAAACGATAAATGTTATTGACAATTTTTTATATTTTTCATGAAAGCGGTGTCAAAACTTTCCTATTATAGTTTATTAACAATTAACTTAAAGACATCTGTTAACATAACCCACCATTTTTATAAGAAATATATAAAACCGTCAATTTTTTTTTCTTTCTCTTCTCATAAAGAGTTTTTAAGAACATTTTTTGAACTAATGTCCTTAAAGTATTTATTAATTTTTCCCATAAATTTTTAAAGGAAAAGTTAACGATGTGCTAAGGCATTATTTTAAGAAATTTTTTTACAGATTTTTTATGGGAAAAAATAACTTACATTTTTGACAACTTTTATATATATTTCTCATAGAAATGGTATTAAAATTTTTCCTAAAATAATTCATTAACAAATGTTCTATGGATATTCATTAACAATACCTGTTTTAAAATAATGTGATATTAAATATACTTTAAAATTTATAATGATAATCTAAGTCATGAAATAGATAAATTTCAAATAAATAAGTACTTCATATTAGGTTCCTCTAACTTTTAGTTATTTAATTTGTACCACATGCAAATTTTATTTATCCCAATTCCAACGGTCAAAATGGATTAAAATGAGCCAAAAAATAAAAAATAAAAAATAAAATGGATGTAAAATAAAATGAAGGAAAAGGAAAAACCATTGGCCCTGCAGATCTGGCAGAGTGGTAGGTATATTTTAAAATTAAGGGAAGTAGTTGTTATTCTGTGTGTCAAAAATAATTGAATCCATGCATTCATGTCAGAAATCTCTCAACGTAGGCAGTAAAATTGAATTATGAAAAAACGCATAATCTGTGTGATCTCATTTAAGGAAGGCTATGTATATATATAATAATATAACCACGAATCTATATAGCCCCAATCAGCAATGCATGCATATTATAAACCTATACATATATGTATAACAAATCTGCTACGCATGCACCTTCTTTGATTAATGATTAGAAGAGGTCCCAATGCTTGAATTGTCCTATATATAGCCACGGGTATATAGTGTAGTAGTATAATTAAATTTAAGATGCCACCAAGTGTTTCTCTTTTTACTAGTTTTATATCTAAAAATATATTATCATGAGGTGATCAGGATATACGTACACATCGTCTTTGGTTTCATCCTCAAGCCGATGGACTTGTACAAATTAAAAGTACCATAAAGTATAAAAGGAAGCAAAGTGAGTCTTTTTCTTTTACTAATTAACTATACTCCAATATATGTGTTTTCAGCGTTTGGATTGTGAAGAGTAGATCCCGATATCTATTTTACAATATGTGAATATCGAACTCACGAGTCACAAATGAGAATATATAGCTCAATACAGAAAAAGCAAATAAAAATCTTAACCAATGGCAGTGAGAAGGCTTGGTGCTATCATTCAGGTATGATTAATAGATATACTGGCTAATTGGTAGTAACCGAATACAAATCTTATGTTCCAAATTTTATATTCCACTGTTAAAAAAAGAATTTATATTCCACTAATAAAATAAATAATAATAATAATAAGATTAAGAATTTTTATTCATAACAACCAACCAAGTCGTGCAAAAAACTATGAGATGGATGCTTGTTTTCCTTAGAATTTGCTTTACTTTGGCACAAATATACTATTGGTCTTTGAAATTTAGTTTATTAGTAATTTTAGTCCCTAAAGTTTAAATTGATTGCTCATAGTCTTTAAGAAACTCAAATTGATCGCTTTTAGTATTTAAAAAACTTGAAGTGGTCAGTTTTAGTCCTTAATAAACATGAAGTGATTACTTTTGGTATTCATTTGAGAACAATTTCTCTAACTTTTTGCTGAGAATATTACAAATAAAAGGTAAAACTTGTAAGACTCGTAAATAGTAAGAAAAATAAAAATAATAATAATAAGCTAGCTTATAACACTTATATATGGGTGGGTTTGGCATTAGTTTTAAATTTTAGTTTTTAGTTTTTATGTGTAGTTTTTTAAAACCTCACTTTTCCCCTCATGTTCTTATTTTTTCAAACTTTTTCATGATACAAGTATATTTTAGCATATTTTCAATTCATCAAAAAGTTTTCGGCAAAAAATTAGATAAGCTATTCCCACAAAGTGATGGTATGTCAATTTTTATGAACTAACATTAATGTAAGAGAGACTAAAAGCAATCATTTAAAACTTTTGAGACTAAAATCGTTCATGGGCTAAATTTTATGAACCAACAATGGGTTTAAACCCATTATTTTTTTTTATTTTTTTTTTCTTTCTCAAAAAAAAAAAAACAATGGGTTTAAACCTTGTATTTTCCTCTAAAGTTATATTTTAATGTATGTGAAAGAGGGAGAGAAGGTTGATGATTTTGTTTTATTTTTTTTATAAAAAAAAATTTAGTATACATTTATTAGTGAATGAGTAACTCATGAGTCATCATGACTTTATTTACTTGATCTAATTAACACAAATTATTAATAGTCGGAATAAATTTATTCCGACTATTAATAATTTGTGTTAATTAGATCAAGTAAATAAAATGTATTAAAGCGAAAGTTTAATGAAGAAGTTAAATTATCTTTTAATTACACTATTTAAATTTTGTAAATTGTCATTCAATTAGATTTCACATCTATATCATACTCTATATAATAAAAATTATGTCCTAAAAATAGCGTTTGCGTCAAGTAGCTATCATCTTCTTATTAAGTTAAGTTAAGTGGCCACACTCTCTCTGCTCCAAGAGATTATAACTCCATTATTAAGGACTTTAAATCAACCATGCACCAGTCAACTATAGGTTTATTAAAGACTTTTTCATTAATGTAGGAATCAAATTTATTTGTCTTGATTATTCTCCCCTCCAAAGCATTTATTATATAAGCTTCCTGCAACGCATGAACCTTCAACTAGTTTATATTTATGTAATATATTAAAGTGAAAGTTCTATAAAGATACAAATTAAATTTTAATAATCCCTCCAGTTTTAACTACTTGTAGTTTATTTTATTTTAAATTCATATAAAAATACTTCTAACTCATTTAATATTAACACAAAAATTTCATACCAAAGTTTATTGTTAATTCAAGTATAAACTTCAATGAAAAATTTATCATGTTCTAAAAAATTGATAATTCCTTTTCGACATATTTTCATAAGTACTTTAATTTCGTGGCGTGCTCTTCAATTTAAAACTAAAAAAAAAAAAAAAAAACATTTGTAGCCCATTAGAAACTAATCTAAATTATCTTACCAAAACTTATCGTTAACTCAAATATAAAATTTAATGAAAAATTACCATGTTCCAAAAAAAAAGTTTTTTTTCAATAATTTATTTATTTTTTTGAAATAGTTTCAAACTATAGTGTCTGCTCTTGATGATAATTCTTTATTATCTGATTGAGACACCAATTGATTTTTGGTATAGGCGGGGAATTAAACCCCAAATATCAAAGACTTTACTAATTAAGCTAACTGGAACCCACAATTTTTCAATAAATTTTAATAATAACTTTTTTTTTGGAGAAGATTATCAGTAACTAATTTGTTATATCTTATTCAAAAGATGCAATAAACATTACCAAAACTTAATGTATCATTATTAATAAAACCTACATCATTACCAAAACTTAATGTCTCAGCAAAAATTACCAAAACTTAATGTATCATAATTAATAAAACCTACATCATTAAAAAGTAAAATCTAGGTATATAAATAGGTAATGGCTTTTAGTTAACTCAATTAATAAAGTTCATTTTTGTTGAATAAGGAACTTGGGTTTGAATTTTGCATATATAATAACCAATTAGTATTTTGGTCTGATAATAAAGAGTAATCAATATTAAATGGACACTATATATTTAAGTCTATATATCTATTAAAATATCTTTTTTTTTTTTCTTAATAAAACAGAACAATTAAGAGTTGGGAAATTTTTCCACGTCACTGAATAACAATAATGGGACCCACTAAGAAATGCATGACTCCTTTTGATTGGCCAACATGTCACATAGGCTTAGCGGCAATTTGTGATTTGTTAAAATTTCCCTCTCTACAATAAGAATTAAGGATCTATAACCATATACTAATATATATATATATGAACTTAGCATATTGAATATTTAAAAAAAAAAAAAAATGTAAAGCATGTGATCTTTCTTTGGGGATAGAAAACGTCAAAGTTTCATTGCTTAAAAGTAAATTTACATGATCCTGGACAAGAGTTTTTTAAATGATGTCTGGACATTCTTCCAGCCATAAATAACTCTGTCAATCGAGTCAATACCCTAAGCATATTTATATAGATATGCCACTTCATTACACTATTTATGCACCATGTTAATAATAAACCACTACCGAGATGCCCTCAAAGTGTCTTTGGCTTGGTCTATAACATGCTCTATACGAGCTCGAAAGTGACTAGTAATTCAGATAATTCATTAACAGAGCTTCCTTCAATGATTGTGGCCAGGGTGGGCTCAACCCCTAAGTCACAAGGCAATGACCTATGATCCTCAAATGAAAGGAGGCACCTATTAGCCAATATTATATACTATATTTATTTTGTTTTAAAGTGTAGAAAAAAATAAAAATAAAATAAAAGCAGCAACAACAATAATAATAACAATAATTAATAACTATTATTATTGTTATTATAGATTAAGGCCCCTCAACTTGCAAAAAAATAATAAAATTTAAGGCCCTCTCTATTGATCAATAGAATACATTGTTTCTTAGTCTTACAGTATAAGAAATTTTAATTAAAGCTCAAAAACTTTAATTTTATTTGAATGTTGTGCACTTTATTTGTGCATTGTCTCTATTTGCGGTAATTTAAAAGTGTGAACATTTCAAATATCCCAAACACATGAAGGGTGAACAAGTTCTTCATTTCTCTCTATATCAAAATTAAAACCAGAATTAGAAGTTTTCTAAACAAATTCATTATTGAAATCCAACATTCATTACCTGGTAGCCACTTAAATAGTTTTCTAGACAAACTCATTTGCCTACATTGGCTTCAACAAGAGTTAGGTGTGCACATATCTTTTGCTACTCCTATATATTGTGACAACAAGAATGCTATTCATATATAATTAATAATATATATTCCAAGAATGGAACAAGCATATTGAGATTGATTTTCATATATCTTGTTTGGCACCACCTCTTTCAGGGTTCTCTCTAGCTGATTTTTGTTGCTTCTTAAGATCAGCTTGTAGGTATCTTTACAAAGCCACATCTTCCAAAATGCTTTTGTGATGTGGTTCCCAAACTTAGGGTAGTCCCTGATCTCAATCCTCTTTATACAGGCCTCCTTGTGTACAATATTATTCATCTTCTATACATAGAATTCCTTCTCAATTTTAACCTGATCCAATCCTCATTATACAAGCCTCCTTGTGTACAATATTATTCATCCTCTATATAGAGAATTCCTTCTCAATTTTAACATCTTCTATGTAGCCCCTCCCTACTACAGCTAATATACTGGCCTTCTTAAATAACTAGCTTTCAACACCATTTAAAATGAATTTTTAATCAAAATAAAAATTATAATAGATTATTAAAGTTATTTAAAATAGCTTTACAACTTATTGAAAACTTTGGTATTAGAGTTTCACTAAAAGCAATTTACCTTTAATAATTTTAATATATTTATAGTGAATTATATGACATAAGTACATTACACAACGTGTAACACTCATATTGAGTCACACACATTGTTAAAATAATAACACAATAATTAATGATTGAAATTTTTTTTTGTAATAATTTTGTAATCGAAATAATATTTTAAATGATAAATTATTCTTTTTTGTCTCATAAATTTTAGGTAGGTTTGATTTAAATCCTTTAAATTTAAAAAGTTAATATTTGGCCCTTGAAGTTTTAGAAAATGGAATCGTCCTTCCATTTTTGTTTTCTTTAGTTGACTAACATGATGCTGGGGCACCTCATTTTTTAAGGGTCAAATCCAAAAAAAGACAAATGTAGGGGACCACAATTGAACCAACTCTATATTTAATAGACAATTTTGAACCGACCTCATAGGTGATGGTATGAAATTGTTTTGTTTTAAAATGTCACTCTTTTTTCCCGAGTTTTTAAAATGTTCACTTAAAAAAGATAAAACTTTCCTAGGTCGATTTAATTTAAATACCCACCATTTCAAATAGGAGTCTACAAACTTAAAAATAAGGAAAAAGTATCTCTTGTTGTAATAATAACCGAATGAGCAAATACCATGTGAGGAATTGGTATTATTTTTAACGGTTACATGTGTAAGTTGTAACCACACTCATAGTTACACACTTAACCATTACATTCCCATATGGCTACTATAGGTTATAAGAATGCTTGCTCTATGTATGACTTCCTTATTATTCTTTATTGTTTTTCTTTTGTTCATTATAGAAATTAACTTAATGAGAATAATTATATTTATTATTAGAAAATGGGGTGGAAAAAGAAGAAAGATATTGTGCCTATCATGAAACCGAGAAAGTATTTGATATCAAATAATATCATGTTAGCAATATCAAAATCCAATCAGTGTGAGAAACGTTACTAAAGAATAACTAACTCACTAACAATTAAAAGATATATATTAGTGGGTAGTTTTTTTTTGCACATGTGTCTCTTGTTTATTGAATTTTGCTACGGATGACGTGATATCATTTGATACTAAATACTTTTTTCATGAAACCGAATAATAAGATTATTATTTATTTATTTATTTATTTATAGTAGAGATATTGTATTTGGTAATCCAATTTTTTTAAAAATAACAAAAAAATGAAATTGGGTAAAAAAAAAAAACTCAAAACCTAAAGGATGTCTCTTTTTTTTTTTAAAAAAAATTGAGGATAAAGAAAGACTGAAAGGAAGAGACAAAAGACGGACTAGAAAAATAATAGTGACCAAATTGGGGGATAATGTCAAATAGGGCAAAATTATTAAAACAAGCAAATTAAAGT
Source organism: Quercus tomentella (assembly GCA_028535165.1). Classification (NCBI taxonomy): domain Eukaryota; kingdom Viridiplantae; phylum Streptophyta; class Magnoliopsida; order Fagales; family Fagaceae; genus Quercus; species Quercus tomentella. Next base: position 65,306,618 of record JAPQVY010000155.1, on the reverse strand, counting down.
AGCGTTTTAGCAAGTGAAGCAGACGCATACATAGATAATCAAAGTCCACACACAGACACCAGTCTCCATACATTTCTCTTTTTCTTTTTCTTTTTCTTTTTTAGGTGTACTTTACAATTTTACATTGTACATTTCGTTTACATAACGTTTAAACACTAAAACACAGATAGATAGATACATAGAATCTCATCTCTTTCTTCTCGCCTATGATATTCTGAACTCTGAACACTGATCCATACATAAAAAGCCACTCTCCTTTCTCTATCTCTGAAAAGAAACGCAGGTGAGAGATGCTACCGAGAGCTACAAACGGTGTCGTTTGGACAGAAGGAGGAGGAGGAGAAGAAGAAGACACAGCGTCTTGGAACAGAACCAGCAACAACAATGAAGGAGAGGCTCATAAGGACGAGGACAACAACATGGGTGTTCTAAGTGGTCCTCTCTCTTCCTTCAAATCCATGCTTGAAAATGAGTGGTACATCAACAGCGCTCTCAACCCATCTCATCAGGAACTTAATCTCCATGGCCTTCCAAACCCTCAAGATGTTAGAGACATTGGTTTTTGCTCAAACCCAAGTGACAATAACAGTCTTCTTTTGCACCCTTTGGATTCTTCTTCTTCTTGTTCTCCTTCACAGGCGTTCACTCACCCATTCTTGCCTCAGAAATCCTGTTTCTCTTCGCTTATCAACGCTGTTTGCACCAACCCTTTTGACAATGCTTTCGATTTGGGCCTCGAGACCGGGCTACTCGGCCCGTATAACCCTGGTGGTTCTGCTTCTAACTCCTCTGCTTTGATGGGCTTCGCGGGGTTGAGTTCTCAGATTGGTGGTCACGAGCTGAGTTCCACCTCCGAGTTTCAACAGCCAACTCGGTTGCTTCCTTTATCAGATAACTCTGCTGGACTTGGTGGTGGGTTTAGCCCTACGGGGCTTGAGGGTTTTGATAATGACAATTCAGTTTCAGGGAGTGCTCTGTTTCTGAACAGAGGAAAGGCTCTGAGACCCCTTGAGGTTTTTTCCCAAGTGGGTACGCAGCCCACACTGTTTCAGAAGCGAGCAGCTCTTCGACAAGGTGCTGAGAAGTTGGGAAATTTGGAGATTTCGGGCGGGAGATATGGCGAAAATTCGGAGGAGGATTTGGAGAAGAGGGGGAGGAGGAAGAAGAAGAGTAGTGAGGAGTGTGATTTTGAGGAAGGAAGCCTTGATGTTTCGGGTTTGAATTACGATTCTGATGACTTTAATGAGAATGAGAATAGTATTGGAAAAATGGAGGGGAATGTTCAAATTGGAAGGAGTAATTCTAATGCCAACAGTACTGTTACTGGTGGGGGAGACCAGAAGGGAAAGAAGAAGGGTCTGCCGGCAAAGAATCTTATGGCGGAGAGGAGGCGAAGGAAGAAGCTTAATGATAGGCTCTACATGCTTAGGTCTGTTGTGCCAAAGATTAGCAAGGTATTTGTCTCATTCTTTATTCGATTTTGTGTCACTTATATCATTTTTTAGCTTTTGATTAATTAGTATTTCGGTATTTCCCATGGATTTTACTTTGTCTTGGAAGACTACTAAGTGGCATCGATAAGTTAGCACACATCCGAAAAAAGGCATAGATAATTGAGCATGTTGAGTTTATATGTACTGTATGATAGAAGAGATGAGAATGATGCCCCTTTATATCTTCACCCCAGAGAACTTTGAGAAATCTTAAACAGTGTGTTAAAGTCAGCTAATTTAAATTTTGAATTGATTTTTCATCTATTTTATGTGAAATTCTGGAATTTTTGATATCTAAACATCTTGGGCCAACGACTGTTTTTGGAGTTTATCATTATTTGGGTGCTTTTAGGACTTTTTGAGATTATAATCCTTGATTTGTTGGTCATAATTTCTGATGATAATCCTTATCTGTGCATAGATGGATAGAGCTTCAATACTTGGGGATGCCATTGACTACTTAAAGGAGCTTCTGCAGAGGATCAATGATCTCCATAATGAACTGGAGTCAACCCCTCCTGGATCTTTGTTGCCATCTTCTACAAACTTTCATCCTTTGACACCATCTCCTCCTACCCTTCCCAGCCGTGTCAAGGAAGAACTTTGCCCAAGCTCCTTGCCAAGCCCTAAAAGCCAACCTACAAGGGTAACTTTCACTCATCTTTGTATTCATTTGATGTTTTCAGGTTTTTCATTAATTACACGATGATTATAAATTTGTGCTGGTATCTATCATCTTTCTTTTGTTGGAACTCTTACCTACTTAACAAGGACATTGATGCAAGTGTTGTCGTTAATTTTGAGACATGGGTTCTGGTTTTGCTTTTGAAGGGGTTGAAAAGCGCTTTAAAGCTCTTTTAGCTGAAATTGTGAAACGCTTGGAAGTTTTTCTAAATAGCTTTTAAGGTGGTCCTTAAAAGCTGCAAACAGTTTTAAAAGCTAAAGCTAAATTTGGAGCTTTTAGGGAAGAGCTCTACAATTCATCGTTCATAGTTTATGAATCCAAAACTTTAAAGCACCATTCACTATAACTTGCCACACGCTCGAAACGCTGGAGCTTTTTAGTTGAAGCTCTGTATTGCAAAAGCTCTACGATTAACTCCCTACCCCTAAAGCTCTACTTCCTACAGCAATACAAAATGGGCTAAAAAGAATGAATTAGAAATGTTTATTCATGTTCATATAGCATTTTTACTTGCATCACACAAAATGGAAACAAGTTATGAGTGGAGTGTGCATGTTACACAAATTTGGACTCTACCAAATTTGTTATTACTCCGGTAGGGATCAAAATTTTACTTTGAGCTGATATGCATGTGAAATTGATTCTTGGAAACTCAAACAAAGCATTTGCAGTAAATATGCCAATATGTGTGTGTGTTGCTGTGCAAACAATGGGGTCCAATTATTTGCTATCTGTTTATAATAAAATGCGAACTTTTCAATATATAATACACGCTGCATGGTCCTGTCCTGAGATGCTGTACGTTTTATTGTGTATAGGATGAGAAATATTTTTCTTTTCTTTCTTCCATCCTTTGAACTAAAACTAGGATGTTAATGAGTCAAAGTCGCTTTAAATAAAGCCCGTGCATTAAAATCACTAAACCTAATTTGTGATTTTATTGAGTGTTTCTTGAGTATACCAAATCATTTCTTGTGGTAATCCAGGACATTGGCTTGACAAGTATGTTATTTGGTTTCTGTATTTTATAGGTGGAGGTTAGGGTAAGGGAAGGGAGAGCTGTCAATATCCACATGTTTTGTGCCCGGAGACCAGGTCTCTTACTTTCCACTATGAGGGCGCTGGACAACCTGGGATTGGACATCCAGCAGGCTGTGATTAGTTGTTTCAATGGGTTTGCTTTGGATGTCTTCAGAGCTGAGGTATACTTCTTTCTCAGATACCAAAAGTGAGGCTTTCACTAATTTTTTGTTGTTGATTATATTCTATTTTTGGTGCTTTGCACCTGCATCTTTTCATGTCCTGATATATTGAGCACAATGTATTTCCAAATTGTTGCAAAATTCCTCTACTAAGAAGTGACTTCTTTATTGCTTTTGAGTTTTACAATAATGATTTTCTAAGAAGAAGATTACCTATGCAGAGGCAATTAGAAGCCTTGTTCACCTGTATGGATTATACTGAAAGCATGACCTTGGTATTGAAGCAAATTTCACTTAAGATGCGGACAAAACCCAGAAATTGAGAGCCCATTCCCCCCTTGTCTTATTGAATTCCCTTTTTCCAGTCTCTGATTCTTATGCAAAGTACCACTTGTAGGCCATATGCATAGGTGATAGGATTGTTGATCATTTTTTTTTTTATAGATCCATTTTGAGATCATCCATACTTTTTTGATAGGTAGATCATCCGTATAGATGTTCAAACCTCTCTCTCTCTCTCTCTCTCTCGTTTATACATATTAATACTACTTAATAAGTCTTTTAGCTTCCCTTCAATGTCATTTGTTTGAATTTACTTTTAATAAGAAAAGGTTCTTCAACAGATTGTTACCAATGAGAGTGCCAATATTTGCATGTAGATGATCCTCTATGCCATTTGAATCCTTTTTTTTATTTTTTAATTCATTTATCATGCAGATGGATGGTGTTTGGACACCCTGCAGAATATATTCTATATTTCTTCCATAGCCTTTGAAGGCAATAACTCATTTTTATTCCTTAGGAGTGAAGCCACTACCAAGACCAATAATAATATGATATATGAGAGATCAATTATTTGAAAGAATTAACAATGCTATAAGGCGACAACATATTATTGTGAAAGAGAGAATGGCAGTCCCTCAATTGGTTTTTTTAATAGCTTAAAAAAAGTAAAGATTGGCTGAATGGGTGGAAAGAGAAAATAAAGAAGCAAAAACATTTAATGCCTACAGAAATCTGTTTTTCTAGATAAATTGTATGATCATATTGTCTGTCTTTATTGATTCCAATTAGACATGCAAGGCAGATTCTTGATAATTTGAACAAGCTTCACATATAAACAGATGATTGAATGTCAGGTACTCAGGTCACAAGCTAGGCTGATACTGGATTCTGTAGTAATGCGTATTAGATTTCTTAGAAATCCTGTACAATAGAAAATGGACCTTCTTATCATATTTTTGTTGGTGGCATCCTAAATTCCTAATGCATAGTTCATGGAGCTTCTTCTCTTGTAAATTGTGGCCTGCCACTTTTTTTGTTTTTTCAATCTAGAGTGTTATCACTTATCAGTTTTTAGCCAAGTGTGGTCATCCAAAGACTTAATTTCCTTTTTTCCTTTGTTCATCAGCAATGCAGGGAAGGCCAGGATGTCTTGCCTGAGCAAATCAAAGCAGTACTTTTGGATTCGGCTGGCTTCCATGGTATGATGTAACCCAAGTGCTTCATATAAATGGAGGAACTAACTGTAGTGTGGTACCTCAAGTAGCTTGTAAATGCATTTGCTCCTCATTCCTATTGGTAAAGGTACCCCACAGACCAAAGTCAAGTAGGTCAGCTAATGTTCGAAAGGTCAATTTGCTATCATTAGTGGATATGTTTTGTACTCATGCTTAGAAGCATAGCAAACTTACTGTGTTGTCTTAAGTATCTTTAGCTTTTAGAATAAACTCATTTGCTGTCGGCATATTCTCTATGAATAGTAGTTGGTTACAATTTTTCTTTGGACGTTTGATTCTCCATGCACCTTTTATGCCTAGTTGTTCTGGTTGGCATTTTCCACATAGGATAATTGCAACAAACAATAAATCAAATTTTAGTTGGTATTTAGAATAGTGTATAAATTCATCATTTCATAACAATTAAGCTTTTGTACCGGTAGTAATCTATATATATATATATATATATATATAAAACCGAAGTCTTTGACTTTTAGTTGCTAGCTCCACAATTTTACACATCAGCACCAATTTTTTAATGCTTATTTTAAGTTGTTGATTACTCGATAAATTTTTTTCATGTTCTTTCTACTCATCCTTGAACTCCGGTCTACTCCCCTTCTTTATCTTCTCAATGTTGAAGTCCTCCCCCTCTCTCACTCTCTATTTCTTCCTTTCTTTTGTCAACAATGACAAAGATAATGATTAGTCCCTTAAAAAAGAAAAAAAAAAAAATTACTGCACAGTTCAACTTATCATTAGGAAACTCAAATTTGGATTCGAAGTTTAATTGCTTTGGGTTGCTTTTGGGGGGACTGTAGTTTTTGGCTTGCTATTTTTCAAATTCAACTCTATCCATCTATAAAGATCATATCTTTTGAGTTTTGCAATTGTTTCTGTTCTTCAGTTTGCCATATTCTCACCAAACGTGGACAATTTTCTCTACATCACATCCACTAGGATCAAAACCCATAACCGGCCTCTAAATCTATGCCCAATCCTTTCAATTACTATTCTCAAAAAGTAAATATATTATGCACAAATGGTGGTAGACAGAGAACTTACAGCAAATTTAGTAGTAAACAAGGGATGGCTAAGATAAAAACACCAATTTGCTGCTGGGTGAGAAGTCAACATGAATGGTGGAAAACCTTTTTCAAAAGTTAGGAAGGATGAAAAGAAATTAGTATTTTTTTTGGTAGTTCTTCATTGCATGTAAAGAGTGGCCAATTTTACCACCCTCAAAATGTTTGACAAAATGCCTAAGCCAAACTGAAAAGGAGGCTTGGACTAAGACTCGGGGATTTGAGGCAAGTGTATATCACATACCATTAAATTTAAGAAATTGTACTTTTTATCTTTTCTGAATAATGATATTCATGAAAATAAAACATCCTTTTCAAGTGGTATCACTCTAAGAGACGTCCTCCAAAGTCTTACTATGCATGATCTTGATTCTTTTGTACCTTTCTAAATGAGTTATGTATCAACACTTAAAGTTCAAAGACGGCAAGAAGGACTATTTGTGGATTGTAGTGCAATGGCTGAAAGTGAATGTTAGTCAACACACTCCACTTGAAGCACAAACATTTGGTTGTGTAGTTAATGTGAAAGAGTTCCAATAATTAGGTAGGGAAGTCTTTCCAAAAAAAAGCACTATGATTTTTATGTTGGTGGAGCTTAGGGCCAATACAAATTTAAAGAGAATATGGAAGGATTTCATAGGATCATGTACTAGACTTTCAAATCTTAATAATAGAGCAAACTGTGTGTGGCATTTTACCTATAAGTTTTTATGGCTTTCACAGGATTCAACCTAGATTTCTTGTGGGTGCAACTAGAATAGAGATGTAGATCTCATCATCGATTATGATTGCTCCAAACACCTTGCATTAGTTGGCAAATCTTCTAGGAAGAGTTTTTTTTTTGATAAGCTCTTCTAGGAAGAGTTGTCATTTAGGATTTCCTTCCCTTTGTCAAATGCTTATGTTAGTTGCTATTTTTTAAGGATAGGTTGCCATATCCAAAGCAGCTGCTGCTTGTAAAACCATAATGGTATTGAAAGTTTGAAACAATGAATTTGAGTTCATAATTACACGGGGCGCTAAGTAGTGAATTATATCATATTGTAGGTTCTATCATTCTCGTCTTCTTGCACTGTAGAGGAGGTTGGCGTGAAAGTTTGAAACAATGAATTTGAGTTCATAATTACACGGGGCGTTAAACAGTGAATTATATCATATTGTAGGTTCTATCATTCTCGTCTTCTTGCACTGTAGAGGAGGTTGACGTGTAGGTTTAAAGAAAATAAATGGGATTATAGAAGGATAATCCTTGCATCAAGATTGTTAGGCATAATACAACTTCTCATATTCAATAGATTTCTTGTGCATCACATAGGTTAGCAACTAGTTTATACTAGTATTAGACCCTTTTGGACAAGCAGTAATCTACCAATTCTACTCTACTCTACTCTACTCTCTCTCCCTCTCTCTCAATCCCAATGGATCTTTAGGATAAGGTGTTGATTTTTTAATTTCTAATCAGTTAAGTATATGTTGTAAGACTTCTTGGATGGTTCTTGATTGGTCCAGCTTTTTCCCATTATGTCAAGGAGACTTCTAAGAAAGCAAGCCCTAACTTTTATAGAGCGTTTGCATATAAGGGTGCAAAATGCATATAAATACATTTTAGATGATACTGTAGCAAAAAATCATAAAAAATTCACACTTTATTATATATTACTATTCAAATTTATACACATTTATTGCGACAATATCATCTAAATATAGATGATCATCTTAACATGTAAAATTAAACGCAAATTTTATTCCACCTAGTACTAAAGAAAGAATTAAAAAATGATTGTTGAGGACAATAGAGTATATTATTAAAGTGGTTATGTAAAATAGATATAATGACTTTTTGGTGATGCAAAAATGAATATTTTTTGCATAACCAAATGTGAATTCCCTTTTTTTTTTTGACTTACTTAATGTGTCTTTGTTCACTAGTTTACTTTTGTTTCTTAATTTTTATGCTTTCTTTTGACCTACTAAAAGTAAGTCGAAGACTTGAAATACTAATTAAAAAGAAATAAAAATTCACTCCCATTTTTTGATTTATACTTTATATTGTACTAATTACACTATGATGGGTGTTTGATTTTTTTTTTTTTTTTTTTTTTTCATTTCAAAACTTTGATTATTTTATAAGAAAATTTTAAAAAATGTATGTGACAAATTGTGGTTAGTAGAGCACAAAAAATAGGACAAAAGATTTTTATTCATAAAAAAAGTAACTTAGCTCACCGTTCATTTTCTCTACCAAAAGGGCTTTTAATGTTTGAGATGCCGTCGAGTTGAAGTCGTACGAAGCCCCTATGTATAAGTGCTAGAAAAATGATAATCTTAAAGTCAAAAAAAGAAAAAAGAAAATGGTAATCTTTTTGATCTCAAAAAAAGAAAAATAGCAATATTTTATTCCCGACCTGGGCCTCATACGAAATTTTGGATGGATATTTGGTTGAACTGGGCCTCATAAGATATGTTGTTTGTGGCCCTTAGGCCCAAATAAAGTTTATATTGTTGTTATGTCAGACCAATAAAACATCTCAAGGATGGGCCTTGTGGGAGCTTGACCGGGCCGTCAAATAAGCCTTCCTAGTTGGTGTGTATCTGAGATTGTGTTTACGCGATTCTTAGGCCTGTTTGGTATACCCACTCAAACACATGTTTTTAGTTTTTAAATAACATTACACGTATTTTCACACACTTTTTCACCCACACGTATTTCCACACATGTTTTTAAACACATGTTTTTAGTTTTTAAGTGTATGTACCAAACACCTCCTTAACTTTACTAAATAATCTCTTCAGTTTTTTTTAGGAACTACGTCAAACAATTCTCTTTTTCATAGCACCAGGAATAATAAAAGAATATTTAAAGGAAAAAAAAAAACTTGTTGGAGTGTGTATTATTCACTAGATATTTGGTTCTTCCATGAGCAATCCACATTGCATCAAGTATGAGTTCATTGGTCTCACAAGCAAAGGACCCTCTTGTATTGGACTTTGTGGCCCAAGTCGGTTAGTTTTGTGGTCTAGCTCTTGTTAGTTTCATGGGTTACCACAATGGATTCTGGGCTGGACCATCAATGTATGACATTTATGGGCTTTGGGCTTTCTTTTATTGATATAAATATTTTCACAGCCCAAATATGTGCAAAAGGTGATATTAACTATTATGTGTCTTTAAGTCTGATGACAAGAGCAATTAATACAGAGAACATCATCTATTAGTGGGTTTCAGTTAGCTCAATTACTAAAATTTTTGATAGTTGAAGAAGATATTTGGTGGATTTGTTCAATCTCCCGCCTATACCAAAAAACCGAATAGTATCTTGATTTGATGATAAAAAACTATCATAAAAATTGAACGTCATAGATTGAAACTCTTTCTAAAAATATATATAGAGAACATCATAAGTTGAAATAGTATTTATTAATATAAAAACAATCATTATCATCAAGTTTAATGAATCACCGACAATATCAGAGTCCCTCCACATATAAACCCAAACATTATATTTACATAATTATTCCCCCGTATAAATCCAAACAATATGATTGTGAGATATCAGCAGTGAGAACCACATTTTTTTAATGCTAAAATCGCTGAAATAGTATGTGAAGGGGAACTCCAGTCATTATAAGCTAGATGAGGGCCCATTTTATGGCTTTTCCAATTACATAAGAGTAGTACGTTTTTTTGGGTGGGTAATAACTAGGGGCTCCTCATGCAAATCACGAGAATCAATAAATGGTCTTTTTCTCAATGCTGGTCTGCCTAAGTAATAAAGAAAAGTATGCATTGTTGTGCTGACCAGGAAAATTTGAAGGAGAAAAAGTCCAATTCAATTTGCAATTGACTACTTAGTGCGTGTTTGAAACATATTAAAACTTAAAATTATTTTAATATTCAGTTTACTTTTGTTATTATTTATGGGTTTCATTATACTTTTTAGTACTATTTATGGGTCTCACTGTATTATTTTGACTAAGTTTTACTTTTATTTACAGTATTTTCAGCAATAAATTTGTAGTTTCAACAAAATAAATAGTATTCAAACACATCCTTATAGTAGTTTACTATATTCTATTTGTTAGGTTATTAGTTGACCTGGTCAATTAATTCAATTATTCAAGTGGATCAATTAGTCAAATTATATGTAAATTAAGTGGAGACACAATCAAATCACCAAACTATATAGAGTGCAGTAGAATGTAAATTTGACACGGCTATTTGATCACGATGGAGAAAATCTTCGCAGACAAAAATCCCACCTAGTGAATTTCAGGTCACTACTCCCGAAGAATATACTAATCAAGACTCAAGTGGTTACAAGTATAAGAAATCCTACTCCATTGGCCTATCCCAAAATACTAATCTATAGTTCAATCTATTAACCTATACTAGTATTAGCTCTAATACCCATTTGAACTTGTTCTGATAGATACTTCTATTTTGCACGAATCTCGGTACATGATTAACAGAACAACAAATGTTGATTGTTATTGTATGGCAGATTTTTTTAATCCACACTTGTACATCTGGAAGTAGCTTGGTACAAAACCCTAAGATGCACAAAAAGTCATAGCAACTCCTGTAAAAGCATGTATTTTTGTGTCTCTTTATGTGTATGATGATGACCGTAAAATGTAGTTTTTATGTACTCTAAAAACCTAGTGCACAAAACCCTTGTCATCATGGGCCGAAAATAGATTTCAAATTTCAAAATACCCGAAACTCGATAGAATGAGAGGTGTCAAGCTAGGTATCGAGTTTCATTAAATCTCAATAGATTGACAGGTATCGAGAAGGTGTCAAGATCTACAGTTCTAGCTTTTCTTGTATTATTTCTTGAGTATTCTTCATGTCTTAAATAATACCACTTGTTGAGCACTAAATGATTTTCTTGAACACATTAGAACCTAAGACTTAAATACAAGTAAAGTATGTTTTGTCTCAGGATTTGCCAATTACAAATATGACCCTTACACTATTATAATTTGTCTGATGTAAAATAGAAAGCAAACATATGCAACTACTAGCTAGTATAATTATTAAATAACATATCCTCTGGTTTATTTAAAGTTTTGGCTTTAATATTAACCCGGTGCGAACAGTGATTAGTCTCTGGTTGAAAGCCTTGAGGATACACTGACACTGTGCGAGAGCAAAAAAAAAAAAAAAAAAAAAGATAATGGATGATATGCTAGCATGCAAAAATAAAAGTGACGCTAACAACAAATATAAGTAATATTAAATAACAACCATGAAGTAATGTATTTACATGGTGAAAAAGGGTTTAATGGAGACAAAACAAGTTGCTTTAGTTAGAGTAAAATATGATTCAAATCCTTTCGTATATTACTATTTTTTTAATCATTTCCCTTAGTATCTATTAAAAATCTCAGAGTATGATTCTGTTTTTTGTTTTAATTGTAAGATTGGTCTTTGTCATGCTAAAAGTCATCAAATTGATTGACTGCTTTGTTTATTGGTAGACTAACAGTATATTAAAGGGTCAAAAAAGGCAACTACTAGTTAGTGCTAGTGCATGCTAATATTAACAAGAATAGTGTTTATTACATATACTCAAATGTAAACAATTGTAATTTACAAGAGAACTCATGACTTTAAATTAAAATTTCAAAATCGTGACTTAAAGTCATGAGTTCCCTTGTAAATTGTAGCTTGTGTGTACTGTGTACACTTAGTTGTATGCACTAGTCATTTCTCTACTAACAAATAGATCCTCTAGTTTCTTAAATTTAAGAATAAAGTTATTGGTATTAATATTGATGTTGATGGAAGAAAATGGTAGAGCTAGAATTATTTATTTATTTATTTATGGAGCCTAAGAGCATTAGCATCTTGTTTCTTAAAAAAATACGTCATTTAACATTGTAAATGTTACTTTATCTATTTTAGCATACCATTCATAACTCATTCAACATTCTATTTCTTATTTTAAGATACAACCTGTGGGGCCTGAAATTTGGCATCCCGGCCCACTTTGTGTGGAGGGCCCAGAGCCCAGGCCGAGGAGCCCTACTGCCGAGGACGTATGATGAAAGCCCCTTAGTGGCCCAAGAATGTGGCCGAGGACGATCTCACGCTCAATGCCTCACAAAGCGCCTGAAGAAAAGGACAAACTCAGTACAAGATCAGTACAACGAGAAAGCTGCCAACACCATAATGTGGAGCCCAGTGCCTGACAAGCCCATACTCCATACCATGCTATCCAGCTTTTCCCAACCACTCTGACGTATGGATTGATAGGACAAGTAATTGCCCCAAATAAGGAGAAACCGACACGTAGATGAAGAAGGGGAAGTGAATATTAGTATAAAAGGGAAAAGAGAGCTAAAGGAGGGGGGGCCCCGGAAGAAGGAGGAGAAAAAGGAGAGAATGGTGAGAATGTAATGCTCCTCGGACTAATTCCGAGGAGCCAAATCTCTAAAACCAAATCGATGTAAGGCTCAGTCATACTGTCCAAACCTGCCTTTGTATGAGCTCTCATGAAATCAAGACCAGACCGTTGTCCAGTGACCAATGGCAAGCCTTTCCAGCCCACTCTCTACAAATTATATTGTTTGGGCCTGTTATACACGAACCCAATATCATTCTTGGGTCGTCAAATAAAATCGTGTCCCTACAATTGGCGCCGTCTGTGGGAAGGCTTGCGCGTTGGCGCAGGTGGCGGTGGGGTCAACTCTCTAGCAAGCAGAGGTTCGCGGAGTTTCCTCCGTCTCCGGCGACATGCAGTTGTTGGTTTGACATAAACTTCTGCTAGGGGCTGCGCCTCGCAGTGACAACGGCGCGGACAACCCTAGGGGCTTCTGGCCTCAAGCCGGCTTTCCCCGCCTTGGTCTAGGGGCTTACGTTCGAAAATAAATAAGTACAAAAAAGAAATCTCACAAGTTTTGGACAGAACCAAGGCCTTGCATGGTCCTCGGACTCAAGCTTATGGGGAAACCAAGTACAAAAAAGAAATCTTATAAGTTTTGGACAGAACCAAGGCCTTGCATGGTCCTCGGACTCAAGCCTATGGGGAAACCAAGTACAAAAAAGTAATCTTATAAGTTTTGGACAGAACCAAGGCCTTGCATGGTCCTCGGACTCAAGCCTATGGGGAAACCAAGTACAAAAAAGAAATCTTATAAGTTTTGGACAGAACCAAGGCCTTGCATGGTCCTCGGACTCAAGCCTATGGGGAAACCAAGTACAAAAAAGAAATCTTATAAGTTTTGGACAGAACCAAGGCCTTGCATGGTCCTCGGACTCAAGCCTATGGGGAAACCAAGTACAAAAAAGAAATCTCACAAGTTTTGGACAGAACCAAGGCCTTGTATGGTCCTCGGACTCAAGCCTATGGAGAAACCAAGTACACACAAGAAAAATTACAAGTTTTGGACAGAACCAAGGCCTTGTATGGTCCTCGGACTCAAGCCTATAGGGAAACCAAGTACACACAAGAAAAATTACAAGTTTTGGACAGAACCAAGGCCTTGTATGGTCCTCGGACTCAAGCCTATGGGGAAACCAAGTACACACAAGAAAAATTACAAGTTTTGGACAGAACCAAGGCCTTGTATGGTCCTCGGACTCAAGCCTATGGGGAAACCAACTACCTAGAAGAGCCAACAGGGGGTTTGGGCACGACCTGGACGTTACCTGGACCATAGAATCTATCCGAGGAGAATTCCCCGTTGATAATCAGGCTAACCCCTAAACTACATGGATTCCCCGATCTATCCTCAGATCCTCAACACCTAGAGGATTGATGCCGTATAAGACAATGTGTTGCCAAAAACACACAGTCGAAGTCCCTCACTGCTCGGCTACCCTCTCGGACAAATTATTTAGAGTTTATCGTTCTCGGACGATCGCCTTGCATGCATTACGAAGCACTCGGCCATTATCCCGGTTAGTTTTATGAGTTTTAATTCACTGGGAATTATCATTATTATGCTTGTTAATGTCGGTAAACTAGAATTAGTAGGTTTCTGTTTCAAGGTTTCCTACTCTAAGTATCAACAAAGGAAAGCACACATGTAGCATCCCATGCACAAAATAATTGTTACAGAAAGGAAAAATATTTAAAAAGAAGTAAATTCATTTTTTATTAAGACAAAGAAACAGTACAGCGTACATTGAAAGAGCATAAATAAGCTCATACTGAAACTAACTACATAAGCGAAAAGAAAAGACACAAGGGAGCGAAGGAAAAGCCGAAGAAGAGGTGCAGACGAGAGACATGCTGCCGTTCCAAAATTTTGTCTAAGGAGACCATTCCTCAATACTTTTACATGCCTATAACTCAGGCAGTAAAAGAGCCCCACTTCGGGCTAGCACCGTTGAAGAAGAGGTACAGGGAGCCGGAGGTTGATGAGCCTCCACATAACCACGCCTGCGATAGAGCAGACGGCGCTGATGGCGGAAAACCTTACTTTTGACGCACCAAGAATTTGATGCGACCAGTACCTGCTTCGGATTTTGACTGAAAGAGGGAGGAATACCATTTCCCCCTTGCCAAAGCGGAAGATTATCTTGAATCTGTGCCTCCCCTGTCCAGGCCACACCACCTTTAGTCTCGGGAGGACCCGGTGCCTCTGTGGCGGGTGTAAATCCTTTACCCCTATCCGTGTCTCAAACATATTGCACAAAGGGTGGATAACACTGAATATGAAAACTGTGATTATAGCTGAAGGATTATGGTTTTGAAGAGAGTTGGAGGGTTTGTGTATAAGTAGAATAACCTCCTATCCTACTTATATAAAAGGTAAGGTGGTGACATTCAATTCGTGCTACTTTCCAAGGAATACCGCAGACAAGGCAGCTCTGGCACGATTTCCAACACTATCCACCACCACAAGATTTAAAGGTCCTCGTGAAGGCGCACCTCGAATATTGAAACGTCAGAGGACACTGCGCGGGTGAAGAATAAAGTAATGCCTCTTAATTCGGCACATCTCCCACGCAAATGGAAGAACACAAGCAGCAGTAAGGTACGGAACTTGAGTAAGTCACGAGGTGGGCTTAGCATCACCAAAACCCCCCTTCCCAACTAAAAAGTCGGGAAGCAGGATTTTGAGGGGCTATTGTGGGGCCTGAAATTTGGCATCCCGGCCCACTTTGTGTGGAGGGCCTAGAGCCCAGGCCGAGGAGCCCTACTGCCGAGGACGTATGATGAAAGCCCCTTAGTGGCCCAAGAATGTGGCCGAGGACGATCTCACGCTCAATGCCTCACAAAGCGCCTGAAGAAAAGGACAAACTCAGTACAAGATCAGTACAACGAGAAAGCTGCCAACACCATAATGTGGAGCCCAGTGCCTGACAAGCCCATACTCCATACCATGCTATCCAGCTTTTCCCAACCACTCTGACGTATGGATTGATAGGACAAGTAACTGCCCCAAATAAGGAGAAACCGACACGTAGATGAAGAAGGGGAAGTGAATATTAGTATAAAAGGGAAAAGAGAGCTAAAGGAGGGGGGGCCCCGGAAGAAGGAGGAGAAAAAGGAGAGAATGGTGAGAATGTAATGCTCCTCGGACTAATTCCGAGGAGCCAAATCTCTAAAACCAAATCGATGTAAGGCTTAGTCATACTGTCCAAACCTGCCTTTGTATGAGCTCTCATGAAATCAAGACCAGACCGTTGTCCAGTGACCAATGGCAAGCCTTTCCAGCCCACTCTCTACAAATTATATTGTTTGGGCCTGTTATACACGAACCCAATATCATTCTTGGGTCGTCAAATAAAATCGTGTCCCTACACAACCCATTAAAATAATATAAAATATCCAATAAAATAATATAATTCAACAAACAGATCATTGTAGCCTTTAGCAAAGAAGAGAGAGAGCGAGGAGCTGATATATAAAGGAATTATGTTTAGAAACAATGAACAGAAAGTTCTACAAGTAACAAATCACTGTAGCACAGTTGTTATATTTTTTAGATATAAGAATCTGGTTGTTGGGGTTTTTTTTGGTGGTTTGGAGTTCTAAAATGCTAAATTTTAGCCTTTAGCAAACCGGATACTAATGCTCTAAGTAAATATATTCAAAAAATATATATATCCAAAGAATAATACCTATTCATTAAATATGTCTGTAAGAGCATCCGTAGCAGCTGGTGCAAAAATTATGCCGTTTTGCCACACCAAATGCCTACTTTATTATTTTACCACATTATTTTACAACATCTCATTTATCAGATGTTTTATAATTCAATTCTATACATTAAAATAATATTTACTACACATTAAAATACATTAAAATAATATTTACTACACATTAAAATATATTATTTTGGTTTACCACATCTGTCCGTACCGTTGCAAATTTGCAACGGTACGGACACAAAATGGTATATGTGTCATATATATGCAACATATGCAACATCTGCTAGGGAGCTATTTTTTGTGTTTGGTGTGGGATATGTGCTAAATATTTAGCATTTGGCACATATCCCACATCTACTGTGGGTGCTCTAACATGATTTAACATATGCTATTTTCTTATATGTAACAAAAATACTTACATCAAGTACTTAGTCTTTACATGTGATTAAAAAAAGTTAGTCTTTACATAACTCAAAAAAAAGAATTCTTTTCATCCAATTGGTTTATAAATTATGAATTATCTTTTAAATCACATTGATCACAATTAATATTTTTTTTAAAAACTAAATCAAAAGTTTTTGTTAACTAACGTAGAAAGTATACAATTAGATTATAATAATAATCTAGAAATGATTTAAATCACAACTTTTTATTAAATTTCTTGCCATGTGC
Organism: Quercus tomentella; assembly: GCA_028535165.1. Classification (NCBI taxonomy): domain Eukaryota; kingdom Viridiplantae; phylum Streptophyta; class Magnoliopsida; order Fagales; family Fagaceae; genus Quercus; species Quercus tomentella. The sequence continues at coordinate 65,289,871 of JAPQVY010000155.1, read as the reverse complement.
AAATTTTACCTAAAAAGGGATAAGTCAGTGACAAAACACCCCTAATCATGATCCCATCCCGCTTCATTGTCATCCCTAAACACCCCCCCCCCCCCCCCCCTTCAAGTCATGATGGACAATATGCTAACATACAAATTGTAACGCTCAACAAAACTATATATGTAATATAAATAGCAATGGTCTATGTCCAAATAATGTATGTCCAACAATGGTTTATGTCTAAATAATACAAATCTAGCTGTGGTTTATGTCCAAATATTACACATCCAGCAGTGGTTCGTGTCCAAGTAATATATGTCTAGTAGTAATTCATGTCTAAATGATATATGTCCAGTGGTGGTTTATGTCCAAATAATATATGTCCGGTAGTTAGATGGATTCAATTTATTAATATATATGTTTATTAATGAAGCATTAGTGAATCTATGTTTATTAAATAGTGAGATAATATTAAAGTAGTTTGCATCTAGCGGTGCAATAGTGATGAGTTAATGTATACTTAATAATATAATCTTGAAGATAGAGAAATATTGACTTATCTTGTATGTTTCTGACTCCAGCCTATAGCATCACTTTATTCTTTATATGATTTGTGACTCCAGCCATATAACATTGGCGAGCTGATAACATTCCAGCGGCATAATAATATGAGTACAGTAGTACAATGATAATGAATTAAAATATATTCAATAGTATAATTTTCGAGATAAAAATATAATGACTTATCTTCATAGTTTGTGGCTCCAGTCGTGTAATATTAGTGGACTTATAACATTTTAGCAGCATGATAAAATGAGTCCAATGGTACAATATGATATTATAAATCCATTTATTGTGACTTTATGATTGAAGGGAAAAAATTGGTGCAACTAGAGGGAGAGAGAATATGTCCAATCGTGTGCATAGGTTGGTTAAGTCTATCCCCTTTATCATGCACTTAAATGATTTTCCCCATGTAATGCTCTTTTAGTTTTTAGTCAAACATGAGTGATATTGCCTTCCATAAAAAGGGTTTTTAGTATTATAAGTTTGTGTATTTCATAAGAAGGGCTTTTAGCATTATAATTATATGCCTTCCATGAGAAGGGCTTTTATAACATGTTTTTGGAAGTGTTTGATATCTTTTAAGGTGTATGGAGATGGTAAGAAATATATATGTTTTGTGAGATATGTTGTTTGTAATATGTATGGGAAGTATATGTAGACATTTTGTTGAATATGGAGCTTGTATATATATATATATATATACTTTGTGTGACATGGAGTTTAAAGATATATGAGAAGTATGTATAGATATTTTGTGAGGAATGTGTTTGTAAAATATAGGGAAGTATGAGAGATATTGAAGTTAAATATGGTAAATATATGAGGTTACAGCTGCTGCTAGAGTGGTTTTGTGTGTTATGTCATAGGTTATGTTGCTTTCAAAGAAAAGAGTTTTTGTAAGAGAGATGGAGAAGGAGATGGAGATGTATTTATGGGCAGCAAAGTGAATGAAGTTTCAGAATATTGAGGATGAGAGAGTAAGAATATGATGGGTAGTGGTGTTGTGTAATAGGTGTGTTTTAATAGTATTATCTAAGAAGAGAGATTTTGTAAGAGAAATGGAGAAAGATATGGAGATGTGTTTATGGGCAGCAAAATGATGAAGTTTCAAAATAAGAAAATGAAAGAGAGATGGATAGTGGTGTTCTAGTGTGTTATAATGGTGTTATCTAAGAACAAAGATTTTGTAAGAGAGATGGAGAAAGATATGGAGATGTGTTTATGGACAGCAAAATGATGAAGTTTTAGAATAAGAGAGTGAAAGAAAGATGGATAGTGGTGTTCAAGTTTGTTGTAATGGTGTTATCTAAGAAGAGAGATTTTGTCAGAGAGATGGAGAAGGATATGGAGATGTGTTTATGGGCAGCAAAAAAATGAAATTTCAGAATAAGAGAGTGAGAGAGAGATGGATAATGGTGCGTTAGTGTGTGGCTTGGTCCTTTTTATATAAAGCCAAGTATGTAACTAGATTAGAATTAGTTGAAGGGAAATTTAGCAAATTAGGAAAAGTCTTTGACAAAGTAAGTGATTTCATTAGTGGGATTTTGGTTTTTAGCCAAAAGAAGAAAGTTTGAAACTTTAAGGCTGCTGCTGCAGTTGTATAGCAGTTGACACAGCAGTACAGCAGTAGTTGCTGCAGCAGACAACTTTACAGCAGTAGTTGTTTTGGCACAGTTGGATGATGTTAGATGTGTGAGGTCTTCTGCTGGAGAAAATATTCTGCATTAAATTCATGGGTTTGGCTAAAAATGGTAAGATAACTTTTATGAGATTTTCCTATTTCTGGTACTACAGTTGGAGGCTATGGATCTTAGTTTAAAATAGTATGATTTCTTTTATAGGACCCTTACTTCTTTGGGTATGACAGCAAGTTGCTGGGATTTGGCATTAATGTGTTGATAATGTCACTTTTGGACATGTGTTAGTTGCTCTACTGGAACTGTTGCAGCTTCTGCTGGAGTTAAGGCAGTTTTTGTTGGAATTGTTGCTGGTATTTTTGGCTAAGTTTCCTTTTTTGGAAAATTATATGTTTACTCCATGGCTTTATTACAATATAATTTTGGTAAGTAATAGACTCATTGGTTGATATTTGATGAAATTTTAAAGATGTAATTATGGTCTCTTTGTATTGTGACCAAATCTTGGAGAGCAAGAAGGACATTTAATGTTGGATGAGATATTAAATAGATTTCTTATATTTAAAGATAGCCAATAAGGTTTAGGCATATGTTTGAGATTGATGAAAATAATAATATAATTTATATGAAATAATATAATTAGGTTACATGATGAATATTAAGTTTTAGGTAAAGAGCAATGAGGTGTTTTATCATTTTAAGCGTTATGTGATATGAGAGGCTTATTAGATGTTACCTATTACACACTGACTTATCAGAGTTCAGGGAATTGGGGAAGACATGCCAAGCAACATGTTTCCTTTATCAACTTTGAACCGCTGGAATTTTACTAAACATACTTCTTGGCCCTCCAAACCACGACTCCCAAAGTTCCCTTGATGAGACTCATGAGGTTGGATCATAAACCGAAAATGAGATGTTGTGCCATGAGCTTGAACTATGAGCTTTGATGAGATAATATTGCCATGGGTTATGGACCATGGGTTTTGGCGTCATTTTGTGAATATGGGCTCCTTTGGGCTTTAAAAGAGGTTTTTCCAAAATCCATAATTTGTTGATTTGGTGCGGGTTACCAATGAAATAAATTCCATGTGGTATGAAAAATTTGTCCTCAACACCGGGTAATGCCCTTGTTTTGTGCTTTGATGCTAAAATCTCCCTACATATGACATTTGTAATATCGGATATTTTATATGTACTCTTTACATAGTATTCACGTTAAATGAGTTGCTATACACATTTAAAAATGTGAAGATGTGATATCTATGTTTAAAACATGAAAAGTGGATATGAAATAATGATGTTGAGAAAAACTAGTAGATAAATTGATTGGGTGAAACAACTTCTCAATAGTAGTCCAAGCAACATTAGTCTTTTTGTTTGGGAACAACTTATTTAATTTTTTTGTTGAAATTTTTTACTGAAAGTGTGTTAAAGTATACTTATATTTTGAAAATGTGAAAAAATGTAAGAAAATGTGAAGTTTTAATAAACTGTACAACAAAACTAAAAAGCAAAAGACCAACTTATAAGCTAGTGCCAAACACACACGAGCCTCACCTTGTTTCCCCCACCGAATAAATGGGTGTCTACGATGCGCGACGCACCGCAGCGACATATAAAGGTCCACATCGGATTCAACTCTGAACTTTATACAAAAACCCGAGCAGTGCACCACATACATATATTGTCATGTCCACCCTTCCTTATCATTGCGCTAATAATAATTAAGTTTATGGTCACTGACGGTGAGAAGAGTCAAGCCAAACCTAGAATAGGCCAAATGAAAATCAACAAGAATCTTGAATTTATGGTTACAGTTTACACAATATGAGAATCTGGGGCATATCCTAATAAGTAATCCATTGTTTGGCCACTCATATTTGGTAAATGAAATCGACAAGCAGACAAACTTTGAGCCTACATAATGATAATGGTGAGTGACCAATAATGCATCTCAAAAGCAATGTTGTCAATCCGACAAACCCTTCCCATATTGGTCGGTGCATATATGTATATATACCCTTTTCATGAAAATATCCGAGATAGTTATTTTCTTTTTTTGTAGTGGTGTCACCTTCTTGTGAATAATAAAGTACATAATTTTAAAAAAAGCTTGAAACAAAGAGCCCTAATGGATGACAATGACTCGATGAATATATTGGGTTCAGTGATTTTGGATGCATAAGTAAAAGGTGGAAGGCCCTAGATTAAAAATGTATTGAACCATTGCAAATTAATTAATTACCAAAGTTAATTAATTATGTTCAATTACATACAATGGAGTGGTAGCACAAATAAATCACCAATTATACTAAATGCAGTAAAAAATAAATTGACATAGTAATTTGTTTACGAATGGGGAAAACCTTCAAGGCAAAAACCCCATCGAGTGATTTTCAGGTCACCATTATTAAGAATCCACTATTATCAATTACAAGCGGTTACAAGTATAAGGAATCTTATCAAACCTTTTGGCCTATCCCGAAATATCAACCTACAGTTGAACCCTTAACCCAATACCCAATTGGACTTGTATTGTAGTGGCAATCTTCTAGTTTAATGCACGAATCCCAGTACGTGACTAACGAATGATGCACAGATCTAAGTACGTGACTAACACCAGTAATTTGAAGAAGATGTTGACTACAAAATTTTTCAGTTCATTAATGATGAAGATCAAGAAACTCCTTGACTACAAAACTCTATGACGCAAAGACGCAGTAGCTTTTTTAGAGAGAATAATGAATTAGATCACCTTCTACATATGCGATGACCTTTAAAATAATCCGTATATATGTCTAGGGTTGTGAGAAAAGAAACCCTATACAAATATACAAGCATGGGCCGAAAATCAGATCTGGAATTTCTGATTTCGTAAGTCTCGATAGAAACAGCTTGTGTCAAGCTTCTGTTAAGCTTCAACATTAAATCTCGATAAAAAGGATTCTGTCGAGATTTCTGTCAAGTTTTAATGAACAGCTTTTTTTCACTTGTTTCTTGGTCAGATCTTCATGGCTTTAACACTTGACTTGAACAACATATTTCTTGAAGTGTTAAACCTATCCTAGATCTACCCAATTACAAGTAAAATGCATTTTATTAAAGAATTAGCCAATTACATAAAATATGTCTCTAATAGGCCCTACCAAGAAATATATACAATAATGAAGCACTGCTGCACAGTGCAGTTCCAATTACAATACAGACCAACATGGAAAACTCACACTGAAGCATGCAATTACATCTCACAACCTAAAGTGAAAAAAGTTATAATAAAAAAAAAACACGTGAGGGAGATCAGCCTTTTAACAACACCCATTCCAAGAAACACAAACCATTTGCTCAGCAGAATCTTCAAGTTAGAACTCCAAGTGTTGCAGATATATAACTCCATGCTTTCATATTAATTGTCCTCCATTCTAGCTTTAACTTCTATCTTAATATCTTTTCATTATGCTTTTCTCTAACCGATTTCCTTTATACTATGGACATATAATTGCACCGATTTCCTTTACTATGGACATATAATTGCATTTCTAGCTAGCCAAAAGAGAAGGAAAATGAATGAAATAAATAAATAAATATATATATGTATGATTGTATGTAAATTAACTAAAAGAATATTTCAACATTATAGTATAATATTGGAACTAAACAATGAAATAGATAGTAAAATACTATGAAAAAAAAAAAAAAAAAAATTTAGGTTGCTATGAGAAACCGTGACCTTGGGAAACCCAGTTGAACGAGTAGGCTGCGAATAACTTGTTTCTCAAATTAGAACTTAATTGACAGTATAGTACTTCTTAGATTGAAATTAAGTTTTACATTTGGAGTCGCACTTGTTTTATTTAGAGATAAAAACAACAAAACTAAAATCATATGAAATACCTCTTTATTTCATTGGAATGTTTTAATTTTTATTATAATAGATCATAAAACTCTAAGGTTTGAAAAGTATCTTACTCAAAAAATTACGATAGCAAATTACAAAATGACTAACTTAATATGCTTAGAAATTTGTTAAATACAAAAAAATGAATTGATTTAGAATTTGACTAACATTTTAGGATTGAACTTATATGTATAAATATAATTTTTTTATTGTCTAAAAAATATGTGAAACTTGAATATTAGGTTCAATTCAAATAGTTTGAAAAGGTCTAAGGACATAATAAATGCCACTATATGTTAAAGTGGTCCACTATAAATATTTAAAACAAATTATGATAGATTTATATGAATATGATTATTTATTGTTAGAATTATGATTAAATTCATCATTTTTTAATAATTTAAAATTTTGAGAGAATCGTTAATTTAATATGGTATTAAAGCAGTAGATGAATTCAAAGTCAAGTTTAAATCCACACGTAATAATTTAAGTTTTAAGAAAATTGGTAATTTAACATTTATTTTTATTTTTCCCAACCAACCACTTTGAGAAATTTGGTAAAAATTATTATTTTTTGAAAGTTACAATCAACCACTTTGGCAAAAATGGTAAAAAAATTTATTTGGTCACGTTAACTTGTGCTCGTAGGATAATTGTTAATAAACCATATTAAGAATTTTTTTACATTACTTTTTGATGAAGTGCAGATTCGTCAGTTGTTGTAAGTACGTCTAGATGGAGCTGAATGTTCATCAATGTCACCGTGAGAAGGGTAAGATAATTCCCTTAAGGTGGTCACCGGTATGGTGCCTGCCATAACGTCTTCGATGCCAAAGTCAGTATAAGAAATTTTTTGGGAAATAACAGAGTATCAAAATAGCTAGTAGTGCTTTTTAGGGTGTCTATGTACCTTGTATTAGAGCTGTGAGGGCTTTATATATGTTTCCATAGCCCCTAGCCGTGGTAGTAGTTAATGTGGCTTTAATGTCTCTCTTGGCAACGTTTCATGTTCAGTAATGTGGGCCTTAATAAGGCTTCTAACGGTCTGTACAGCTGGTCTTGTAACTGCTTAGGACATTATTGGTTGCATTGAATGGCTTCGTTACTTTCGTCAGTGATATGGACATGTGGTTAGCTCGTCGCAGAGGACAGACTCGTTGGTCTTGGTGAGGTCGTTCAGGGAGGTTGAATTATTCAGTCCCATCAGCTGTCCCCGGATTTTGTGGTCGTCGTGACATGTCATGACGATCATAAAAGATGAAAGGTCCTTAGGCTGTACATGACTCTTGGGATTTCACTCCGTATTAAATGCGTAGTGGCAGCGCCCACGCGTTTTGGCCACGTGGCCCGTTCTGATCAGTGGAGTTAATGCTCCAATTTGTATGACTCTTGGGTTTCCCGATGAATTTCAGTTTTTTGAGCCTTGGTTTTTAAACTTCTCCTCTTCTCACTTTACCTTTCCCAAACTCCCAATCATTGCTCTGAGTATTTTCTTCTCCAATCTTTCTCTGCGATTCTTATCTAAACTGGTGCATAGTTGAGCTTTCTACATTTTTCTTTTGAGGTATGTCTTTCTTCTTACTTTCTGCTTCTTTTCTCTTTTTGGCATAAACATAAACTATGGTGAATTTCTGATTTTCTCTCCCTTTTCTTTTGTGTTTGTTTTTGGGTTTCAGTCTTTGGGGTTTTTAGGATTCATCCTTTTCTCTCTGTTTCCTGGTTTTCCATGGTTAGTAGCTCTGAGGTTAGGATAGCCCGCCCCTCGAATTCTTTCCTTTTTGCATGTTTGGGGGGTTCCTTAGGTGTTTTCCCACACCTTGAGAATTTTGTTTTTGAGGGTAATAGTTTGAGTGTTGCATTGGCTGATTTGCTGCCTTTGCTTCGTCAGTCAATTGATTGGTTTGAGAATTTGGTGACGGAGCAAGGGAGAATGTCTGAGGTAAGGTCGAGCGAGTTAGAAACCGGGTTATTGTCCAGTGATAAACCCGTGGAGGGGGATACCGCCGTCTCTGCCTTTCTTAAGGTTAGGGCTTTCCATGCCCTTGAGGAGGAGTGCGGTTTGGACGGTGAGACACTTTCTATGTTTAAGGACAAATTTTAATTTCCGGATAGGGTTAGGGTTAGTTTACCCCGTGAGGAGAAATGGGCTTGCCACTTCTTCCCTGGGGAGGTATGCTTCTACGAGGCTGCCTTCCTGTGTGGGCTTAAACTCCCCGTCCACCCCTTTATAATGGAGTTGTTAAATCATTTTGGTATTGCTCTTGGGCAACTTATGCCCAATTCGTGAAGGATAGTGGTTAACTATTTAGGGATATGGCTAGCTGCTACGAACGGAGATATGATCAGGGTGGACGAGCTGGTCTACCTGTACCGTTTGAAGGAGTCTAAGGAGCATGGGTATTACGAGCTGTTGCCATGGGAAAGGAACTAGGATCATCGGGGACCTGCCATCGTCCTTCAAATACTGAAAGTCAAGATTCTTTTTTGTGTTCGGGGATGAATGGGAGACTTCCTCTAACGAGGTTTGGGGTGATCTCCCAAGGTTGCTCCGTCGGTGGGGTATCCCAAACTTAGGTGCGTCATTGTTTCACCTAGCTCCTTAATTTTCATCATGATCATTTCATCGTCACTAACTCCCTTGCCACTGTTTTGTGCAGTTAAGAGATGGCCCAAGCTTAAGAGCAGGTACAAGGGACGAATTGAGAAGGCAATTGAGTACGCGAGGACGATTCGTCGATCTGGTGGATCCGTGAACTCTTGCCTTCTATTGCCTTGGTCTGGAACTGTTTGCCTACGTCTTGCGGAATATAGATATTTAAGAGAAAAAGAAGTAAGTGTTAGGTTCATCTGTTTTGATTATGTTGCCTTCTTTCTTCCCTTTTTTTTATTTTTTATTTTTTATTTTTACAAGTGTTTTCCTATGGCAGGAATGACGACCAAATTCAACCAAGGAATGTATGCCCGGATGAGGGCTAAGAAGAATGAGCCCCTGTCCAATCTTGGGGCCAAAACTGTGAGGGTGATGGATAAGGGTGCCTCCGTCACTCCTGCTCCCCTGATTACTCCTGGCATCGAGATGACGAGGACGGCCTCCCTAGCTACCTCGGTTGAAGAAATCCCTCCCCAACGGAAGAGGCAGCGAACCGGTGACAGGGGAAGGAGAAGGTTGACTCCGTCCGTCCAATGTCTGGGACGATGCTGAGGTCGCAACGGCTAGAGCGCAGTAGACTTTTACTGCTGAGGAGATGAAGGTATTTTTGGGTTCTTCTCCAAGTGAGCTTGTGGGTCGTCATCTCCACAAGCTCATCTAGGTAATACACTTGTGCTAGTTCATCCCCTCTCCTTTTTTTTTTTTTTTTTTTTGAGATCTGATTCCTGTCTTCTAGGTGCTAAGGGAGAGTCTCCACCTTACCTTGGAGTATCTTACTCAAGAGGCCAAGGTCGAGTCTGCAGTGTCTCGGGTGGCGGCCTTGGAGGCAGAGAACTCGAAGTTGAAGAAAGACTTGATAACTGCCATGAACGAAGCTAACCTTGCCAAGGAAAAGGTCAAGACCCTGGGTGACGATCTTAGGGCTGAACGACAGTTAACTTTGGAGAAAGACGAGCAACTTTTGGTTGCCAAGGAGAAGATCAAAACCATAGCTACTAAGGCTGTCGAGGGTTTCCAGTAGACTGAAGAGTACAATACTGTGCTCTTCAGCTGGTACTTCAAAGGGTTCAAGCTTTTGAGGCGATACTTTATCAAGCACCCTTCTAGAGTAGATCTGGAGAACCTGGACCTCGAAGAGGTAGACAAGGAGATGGTTGCTGACGAGGCCTCCCGCTCCACAGCCCCTGATGGTGACGCCCTTGAGAATGCTTTTCCTCCTTCAGCTAGTGATGACACAGTTGCTAATGCCTGAACCTATTACTTTATTTTACTTTTTTTTTTTTTTTTTTTTGTAAGTGCCCAATGTGTTTTTGGGCTTTTTAAGTCTATTTTGAGAACAATATTTTCATTATAATTTGAGAACAATGCCTTTAACCCAGTGTTTATGGGTTTTTAGTTTTAATGTGAAAACAATGGTAACTGCCCCAAGTTTTTGGGCTCTTAATTATATTTGTAATTGCATACTTACTTGTCTGTACTTCTGTTCCTTAGGTTTTTTCTTCCAGCGTCCTTACCTTGTACTTAGCCATAATACTTGCCTGTACTTTTGTTATTTTATGACTTGCACCCTCTTGAGGGATTTGTCATTCTTTGCCTTTGTCAGTAACTTATATCTGTCTAGGCAGAATCTTGTTACTTGACCATTTTTTTTTATGACTTATTTCCTTTTAAGGGATTTTGTTGTTCTTTGGGTTTGTCAGTAACTTACATCTATCAATGCGGAATCTTGTTACTTAGCTTTTTTTTTTTTTTTTTTTTAATTACACCCATTTAAGGGATCTTGTCATTTTTTGGCTTCGTCAGTAACTTACATTTGTTTAGGCAGAATCTTGTTACTTAGCCATATTTTGACTTACACCCATTTAAGGGATCTTGTCATTTTTATGGCTTCGTCAGTAACTTACATCCGTCAATGTGGAATCTTGTTACTTAGCCATTTTTCTACTTGACTTTTAGGCTGCTAGGCTTGCTTGTATTGAATCATTGGCTGAATAGTCCTTTTATTACTTTCAATAACGAATACAATTTTCTGTTACATCTATTGGTAGTATTTCTTCAAATGCTCAATGTTCCATGGTCGTGGCAGTCTCTGTCCGTCTAAGGTCTCCAGGTAATAGCTCCCTTGTTTGGAGTAATGGACGATCTGGTAGGGTCCTTCCTAGGTTGGGCCGAGTTTCCCTTGGACAGGATCTTTGGTTGTTAGGGTGACTTTGTGTAGGACAAGATCCCCTATGTCAAGTCGTCTAAGCTTCACTCTTTTGTTGTAGTACTCGGCCATCTTTTGTTGGTATTTGGTCATTCTGCTTGAAGCTTCATCCTTGATCTCGTCCAAGCATCCAGGTTGACTTTTAGTTGATCGTCATTGCTTTCTTCGTGAAACATTTCTTGTCTGATGCTAGTTATCTCCACCTCGACCGAGATTACTGCTTCGGTGCCGTAAATGAGTTTGAAGGGGGTTTCTCCTGTCGGGGTTCTGGCTGTAGTTCTGTAGGCCCACAAGACATTAGGCAATTCTTCGGGCCAGGCCCCCTTAGCATCGTCTAGCTTGGCTATGATGATCTTGAGCAGTGTCCGATCTTGTGAATGTCTTGGGGATGAGAACTGGTTCTTGATCCCTATACTTGAACAAAAATCCTTGAAGTTCTGACTGTTGAATTGCCGCCCATTATCTGATATGATCGTCCATGGAATCCCGAACTTGCAAATTATGTTCTTCTATACAAAACTCTGGATTTTTGCTTCGGTGATGGTTGCTAATGCCTCTGCTTCAACTCATTTTATGAAATAATCGATAGCAACTAGTAGGAACTTTACCTATCCTTTACCTTGGGGCAATGGGCCGACGATGTCAATTCCCCATTGTGCAAATGGCCAAGGGGAGGATATCGTCGTCAGTCTCTCGGTTGGAAGGTGTTGGACATTCCCAAACCTCTGGCGCTTGTCGCACTTCTTGACGAGCTCCCTTGCGTCCACCTGTATAGTAGGCCAGAAGTAACCAGTTCTGACGACCTTACTTACCAAGGACTTGGGGCCCGTATGGTCTCCACACACCCCTTCAAGTTATGACTGTCGAATTGCCGCCCATTATCTGATATGATCGTCCGTGGAATCCCGAACCTGCAAATTATGTTTTTCCATATAAAGCTCTAAATTTTTGCTTCGGTGATGGTTGCTAATGCCTTCGCTTCAATCCATTTTGTGAAATAATCAATAGCGACTAGTGGGCTAACAATGTCAATTCCCCATTGTGCAAATGGCCAAGGGGAGAATATCGTCGTCAGTCTCTCGGCTGGAAGGCGTTGGGCATTCCCAAACCTCTGGCATTTGTCGCACTTCTTGACGAGCTCCCTCGCGTCCACCTGCATAGTAGGCCAGAAGTAACCAGTTCTGACAACCTTACTTGCCAAGGACTTGGGGCCCGCATGGTCTCCAACACCCCTTCATGAATCTCTTTTAGAATATACTTGGCTTCCTCTTCGTCTACGCTCTTCAGGTAGGGCATGGAAAAGCCCCTTTTGTACAGGATGTCATTCAGGATCGTGAATCTAGCAACTCTCTTCCTGGCTTTCCTAGCCTTTTCGACGTCTTGTGGGAGATGGCCATCTTGGAGGAATGATATGATCGGGGTCATCCAGCTGCCTGTGTTCTGGATTGCAAATGTAGAGATTTCTTTAATGCTAGGGTGTTTCGAGGCTTCCATCTCTAAGCCCATGCATGTTGATCCTTCTTCTGATGATGCTAGCTTTGCAATTTCGTCTGCTATCATGTTTTGGCTCTTGGGGATCTGCACGAACTCCACCTTATCAAACTCTTGTGTCAGACGCTTCGTCAGCCTAAGGTACTTTTGCATTCTTTCCTCTTTTGCTTCATACTCCTCTTTTATTTGCCCTATTACTAGCTTAGAATCGCTATGAGGGAGCAAGTTTTTAGCTCCTAGTGCTTTTCCGACTCTTAGCCCCGTCAGTACACCTTCGTACTCGGCCTTGTTATTGGTGGCTGGGAATTTTAGTTGAACTTCGTACTTAAGCGTTCCTTATTTTGGGGTAGTGATGACGACCCCTACTCCCCCCATTTTTTGGGCTGATGAACCATCGGTCTGTATCGTCCACCTTTCTGTCTCGTCCATGGGGCTATGTTCGTCTGGAAGGGTGAATTCGGTGATGAAGTCCGTTAGAGCCTGTGCCTTGATGGTTGTCCTGGGGTGATACTCGATATCGAACTGGCTGAGCTTAATTGCCCATTGGACCATTGTCCCAGCTACCTCAGGTTTGTTCATGGACTTCCTATTGGGTTGGTCTGTCATTACTAGGATGGGGTTTGCCTGAAAGTACGGTTGCAACTTGCGCAAAGCTACTATCAGTGCAAATGCAATATTTTCGATCCTGGGATACCTGGCTTCTGCTTCTTGGAAAGCTTGACTGATGTAATAAACTGGGAGTTGTTTCTTGTCCTCTTCTCGAATCAAGGCTGCACTCACAGCTGTGGCTGATACTATTAAATACAAATATAGATTTTCTCCTTCCTTGGACGAACTTAGGAGGGGTGAATTGCTCAAGTAGCGCTTGAGTTCTTGAAACACTGCCTCACACTCGTCAGTCCAGGCAAAAGCTTGCTTCAGTGTCTTGAAGAAGGGCAAGCATTTGTCCGTTACTTTAGAGACGAACCTGTTGAGTGCTGCTATCCTTCCTGTGAGCTTCTGGACTTCTTTAACGGTCTTGGGTGATGCTATATCGAGTATGGCTCGTACCTTCTCCGGGTTTGCTTCTATCCCCCTTTGGGATACCATGAATCCTAGGAACTTCCCTGAGGCTACTCCAAAGACGCACTTGTTGGGGTTCAACTTCATCTGGTACTGTCTGAGTGTGGCAAATGTTTCCTTGAGGTCGTCTAGATGGGTAGGCTCCTCATTGCTCTTGACGAGCATGTCGTCCACTTACACTTTCATATTTCTCCCGATCTGCTTGCTGAACATTTTGTTCACTAACCTTTGGTAAGTTGTTCCTGCATTTTTCAGTCCGAAGGGCATTACCTTGTAGCAGTAGAGCCCTTGACTCGTGATGAAAACGGTTTTCTCCTGGTCCTCTTCAGCCATTTTTATCTGGTTGAACCTTGAGAAGGCGTCCATGAACATCAGTAACCTATGACCGGCAGTAGAATCTACCAACTAGTCTATCATTTGTAGAGGAAAACTATCTTTTGGGTAGGCTTTATTTAGGTCCGTGAAGTCCATGTACATTCTCCATTTCCCATTCGCTTTCTACACTAGGACGACGTTAGCGAGCCACTTTGAATAGTAAACCTCCTAAATAAAGCCAGCTGATAACAACTTGTTAACCTCGTCTGTAACTGCTTGATTCCGTTTTGGAGCGAAGACTCGTCGTTTTTGCTGAACGGGCTTCATCTTTGGATCCACACTTAGCTTATGTTGGATGACTTTTGGGGATATACCTGGCATGTCCTCGTGACTCCATGCGAAGACATCCAGGTTCTCTTTAAGGAACTGGACGAGTCTCGTCTTCATCTCAGGACTCAGTGTCATCCCTATTCTGGTCGTCTTTGTTGTCTCGCCTTCGACCAACTCCACTGTCTCCAGGGCTTCCACTTTATCTTCCTCCTCCTCCTCGATCATCCAAGTATGGTTTTCTTTTATAGCTAACACTGCTTGGTAGCATTGCTTGGCTAATACTTGGTCTCCTTTCACCTCGCCCACACTGTTCTCTGTTGGGAACTTTACCTTCAAGCAATAAGTAGACGTGGCTACCTTCCAGCAGTTAAAAGTGAGTCTCCCGATGATCACATTATAAGATGAAGGGCAGTTTACCACCAAAAAGTCTAACTGGCGAGTCAACTATCTCGGGTGAGTCCCCATTGTCACCGTCAGCATCACTATACCTTCGGGATACACCTTGTCTCCACTGAAACTGACGAGGGGAGAGTCAAATGGGCGTAGCCTTCCTAGATCTAGCTTCAGCTGTTGGAAAGCGAAGAGGTAGATGATGTCTGCCGAGCTACCATTACCCATGAGGATTCTCCTGGTATTGAATTCTTCTATTGCGAGCATTATGACCAAAGGATCGTCATAAGGTTGCTTCACCCCCCTAGCATCTTCTTCTGAGAAACACATGTCTCGGTCCGTTCGTCTTTGTTTAAATGGAGGCATCCTGTGGATGCTGTTCACTTGCCTTTGATACGCTTTCTTGAGGGATTTGAATGACCTACTCGTGGATGAGCCACCTGTGATCGTCTTGATCTCCCCGATCACATTTGGTAGGCGCTAGGACGTGTGATCCTTGTCATTAGGTGAAAATTTGCACTGGTTCTTGTTATCATCTCTGAATTTACTGGATTCCCCCTTTTTCACATACTTCTGTAGTTTCCCTTTCCGTATAAGCTCCTCTATCTATTCCTTTAGGTCCCTGCAATCCTCTGTGTAGTGGCCGTAATCCTTGTGGAACCGGTAGTACTTTTTCTTTTCACGGACATTGGGGGATGAATGTAATGGCCTTGGCCATTTGAGGTAATGCTCATCCTTAATTTGTGCCAAAATTTTATCAATAAGCATAACTAAAGGAGTGAATTTTACCGTTCGAGGGGTTTTTTCGTCTTTCCTTTTACCCTCGTCATTGGTCCAACAATCTGGACGCTCCTTTTTTTGTCCTCTATGATTGTCCTTCTTTCTTCCCGTGTCTCCCAGCTTTTCTACATCCTTTATGGCAGCTAATGCATCTTCAACGTTCATGTACTTCTGTGCCTTCAGGAGCATCTCTGCCATCGTCTTTGAAGGATTCTTCGCGAGTGAAACCACGAACTCTCTGGACTTTAGCCTCGCCTTAAAGGTCGTCAACTGCATCTTGTCGTCAGCTTCATCTACTTCCAGGGTCTCCCAAGTAAAGCATTTCACGTACGACCTCAAGGTTTCTTTCTCCCCTTGTCTAATGGTGAGTAAGTGATCCACTGGCCTCTTAGGGCATTGTCCCCTGACGAAGTGGCGCAAAAAGGCGTTGCTCAACTGCTCGAAGCTGTCGATGGACGAAGTTGGCAACTTTATAAACCACTCCCTTGCTGCTCCTTTGAGAGTGGTGGGGAAGAAACGACATAGTATCTCGTCAGGAGGTTGTTGAAGGCCTAGCGTCGTCTTGAAGGTGTTGAGGTGGTCCTAGGGGTCCTTAAGTCCGTCAAACGATTCAAGCTAAGGCAACCGAAATTTCGAAGGCATTGGGCATTCCAAGACCACCATAGTGAAGGGCGAGTCTGTTGCCCTGACCATTCTATCCAGGCTTCGGTCTGTTTTCCCCTTAATGGCGTTCCTTAGTTCGTCCATCTCCTACCTCATTTCTCGAAGAAGATCTGAGTTTTGTTCATTCGGAGTAGTAGGTCCTCGACGGTCACTTCTTCTATGGCTATCTCCCTCATCCTCCTGGTTGGCTCTGGACCAGTTCTCCTCCTGTTGAAGCCGTAGCCTCATTTCCTAATTCTGTCTGGTGAGCTCTTCGACGGTGGCCACAAGAGCCTGGATTTGCTGAGCTAAGGCTGCTAAATCCTGGTTGGACTCCATCTGAATGTAGAGGTTGATTGGAAACTACGTTTTGGAACCTAAGTACGAAAGAATGTTGTCCCCACAGACGGCGCCAAACTGATGAAGTGCAGATTCGTCAGTTGTTGTAAGTACGTTCAGATGGAGCTGAATGTTCGTCAATGTCACCGTGAGAAGGGTAAGATAATTCCCTTAAGGTGGTCACCGATGTGGTGCCTGCCACAACGTCTCCGATGCTAAAGTCAGTATATGAAAGCTTTTGGGAAATAACAGAGTATCAAAATAGCTAGTAGTGCTTTTTGGGGTGTCTATGTACCTTGTATTGGAGTTGTGAGGGCTTTATATATGTTTCCACAACCCCCAGCCGTTGTAGTAGTTAGTGTGGCTTTAATGTCTCTCTTGGCAACGTTTCATGCTCAGTAATGTGGGCCTTAATGAGGCTTCTAATGGTCTGTATAGTTGGTCTTGTAACCGCTTGGGACATTATTGGCTGCATTGAATGGCTTCATTACTTTCGTCAGTGATATGGACATGTGGTTAGCTCGTCGTAAAGGACAGACTTGTTGGTCTTGGTGAGGTCATTTAGGGAGGTTGAATTCGTCAGTCCCATCACTTTCAATAGGAAACATAAAAAATTACTCTTAACAAAATTAATTACTTTATCATTTTGCATAAAATATTTTAAAAAATGCGTAATTCTTTTTTTTTTTTTTTTTTAATGGTAAAAATGAGTAATTCTTAGGTACTTTGAGAATAGTGCCATCTCCTCTCTTATTTATTATAAGGATTTTGTTAATGTGTGCCCTTAGGGCACACAATAATTAATCATTTTTTAAAAAAATTCTCTCGGGAATTGATAGCTTTTTCAATTCCTGAGAAAATGTTTTCAAAAATGAAAGGGCACACATTAAACAGATGGCGCCAAACTGATGAAGTGCAGATTCGTCAGTTGTTGTAAGTACGTCCAGATGGAGCTGAATGTTCGTCAATGTCACCGTGAGAAGGGTAAAATAATTCCCTTAAGGTGGTCACCGATGTGGTGCCTGCCACAACGTCTCCGATGCTAAAGTCAGTATATGAAAGCTTTTGGGAAATAACAGAGTATCAAAATAGCTAGTAGTGCTTTTTGGGGTGTCTATGTACCTTGTATTGGAGCTGTGAGGGTTTTATATATGTTTCCACAGCCCCCAGCCGTTGTAGTAGTTAGTGTGGCTTTAATGTCTCTCTTGGCAATGTTTCATGCTCAGTAATGTGGGCCTTAATGAGGCTTCTAATGGTCTGTATAGTTGGTCTTGTAACCGCTTGGGACATTATTGGCTACATTGAATGGGTTCATTATTTTCGTCAGTGATATGGACATGTGGTTAGCTCGTCGCAAAGGACATACTTGTTGGTCTTGGTGAGGTCATTTAGGGAGGTTGAATTCGCCAGTCCCATCACTTTCAATAGGAAACATAAAAAACATAAAAAATTACTCTTAACAAAATTAATTACTTTATCATTTTGCATAAAATATTTTAAAAAATGAGTAATTCTTTTTTTTTTTTTTTTTACGGTAAAAATGAGTAATTCTTAGGTACTTTGAGAATAGTGCCATCTCCTCTCTTATTTATTATAAGGATTTTGTTAATGTGTGCCCTTAGGGCACACAATAATTAATCATTTTTGAAAAAAATTCTCTAGGAAATTGACAACTTTTTTAATTTCTGAGAAAATATTTTCAAAAATGAAAGGGCACACATTAACCAGACTCTTATTATAAAATCTATTTATTAAATTTTTGTTAAGGTCTATCATTAAAAGGAATTCCGTTTCTTCGCACACCGAACTGAGAAATTTCCTTTAAAACTAGCAAAGAGTAGTATCTCTGTTCTGACAAATCCGACGCGGCTTCTGGTAGCGAGTCAACGACAATGCTCAATTTACAAGTATTGCCACTGTTACAAATGCCACGATTCAATCTGGACCGTCCGTTTCAGCAGAAACCTCGCGAGGGTTTTACCGAGCAAAGTAGTAGTCGTCGAAAAAGAGAAAAACTCCAGAACTCAAATAAATAAATAAAAATAGAAAAGAAAAAAAAAAGCGCACTATAAATACTAGTATATATATAACGCCAAAAGGGAAACAACAACACAACACCCCGTTTTGGCATTCAAACGGTCTTTTACGTTGAAGAGAGGCCGCGCCGCCGGGTTTTTCTTCTGAGTCGCATTTTTCTCACATTCATTCACTTCAGGGCTTCAAACTTCTGCACTCAAAAATAAAATAAAGTCGGAGTGAAAACTCTACCAATTTTCTCTTCTTCGAAGCTCTGCGTTTTGAACCAACTCTTGCATTTCTCTCTTCGTAGCTCGGTCTCCAGGTACTAATCATCAATTTTTTTTTTCCTCTGGTTGCATTTTCTTTCATTGAAATATACAGCGCCGTTTAATCTTTTTTTTTTATTTGTTTGTTTTTGAATGATTTTGATTGATCATTGGAATTTGCAGATCGAGCTACTGAAGATTGAAGCAAATTTTGTTGAAATTTCTAGTTCTGCGGATTCAGATCTTTGAGCTCTTACTTGAATTTTGTACCTATTCGTCGAAACAACCTGTTAGACTTAGATCCATTGCATTAGCCTCATTTCGCTACAAATTTTGCGAGATTAAAACTCAGTTTTGAGCTAATCAAGCATGGCGGCTGGTTTGCAATTTAGCGGAGTTAAAACGCTCTGTCCTGTTTCATTGCGAGGAGGAGGATCTTCGTGTTGCTTGCCTGTACGGTCGCAGCGGCTTCATTTTGCTAGTTCAGTAGCTTCGGTGGCCGAATTTTCGGAATTTTCGAATGCGAGTGCGAGAAGTTGCCTTAGGAGTAGAGTTTTGAGAGTGAGTTGCGACGGAAGGGCTGTGGATGTTCTTGACAAGAAGGAAACGAAGAATCAAAGTTTCGGCGAAGCGGAGAATCAATTAACGTGTGTCATGAAATTCGGAGGCTCATCCGTGGCCTCTGCAGAGAGAATGAGAGAGGTTGCTGAGCTTATACTCAGCTTCCCCAATGAGAGGCCGGTAATCGTGCTCTCGGCGATGGGAAAGACAACTAACAAACTTTTATTGGTATAAAATTCATTATGATATATACATTTTTAGTGTTCTTGTTACGTTTTCTTTTGTGTTGAAGGTTCTTTTTTTGTTAATCGAAATTTTCGTTTGTCTATTGTTAGGCCGGAGAAAAGGCTGTTAGTTGCGGTGTTACTAACGCGTCGAGTATTGATGAGTTGAGCTTTATAAAAGAACTGCATCTCAGGCAAGAATGGCTGAGTTTTCTTGCTGTTAATGCCATGTATTGTGAAAATGTAAAATCATATGTTAAATGTGTTTTTTCACCTTTTTATCTTATTCAGGACCGTGAAAGAGCTTGGAATAGACAAGTCTACCGTCACACGTGAGTTACTTCCTTGAATGTGAAATCGGCTGTAGTGGTCAGTTTGAACAATTTAGAGTCATATTGTGATATGTAAATCGGGTTATGTGTAATGCCTCTAGTCATGTGATGGTGAAGATTTGTTTTATGTACCTTGTGTTTTGCTTCTTCATAGGCTGTTCCTGTTTGGTTATGTTACTCTATAATTATGTCCTTTTTAATGGTTATGATGTTGATATGCTGTATCTTAAGTGCTTAACCCCTAGGGGTTGGCTCAAGTGGTCATGGTCTTGGGCTTGGTGGTAGTCTCTCTCCAAGTCTAAGGTTTGAATCCTCTTGCGTGCAAACAATTTCTAGGGGCCATGTCTTATTGGCAAAGCCAATGACTTACCTGATCCCTGTGATGTGGGCGCATTACATGGGTCTGGGGTTTAACTGGATAAAAAGACATGATGCTCTGGACAGTCTCTGGGTTTCCTTGTCATCAAAAATATTCAGCTGTCTTTTTTTGATGTCAATATGCAGCTAAATCTGAATATGTCTAGAAGAGTTGTGTTTAACTAAGAAGTTTATTTTAGAACTGGTGCATTTAAAGGAAAGTACGTGTAAATAATATGGATTTGGCAAGTTCTGCTAGTGTCTGTTTCGAGAGTAGCTTGCTTCATAAGCTGCTTCAAATAGAAAAAAAAAAAAAGACATTAAAAATAAAGGCAAACTTGTTTAGTTGTCAATTAAGGAATTATATGAGAGAGTATGATTTTGAATGGAATAGAATGATGGAAAAAAAATACATGTGACTGATCCTAACTAATTTAGTGAGGATCGATAGCCGACCCCAAAAAATATAAGACTAAGGATTGGTTTATTTCTAGTGAGCAGCTTGACAAAGATTGGTTTATTTCTCAAGCTTTGGAACCCCAATGTGAACCATAATGCTCTGACAAAGAACCTCATATGTACTTGAACAACCTTTAAACTTTAAAGCACAACGTTTGTGTTTGAATATTTCTAGTGAGTAGCTTAAGATTGGTCCAGTTCTTCAATTACTCTTCATATTACGTGTTTCATTTTTTATACAATGAAAGTTTTAGATTTATTGTCAAGGTAGATTAAAGTACTTGTACCAGCAGTATCCTTAGTACATTTGTTGGATTCAGATGATGGTTGATTGTTCTTATTTGTCTCCATACTGATCTGATGTTGTGTCTGAAAAATAAAATCAGCACACTTAGAGGAATTGGAGCAGCTTCTGAAGGGAATTGCTATGATGAAAGAGTTGACTCTTCGGACGAAAGATTATTTAGTTTCGTTTGGGGAGTGCATGTCAACTAGGATATTCGCAGCATATCTGAAGAAAATTGGTGTTAAAGCTCGCCAAGTATGTAGTTTCCTGTTTACTTATTTTCTCAATGCATTAGCAATTTATTATTCTCTAATGACTGGTACATGAACTTAATAAGTCTTTTTTGAAGAGAATGGTCAGACTTTGATTTGTGCTTTTGAGTACCTTCGTAAAACCATTCTTGGTTAGAGTAATTTATATACTTTTTGTTTTGTGGCAGTATGATTCCTTTGAGGTTGGTATTATAACCACAGATGACTTCACAAACGCAGACATTTTGGAAGCGACCTATCCAGCTGTTGCAAAGAGGTTACTAGGTGATTGGGATTTTGATCCTGCTATACCAATTGTTACTGGCTTCCTTGGAAAGGTCTTCTACTCACTAACTGCTTTGAAAATCTTATTGGAAGAACTTGGGGGTGTTAGCACCACTAAAAAAATGAGTTTCCCATGATGATTTACAATAGTGCTATAATTTTTATATTCCTGATTGTACTTATCAAAAAAAAAAAAAAAACCTGATTGTAGGGCTGGAGGTCATGTGCAGTTACTACATTGGGTAGGGGTGGTAGTGATTTGACGGCCACAGCCATTGGTAAAGCATTGGGATTGCGAGAGATACAGGTCAGTGCAGATATTTAAGGTTTACATGTAAAAAATTTTCAAGAGATTTGCATATGCATTAGTGATGAGCCTCAAGGCCTTGGCTTCAGATGTTAAATGGATGGGGGGTGGAGTGGAACTGGGGAAGGTATAAGGTTCTTTTCTGGCATTGCATATTAAAATAAAATAAATAAAAGAGTTGCAAATGCTGCCTGGACACCAACCTTTATAACAAAGGCATGCAAAGGATATATAGATAGCGGTGAAAATAAATGCATATAGGCTATTATCTTTTTTCTGAAGCACATAAAACAGTCATATTTTAACAACTTCTTTGTAAAATTTGAATGGGATTCTTGTATTTGCATTTGCATAATTTCTTATTTTCTTCTATTAAAATAAGTTGAATTTCAATTCTTTACAGGTTTGGAAGGATGTTGATGGTGTTTTAACATGCGATCCTAACATATATCCACGGGCAGAACCTGTACCATATTTGACATTTGATGAGGCTGCAGAACTTGCATATTTTGGTGCTCAAGTAAGATTATCTCATAACCTCTAACCTATTTAAGCTGCGGAATCTGCATCGTTTTTGGCTTTTCTCATTTGGCTCCTAACAGGCCAAAATTAGTCTGCCATATTGTCATGGTGTAAATTTTAACGTACCTCCCTATATTGTGTGCCTCTGGAGTGGTGGTTGTGGCTTTATTTATTTATTTTTTCAAAAGAAACTATGCAGGAGTTGGGTTTGTTTTTCACTTTTTTCGAGGGGTTGGATTGCTGAATTCACCTTCAAATAGCCCAATGTCGGTTCTGCAAACACAAGGTTGATACCAATATATATTTTGGTAACTTATAAGTAGTACCAAGAAGGTCTTGAATCCATGACCCAAACTTTCACCTTAATCTTATAAGGTGCCATTAAAGCAATAACACATTGGGCTTTCCTCATGTTGATGATATATTAATTACTCAGCAATTTTTTACATCCTGTTTTTTTTTTTTTTTTTTTTTTGGGATTATTTATGCATCTTATTCTAACTTAAAGATGGCAATTTTTTTACTCTAACCTGACAAGAGTCCAATCATGGGTGCAAAAGAGTTGACTTACTGTGTTTTACATGTTATTTCATGGTTTTGACCCTATTTAACTAGTTAAATTGGATTTTGCATGCTCTTAAACTTAAATGAGATCTGAAAAGTTTTGGTTTCTTGTTTCACAGCATGTTTAGTGTTTGTGTAGCATCAGGTTATTTTTGAATTTCTTTGCTCCAATTGCTTGAGAGACTTTGAACAACCTAAAGTTTTTAACTTCATCTTCTGTAACTTATCAAATTTGCACTCTAGCTAAGTTGTTAATAGATCAAGCTGGGTGCATTCATTCAGTTGTGTTGTGAAATAGTATAGTGTTTATTGGACATCTAAAGATAATCAGAAAATCAGAAACTTTATGGCAAAGATAAACATGATATTTAGACTGTCAGCTTCCCTCTCCTCCCCCCTTTTTGTAGGTCTTGCATCCGCAGTCCATGAGACCTGCTAGAGAAGGTGATATTCCTGTTAGGGTTAAAAACTCTTATAACCCTGAAGCTCCAGGTACTCTTATAACCAGGGCAAGAGATATGAGTAAGGTTTGTAGCAATTGAGTGTTATTACATGTTGTATAGAAGATTCCAACTAGCATTAAATTTTCTTTCTCCAATATTGCAGGCAGTACTAACTAGCATTGTTTTGAAACGGAATATAACTATGTTGGATATTGTTAGCACAAGAATGCTTGGTCAATATGGCTTCCTTGCTAAGGTGAGAAGCTAATGATTGGGTGCTTTTTGGCCTTTTGTTGACTCAAAATCTCATTTTTGCATGGTTTATGTCCATGCAGGTATTCTCAATATTTGAAGATTTGGGCATATCAGTTGATGTTGTAGCTACTAGTGAAGTTAGCATTTCCTTGACATTGGATCCATCAAAGCTTTGGAGCAGAGAGCTGATTCAACAGGCAAGCGTATGATATCTTGTTCCATGTGTACAATTTTTTGTTTAAATTTACGATTGAAATTAGCTCATGCTTCAAATTCCAGGCATTTTGTGGTGTTCCTGCAAGTCATTTCTTTCTTGCATAAAGTCAACTACTGTATCTGCTCCATAGAGCATGCCTACCATACTAAATATACTATTAGTATTTTATTCTACAGAGCAGTTGTGTGTGTGTGTGTTTTTTTTTTTTTTTTTTTTTTTTTTTTGCAACTGCATTTTATTTATTTATTTATTTTTTATCTCATCTCATACTATTATTTTTTGAGCAGGAACTTGACCATGTTGTGGAGGAACTTGAGAAAGTTGCTGTTGTGAACCTTCTTCAGCACAGGTCAATCATTTCTCTCATTGGAAATGTTCAGAGGTCATCACTGATACTAGAGAAGGTGCTGTATACATTTTGCAGATTTAGTTAGAGAATATCTCTTGAATTGTTGTAGAAACTTCTTAAGGTGATTGCAATTGTTGAGTTGTTTTTCTCTAACTGTTGTAAGAGATTTTATGGATTACCTTCTGTCCATAAATTTGTGGAATATAAATCTCTTTGAGAGTTTTTCTCATATACTTTTTCCACTGAATTCTTACAAGAAGTTGAATGCTTTGTAAATAGTGGAAACTTCTGGAAATGATTGGAAAAAGCTTTGAGGAAGAATGGAAATTATAACAAGTTTCTATATTTATTTACCTATCAGAAAGATAAAAATCTTACAAGTTCCTATGTTCAATTTTGTCAAAGTTTCTCCGTTAAGTTTATCTTTTGAAAAAATAAAAATTAATTCAGTGGAGGAAAATTTTCATATGAGGCCATTGTCTTTCCATGGCATTTTCTTTCTATATTTCTGTTGATCTCATTGGTCATTCATGTAGCTTTATTTAACACACATGTTCAGTAGTCAGTATACAAACACACATAATTGCAAATGATTAAACAAGGAATAGTCATTGGCCTTCATAGCACTGATATCCTGCAAGGCTTAGCCCTTATCTAGCTGTCTCTTTTCACATTGATTTTACGTTACTAACTTACTGGGTGTGTATTATGGCAGGCATTTAGTGTTCTGCGAACAAATGGAGTCAATGTTCAGATGATCTCACAGGGTGCATCTAAGGTCTCTCCTACACAAAAGTTTCTTTTTTATTATTTATTTTTGCATATATGTTATTTTAGGGTGTTTCATATTTCAGCATCAGAATTAAGCTTCAGTTTCTTAGCACCCTGATAGACAGGCCACCTCTGTTTAGAAGTGACAGGGATTTCTCTTTATAAAACTATCGTAATCCAGTGCATCTATAATTTTTTTTTTTCTATTTATTTTCTCTCCCTCTGTCTTTGAACATCATAATTACAGGTTAGATAAAGTTTGAAACCATAACTTTCTTAAATTTTTTCTCTAGCACTACTCAACTTCGACACACGAAGCACCTTTGGTAATTTAATCAAGGAATTAAATTAGTAAGTGTAGTTTTCTTCTCAGATCTTCCAAATCTCTGGGGTTGGGCCATCTGTTGAATCTCTCTTTGATTGATCAATGGAACTCCAGGTTGAGGAGTTACTCGGAAGGTTGCTGAAAATAATAAGAATTTGTTTACATCTGTATCTGCCTCACTGTTTTGTTTTTTTCTGCTGGCCAGGTTAATATTTCGTTGGTTGTAAACGACAATGAAGCAGAGCAATGTGTGAGGGCTCTCCACTCAGCTTTCTTTGAGTGATCTTCTCTATGATAGACGTGGAATGTTAAGAATGGTTATGATCCAACATTATCTCCTCCAAATGGTGTTGTTTGTTCATGTAGTAGTAGTAGTAGTGATTTTCTCACTGTTAACCATTTACCATAATATTTCTCAATATTATCTCTATACCCAAGCTTGGGGAAGGAAGTTGCTTCCCTTTTCTTGTCCAATTAAAGATCTAGCATTGTAGCCATTTTTTTCTTGAACAATGTATTAATATTTTAGTTTCAAGGTTATAGTTAATCATCATTTATGACTCTGGGTAATGAACTATAGCTGAACTAACACTTCTTCTCTCATATGGGATTGAGGTTGAAGTTGTGGGTTCAATATCCACTTCCCTTTCTTCTTGTTTTAATATTTGCTTAACAGTGATTCAAATCCGGATGTAAGTGCTCTAATTTCCCCAATTAGAGCACCCACATTAAATTAGACTTTAGCTTACCATGTCAACTGTACTCTGAAACCAACCAACCTTTTTATTTTTAATAAAAAAACTAATATTATGCTCGTGCGATGCACAATTTAATCAAAAATCTGAAAATTCCCCAAAGAGTATCTTTACAATGAAACTTCATATTGACCCCAAACATATGCAAAGAAAGCAGGAATGCAGAGGGAACTTACTAGTTTAAGCAAGATCTCATCCTTTTTCGAAATGGGAACTAGAACTTCCAAATGTTGTTGCACCATAATATTTTCTTAAAGCTAAAGATGTACTAATATAATGATCAAGCTAGTAAAATATTCACAGGTGTATTGGGAGAGAGACTAGGAAATGGAGATAGAGGGTGTAAGAAGATTATGGAAATTGGTTTATAACATATCTGACTAAGATGTAAAAGATCACATGAAAATATGGGATGGAACACAGCACAACATACAACAAGTTAAAAGATATTATTAAATTCAACAGCTTTTTTACATTAGACATAAGAGACACATCTTACTACAAGGGCTTTCTTTTCTCTCTTCACTCTCTCTTGCCTCTTCAGAGTTACAAGGACTCTATTTATAGACCACAAAGCTTAGAGATAATTTACATTATACATTTCAGAAGAAAGTAAGGGCCTAAGCCATGGATTTACAAGTGGCAAAAAAAGTAGGGGCCTGGTTGGAGATGTATCTTCTTTCGGATAAAGTTCTGCAATGGTAATAATTGTAGATGTCAGGATAAGGTTCATATGCATCAGGAGTAGAGGTCCTAGTTGGAGCTGATGAACAAGTGTAATACCGTGTATGGGACCTGCCTGCATGAGTGAGGTCACTTAGATATGCTTCTGACGACGTTTGTGGGACCTTTATTTATTTATTTTTTTTAAGTGTTAGAAATGTCTAGTCCCATCCATCTCTTCCTTGGAACCATTCTTCATCAACATTAGCATAGACATCTGGATCATGGTTATGGTAGTAGGTCATCATATCCCATAAGAGGATTGGGCATTTCCCAATGGTCTGTTCTTAAGCACAATCTGATCACACTTTCTTTTCTTCCCCTTGGAAAATTTCAACATTGAATAACTTTATAAAAGGGCTCAATTTGTTTTCAAAGTGAAAGACGGACATTAATATGTCAAACCAACATTATTATAAAAGGGCTCAATGTTTTTATTTTTTATTATCGATATCATGCATGTGTTCTTTCTACGTATCTATTTAATGACGTGTTCTCATTAAACAAAAAAAATATGACTAATTAAGAAAGAGCTATAGGAATTAGGATTCAGGAATGTTAATCCACAATGTGGGAGAGATTAATATAAAAAACTGATAAATAGCCGGAGTAGTGCTTAACAGAAAACTTGACCCAGCCCATAAAATTATGGATAAAACACAACACATGCTGCAAGTGCATCATATATACTAATACTGGGAACACCCTTGCCAAATAACAATAATATTTTAACATTTTCGTTAGTTGTCCGGTTTTAAAAGGATTTGTGATATTAGCATCTCGAGTTTTAGAAACTCGAGATTCAATTAGAACTCGAGTTTCTAAAGCTCGAGTTCATGTTTTTGTGCCACCCTTAGCTGGACAAAATTGCCATGTGGAGTCACGTGGAAATCGAGTTTATAAGACTCGATTTCTGCAGAACATATAACCTTCCACAGTTTCAACAAACGGCTTATTTCAAAATCTGAAAGTTCAAACAATGACTGAGTTGAACACCCATTCGCACCGCCCTCTGAAACTCACTCTCAAACTCACTCACTCACTCACTCACTTAGTCACTAATTCATAAAACAAATCCGTAGCCCAGTGCTGAAGCAAATTCGTTGCCCACTGTCATGAAGGTAGTCTCTCAAGCAATCGTAGCTCATTGTCGCCGTTCGTAGCCCACCGTGTTGAAGGTACTCTCTGTTTCTTCTCAATACTTTGTCCTTTTTGCTTCTTAGATTCCTCTGTCTCTCTCTCTTTCTCCAATTTTAGATTTTGGAATTCCACCGTGACCTAGGGTTTTTCGGATCTTTTTGGGTTTTTTTTTTTGTTTGTGTGTTTTTTTTGTTGGTGTTCTGAGAATATGGTTTTGTTTTGGCAATGACATTAGCCGCCACGACCAACCACCGACTCTGCTGTTGCGGAGGTCGACCGTTGCTGTTTCTGTGATCGGCCGGTGGAGGCCGAGTTCAGTTTTTGCCCCTTTTGTGGCTCTGCTCTTTGAGCTTCTGCTGATTCTGATTTTGCTTTTCTTTTGAATTAATGGTGGTGTTGTGAGTATGAAAGGGTTTAGGGTTTTGGTATGGTGGGGTTGTAATTTTTGTAAATGGGTATCATAGAAAAGATATATATGATCCTTTTTGGATGGGTTCCCAGTTTAATAAAATGTTGTTCCTATTTAGGATTTGAAACTTTTTGTTTAATTGTATGCATGATGAATTTGAAAATTAACAATAAGGAGTAAAACATTTCCTTAGTCAAATCAAATTCACTTGTGATTACATTGGCCAATAATGCTAAATTTAATTGTCTTTGGAAAACATAATACCAATTACATTGGATGATGCCAAGACATATTCGATTAATTCGATAGTTATAACAATGAAGGCATTTGAACCCTTCTGTTGAGTGAGTTTCAAAGCTCTTGCTAACATATAATTAAATTTGTATCCAAGTTTTATCAAAGGACATATAATTAGATTTGATCTACGAAAATTGTATCTAAGTTTTATTCAATGATGAATAGGGTTAGATCATGGTGAATCTTTTTATGTATAATTTAAATGTGATGTAAGGGTCCTTCTGGGGAGAATCCTTGATTCCTTCCATATAAAAATGTGTAAGAGTTCTTTTTTTTTGGGGATAAACTGAGGAGAAACACCAGTTACATCTTTTTTGTTGGAAGAAAATCAGGCTTAAATGGATGGTTGGATTTAATAACTTTCTGAATTTCTAACTTAATGAAAGGCTTGTTGATTGGTCATTGAGGAGCTTGATTGCTGTAGCTCTTATCTCCTGGAGAGGAAAATCTGCTAGTCCCCTAAATCTTATTTATTTAGTACTTCCAATAAGTATGGTTATCTGGTTGTCCACCATTCTATTATGAACAAAAGAGTGTTTAGTATTGGCTCAAATAAATGTTATATACTAAACAGAACTATGCATAATCATATCCCACTGAATTTGTCATATGAAATGATATTATATACCACTGCAAATGTCATAGTTTGTGCAGTATTTTTCAGTGAGAGTATTGGCTGTTTTTAATTTTCAAATATTTGCAACAGCACCAACTATTAAATCTCCATTTTCAGATGACTACTTGCTGTTATATCTCCATGTCCCAATGTCTCATACTCCCATGGGGTCTTAGGTTCAAAACTCCTAATCAGTTAAGGCCACCTCCAAGAGATTCATTACTCTAATTACCTAATGTGTGTTGGTCGAGATATTACATAGACTTGAGGATATAGTCAAGTGTTTTAAGAGTTTTAGAGCTTAGACACCCAGATTAGCCAAATAGAAAACTAACATTACTAGAGCATCAACTGTATTAAGATTGCTACCAATCTAAAGCCTTTATTCTTTCTCATAAATTTCACACTTAAGTCTTTTCAACCTCCATGGCAACCTGGTGGGTGCAGGCTGACATTAACTTACATCCTATCCTTTGGTAACACTAACAGTACTAGTGATGGGAGGGATATAAATTATAAAAGCATGTAAGTATATAGCGGATAACATCTGAAGTTGTCGGGTTGGAAAGCCAAATTCTTTTTTTCAATGGCATCAAGAATTTCACTGGTAAACTTTTCTACTACCATAGTACCCACGTTATACAATGCATTCATCTCCCTGGTAAAATTTTAGATAATGTGCTTTATGTAGGATCAGCTGATTTCTTGAATTCTTTGGAAATTATTATCCTTATGATTTTTTTTTTCTTTTTTTTACTATTTTAAATGCTTTTTCTTCATGATTGAGCTGTGAAATTTCAAATCCATCTCTCATGTAGATATTTATATGTGTATGTGTGTGTGTGAGAGATATATAAAGACTCTTGGTCAAATCCATTAAAGCATATTACATGTGTATGTGTGTGTCAGAAAAGGCTAGAGAAATAAAGGATTCCACTTGGATTGAGGTATTATTTTTAAAAATAACTGAGCAATTACATAGGAACAGCAAAAATCAAGGCTGGATTGAATCCCCAATTACAGCAAAGTACTCTATTTAATCACGAGTTATAGATGTACTTGTTCTTGCTTTCTATTCTTTTAGCATCCTTTTTTAAATAATGCCAATAAGCTGCTCTTCAGTATAGATTTTCCTTGCATGTAGAATAGCATTCCTTTGCCCCTACACTATTAATGATCTCACAGTAGCACTCTTTACAGTATGGAGCCTTGGATCGATGAGGAGCTAGAGATCTTGCACCCTGGTCCGCTTCAAAGGTCATTGTTGACACGACAACCATATCATCGATCAGAGGCCATTTGGAATGGCGAGGTGAAATTTGTAGTTTTAACAACCGCTTTAATTTTTACGTTGTCTTTGACTTTTAGTTAGCAAGTTCTTTCAAAGTTGTATTTCTAGTTCTAACAACCGCTATAATTTTTATCGATTTTGTAGGACCCGGGCCCACTTACATGCCGTGGTCGCACTAAGGAGATGGCAAACGTTCAGATGCAAGATAATCGGGTGATTGACATTATCAAATTGCTAAGCCTGGAAGGATTGTTTAGAGCCCCTTCCAGAGAGACAGATCATTGCCTAATATCGGCCCTAGTTAAGCGATGGCAGCCGGAGACTCATACGTTCCATCTTCCACATGGTGAGATGTCAATCACCCTACAAGATGTGGAGGTCATTTTCGGACTTCCTATAGACGGTGAGGTCTTGGTTGGGCTGACTGTTGTGGTGGATGGGGATTGGAGTCAACTGTGTAGGGAGTTGCTTGGTTTTACTCCGCCGAATGACAATAAAACTTTGGTGGGGCAAAGAATTCTCATCAGCCTACTTGTTGAGGCCATTGCAGCGCCACTGTCTCATGACGCAACGGAGATTCAGATACACCAGTATGCCCGGTGCTATATTTTAGCGCTAGTAGGGGATAAACTTTTCATGGACAAGTCAGGAGATAGGGTTCATCTGATGTTCCTGGACTTCATGCGCAACCTTTGTGATCCGCGACAGTATAGTTGGGGTAGTGGTTGCCTGGCCTGGTTGTACAGGGAGTTGTGTCGGGCAAGCGAGAAAGGGGCATCACAGATTGGTGGGGCGTGCACCTTGGTCCAGTATTGGGCATGGGCAAGGTTGCCATTCTTGTGCCCGAGGATAGAGCCCCCACCTGGATGTGATTATGGCCCATGGCCATATGCTCCACTTGCATTTAAGTAAGTCTTTTCCTAATATTTAGTGTGTTATGCAATGTACTCTTCTTAATAACTAAATTGTATTATCGTTCTTATGTTATTCGCTCGTAACTGTAGGTGGGTGTGGGTGCCAAGCCCGAAGAGTAGGCCATCCAGCACGGCCTTGGTCCACTATCGCGAGCAATTAGTGACAATGCAGCCAGACCAGGTAATAATATTCAAAAATTCTGTTTGGTTATGAGAATTTTCCTTAAGAATATGATTGCTTCATCCTTTAACATATCTTTTGTTATAATTTTTGTTTTTCCCTTTATCTATGTATTCTCCCTTGTTTCACATTTTAAGATGCTATGATAATTGTTTTTTGTTTCTATTGTAGATTGTGTGGCAGCCATACGAGGCAGACTTCGGCCACCTTCCTGAGTTCTGCGTTGCAGGGAGGGATACATGGACAGCAAGGGTGTCGCTTGTGTGTTTTTGCATAGTAGAGAGACACCACCCGGACCGTGTCCTTCGACAGTTTGGGTTGGCGCAGTAGCGGCATGTCAATGTTGTCTACGATGATAAACTGCATAAAATAGACTTACGTGGGAAGGTGGAAAAGAATTGGAGGGAGGAGCATGGACCGTATATCATTTCATGGGAAATGAGACGACAACAAGTTTGTCATGCACCTCCTCAGATTGGTGAGATGCCCCGCGATCATGCCTATTACCTCTGGTACCGTCCGGTCACTCGAAAGTATGTCGACCGCAACAGCGCTAAATTAGATATAATGGTAATGTGTTCTAATTAGATTTTATTGCCTACTTTGTTTTACTTGAGTACATGTATAAACGTAGAATCAATTTCTATGAATTTTTCAGCAAATCTGGTTTGAGTTGACTGACATCCAATTAAAGAGTTTCTGTTACATATAGTATTATAATAAAACTGTTAGTTTTTAGTTGAGTATTTGAGTAGATTAATAAGTACTATATTATCCATTCATTAATTGATACATAAATGTCTCAAATTTGATTGTACTGGTTCTTTCTCCGTTTCAGATTCAAAGCCATTTAGCGCTGTTGGAGATGCTTCCTAAAGGCAGCCAAGCTCACAACCATGTCCGGCGTGTTCTAAATAATGTGGCTGGCCTTGGTGGTGGTCCTACAGCAAATGGGCAGGCAAACAATGGGCATGAGACTGAACCAGCAGCTACTGCAACCCTAAGCACAAGCGTAGCACCCGTAAGTACACCGACTCGTGGTCAGCGTGCTATTGCAAGCCCAAGCACAAGCGCAGCTAGGGGCTGTGGTAGGTCTGCTACAGCAAGCCCAAGCACAAGTGCAGCCAGGGGCCGTGGTCGGCGTGCAACAACCCAAACATCTTTGCAATCACCTTTTGTTTTGCATTCCATTCCTTGTAGTAAGAAGGCTTCTGGCCATTATATTTCGTCTCTATCATAGATCTGAGATGCTTAACTAGGGTAGTGTGATCCTCACATAACTTCTGATGGAGGTCTGATGCAATAAAATTACAACTCATCATTCTACCATCATTTCGCACCCCTGTCGGTATACACGTGTGAGGACCCACATACATGGTGACCATCCATAGTTGGTGGAGATCGGGCTTCATAACTGCACAAACATACTACTTGCATGACTCATGCACGCATTTCACACAAAATTTTTTCGTCGTCGACCTAATGATCGTAAAATGTTTGTTTTCCTTGAGAGCACAAGTTGTTAATACGCGCTTCACCTCCTCTTTATTGGCAAAAGTCAACCATTTGCACAAATTCATCCCCTCTCTCCAAGTAGACACAAATGGCATATCAATATGTGAAAGATCAACCATATTTTCCCAAGTATTTGCAGAGAATGACAATGCAGGAGGTGCGTAGGCAGGGATTGTGTTCGTAATGTTTTGGACACTAATAACATTGTCTGCATAAGGTTCACTACCATCCAATGTCTCATCGTCATCAATGTCCCTCTCAAAGTCCTCAAGGTCTCTGCCAATCGTGTCTTCATACTCATCTCTATCCACAAAATCTTCACCGTTAATGGTAATATTCTCATCAACATAGTCGTCATCGTCATCGTCATCGTCATCATCAACATAGTCGTCATCGTCATCATCATTGTTAATGGCAGTAGTCTCATCATCATCGTCGTCATCATCATCACCATCGGCATGAACATCATCATCCTCTACATGTGTAGAATACTCATATTGAGCATCCGGAACCGTAACCTGTAAGCTTGTGGTTGTTTGTTGGATATCCTTTTGCCAGACTGCACGCGGCTCCAACTGTATGTACAACTCAATGTTAGTTACTTCAGCTATTCTCTCCAACTTGTCAAACATGATCTTTACATGTTTGTTTGTTTCTATCGCCATATACTTGTAATTAATCCGGTGCTTCAGGATTTCATTTGGCATACGATAAGTAATTTGTATGTTGTGCACAACAGGATTCTTACACAACTCTTCCAGGACAATCTTCTTCAATTCGTCAAGGGTCTTCAACCTACGATCAATTTGGGTATAATAGGTCTTTATACCCGGCTCTTCAAATGGAAATCTCTTGTTCGCATTGGCATTCTTAAGCGGACCGCCGTAGTATAGGATTATATCAATTTCAGGCATTGTGCACCTGTTCAAGTCAAGTTACTATGTTAGTTAAATCACATAGTCGTAAAGTGGGGGGAAAAAAAGTAATGTGATCTTAAGGCTGAACACATTCAAGCTAGAATTTTCATAGGTAATTACTAGTTTTATAGCCATTATGTAGCTTGTGGTACCCATGGTTTCTAAGTTTGGCTTCAGAAGAAAATTTGAAACATATCTACTGGAGCAACCCCAAGAGCATCAGTTAATGTTACTTGACACCATACATGTGATGCTATTACTCACATCTAGTTTTATCCAAAGCATTAACAAGTTTTATCCAAAGCATTAATTGATTAATGGCAAGTAATGGCTTGTTCAAGCTTTATGATACCCATTCATTACATTCATTCACTACCCATTTCATACCCAAAATAATGATGAATAAAGTCAAAAAAACTTGTAAGATCATGATAAAAATAAAAGCCTAGAAATGATGAATAAAATTTTGATAACAAAATGGACAAATAAATACTCAAAAATTAACACTAACAAAACAAAGTTCTATGATTCACAATATTGGAAAATTAACTAAGTTATGTCAACTATCTATAAAATAAATAGTCAAACTCAACCCACACCCATAGACAACTAATACCCAACTACAATGACAATCAAATAAGCAAACCCTTACCTGAGATATGAATTTGTTGAGAGGGAAGAGCAGTGAGAAAGGCAGTGTGGTGAGTGAGAGTGAGAGGCAATGTGGTGTGAGAGTTATGGGTGAGTGAGAGAGTTAGTGAGGGTGAGAGCTAGTGAGGCTAAGAGACTTAGTGAGGATGCTCTGTTTTTGGGTGAGAAGGCTGGGTGAGTCTGTGAGCACTTGTGTTATACGGGCTGAGTGAAGAGTGTAGTTTTTATAATTTTGCCCAGTGGAACTCGAGTCTTTAAGACTCGAGTTCCTTGGAAAATCATCATAACCAATTATTTTAGTTACCAAGATTTTCTCTAAGAAAATCGAGTCTTAAAGACTTGATTTTTGTTTTGTGGAAAATGAGTCTTTAAGACTCGAGATCCAAGTGTTTCAAATTGCCAACTCAGCAGCACAAATATTTTGAAAGCGAGTCTTTAAAACTCGCTTTTTAATGTAGATCTCGAGTTTTAGAAACTCGAGATGCTAGTTTCCTTTATACTTTAAAGTGTTGCTTAACTTACTACATACTTGTGCCAGTGGTTGCTACTCTGCCCATTCCCTCCTAATACTGGTATACTCAAACACAACCATGCTGCAAGCGCATATATACTAATACTGGTATACTCTTTTTTTGAGAAAGTAATACTGGTATACTCAATTTGACATCTATGCAAGTGTAGCTAGCTAGAATTAAAATTTAAAAAGAAAAAAAATTCAAATAATGCAATTATGTCTTCAAAAGTTTGTTGTACAAAGTCATGTTATAAGACCATCCAAGCCATTGCCTTTATCAAAAGGCCACAAAAATTTCTTGGTGGAAAATTATCAGAATAATTAGTGACTACAATATGAATGAATTGATTATTTGATGTATCACATTTATTTACAGTATCATAAATTATTTTACTTGATTTATGCAATGTTCAGTTACAGAATTGACAAGAGGACAGAACCTGAAGAGTGGAAACTAACTTTCTATAATACATTACAGCCTAAGAAAATAAATTAGAGACTCAAGAAACTCTGTTCAGAACCTTGCTGAAACAATTCATTCCTTACTAGGACTAAAGGCACATTTTACTTCTAGCTGGGTCAAATCAGTTTGTGATATATACGAAACCCACCATCTGAAGGACCATCCATTAACTTGAAATCAGCAAACTTTATAAGACAAGTGAATATTTTTGGCAACAAAGATGATGATTTGGAAAGTGCAATCTCAAAGATTAATATTAAATCCTTTCTTTTCATGTACGTAGATGTATCCCAGTGTGTGCACCTGCAGACGCATGTGAAAATTTTACCATCTCTCAAACTACACTTCATGTTAATGCCCATAAATTTTCTTGTCCCATGAACAGATGAACTTACTGCCTTAACTTCCAAGATAAATCAACTCAATATTCATTTCAGAGACGGCAGGTACTCAATGAGTTTCTAGACTTGAAAGGTTAGTCATCTTCAACTAAAACTATTAACAATTTTCTAGATTGAAGATATGTAAATGTTTTTTTTTTTACTGCTAAATGGTCTAGGAAGGGTATACATCTTCCAAATTGTAAAGTGGTTGCCCTCGGAGAAGTAGGGTACATAATAGGTCTAAGTTTTAATAGTAGATTAAAGATTTCGTTGAATAATAGGTTGCATTCAACCTGAAAAATCTTTGTAACTTCTTTTCTGGAAACACCAATATGTAGCAGTAATATTTTCACCATATTTTCCACTGCAGGGAACATTCGAGAGTACTTTGTCATATAAGACCCAATAGGAGAGAGTTTTGGCCATTTATTTATGCTTGTTGTAGCTTTGGATTCAAGGCAAGCATGGCTAATATACATAAAGTAGGCTAATATATCTCTAATATAGATAAAGAAAGGACCTTCGGCATATCCCACACTTCTATGGCATATAAAGCTTCTCTCCAGCCCAATCATTCGTCATTGTTGCTATTCTCCTCCTAACATATATCTCTTTCTCCTTTTGACTTTTTCCTACTATCTAGTCTGATCAAGAAACCAGAAAAATACTTTTTTTGCCAATAATATGTAGCAAGAATGATTTAATAAAGTATGAGCATTATGCATTTAACACATTTTTTATGATGCTAGAAGTTGCATATTTAAAGTTGGCAGTTGTTGTTGGCCTTTCAATACTAAAATTTAAATTCTTCAAAACTCACTACAAAAAAACTGGTCTAAAGCTGCGTTTTAAAGACGCAACTTTAGACCCCAAAAACGTGGCTATAGGCTTTTAGCTGCGTTTCCTATGGCCATGTTTTAGAAACGCGGCCTAAAGTCCGCAGCTCGAAGCCTATAGCCGCGTTTTTTGAAAACGCGGCTAAAACCAGACCTATAGCCGTGTTTTCTAACCGCGGCTATAGGATTCGGCCCTATAGCTGCGTTTTTGAAAACGCAGCAGTAGACCCCAACCTATAACGCGGCTCCAGGACAGCTTTGAGCTGCGGTTATAAACGCGGCTATAGGCCCAGTTTGAGCTGCGTTCAAAACGCAGCTATAGATCTTTTCCCAGCAACGTTGAACAACTTATAGCCGCGTTTTAAAAACGCGGCTATAGGTTTTTTTTTTTTAATTTTTTTCCCTTGCTTTCTCAACTTCCTGCTATACACACAACTTCCTGCTATTCACACAACTCCCTTCTTTCACAACACATCCCAAGAATCACAAGTTCTATAACAACTCCCTACTTTCACAACTTATTACATCCCAATATCACAAGTGACCAAAATATGCAAGTTCTAGAAAAAAAGTTTGATAAAGACCCCAAGATCACTTGATTTCAGCCAAGTGATAACTCATAATACGAATTTTTTACATCAAGGCTTTATGGTAAGAGGAATGTCAGTAATTACTTACCTACAATTACATGTGATTCTTTTCTACCAAGTGATTCTTTTCTACCAATTAAGTTTTTGGGAGAATCAGTAATTAATCAAAGGACAAGGTGAAAATAGTAAAAGAACAATTTGAATCTCAAAGAAAAGAAGATAACTGTTACCTTATAAAAATTACTTACCTACAATTACATGTGGCACCGATTTGGCTATCATATGAATATAAATTAAAACCAAAAATCCTAAACCACTCCACCCCTAGTAAATTTTCAACACTTTAAATACTTTGGTGAAGTCAGACTATAAAACCCGATACCAAAAAATATGAATTTTGATGCGAAGCAGGGAAAACACCACATAACAAGTAACCACAGCAGGAATGCATCATGTAGACAACAACAGCATGTATGCAAGGACATATGACAAGAGCAAGAAATGTCCTGCAGTCCATCAAGAGCTTGGAATTAAAACATTTAAATACACTTACAAAAGCAACAAAATAACAACTTCTTTCTCCCTTTCTAAGTATTGGTCATATGCAAATACTTAGAGAAACAAAGTATTTAAAATAGAATTTGAGCAGAAAAAAAAATCAACTCACATTTTGAGCAGAAAAGTTTCTTTGCAGGATTTCTTTGGTGACAATAATTCAACCTCAAAGACAGAATTTTCACCGACTGAACTGCTGAAACAAATCAAAAATGGGATCAACAGTTAAATGGCTAATGAGTTATATCATGATCATTTGCCTCAATAACAGTTAAATGCACCAGTACTAATCTCATCTAAACTTTCATCAAACAATGTCCCATAAAATCAAATGATAAAAATTCAAGGATATTGTAAGAGACAGTACCTGCAACTTGCTTCCAACTTTTTTTTTTTTTTTGGAGATTTGGGGGGTGGTGGGGTGGAGTGATCAACAAAAAAAAAAAATTGATATTCAATCAAATAAAACTTTTTAAAGAAAAAAAATACAAAGATAACATTCTAATATAAAAATCAGTGTATTACCATCACTTTAAGTTGGTGCAATGAAGTTAGAGATATCTAGAAAACCTGAAAAAGTGACTAATCCTTTATAGAAAAAGCTATCTTACGTTGAAGCATAGAAGGCAAACCAGAATTGGGCTGACAATTGATGAACCAAGATGACATATTTGTAATCAAAACATTGACCAAGAATCATTATCTATTATGGAAAAAAGAAGAAAAATTTATACTAAAACCCAATCAGAAATTAAACCCGTGACCCTAATTAAACAGAAACACAAGCTGCTTATTCAAATAGAAAGATAACAAGAAGAGGCGTTCAGAGTCAAATGGAACTCTGCCTGTGTGATATTCTTAGTATACTAATCATTATACACAGCTGGTACCAAGCCCCAAAAAAAGTGGTTGGTACAGTAAATTGATAGCTCCCATAAAACTAGTAACAATGCATGAATGAGAATCCTTGCACAAATGAGAGTGATTTAACTCAAGAGCGTATAACCTTCAATTCAATAAAATGATAGGAAAAGATAAATATAGTCAACCATGAATAGTTGGGATTAATACTTGGTCAAGTTGAGTTGAACTGAAACTGTAATAAAATGACTTCCATCAAGTGGTATAAGCAGAATATCAAGACTATAAGCAAGTAAGCAACCAAAATTCATCTTCATTATTATTTTCAGTAATATTAAGAACAAACTTGTCAAAGTAAAGCCCAGCCATCACCTCAACACATTCATTTTACAAACTAGCTACAACTGAAAATAGAGGATATTGAGGGTAATAGTAATTTATTATAGTAATTCACATGCTCTATTTATGTGTATCAGTTCATAGAAGCATTTCATCAAACACATAATTTGCATTACAAAACCACGAACGAAAATAGAAATAGAAAATAAAGAGAAACTCAAAACAAATCATTGAAAATACTATGAAACAAAACCCACAAACGAATCAAACGAATCCCAGAAAAAACCCACACACAAATCAAAGGAAACCCAAACAAACCCACAAAAAAAAAAGACAAAATGAAACCCACAGAAAACCCCAAAGCCTTTATGATTCAGATTTAGTAGAAATAGAGAAATATAGAGGATAAAGAGGAAAAAATGAGTTCAGAGAGACAAACCTTGCTGCGACAAAGCGAGAAAGAAGCACTGACTACTGAGAACAGAGGAAGAGAGTGCGTGTCCTGTACTGAGAACAACAACAACAACAACAAAAAATTAAAATAGAGCATGTGAATTAAATAAGATTAACAATAACAATAACAAAAAATTAAATATGTATATAAAAGAGACCCAAAAACTCAGAAGGAGGAAACCTTAACTTACCGACGATCCCTTCAAGATTTGGGAGGAATGGATATCGATCAGAGCACGGCGATGTCGAGCTACGTGGCACAGAGGACGGCGGCGAGATTAGGGATCGAGAGCTAGAGAGCAAGCTGAGATGAGAGGTTTTTTCAGAAAACTTAGGTTTTTTTTTTTTTTTTCGTTGTTGTATTGAACTGAGGGGGTTTTTTCCTAAAAAAATTCTAAAACAAACCCAGAGCTGCGTTTTAGAAAACGCAGCTCTGTACGCGTTGAAGCTGCGTTTAATGAAACGCAGCTTTGAACGACTGAACTGAGCTGCGTTTAAAACGCAGCTTCAATTCACGTTTGAGCTGCGTTTTATAAAACGCAGCTCAGTTCAGTCGTTTAAGCTGCGTTTTATAAAACGCAGCTCAGTTCAATCGTTTAAGCTGCGTTTTATAAAACGCAGCTTTGGGCAATCTTGGAAAAAAATAAAATAAAATAAGCGGATGGGCTTCAACCTTACCCCCAAAAACGCAGCTTGAAGAGCTTAAAATGCGGCTTAAGGGCTGGTCTACAGCCGGGTTTAGGAAACATGGCTCAAACTAAAAAACGCGGCTTAAATTTACCTTAGGAGTAAAATTTAAATTCTAAAATTTTAAGGTGTAAAATTCAAATATCCCAAACTTTAAGGTATAATTTGCAATTTACCTTAACATTTTTTTTTCCCCTAAGAATAAGGCAATCAAAATGGATAAGAACACGAATCAAACCCCCAGCAGAGACATCGCTCCACCAAAATAAGCATGTCCTGAAACCTTTTTTTTTTGATAAGCATGTCCTGAAACCTTTTAGCACAAAAAGAAAAAAAGGGACCAATAAAGAGATACAAGGCACTAATTACTCGGAATAGCTTTTAAAATTAGAAAATAATACAAATTTCCAAGACAACAACAATGATCCACCAATATATTGTGCTTTCTTTAAAATTTTTAACAAACTATCATCCATTCTACCAAACAAATTTCTCTTTTCCATCGACTCTATAGCTAGTAACATACATTTAAGCCCAACTCACCCAAAACCTAAATGATCACACTTTTACTCTGTAAACTCGATTCTTAATATCCACGGTCAGAGTCTCCATGAAGCAAAAAAAATCCAACCATGAGTGAAATCACTTAACTTCCATGTAACTTGAGATTCCATTTTGCCACTGCTGCGCATGGAAACAAAATTTATTATATGTGGGTGATAGTCGTGTTCATGACAATTAATTGACTAGTTTAATTTGATTAAAAATTAAAATAACTCTATGGCACAAACGGTCAGTTAACCTAATTTTGGTTGGAAAATTATTATAAGATCTAGACATGCATCAAGCACAATATAGCTCTAACTTCTAGGCAATTCGTCAAATGCACCTATCCTAAATAAATATATCAAGTAATTTAGAGAGGAAAAAAAAAAAAAAAAAAAACACTCGTACATCAATGCCAACATGGAAAGCGAACCATTTTATTCAATTTGTTTTAAGGAAAGAATAAAACCATTTATATGCGAAAGAAGGGACAAATTTTAGGTTTAGTTTCTTAATTTACCATTCATTATATGTTATAAAGACAGATTAAATCGTATATAAGTGTCAACATTTCTAATTGTTTTCAAATATTAGATTATTTATCTATTTAATGAGACCTATTATATAAGCAACTGCAAAAAATTAATTCTTGAAAATTACTTTAAGTTGTACAAACCATTTCCTTCAAGTTACTTTTGAGAAGATAAGAACCCATGAAATAAGTAAGTAGATGTACATAGTCAAACTATCACAATTATCAAACAAAAACTAAAATACTAAAAACCCAAAAAGAAACACATTTTTATTTCTTCTCGCATAAGAGTATTTACTTAATTTGTATGTACCTAAACTAACAAAATAGTTTGGTTTTTCGCTTAAAAAAACGCACACACTATATTCATATCACAAACTTCACAAAAAAAATTTATGGTAACTTTTAAGATAAAATAGTTTAATTTCAGGGAGTTGGGCATGTAATTCATAGATGTTGCACAATTCTTGAGAACAAATTTATTTTTCTTATGTTTTATATAAATTAAAAGAGAAATATAGTTTGGTTTTGGGGACTTGAGCATGTATATGTATAATTCATACCTACTTAGCCCCTGCATATAGGGGTGAAGCTTTCCTCAAAAGGACAAGCACCTCGAAGCCAAGCATCATGCGGAGTGCTTCCTATGTCAACAAATTCAAGAGCTTTGCTTTTGATATCATAAAAATACCATTTTTGAAGTTTGAAGGTTGAAAATACAAGTATTTTCCCTATCTTGAGGCACGATACAATCGTTGGACTTGGATATAAGTGACCAGCATCAACTCGTTGAAAATCCTCAAAAAGGATTCTAAATCGAAATGCCCATTGATGATTCTCTAACATGGTATATATCTCTAAACATTCGGATGGGACGAAGTCAACCAAACACAACCTCCCTTCATATTCTGCCAGACGTTTTGAAGAGTAAATATCTTCTGGTTTTGGAGGTAGACTGATTATTTGGAATGTTTCATCACTAACATCAAATGCTGTAATATGAAGATATTTTCCAAAAGAATGATTATTCAACCAATATAAAGTGCCATTAAAATAGATTGTTGAGTCAAAAAAAGTGTAGGAAGTTGGAATGTCAACGATCCTCCATGAATTCGAATGACCCACCGTTATTATTGCAGCCTTCGATTCAGAAATTCTCTTCCTACTTCCACAATTATCTTGGAAGATGTTCAGCACTTTATATTGCTTTGTTAGAGGACAATATCCAAATCCAATTAACTTACTCCTCCAAGTATCAGGAGGATGGGGATAACAAACTCTCTGGTAGTGGGATTACATACATGAAAATCGTGACCATCGCTCAAGCAGATCAAACCGTTCAAGGAAAATATACTGCCGATTTTCAAAAAGTTTGGTTGGATTGTAGTTCTAGATATCTCTTTTGTAATCAAAGTCTTAAAACCACCTCCTATTTGTAAAGAACGTATTTGAAAGGAAATCGTATCATCAGAAATACGATGGGTGCTCAAGCAGATGATCCCACGAGATGTTTCCCTCAAGCGCTTTAAGTGTAAAGCTCCAAAGTCACTGAATAACACAGACCATGCCTTACAAACGCACTTCAATCTGAACACACAATCCAGTGGAAGCAGTGAGAATATATAGAGGATGATTTCGGGTCCGTGCATAAAAGTACATAAGAAAAGTACTGTTCACATAAGAAAAGTCAAAAAGTTACGGCTTGACAAAAAAAAAAAAAAAAAAAAAAAATTTCTGAAACGTAAACGCTCGTCTGGGAAGCGCGTTACTCTTCATATGGGAGAGAATCATAACTTCTGCTTCCTTCCAGTTCCATCGTTCTCGTTCTTCTTCTTTTTGGCTCTCGGCTTGCTCTCAAACGTGAAACTTAGTAATACTAATATACTAATAATGTGTAATAGTCGTATATATACAAACAAACAAAAAACAAAAAAATTAGGGTTGCATGAGAGAGGGGCCCAAGCCC
Organism: Quercus tomentella; assembly: GCA_028535165.1. Classification (NCBI taxonomy): domain Eukaryota; kingdom Viridiplantae; phylum Streptophyta; class Magnoliopsida; order Fagales; family Fagaceae; genus Quercus; species Quercus tomentella. Next base: position 65,246,658 of record JAPQVY010000155.1, on the reverse strand, counting down.
AACACACTTCGCTGACAAAAATAAGAAAAATTGTTAGTCTTACTCGTATATTGTAGGTACTTACTCAGCCCCTGATTATTATCATGACTAGAAGAAGGAACATTATTACTTGTCCTTGATTTTAAGTTTTTAACCTAATCAAGCGCTCTTGGGATTCTTATAGGTGATTCTGACTTTGTTTTTTTTTTTTTTTGGTCGCGAGTACCTAAAGTTGGAAGGAAAATGAAAATGGAAGGATATATAAAAGATTAAAAAAAAAAAAAAATTTTGGGAGTGGAAAATTGGAGGGACAAAAAAAAAAAAAAAAAAATTGTTTGGTCGAGAAGAAAATTGGGAGGAAAGAAAAATGAATTTGTATAAATTTACTCATATGCCCTTATAAAAAAATGATGCAAAAAAAAAAAAAAAAAAAAAAAAAAAAAAAAGAGAGACAAACAACCAACCAAAAAAAAAAAAAAAGGAAATCACCCAAGTTTATTAAAAAGGAAAATCCATGCCCAAAAAAAAAATTAAAAATTAAAGATCTCGTCCAATTAAACCCAAAAAAGAAAACAAAAAGAATAAGAAGAAGAGCAAAAAGAAAGAAGCACCTACAAAAATGAAAGAAGAGTTGAAAATATCGCATAAAAAAATAAAAAAAAATAAAAAAAAAAAGAGGAAAAAGCAATTAGCATGTAGGAGGAGGGGTAGTTCAGTCATTTGACTACAACTATTTTTCTCTCCTTTATTTTCTCCCCAAATTGGAGAGAGAGAATTTTGGTGAATCCGAAGAGAAAACACCCAAGTCTTACCAATTTTCCCTCCTCTTTTCTCTCCAACCAAACACCCACAAAAATCTTTTTCTCTCTACTTTTTTCTCCCTCTTTTCCATTGCCCCTAAAATCTCCCTAGTCAAACAGACTCTTAAGTCTTAAAACTCACTCATATCCTATGCAAACATGCAAATCTTTTTTTTTTTTTTGGTGTGCTTATGTTTGTTATGGTGAAATCCAACACATCCCACAGTCTCACTTTAAATCTTTGCTACTTTGAGTGGGATCTTCCCCAATTCTCCTACTATTTCCAATGTTTAATTAAAAAGATTTAGTTATGATTACTAATCAAGAGTTGATCTGGTCACAGTCCTGGAATATTTTGAATTAGATTACCAAATACCAACAGACAATATCGAAGCGAATGAAAATTTAAAAGAAACTTGAGTTTTTTCAAATTCATTTTGGGGTAAAATAATATTTTGTTCTCTAAAATTTATCAAAAGCTTGTTTTCGTCCCTAAACTTTAAGATGTTCTTTTTCATCCATAAACTTTGTAAATAGTTTTATTTATTTATTTATTTTTTATAATAGCTTAGAGACACAAATAAGGATTAAAAAATTAATTTTTTTCAATAATTTAGGGATAAAAAAGATATTTTTTAAAATTTAAGGACAAAAAGTAAAATATTTTCAATAGTTTAGAAACGAAAGACAAATTTTTCAATAATTTAGGGACTACGAACTTCTTAAAGTTTAGGGAGGAATTTTTTTTTTTGGTAAAGTTTAGAAACCAAAATAGTATTTCATTATTCATTTTATTTATTCTCTCTTAAAATATTATCATTTTATTTTATTTTTTTTCTCATGTGTTTTTTTTATTTTTATTTTTTATATTGAGGCGTTAATGTGGCATTATTTTTTTAAGAAAAGAAAAACTATTGTTTAGGAAAAAAAAAATACTAAATGTTACTTTCAAAAAAAGTGAAAAAAAGGTGCAGTTTTGTTCTGCCCTCCCACCAAAAAAAGTGAAAAAAAAAAAAAAAAAAAAGATGGAAGGAAAGAGAGGGGCAAATGGGTAAATTTCTATCTAAGCCTCTATCTTTCCCCAATTTCCTCCCCAAATCGTTGAGGCTCTAAAATCACTCCAAATGTTGGCTTCAAGAAGAAAACTCTTGGCCCCATTAAAATCTCTCTCGTTTTTTCCCCTCAACTAAACACGACTCTGTACCATTTTTTCCTTACTTTTCTCTCACTTATTTTTCATCTCCCAATTTTCCCCAACTAAACGCACTGTTAGTTTATGGATAAGAAATTGTTATGTTAGGTATCCCGATTAATTCAAATATAATCCATAAAGTTAACTCCCATTTAATTGAGATTAATAAGATTTTTGTTTTTGTTTTTGTTTTGTTTTGTTTTTATTTTTTATTGAGAGGACCTTAAGTGGAGTTAGACTTTTGTGTTGGTGAGTGATAAAGGATAAGGTACTACCAATGTTATTACACAATATATTTAACATTTTTTTGAAGTATGTATACACATCATAAGTCGAAATTCCTCTACTTTCTCTCATCTAATCTATGAAAAATTTGGTATTATCGATTCTACTAAAAAATGTTATAAAATTGACCAATAATTAATATGATTAGTATCATGACAATAATCTAATAAACAAATTTCTTGATTTTTTGTTTATCTGTTTTATATTTATATATATATTTTTTGATTTTTTTTATATCTATATAATATAGTATCACTTTTTATATGAATATTTGATAATATACTAAAATTTACCCTATTATCCGCATTTGAAGCTAGACCTCACGTACGGTAAATGAGGGCTTCTCTTGACAGTACTGCGTGTGCTCTCTCCTACACTTTCGTAAAAAAGCAAAACAAGTCAAGCACAATGTACTCTTACTTAAAAGTCATGGCTGCTTCACTTCCTCACAATTATCTCCATTCTCACCCTAACTTAGCATGAACAGCGAGGAAAGGAATAGAAAAGCATGAAAATAATAATTTTATAATATTTATTTCCTTTCCGTGGGAGCTTTAATGAAATGAATGAAAAGTCCATTTTTTTGGGAGTTTAAAGTAGTAATGAATGAAATGGAAAGAAGTGAACACTAATAAGTATTGTTATTTAAAATATTAGGTAAAAGTAATTGTTTAACAAAAATATAATGATATAGAAAAAAACAAAAATATAATGATAATCCTAAAAAAAATTGTTATTTTTGCTTCCAATCACGCTGCTAATCAATAGAACATTATGACTGAAACAATGTATAAAATTTTATTTCTATTATTTGAGTGAATAATATTACATCAAAGCCTGCAAAAATCTCTCTTAATAATTTTTTTTTTTTTTTTGAGAAACAATAAAATTTTATTTCTAAGTGTTATATATTTTCTTTACAAAAATGACACACCCATACTAGTAATATCAACATCAATTTAAGCCTGTGACAAAAATTGAGAAATTTGGTATATTTAATGGGGATCCAAGTGTTGGTTGGTTGAAGACAGTTGATCAGTACTACGTTGGCTCTAACAATTCCATCCAGGTCTCTCTCTCTCTTTCCCTTTTTGTCTTCGTTATGAATTTGATTGAAGATGAAACTTAAACGTGTTGTTTTTGGCTATGTAGGGGGCTTGTGTGCAAAATGTATTGGATTCTCTAGTGCCTGCACTATTGGCTGACCAGAATCGAAAGTTATCTATGTTGAACAGGCAAGTTTGTTGGTCCAATTGATATCTCTCATTTTAAAAGCTATAATATATTGTACTGGGGTACTGACTACTAAGTTTGGTAGACGAAGAAACATCGGGAAAGAGAAGAAAACTAAACTTTTAACCTTTACTGATTTAATTGATGAAAATCCACACGCTAAGTAATTATGTTGGGCTTTTTTTACTTGGGTCCTATTTGATGGATAATCTAAGATTTAAAATTGCTATTTCTTTTTCTACATTGTCCTGGTAAACAAACAAAGCATCATGGCTTGGTTGGTGGAAACTTTGGAGAGACTATGCTGGACTTGCACATAGGAATAGGAGAATTGGAATTTGGGACCGTGAAAGTTTATTTATTTATTTTTTTGAATTTTTTTTTATTTCCTTTGAATTATGCCCCATCTCAGTCTCACCAATGCCCTCTTTGCTGTTCTTGCAATTAAACTGTAATATTACAGTTCATTGAATCACAGTGTCTTGAAATTGCAAAGACAGTTGATCAGTACTACGTTGGCTCCAACAATTCCATCTAGGTCTCTCTCTCTCTTTCCCTTTTTGTCTTTGTTATGAATTTGATTGAAGATGAAACTTAAACATGTTGTTTTTGGCTGTGTAGGGGGCTTGTGTGCAAAATGTATTGGATTCTCTAGTGCCTGCACTATTGGCTGACCAGAATCGAAAGTTATCTATGTTGAACAGGCAAGTTTGTTGGTCCAATTGATATTTCTCATTTTAAAAGCTATAATATATTGTACTGGGGTACTGACTACTGAGTTTGGTAGACAAAGAAACATTGGGAAAGAGATGGAAATTAAACTTTTAACCTTTACTGATTTAATTGATGAGAATCCACACGCTAAGTAATTATGTTGGGCTTTCTTTACTTGGGTCCTATTTGATGGATAATCTAAGATTTAAAATTGCTATTTCTTTTTCTACATTGTCCTGGTAAACAAACAAAGCATCATGGCTTGGTTGGTGGAAACTCTGGAGAGACTATGCTGGACTTGCACATAGGAATATAGGAGAATTGGAATTTGAGACCATGAAAGTTTATTTATTTATTTTTTTGAATTTTTTTTTATTGCCTTTAAATTATGCCCCATCTCAGTCTCACCAATGCCCTCTTTGCTGTTCTTGCAATTAAACTGTAATATTACAGTTCATTGAATCAGTGTCTTGAATTTGCAAGGACCGTGTTACATCAAATGTCAAGGTTGTCATTAAATGCTAACAATTGGTTGAACTTGGTCAATTTTGGTATTTTGGTGTGAAGTCACTTTGAGTGCCAATGCAATTCTCTTTCATATGCATGGTTGGAACCATCATATATTAGTTTTCGGGTACCTATATGACATGTTTTACCTACTAGCCGTTAGATGATGCCATGTGTTCAATTCTTGCTGTCCTATATTCATAAAATACTAATTTTATGACTTTTTCCTGTGCTTCATAAATTCAGGCATTTTTCCAGCGCTGATGGAGAAACCAGAGTGAGATAATCCAGCATATGGTCAAGCAGCTAGCGAGCTCGGCTCAACTAGAGTTCATGTAATATACTAAGTTAACGAATACATCATGCTATTTTTGCTTTTCTTAAATTTCTATAGAGGTCCACCTAGCAAATGCAAGGGGGATGAGGTGCAAGTTGAGCTAGTGCTCACTGACATAGGATACAAAATCATTCGTTCATGTTTGCTAGCGTGGATTGTATTCAAAAATCTTTTTTCCCCCCTTGATTCTTATTATTATTTTTTATATTGCAGAATGGGGGTATGTGTATGCATGATGAGGCAGCAACACATTACGACATGATTGATCAGACAACCCTTGGGCATCGGTTTATCAAAGAGGAGTTTGGTGTTGTTCCTAGAATTGGTCGGCAAATCGTTCCCTTTGGACATTCTGCAGTGCAAGCTTTTTTGTTGGGAGCTGAAGTAAGCCTCTCTTTTGTCATATTCCCTTTCCTGTCCAAAGCATATACAATGTATAAAGTCAAAACTAATCAAGAGCCAAATGACTGAAAAAACTTCCATATGCACATCTCTCACAAAAATTGGTCAATTTCTGCTATTTGTGCAGCTTGGATTCGACTCACATTTCTTTGTTGGTTAGATTACCCAGACCAGACTAAATGCAAAAATGAGAAAAGTCTTGAATTTGGCTGGCAGGGTTCCAAGAGCCTTGGTTCATCTGCTCAGGTAAAGAGAGAGTTTTTTTTTTTGGGGGTGGGGGTGGGAGAGACCAGGCTGGCTTCTCAGCATTCATTGATTTTAGTCTTGTTTCTTTGTTGCCTTTCCAACTTTTTGTTAGTTTCTTTCTTAAATGTGCAGATTTTTGCTGGTGCATTTCAGGAGAATTAAGTGCCTCCACCTGGTGGTTTCTACTATGAAGTTAATGATGATTCCCCAATAGTTCAAGTAAAAATAATAACTTGGTATAGATGCTATCAGCTTTTTGAGTATTTACTTGTTTGCAAAATTTCATTTTCTCTTTTGATGAAGGATGAGGATGAGTAAATGCCTTTGTTGCTCCTGCAGTATCACAGGTAACTGGGAAAAGCTCTTCAACCTGCATGGGATTATTTTATCTGCATTCCCATTATTTGGTGGAATTGGTTATTCATTTTTCACATTAAGCTTTCAAATGACCTTCAATTTTGATGTTTGCATATCCTGTTTCCTCCATGGTGACTGGTGAGGTCTCCTCTTTCTTATTTGAATTTTCACATCTTAAATTATATGGCTGCTAGGACAATTCATTAAATTTGTACTAGTAAGTTTCTGCTTAAGGCCAGTTCTCACTATGAATCATGACTTAGGGTCTGTTTGGATAGAACTTATTTTGCTGAAACTGAAAACTGAAAACACTGTAGTAAAATAATTTTTAAATGTGTGATTGTTATTTTGGATTGCTAATATTTGTGATAATATTATTTGGGACCCAACAAGTGGTATCAGAGCTAAGGTTAGAGTGGAAGAGATGGCCGGAGAAGAAGGCAAGGGTACAGGAATTGAGAAATTTGATGGAACAGACTTCGAGTATTGGAGGATGCAAATTTAAGATTATCTTTATGGGAAGAAATTGCATCTGCCTCTTTTGGGGACGAAACCTGAAACTATGAAGGATGAAGACTGGAACCTTCTTGATAGACAGGTGTTGGGAGTTATTTGATTAACTCTGTCAAGATCAGTTGTGCACAATGTTGTGAAAGAAAAGACCACAGTGGATTTGATGAAGGCTTTGTCTAGCATGTATGAAAAGCCGTCGGCTAACAACAAGGTGTATCTGATGAAAAAGTTATTTAATCTGAAGAAGGTAGAAGACACTCCTGTAGCGCAACATCTGAATGAGTTAAATACAATCACAAATTAATTATCCACAGTGGAAATTGAATTTGATGATGAGGTTGGGAAAAGCAAACTCAAATATGATGATATTCGAGATTTGATTTTAAATGAAGAGGTTAGCAGGAGAGATGCAAATATAGACAATGCACAAGATCAAGCTTTTGTCACGGAGAATAAGAGTAGAGGTAGAAGCAAAGGACCTAATGATCGAAAATTCAATGGTAGGTCACAATCAAGAGATAGATCTCAGTTCAAGGAAACTAGAGAATGCTTCCATTGTGGGAAAAAGGGTCATTTAAGAAGAGATTGTTGGCATTGGAATAAGGAACAAAATAAAGGAAAATATGAAAAGAATGATAGTGAGAAAAATACTACAACTGCTGTGATTGATGAGGATGTTGTGGTGCTCTCTATTGAAGAGCAAAAGTGTGAGCATGTTGCTGATAATGATGTTGAGTGGGTTATTGATTCTACAGCCCCCCACCATATTATCCCTATGAAGGGTTTGTTTACCACGTACAAAGCAGGAAACTTTGGTACAGTGAAGATGGGTAATTCTAGTTACTCAAAAATTGTGAGAATTGGTGATGTGTGCATTGAAACCAATGTTTGTAGCACTATGATGTTGAAGGATGTGCGACATGTTCCAAATTTAAGGATGAATGTGTTTTCTACATTGGTTATGGATTGAGCAGGTTATTATAACTACCTTGGTAATGGAAGATGGAAACTTACTAAAGGGCCATTGGTTGTTGCAAGAGGACATGCATGTTGCGGTTTGTACAAGACTCATGTGAAGACCTGTAAGAAGAAGTTTAATGAGATTAAAAATTTTGAGAAGACTCCAAAGATGAGTGTTGGGATTAATGGTGTTGAAACCTAGAGGGTGAAGTTCTCATTGCCTAATAGTGCTTCAGAAGAGGAAGTGGTAGGTGATGAAGAATATGAAGATGCTAAGGCTACATGGGATGACGATGAAGTGAAAGATTCTAGAGGTCTTGAGCAGGGGGAGCAATATCCTCCACTAGAGATTGTTGAACCTTATGAGAAGAGGACTGCTGGAGAACATCGAATTGTTAGCTTCAAGAATACTTGGGCTTCTGATGAAGGGGAGCCAATGGATTGGATTAAAGAAATCCAAGATGAGATTAAGTATTTGAGAATGAAAGGGATTGATGTTGATGAAATGTTCTCAGTGTTGATGAAGATAATGAAGAAGGTCAAGCTTGGAGTTGGCTTGACTGACACAGAATTGAATTGAAAAAATATAAATCTCCTTCTCTCGATGGGCTAGAAGGGGAGATTGTTGAGGTGCACGGCACTAGAAGTCCAGCCCATATAGAAATCCTATTTCAATTAGAAATAGGTGAAAAGTGGTCTACAAGTTTAAGACTCCTACTCCTAATTGTTTTGGAGTGTGTCAGGCGGCAGGTGCTTTATATAATGCAATATATTGTGTATATGTGGTTTTGGTAGTGTGCCGCATAGTGAAAAGAAGAAAAGAGAAAAGTGCCGCACAGTGAAAAAGAAAAAGAATAGAGAAAAAGGATCGCTACCTTTGAGAAAGATAATTTGTGTGTATGAGAGTAAAGAAAAATAAGAGAGATTTTTTTTTTTCTTTAGCCGTGATGCATCCACAAGAATTATTGTAATTGATTTGATAATAGTGAAATTATTCGAAGTTTGTTCCATGTTTTTTCCCTTTAAAGAGAAAGGGTTTCTACGTAAATTTTGTGTTCCTGTGTGTGATTGTTATTTTGGATTGTTAATATTTGTGATAATGTTATTTGGGACCCAACATATTAAATATGACATCACGACCAAATGTCCTTTTGGAACTCTTACAAGAAGCTAAAGGCTTTTCAACCTTGTACTCTGCGTAGGTGTTGCACCATAAGTTTGAGTCTGCCTTGTCATGTTTTAGTGCTCCTTTTGATTTTCTGGAATTACGATAATTCTAAATTATCTATCGGAGTTACAGCTATTTCAGGAGATGTCCCTTATGCATCAATATGACAATAGACTGTGGCCAAAGCAATGTGGCTTGTTCTTAAAGAATATAGAGTCACTTTTTATGAACTTGAACTCCAATTAAGCATCAAAAGTAATTATCTTTTCTCATTTACAAGGGCCTCTTATAGTTGCTAATTGCAATTTTTTCTTTTCAGGTTAATATAACTCGAACAAATCATATAATGCGGATGGGAACAGATTTTAAGTATCAGTATGTGCACACATGGTTTCAACAGATGGACAAACTCATTCATTATGTCAACAAGGTGACTGATTGTTAAAACTGCAAAGATGGTTTCAGATTGTTTTTCCATCATCATCATAATCTTATGCCTTTCAAGTCTCTACGAAGTCCTTAAATTGAGGATTGTTTGACAGACTCATTGTTTAAGTAATAATCTCTGTGATTAATATGCATGTCTCATGACTATTAAAGAAAGGGAAATTAGATAAGATACTCATTCGAACTAAGATGTATTGTATTTCTAATAAAGGCTGCTAGTAATAATTTATGGAATAATGTTGGTAATCTACTAAAAGGTGAGTGTTAAATTACTAATTCTCCCAAAAGAAAAATGGTGAATTTAATCACCTAACCATAATTTTAACCCTCCCCCTCCTCACGCGTGGGCCTAAACTTCCTCTTAATAAGTGGGGGTTCAACATGTGGGATTTTTAACATTTTAAATGGGAGGTAGAGTAAACAAGGGGGTTGAACTCTAGATTTCCTACTCTAATACCATGTTAAATTACCAATTCTCTCAAAAGCTTAAATTTTTAGGAAATGATGAATTTAATCATCTAACCATAATTCTAACAGTAAGTATTGAGGAAGCATTGATTTGTTTCTTGGTTGGAAAATTCAAACGTGATTTAGGTTGAATCTGAAGAATAAATGGCAGGGTACAAAGGTTTGACCTAGTTGAAATACTTTATACTGTTTTATATTCATATTAAAATATAGAATTATAGCATTTGGAATATGCCATTGCGCTCAATTTTGGCCTGTATTATGTCAGTCTTAAACTTATTAGGATTGATAAAATGTATAGGATATAATCTTAAAAGCCGTGCCAGAATTTTCATTTTATATGTCCCATTTCTTTACACATAATTATTGAGGTTTGGCCATAAGGGTTTAAAGTTAATTAAACTTGTTATAGTCCTGCTAAATGAGTTAATAGTTCCATCTCATGAATACATGCCATTCTAAAATAAGTTTTAGTTTTACATGTATCTTCCTTCTTCTTCTCTTCTCTCTCTCTCTCTAATGTTGAATTTTTCTTGTGTCAGTAAATTTTGCCTCATCATTTCACATCCTTCTTTTTATTTTTATTTTTGTTCTAATTGGCTTTCTAGAATGGGCGTGTCGATGCTCTATACTCTACCCCATCCATATATACTGATGCAAAGTATGCTACAGATGATTCCCGGCCAACCAAGAATGATGACTTTTTCTTGTAAGTTTAATGTTTTAATGTTATATAACCTGTTTTCTTGTTGTTTCTCACTTCAACCTTTTCTTAAAGTTTGAAGCATGAACCATGCCAGTTATGCAGATCGTGCAAATGCATACTGGACAGTATACTTTACCAGTACCAGCCTTGAAGCGCTATGTCAGAATAATGAGTGGCTATGATTTGGTTATTGGTATCATTTATGTGACTGTTTCAGTTTGTATGATGGATTTAATTGGAACAGTCTAATGACAGTTTTAGAGTTTGAGATTTATTTATCTTTAATGAATAGTTAGGCTGCAAGGTAACTTGAGTTTTTCAAAGGGAGGAATAATTCTGGGCCCAATACAGACTCACTAGCAGATGCTTTAGCAATTGCTCAACATCATGACGGAGTTACTGGTACAGAAAACAATGTGGCTAATGATTACGCAAAACTTTTGTCAATAGGGTACACAGAAGTTTGAGTTTGGCTTATCAATTCAACCATATGATTTTTCTCAAAGTTGCTCTCTCTCTCTCTCTCTCTTCCAAGTGTCATCCATCTCTTCAAAATTTATGTGTAGGCTGAGGAATTAGTTGCATCTTCACTTTCTTGCTTGGCTCAGTCTACATCAAATACTGGATGTGGGAACCCTATTAGGTTCTAAGAAATTAGAAACTAATGTATTAGAACTTCAATATGTATATGTTGGCAAACCATGATCAAAATATTTAGTCTAGATTTAGGCTGCTCAAAGTGTGTTTATGTATAAAGTTGGAATCGAGTGTACTGTAGGATTTATTGTGTAAATTTGCAAAGCTCGATCGATTGAAAATTAGACTCGATCGATCGAAACTCGTGCAGATTTTTTTTTTTTTGCAGAATTTTCCAACTCAACCCAAGCCCATATGACGTGTAGGTTTTTATGTTTTGCTTCAAGTATAAAAAGAAAAACCCTAGCCACGTTTTAGAAGTTGTTGATATGCTGTGTGTATGAATTTCTTGTGAGATCTAGAGGTGTTTGCTTTCATACATACTTAGGGTTATCAAGATCGAGATTGATGTCGAGAGCTTGGTGATCGCTTCAATTGTTGCATAAAGAGCTTAAAGAAAACACAAGTGGGAGTACTTGTGGTTGCTGTGAATCCAAGAAAGAAGTAGTCCATGGACTTGGAGTTGTCACGTGGTCATGGTAGTAAGTTTTCTACTCGAGGTAGCAATAGGATGTTAGTGGTCTAAGTCGCTATTGTAAAACTTCAATTCTTTCATAGTGGATCTGTTTTACCTTGAGGATAGTTAGGTTAAATCCTCCCCAAGTTTTTTACCCGTTTGGTTTTCCTGGGTTATCATATCGTTGTGTTCTTTATTTTCCCTATTGTTTACTTGATATGATTTACTTGTGTTAACCTAAATTTGAATAATTTACCTAAGTAATCACTTGGCTAAATAATTAGGTTAAACAACTTGTGTTTTAAGGGGTCTAAAAACGTACAAACCCAACTTTGAAGTTTCTACCAATAAAGTATTATGAACTTCAGCTAGTGAGCTATTTTAATTCATTGCGTAAAGGGCTCATTTTATTGTGGCATTTGTATAGCTATTTGTAGTACCCTGATTTACCTTCTTTAAATCTGATGATGTATCCTATTTTTGACTTTTGAGCACATTTTTAGTTCTCTTGTTAATATGGTACTTTTTGTTTGCAATCCGTTATCCTTGCATTTTTATTTTTATTTTTTTTATGGCTAAGAGGTGGTAATGTTTAGAGGGGTAGTTTATCTTTGTATTATTAAGGGTTAATTCCAATTTGCCCCCCTAAACTATAGCCCAGTTCAACCTCCACACTAACTCAAAAAATGAGCAATGTTCCTCCTGATTGGTTGATAATGGGCAAAATACCCTCTACAGTTAAAAAATTCTGTTAAATTTAAAATTTTAAACTGAAAATTAAATTGCTTTGAAACTTTTTGTTTTAATATTTGTATATTAGCTTTTTGTCAAAGAATAGTTTTGCAGGAAACATTTAAAATATAAATATATATATATATATATATATATATAAATAAATAAACTTTGAAAATCAAGCTAAAAATGGGCTTGACATATGAATTGTGTTTGTACTCTTCTAACCTTTTATTATCTTCTTATTTTTCTTTTTCTCGTGCCCACTTCTGAATATAAGTTACTGTCCTGGAACAGAAGTTGATCTGTTTCAAGGAAAAATTTGGTAATGAAAATATTTTTCCCATGTTATGCTCTTTCTCCTTGCAATAATTATGATTGTTTCTATTCCATTTAGATAAATACCATTTTTTGGTGTCTTCTTATCTTTGTAGATGGTTGTGGTCTACAATTCTCTTGGATGGAAGAGGAATGATGTAATTCAAATTCCTGTGAGGACTTCCATTCTTATAACAGTGTCTTGTGTTTTGAAATTTAAGGCCGCATTATGTTTTTCATTTCTTTCAATGATCTAAATGTGTGGACTACTCATGCAGTATGTATCAAAAAAGTTAGGCTACTTACTTGTATTGGATCTTCAATCTACATTCTAGTTGACAAGTCATGTGCTTACCTGCTCCTTCATACCAACAATTCGGATGCGCTAGATGAACACGTTCATTTTTGAGAGTCAGAAATTATACATTAAAGAACAATATGAGAAGTTAAATGAATTGTTCCGTCGGCTGGTTTACTACATGGAGAGAACCAAAAACATTTGCGTGGACTTGTTGAATGATGTAAAACACGATAAACTTCTATTAGTTTAGGTAATATAGCAGTGTGATTAAAATGACATTTTTAATCCTGAGCATTGTATGTGTGAATGCCCACTTGAATGTGTATGAAACACTTTCAATGTGGACTAGGACCAGTTGAATGTAAGGTTAGAAATTGATATCCTAAAATCGTGGAAGATGTAGAGCTAAAAAAAAAAAGAAATGTCTCCCACCCTGATAACTTTTGCGGAAGCAATATAAAACAAAAAATCATATTTTCATTTAAAGATCGTTGTACCACACAACCATGGATTCTAAATAGAACAAAATTGCATACCACTCTTAGCAACCCAAGCGTGTTGCCTCCCAAGGTATTCACGTCTCTCTCTCTATTTCTTTTTGAGTTTTCAGAAGACTGCAGTATCACACAGTAGTTCTGATGGCCAACTACTAAATATGATATTATAAAATCTTATTTTATAGTAGACTTCTAAAACCCTAGAGAGAGATTGGACGTGGGATCCTTAGGGATCCTAATCTTCAGCCGTAGGATTTTATCAATAACTTTTTGAACGTTATTGACTTATCTTGAAACTCTTTCCGAAATTATTTCTTAATTTTCTCAACCATATCAAGAAAATATCTGAACTTCTACAGATTGCAATAATGTCCATCAACACATTGCAATTGACCCCTGAAGATTAGAGAATTACAAATGAGGTCCCATTTCATACAATTTTATATCTATGTCCTTCCACCATACTATATTCCCACAAGCCACTAGGACTGGATAAATATCACTATCATGTCCCTAGCTTATGTGACCCTTAATTTCTTGATTTCATAATTTCTATTGGACTCCAAAATATTTTTAAAAACTCTTTAAATATATATATACAATATTATATATATGAAAAAACATTTTTTGAAAAATGTCACCGGCCGGTTTTGTTTTGAGTCCAACTTCAATATGAAAATCAACTGAATATACTATCTTCTTTAGAGACTGGTGGATTCATTGTTGAGCATTTATATATTTTACTCATTACACACATAACCCAACGTGTCTGTATATAGCCTTTAAAATTGGCATCACCGGTTGACATTGTCAAAGTTATGTGCATAATAAATAAATATACACAAACCCCTCATGTTTGAGGACAATAGAAAAATTGTGATAGAAAAACCTTTTAATTAACAATGATCACTCCATAAGGTGTCCTTGATCGGATCCAATTCAGTGTATGTACTTGTTACATTACACCCACTTGTTTGCTTCAAGTCACTACTTCAATGATTGAGTAAATCATCCTATCATATAGCAGCACAACAAGTGTAGGCTTCAGTGGTAATATTCAATTAATATCCACAGCCTAGAACAATTTAATAATATATGAAAAATCATTACTCCCTGTCTTTGGTTCCTTAACCATTAACATGATTTTTCCTACAGAGGTGACATCACATGCCACATTTAAACAATGAAATATACCTATAAAAGTTATGAATGTGAAAATAAAATTTTATCATCAAATAAAAATGCATAGTATTGTTTTTGAGGGCACATAATTCTAACAATCTCCCACTTGCACTCAAAACCAATCATACATGTATTTAATACCCATTGCTTCCAAATGTTTCTCAAACACCTTTTGAGACAATGCCTTTGTGAGTGGATCTGCAACATTATTGGCAGAGGCAATCTTTGTTATTGCTACATCACCTCTTTGTATAATATCACGTATCAAGTGATATTTACGTGCAATATGTTTTGTCCTTTGATGAGCCCTTAGTTCTACTGCATTTGCAATAGCCCCACTATTGTCACAATAGATAGTAATGGGTGACTCAATATAAGGAACAACTTCAAGTTCTTGAATGAACTTGCGAATCCACACAGCTTCCTTTGCAGCTTCACTTGCAGCTATATACTCTGCTTCTGTAGTAGAGTCTGCAATAGTATCTTGCTTGCAACTTCTCCAACTTATTGCTCCTTTGCCAAGAGTGAACACAAATCTAGAAATTGATTTTCTATCATCAATATCAGATTGAAAATCAGAATCTGTATACCCTTGGACAGCCAAATCCTCACCACCAAACACCAAGAAATAATGTTTGGTCCTATTTAAATATTTGAGGATATGTTTCACTACTGTCCAATGCTCAGAACCTGGATTGGATTGATATCTGCTCACAATGCTCACTGCATAACAAATGTCTGGCCTAGTGCAAAGCATTGCGTACATAAGACTTCCTACAGCCGAAGCATAAGGACAATTTCTCATTTTCTCTCTCTCTTCTTGTGTTTTAGGACACATTTGATTAGAGAGATGAACTCCATGTCTAAAAGGTGAAAACCCTTTCTTGGAATCTTGCATGCTAAACCTAGCCAATATCTTGTCAATATAATTGACTTGTGAAAGTCCCAATAACCTTTTCTTTCGGTCTCTAAACAATTTGATTCCGAGTATATAGGACGCTTCACCAAGATCTTTCATTGCAAAGTGACTAGATAACCATACTTTTATAGATGACATTGCTCCTACATCATTGCCAATGAGTAGTATGTCATCTACATAAAGAACTAAAAATGTAATAGTGCTCCCACTAACCTTTTTGTAAACAAAAGGTTCATCCATATTTTGTGAGAAACCAAACGATTTGATTGCCTCATCAAAACGGATGTTCCAACTGCGTGATGCTTGCTTTAGGCCGTATATAGATCTCATCAACTTGCACACTTTTGATTCTTGACCATGAGATATGAAACCTTCTGGCTGGTCCATAAAAATTTCTTCTCGAATGTGTCCATTCAAGAAAGCTGTTTTAACATCCATTTGCCATATCTCATAATCATAATGTGCAGCAATTGACAATAGAATCCTTATGGACTTTAGCATGACTACTGGCGAAAAAGTTTCCTCATAATCAATTCCAGCCTTTTAATTATACCCTTTTGCCACTAGCCTAGCTTTATAGGTCTCCACCTTACCATTAGGTCCTATCTTCCTTTTGTAGACCCATTTACAACCAGTAGGCTTAATACCTTCTGGTTTGTCTACTAAGGTCTAGACCTGGTTGGTATACATTGAGTCCATCTCTGATTCCATGGCCCTTTTCCAATTCTCAACGTCCTTATCAGTCATTGCTTCTTGATAAGTAAAAGGATCATTATCATGCTCCTCTGACTCCATTAGATTTCATTTAACAAAGTGAGTCTAACTGGAGGCCTGATAGTCCTTTTACTACGTTGAGTCTCTTGTATTTTACTTGGTTCAGTAGGCACTATTACTTGCTCTTCATTATTCTCATTCAACTCAGCCATTGGGTTATCAGTTTGTTCATCAAGAGAAACTTTTGCTCTACTTTCATTTAAGCTATAATCTTCCTCAAGAAAAATAGCATTCCTGCTCACAAACACTTTTTGCTCACTAGGATTGTAAAAATAGAATCCAGTAGACATCTTAGGATAGCCAACAAATAAACATCTATCACTCCTAAGTCCTAGCTTATCCATATTAGACTTTCTAACATGTGCTAGACAACCCCATATCTTTAAGTGATATAGACTTGGTTTCTTACCAGTCCATAACTCATATGGGCTATTAGGAACTGATTTGGTAGGGACTCTATTTAATAAATAAACAGAAGTCTCTAAAGCATAACCCCAAAATAAAATTGGCAACTCTGACATGCTCATCATAGAACGAACCATATCTAATAAGGTTCTATTTCTTCTTTCAACTACACCATTATGTTGAGGTGTGGCAGGGGGGGGGGGGGTCAATTGAGAAATAATCCCATTTTCTTTTAGATATTCCTTAAATTGATCCAAGAGGTATGCTCCTCCTTTATCAGAGCGAAGAACTTTTATGCATTTTCCAGCTTGTTTCTTAACCTCATTACGAAATTCTTTGAACTTTTCAAAGGATTCAGATTTATGTTTCATTAGGTACAAATAACCATACCTAGAATAATCATCAATAAAAGTAATGAAGTAATAGAAACCACCTCTTGCCATGTGATTCATAGGACCACAAACATCAGTGTGTATTAATCCTAATACATCAGTGGCTCTAGCTCCCTTTCCTGTAAAGACTTTTGGTCATTTTCCCTTGTAAGCAAGGCTCACAAATTAGATAAGGCTCTACCTTCAAAAGATTCAATGGCCCATCCCTTACCAATCTATTGATTTGGTCAATATTGATATGACCAAGCCTTAAATGCCACAAATAGGTAGGATTTACATCTCTTTTTCTTTTAAGAGATAACACACTGGTAGCAATATCATTCTCAACACAATTAATAGAATTATCAATAGAACTCAAAATATAAAGACCATCTTGTAAAATGCCAGAAGTTACAAATTTATTATTAAACTTAACAACAAGTTTAGAAGTAAAAAGAAATGAATATCCTGAACAACCAAGTTTTGAAATTGAAACTAAATTTCTTCGCACTTCTGGCACATATAAGCAATCTTCTAAAACAAGAGTTCTACTAGAAGATAATTCTAAATAAAAGGTTCCAATGGCAGTGGCTGCAACAGTTGCACCAGTCCCCATCTTTAGGATCACCTCCCCTTCATTTAGCCTTCGGGTTTCCTTGAACCCCTGCAACACATTGCAAATGTGTGAGATTGTACCAGAATCTACACACCAAGAATCAAATAGACCATCCATTAAATTTGTTTCAATAATGAGCAAATTAGGCATACCTTCTGCAGGTTTGTCATTCTTCAGAGAAGCCAAATAATGGCGACAGTTTCTCTTCCAATGACCAGGCTTACCGCAATGGAAACAATTTCCTTTTGCTTTATTTTTCTCAGTGTCCTTATTCACTTTGTCACCCTGAGCCTTATTGAATGACTGAGACCCTTTTCTCTTAAAGTTCTTACCCTTAGGCTTCAACTTAAGAGAAGTATCAAATTTTTCAGCCAACATTATAGTAGGCTTTTCTTTCTTGATGAGATCCTCAGCTGCTTTCAACATATTGAGCAGCTCTGACAATGTCACTACCATCTTATTCATGTTATAGTTCATGATAAACTAATTAAAAGAATCAGGTAAAGATGCTAGGATCGCATCAACTTGGGTCTCACTATCAATTTCTGCACCAAGCATATCCAGTTCATTGATGAAAGAAATCATCTTCAGGACATGTTCCCGAACTGGAGTTCCTTCCACCATTTTGGTGGACATGAGATTTTTCATAGCAGTTTGCCGTGCACTTCTGCTTTGTTCTCCAAACATCTCTTTGAGGTGCAGCATCATATCTTGTGCTGTAACTAGGCCTTGGCATTGTTTTTGCAACACATTGGTCATAGAGGCCATTATGTAGCATTTAGCCATTTCATCAGCCTCATGCCACTTATTAAATGCATCTCTTTGCGCCTTAGTGGCATCAGCTAAAGCAAGTTCTGGTGCCTCAGTATTAAGGACATGAGCTATCTTATCAGCAGTGAGAACAATGATTAGGTTCCTTTTCCAATCTACATAGTTTGGTCCAGACAATTGATTTTCATCCAAAATCTTAGCTAAGGGATTAAAATTGGTCATAATGAATCTGCAAAATAATATAAAATAATATTTTCACATACATATATCCATCATATTCAGGTTTTTGAATAACTAATGGTACCTCCCACAAGAACAAAATATCATAGATTCCCAGAACAGAATATAACAATTATATTCATAAATAGTTCGAAGTGGGCATCGGGAACCCTTACCTTGCATGCTCCAATAATTTCTTTTGAAATATACTGTGCACACCATATAAAGGCAAATAGATACTATTCATCATAATTTCATCTCATGTTTCTAATTTTATTTAATTTATCTATGACTCCCGATTTACTTTTGGCCTCCAAATCAAACATGTTTTACACTATTTTAGTGGTTATGTTTATTTGGATAAGTGCAAACCATTATCTAAGTGTGATATATGTACTAGTATGATTATGTTGCTATTTTAGCCACACTCCCACCAGTCATACACACACCTGTCTTCCCAAGAAGTAAACAAGAGGAACTACTAAACCAAAATCAAGTCTATCCTTTTGGCTTCAACAAAAATTTTAATTTAATAGAACCTTTATTCACCGACAATGGAGGGCCATAGGAATTATTCTATAAAATAATCCTATTTAGCTCTTAATATATATCAGTACTGGGATGCAATTGTAAAGTGAGTCAATGCACTAAATATCATTCTTTATGTATCTGACACAACTCCCACCAATTGAGATTCAATACCTTAATACGGTAATACCCAAGTTTTTTATCAACATAAAAAAATGAGTCCATGAACCAAAATATATCAACATGGGTTACAAAGATAAGCATATATGCACGAAACCATATTTGACAATCTATAAAGCAATTATAGCACTACATATACACGAAACCATATTTGACAATCTATAAAGCAATTATAGCACTACGGCGCCAAGATTAGATGCAAGATACATGCCACTTCAGCAAGATATATGTCAAATATAATCAAGAATGCCGAAAACAAATCGGAACCAAACAATCAACATATCACATATATATCAATCACGGCACAGTTTTTTTGTTGTTGTTCTCCACTTCTCCGAATAAAAACAATTAACATATCACATATATTGGTATATATATATCAATCACGGCAAACATACTGATATTAAATAATAATTTAGAATCCATGATTAATTGTGGTTTGCTCTGATACGACTGATAACTTTTGCGGAAGCAATATAAAACAAAAAATCATATTTTCATTTAAAGATCGTTGTAACACACAACCATGGATTCTAAATAGAACAAAATTGCGTACCTCTCTTAGCAACCCAAGCGTGTTGCCTCCCAAGGTATTCACGTCTCTCTCTCTATTTCTTTTTGAGTTTTCAGAAGACTGCAGTATCACACAGTAATTCTGATGGCCAACTACTAAATATGATATTATAAAATCTTATTTTATAGTAGACTTCTAAAACCCTAGAGAGAGATTGGACGTGGGATCCTTAGGGATCCTAATCTTCAGCCGTAGGGTTTTATCAATAACTTTTTGAACGTTATTGACTTATCTTGAAACTCTTTCCAAAATTATTTCTTGATTTTCTCAACCATATCAAGAAAATATTTGAACTTCTACAGATTGCAATAATGTCCATCAACACATTGCAATTGACCCCTGAAGATTAGAGAATTACAAATGAGGTCCCATTTCATACAATTTTATATCTATGTCCTTCCACCATACTATATTCCCACAAGCCACTAGGACTGGATAAATATCACTGTCATGTCCCTAGCTTATGTGACCCTTAATTTCTTGATTTCATAATTTCTATTGGACTCCAAAATATTTTTAAAAACTCTTTAAATATATATATACAATATTATATATATGAAAAAACATTTTTTGAAAAATGTCACCGGCCGGTTTTGTTTTGAGTCCAACTTCAATATGAAAATCAACTGAATATACTATCTTCTTTAGAGACTGGTGGATTCATTGTTAAGCATTTATATATTTTACTCATTACACACATAACCCAACGTGTCTGTATATAGCCTTAAAATTGGCATCACCAGTTGACATTGTCAAAGTTATGTGCATAATAAATAAATATACACAAACCCCTCATGTTTGAGGACAATAGAAAAACTGTGATAGAACAACCTTTTAATTAACAATGATCACTCCAAAAGGTGTCCTTGATCGGATCCAATTCAGTGTATGTACTTGTTACATTACACCCACTTGTTTGCTTAAAGTCACTACTTCAATGATTGAGTAAATCATCCTATCATATAGCAGCACAACAAGTGTAGGCTTCAGTGGTAATATTCAATTAATATCCACAGCCTAGAACAATTTAATAATATATGAAAAATCATTACTCCCTGTCTTTGGTTCCTTAACCATTAACATGATTTTTCCTACAGAGGTGACATCACACGCCACATTTAAACAATGAAATATACCTATAAAAGTTATGAATGTGAAAATAAAATTTTATCATCAAATAAAAATGCATAGTATTGTTTTTGAGGGCACATAATTCTAACAATCTCTCTCTCGCTCTTGCTCTGTGGGGAAGAATTCTTTATTTTAAAGGTAAAATGAGAGGCCTCTTTAAGAGTATTCCATGACGACAGTAGTTCTTTGGGGTGTATGTGTGTGTGAATGTATTCCATGTACTTCGGCAATCCCATTGTTTCATCATTATCAAACATGTTCCAGTGTAAATAGATTGGCATAACTTTTATTCCTACTTACAAGATCTAACTCTCTTTAGGTTATCAATGAAAATGTTACCGTTCATGACTTTGAGTGGAGGGAAATTGAATCGTAACTCCTTCCTCCTGCCAGTGACAATGTGGACAAGGAACTATAATGTTAGGGCGTACTTAGGTCAAATTAGTCCAATCGAGACACCCAAGTATTTGCTTGCATTTTCAGTGTCTGTACCACTACTTGGTTTCAGCACATACACTATTTCAAGCGCCCGATAGTTCTATAATCACTTGTTAATTGAACTTTATGCTTACATTTTCCATCTCCATGAATTTTTTTCAAATTTTTGTTTTCTTAACTACGATCAAAAGTGAAATTAATGTTTTTGTTGTTGCTGCATTTTTTAATAGTTCATTTTTCTTACCCCTTCTACCCTCCCCATCCCCAAAAGAAAATATATACAAAAAAATAAAAAGACAAGCAGGAAAATGAATGATTCTGCAGTAATGCACTTAGTCATAGCCTTTGAAGGTTGAGGAATCAGTTGAACAATCTTACAGTTATTACTCTGAATATAATGGAAGTGACAGATCCTCAGGTATGCTTAAGTTCATCTTGTGTTATATATCTCTCTCAACCTCTCTTTTATTTATGTTTTGAAATTGCATGACTTAAAAGTTGAAAGAGTTGTTGAATTATCCATTTCAAAGTTATTTTTCAGATTTTTGGGGCATATGTCTTCCGTCCAAATGGAAAATTTCCCATAAAGCCTGAAGAAAAGGTCTGTGATGCCTTCTGATACATATTCTCCATTGAGAACTAATAATCATGGTACTCTAAATTTAAAGCTGTTAAAAGTTTAGGTTGCTTTGCTGTTTTGCATGGACCAGTAGTAAAGGAAGTACATCAACAAATCAATATGTGGATATATCAGGTGCCTTGCTTGTCATGATTGCTGTCTATGCATTATGTTTTTCCTCATAAACCTTTTTCCTTTGTTTCAGCACTGTGAACACTATTATTGCATGCTGAAGATAATGCAAATATATATTTTTTTTAATTAACAATGGGCAGTCACTTCTAAATTTCAACTAAAGCCTACCATTTGGATTAAAAGTTAAATTTCTTGTACTTATGCATAGTTTTAGAGATTAGGAAAGAAATCCTAATTCGGGTGCAACTAGTTATGGGTGCTGTTGTAACTTCAGGGAATCTACTGTTGTAGTTATATGTGTTTAGAAGCTTAGATATTGCATATACATATTTTCTGTTTTGTTTGATTTCAATTGAGTGTGCTTCATATGATACATACCCATTAAAAAAAAAAAAAAACCTTGTTCAGAAGCTTTTAGCATGTACACTAATGAATATTCAAATAGTGTATAAAACACCTATGAACGTTTAGACCCCCAATTTACAAATTACCAACACAAGCTTATAATCAAATAATGTATGTGCGGAATATGATAATAAACTAGAATAGAATAGGTAAAACAATCTAAACCGAAATTAATCACAACCACAACAGTAATTAAAAGGCAAAGATTAAGGGAAGAGAGATGCAAACACAAAGACAACACAGCGATGTGTTATCGAAAAGGAAACTAAAGTCCTTGGGTTAAAACCTCTCCACCGCCCTCCAAGCGGTCAATAATCAATAGAGAATAAAGTTGGGATACATGAATAGCAGAAGACCTTCCAAGCCTAATCTACCCAGTGCACCTAAGCCCTCCAAGCTTCTTGCTTCAACAGGGTTACGCCGAACCTTGTCTTCTCTAGCTTATCGAATCCCGCAATAGCCCATTGCATCAACCAAAATGAATTGGTCCCTTCTGAACTGCTTCCCAAGCATCAAAATACTTTCTCACAGATATAGGTATGGTGAGATAAGGATTTGGCTAAATGTACCTCTCAATGATGTAACAATGGAGAGAGTGAGAGTAGAGGAATTTGGAGAATCAAAGAATGAAGATTGTGGATGAGTCAATCTTGTTTTTCTCTAGGGTTTCTCTCTCAAAATTCTCTCTTGAAACTCTCTACATTTCGTGGGTATAAGGGTATTTATAGTAGGGTGTGTATGGAATACGAAGAGTCAGTTACAACCAAACATGGTGTTTTGGCGACTCGAGCTTGCGACTGGAACGAGTCGAATTTGAGTCGCTAGCTAACTGCCTTGCCAGACTGGAGGTTTTGTCCTGTAGTACAACAGCTGTTGTGACCCTTCAGCTCCCCCTGCATGCTTCACACGTGTGCCATTCTGGCGACTTGCCAGTCACGAGATTTAGTCGCAAGGCTCTTCTTGATTGCACACTCTTGAGCTTTTCTTCACACTCTCTCACACACTACCCTTACATGATTTCCACCTAAATACAGGGTTTCTAAATTCTAAATTACAAGCAAATTTGGCACGGAATAAAGCCAACTAATGATTGAATAAATTCAACACTTAAAAACGTTTGTTTAACTGGCTCTGGAGTTGGAGGACCTGCACCTTCACCTCTGGGAGCAAATCAAATCACTATGAGCTAGCTCTATTTGCTAGTGAAATTACCTTTCTTAGGACTATCAGACAGAAATTGGGAAAAAGACATTGCAAAATGCTAGTCATCACTTTCAAGCATTAATCAATGTGTTGATGAGATTTATGGAACACATTTTAGGGGCAAATTTAGTGTGGTCAATCCTACTTGCTGCAAATTTATCACTGTTATTAGTCACAAGTGTTGGCCCAAGATGTTCCCACTCAACACATTGTTCCCTCCGTTACTCAAGAGTAAATGTGCACTTGGTGCTTCTAGGGCTGCACCAAAACCTTGGAGAATTTAATCATGCCTATGAATTCAGACAAGCTCATCATTGGCTACTGCTATAAATATAATGCATTGGCTAGTGATTGTAGTAAAATGTGGTCTTTTCTTTTTTTTGGAGTTTAATTGAGACCAAAGTTTGCTAGTGTGTTGTTTTTAGAATTTTCAATTCATCAATAAAATTCTTGTTGGCATTTAAGCCATTGCATGCATGTCGTTCTTGGAATGAATTTAGCTCAAGTTGCATTTATTTAAGTGATTTACGAGCATCCACATTGGTGGAGCCATAAATTTAGCAATATGGCTCCACAAAAAGCTACTTTATCTATCTTACCTTCTCACTTAACTAAACACCCAACATCAGTGGTTTTATTTTAGCTTTCAACACAATAAAATAATATACTCACTACAATAAAATAATATCTTCACTACAAATTAGTGTGAACACTTGAATAAGATAATATATTTAATATAAAGCAATGTGAACACGCAATTTAACAAATTTTTTTTTTTTTACCTATGAGTTATAGTGCACGGTCAAAAAGTGGTTATGCACTGTAGTTGTGGAGCCAAATTATTTGGCTTTAGCTCCACCAATGTAGCCATAAATTTGTATTTGGTGATGCTAAAAAGCTATATTGCTATTCTTAGTACCACCAATACTAATGATGAATGTGTTTTGCAAAAAGGCATTGTGGCTTAAAATATCGTGACAAGTTCATTTATTGGAATTTACATTTTCATTCTAATTTATGCTACAACTTTGGGGTCATCTGATCTAGTCATAGAAAAAAAAATGGTGATATGGAAATAGCATATTGAAATTAAGACGACACCACAATATTTCATTTCAATAAAAAAATTTCAAATGATCTTGAGAAAAGAATTGGTAACTTTGGTTTCCTCTTGATTTTCAACGGTTAAATTACTGTAAGTTAAATACAACTAAAGAAAAGTGAACAAACAAATAACGTATATTTGGATGTGAGTTGGGTAACCTAGTAATTTATCAAGACATAGTTATGAGTCTTTTGACTATATAAATAAAATTTTGAAATCCAGAAAATGTGTTTATGCTATTTGAAAACTTTTCTCATGGTTTCAGTCTATTGGATATTTCACAAAATGAGGCTATGCAGTATCAAAATAAAAAATAAGTATAACAACATGTTTTGGTTATTTTCAATGATAAAGTCTTATATTGTAAAATAAGGGACTTGAGTTCGAATTATACCTACCCAAAAAAGAAATCAAGTAGTGTCTTGGCTTGACATTAAAAAATAGTCATTATGGATTATAGGTCACAAATTTTAAAATATTATTATAACTATATATGTAAAAAATAAATGTAAGATAAATAAATAAAAAAATTTGAATATAGTTTCCTCTGAATTATGAGTTGAAATTTTCTCGTAATACAATATGCATACGCAATGACGAGCCACAAATTTTCCGTCTAGTACCAAACACCCTCCTTTTCCTTAAAAAACAAGTGTGTAATTTTTCTATAAAAACAAAACAAAAGGTTATGTTTGGTAACCGATTTTGTTTTCTGTTTTCAAAAAAAAAAACAAATTTCTTGTGTTTTTGAAATAAAAAACATGTTTGGTTAGTTGAAATTAAAAAAATAGTTTTTTGAAGAAAAAAATAAAAAATACTAAAATATTTTGTTACTAGGATTTGAACTCTAATGCTAACTCATTAAATGAGATGGATTCATTAAATTAAATGCATATTTTCATTGACTTTTGAAAATTAAAAACTGAAAACAGCCTTTTGCATGTTTTCAATTTTATTCACAAATTGAGTTTTGAAAACAGTTTTTGTTTTCTGTCCGTTTTGGGTTGCCAAACAAGTTTTTTAGTCTCAAAAATAGAAAATTGTTTTTGAAAACAGAAAATAAGAGAAAAAAAACAGTTACCAAACATACCCTAAGTATTTCTATAAATATATACACACATACACACACACATATATACACACACACACACACACACACACATATATATATATATATATATGTTTTTGTTTCGATATCAAATCATTTATATTTCTATATCTATATTATAATTTTAAAGTATATATTTTTTATTATAAACCTTAAAGTTATTTTGATTCATTTAAAGAGGATCACAATCCCATTAGTAATAAGTAGTATATAGAAAATATTTAAATTAATTGAACATTCACAAATTTTGTACTGATGCTTAGTTTAGTTTAATTTTTTTTATTCTTTTTTGTACTTCTCTAGTGCCTAAATTCTACTAATTAAAGATAAATTTAATATATCTGTTCTTATTATTATTGGCATAATTTGTCAAGTTACACCTAGTGTGGCTTTAAGCAATGTTACAATAGTTAAAATGTTTTTTTTTTTTTTTTTTTTTTAATGTGTGTACGTTTTTAGGCCCCTTAAACACAAGTTGTTTAACCTAATATTAAGCCAAGTTAATTAACAAGTTCATCAATAAGATCTAGGTTAAACACAATCAAATCATATAATGTAAATAGTGCGGAAATATAAAGAACACACGATATGATAACCTAGGAAAACCAAACCGGTAAAAAACCTGGAGAGGATTTAACCTAGCTATCCTCAAAGTAAAACATATCCACTATGAAAGAATTGAAGTTTGTACAATAAGACTTAGACCACTAGCATCCTATTGCTACCTCGAGTAGAAAACATACTACCACGACCACATGACAACTTCGAGTCCACGGACTACTTCTTTCTTTGATCCACAGCAACCACAAGTTCTCCTACTTGTGTTTTTCATTAAGCTCTTGAAACAGAAACTGAAAAGATCACCAAGTTCTTGACATCAATTTTCATCTTGATAACCTTAAGTATTTATGAAGGTAAACATCTCTAGATCTCACAAAAGATTCACACACACAGCATATCAACAACCTCTAAAACGTGGCTAAGGTTTTTCTTTTTATACTTGAAGCAAAACATAAAACCCTACACGTCATATGGGCTTGGGCTGAGTTGGAAATTTTGCAAAAAAAATAAACAATCTGCACGAGGTTCGATCAATCAAGTCTAATTTTCGATCAATCGAGCCTTGCAAATTTAGTCCTATAAATTCTGCAATCACTCGATTCCAACTTTACACATAAATACACTTTGAGCAGCCTAAATCTAGACTCTAAGTTTTGATCATGGTTTGCCAACACATTACACGTTGAAGTTCTAATACATTTAATTCCAGAAGTCTTAGAACCTAACAATGTGAATTTCACTAAACCAACTGTTGAATTCCATGTTTACTGTACGCAATTTTTCTATAAAAACAATTCATATGTATTTCAATATATATACATACATACATACATATATATATATATATATCTGTGTGTGTGTGTGTGTGTGTGTGTGTGTGTGTGTGTGTTTTTGTTTTGATATCAAATCATTTGTATTTCAATATATAAAACTATATTTTTAAAGTATATCTTTTTTATTATAACGCTTAAAGTTATTTTGATTCATTTAAAGAGGGTCACAATCCCATAAGTAATAAGTAGTATATAGCAAACATTAAAATTAATTTAACATTCACGAATTTTGTACTGATGCTTAATTTAGTTTAGTTTTTTTTTTTTTTGGACTTCTCTAGTGCCTAAATTCTACTAATTAAAGATAATTTTAATATATTTGTTCTTATTATTATTATTGGCATAATTTGTCAAGTTACACCCAGTGTGGCTTTAAAGTAATGTTACAATAGTTATTTTTTTTTTTTTTTAATGTGAATTTCACTAAATCTACTATTGAATTACATGTTTACTGTATAACCTCCATGCCTTTAAAATTTTAAAACGATCAGAGATCAATAGCTCGTTAATCTATTAAATGTTCAAAATTTAAGTCCAAATTATTATATAAAAATTATGCATTAAATAGGAGTTTCTGGACCGAATAGTAAATAACATCAGATTAGCACGAAATTTGACATGCGTATTAAGAATATAGAAAAAAAAATGTAATTCAATAGTGTGTACGTTGGTTTAAAAAATGTAATTCATTAGTCAAAATTTTTACACAAATTTGATTAATAAATTTTGGGTAATACGCATGCAGGTTGGGTAAAAAGATTTACATACTATAATAATAGAAAAGAATCAAAACACTTATAATATATTTATTAAAATGTTTCTATTTTTCTCTTTTTGAGGTGTATTTGTCCTGTGAGATTTTTTTTTTTTTTCCTTTTTAACTGATAAGATACTTTGAGTTATATATAGTATATACACAAAATTCGTGGATATTGTAAATGAGAAGTTGACAACTGTTTTGCGTTTGGTTAATAGGAAAAGTAGCAACAACCATGGAAGTTTTATTCAAAATCCTTGATCTTTTTTGGGTACTTCTCTAGTGCTTAAATTCTACTAATTAAAGATAATTTTAATATATTTGTTCTTCTTATTATTATTGGCATAATTTGTCAAGTTACACCCAGTGTGGCTTTAAAGTAATGTTACAACAGTTAAATTTTTTTTTTTTTTAATGTGAATTTCACTAATCTAGTGTTGAATTACATGTTTACTGTATAACCTCCATGACTTTAAAATTTTAAAATAATCAGAGATCAATAGCTCGTTAATCTATTAAATGTTCAAAATTTAAGTCCAAATTTTTATATTAAAATTATGCATTAAAAAGGACTTTATGGACTAAATAGTGAATAACATCAGAAAAGTATGAAATTTGACACGCATATTAAGAATATAGAAAAAAAAAATGTAATTCAATAGGGTGTACATTGGGTTAAAAAATGTAATTCATTAGTCAAAATTTTTACACAAATTTGATTCATATATTTTGGGTAGTACGCATGCAGGTTGGGTTAAAAGATTTATATACGGTAATAATAGAAAAGGATCAAAACACTTATAATATATTTATTAAAATGTTTCTATTTTTCTCTTTTTGAGGTGTTTTTGTCCTGTGAGATTTTTTTTTTTTTTTAACTGATAAGATACTATGAGTTATATATAGTATATACACAAAATCGTGGATATTGTAAATGAGAAGTTGACAACTGTTTTGCGTTTGGTTAATAGGAAAAGTAGCAACAACCATGGAAGTTTTATTCAAAATCCTTGATCTTTATACCAAAAGACCCCTTTAGGTCTATTATTATTATTATTATTATTAAATTCATTATTTTCAAGAACATCTTTGGGAAAAATGACCAACATCAATGAAGTATAACTTATCGTGATCTTAATGAAAGTTTTCTAGCATTGATGGTATTAATAGAACGGATTTTGATGTATTAAACTAATGCATCAATGACACTTAAACAAGTTTCAGTTTTTATGTCTTTGGTAAGTACTATAAATCCACATCCTCTCGCTTCCATTAGCCTCAAGAGTCCTCCAATACCATTGATAAACCAGTAGTCACACATACTACAAGTTTATCCTTTTTGATAACTACCATGGCATATAAATCACAAAGGATTTCTCTCATGTTAATATATGCGTGTTTGGCAGTGTTGGTTCCTACAGGGCTAGCTCAGTTGCCACAAACACCTGGATTGCCTCAAATACCTGGATTGTCAGAAATATCCGGATTGTTGCCACAGATAACTAGATTGTTCCCAAACCTTGGAGCCGGGGGACTTTCAGGGGCAAATGGGCAGTGCTTGTCATCTCTTGTAGACATACCAGGGTGTCTTACTCAAGTTTTTGGTTCACTTGTCAATGGCCAATTCAGCATTATAGGTTCCTCTTGTTGCAAAGCCAACTCAGAGATTGAGGGAAATTGCTTGTCTAAATTGTTCCCCTCCAATCCCATCTTTGCTCCTTTGCTCAATAACTCTTGTGCACAACCATCTAAAGGAAACAGACAGGTCTCTGGAATCACCGCGAGTAAGGCCGCTTTACCAGGGATTTTATCGGGGAATCAAGACATACAGGAATGCTGGTCATCTCTTTCAGGTGTACCAGGGTGTCTTACAAACGTTATGAATTCATTCTTTAATGGCAGAGTTAACTTCTTTGGCCCTAGTTGTTGCAAAGCCATCACTTTGGTCAGTGACCATTGCTTGCCTAAATTGTTCCCTTTTAACCCAGCTTTTCATTCAACAGTTAAAAACGTTTGTTTAACTGGCTCTGGAGTTGGAGGACTTGCACCTTCACCTCTGGGAGCAAATCAGATCACTGTGAGCAAGCTCTATTTGCCAGGGAAATTACCTTTCCTAGGACTATCAGACGGGAATTGGGAAAAAGACGTTGCAAAATGCTGGTCATCACTTTCAAGCATTAATCGGTGTGTTGATGAGATTTATGGAACACTTTCCAGGGGTAAATTTAGTTTGGTCGGTCCTGCTTGCTGCAAATCCATCACTGTTATTAGTCACAAGTGTTGGCCCAAGATGTTCCCACTCAACCCATTGTTCCCTCCGTTGCTCAGGAGTAAATGTGCACGCAGTGCTTCTAGAGCTGCTCCAAAACCTTGGAGAATTTGATTGTGCCTACGAATTCAGACAGTCTCTTCATTGGCTACTGCAATATTAATAATGCATTGGCCAGTGATTGTAGTAAAATGTGGTCTTTTTTTTTTTTTTCAGAGTTTAATTGAGACCAATGCTTCCTAGTGTGTTTTTTTTAGAATTTTCAATTCATCAATAAAGTTCTTGTTGGCATTTAACCCATTGCGTGCACGTCGTTCTTGGAATGAATTTAGTTCAAGTTGCATTTATTTAAGTGATTTACTCTCTTTTATAATGTGTTATGCAAAAAGGCATTGTAGCTTAAAATATCGTGTTAAGTTCATTTTTTGGAATTTACATTTTCATTCTAATTTATGCTACTATTTTGGGGTCATCTACTCACAGAAAAAGAAAAATGGTGATACGGAAATAGCATATTTAAACTAAGACGACACCACAATATTTCATTTCAATAAAAAAAAAATTTTGAAATGATCTTGAGAAAAGTATTGGTAACTTTGGTTTCCTCTTGATTTCCAATAGTTGAATTACTGAAAGTTAAATACAACTAAAAAATGTGAATAAACAAATAACGTATATTTGGATGTGAGTTGGGTAACCTAGTAATTTATCAAGACCTAGTTATGAGCCTTTTCACTATATAAATAAAATTTTGAAATCAAGAAAACGTGTTTTTATTTGAAAACTTTTCACATGGTTTCAGTCTATTGGATATTTCACAAAATGAGGCTGTGCAGTATCAAAATAAAAAATAAGTATGACAACATGTTTTGGTTATTTTCAACGATAAAGTCTTATATTGTAAAATAAGGGACTTGATTTCAAATTATGCCTACCCAAACTAGAAATCAGGTAGTGTCTTTGCTTGAAACTAAAAAATAGTCATTATGGATTATAGGTCAAAAATTTTCAAATAACTATATATGTAAAAAATAAATGTAAGATAAAAAATAAAGTAAAAAAGTTGAATATTGTGTTCTATGAATTGTGAGTTGAAATTTTCTCATAATACAATATGCGTATGCAGTGACGAGGCACAAATTTTTCGTCAAGTTCCAAACACCCTCCTTTCCCTTAAAAAACAAGTGTGCGTAATATTTCTATAAAAACAAGACATAAGTATTTCTATATATATATATATATATATATATATATATATGTTTTTGTATTGATATCAAATCATTTATATTTGTATATATAAAACTATATTTTTAAAGTATATCTTTTTTATTATAAAGCTTAAAGTTATTTTGATTCATTTAAAGAGGGTCACAATCCCATAAGTCATAAGTTGTATATCGCAAATATTTAAATTAATTGAACATTCCCGAATTTTTTACTGATGCGTAGTTTACTTTGGGTTTTTTTTTTTTTTTTTTTTGGTACTTCTCTAGTGCTTAAATTCTACTAATTAAAGATAATTTTAATATATTTGTTCTTCTTATTATTATTGGCATAATTTGTCAAGTTACACCCAGTGTGGCTTTAAAGTAATGTTACAACAGTTAATTTTTTTTTTTTTTAATGTGAATTTCACTAATCTAGTGTTGAATTACATGTTTACTGTATAACCTCCATGACTTTAAAATTTTAAAATAATCAGAGATCAATAGCTCGTTAATCTATTAAATGTTCAAAATTTAAGTCCAAATTTTTATACTAAAATTATGCATTAAAAAGGACTTTATGGACTAAATAGTGAATAACATCAGAAAAGTATGAAATTTGACACGCATATTAAGAATATAGAAAAAAAAATGTAATTCAATAGGGTGTACATTGGGTTAAAAAATGTAATTCATTAGTCAAAATTTTTACACAAATTTGATTCATATATTTTGGGTAGTACGCATGCAGGTTGGGTTAAAAGATTTATATACGGTAATAATAGAAAAGGATCAAAACACTTATAATATATTTATTAAAATGTTTCTATTTTTCTCTTTTTGAGGTGTTTTTGTCCTGTGAGATTTTTTTTTTTTTTTAACTGATAAGATACTATGAGTTATATATAGTATATACACAAAATCGTGGATATTGTAAATGAGAAGTTGACAACTGTTTTGCGTTTGGTTAATAGGAAAAGTAGCAACAACCATGGAAGTTTTATTCAAAATCCTTGATCTTTATACCAAAAGACCCCTTTAGGTCTATTATTATTATTATTATTATTATTAAATTCATTATTTTCAAGAACATCTTTGGGAAAAATGACCAACATCAATGAAATATAACTTATCGTGATCTTAATGAAAGTTTTCTAGCATTGATGGTATTAATAGAACGGATTTTGATGTATTAAACTAATGCATCAATGACACTTAAACAAGTTTCAGTTTTTATGTCTTTGGTAAGTACTATAAATCCACATCCTCTCGCTTCCATTAGCCTCAAGAGTCCTCCAATACCATTGATAAACCTGTAGTCACACATACTACAAGTTTATCCTTTTTGATAACTACCATGGCATATAAATCACAAAGGATTGCTCTCATGTTAATATATGCGTGTTTGGCAGTGTTGGTTCCTACAGGGCTAGCTCAGTTGCCACAAACACCTGGATTGCCTCAAATACCTGGATTGTCAGAAATATCCGGATTGTTGCCACAGATAACTAGATTGTTCCCAAACCTTGGAGCCGGGGGACTTTCAGGGGCAAATGGGCAGTGCTTGTCATCTCTTGTAGACATACCAGGGTGTCTTACTCAAGTTTTTGGTTCACTTGTCAATGGCCAATTCAGCATTATAGGTTCCTCTTGTTGCAAAGCCATCTCAGAGATTGAGGGAAATTGCTTGTCTAAATTGTTCCCCTCCAATCCCATCTTTGCTCCTTTGCTCAATAACTCTTGTGCACAACCATCTAAAGGAAACAGACAGGTCTCTGGAATCACCGCGAGTAAGGCCGCTTTACCAGGGATTTTATCGGGGAATCAAGACATACAGGAATGCTGGTCATCTCTTTCAGGTGTACCAGGGTGTCTTACAAACGTTATGAATTCATTCTTTAATGGCAGAGTTAACTTCTTTGGCCCTAGTTGTTGCAAAGCCATCACTTTGGTCAGTGACCATTGCTTGCCTAAATTGTTCCCTTTTAACCCAGCTTTTCATTCAACAGTTAAAAACGTTTGTGTAACTGGCTCTGGAGTTGGAGGACTTGCACCTTCACCTCTGGGAGCAAATCAGATCACTGTGAGCAAGCTCTATTTGCCAGGGAAATTACCTTTCCTAGGACTATCAGACGGGAATTGGGAAAAAGACGTTGCAAAATGCTGGTCATCACTTTCAAGCATTAATCGGTGTGTTGATGAGATTTATGGAACACTTTCCAGGGGTAAATTTAGTTTGGTCGGTCCTGCTTGCTGCAAATCCATCACTGTTATTAGTCACAAGTGTTGGCCCAAGATGTTCCCACTCAACCCATTGTTCCCTCCGTTGCTCAGGAGTAAATGTGCACGCAGTGCTTCTAGAGCTGCTCCAAAACCTTGGAGAATTTGATTGTGCCTACGAATTCAGACAGTCTCTTCATTGGCTACTGCAATATTAATAATGCATTGGCCAGTGATTGTAGTAAAATGTGGTCTTTTTTTTTTCAGAGTTTAATTGAGACCAATGCTTCCTAGTGTGTTGTTTTTAGAATTTTCAATTCATCAATAAAGTTCTTGTTGGCATTTAACCCATTGCGTGCACGTCGTTCTTGGAATGAATTTAGTTCAAGTTGCATTTATTTATGTGATTTATTCTCTTTTATAATGTGTTATGCAAAAAGGCATTGTAGCTTAAAATATATGCTTAAAATATCGTGATAAGTTCATTTTTTGGAATTTGCATTTTCATTCTAATTTATGCTACTATTTTGGGGTCATCTACTCACAAAAAAAAAAAAAAATGGTGATACGGAAATAGCATATTTAAATTAAGACGACACCACAATATTTCATTTCAATAAAAAAAAAAAATTTGAAATGATCTTGAGAAAAGTATTGGTAACTTTGGTTTCCTCTTGATTTCCAATAGTCAATTACTGAAAGTTAAATACAACTAAAAAATGTGAATAAACAAATAACATATATTTGGATGTGAGTTGGGTAACCTAGTAATTTATCAAGATCTAGTTATGAGCCTTTTCACTATATAAATAAAATTTTGAAATCAAGAAAACGTGTTTTTATTTGAAAACTTTTCACATGGTTTCTGTCTATTGGATATTTCACAAAATGAGGCTGTGCAGTATCAAAATTAAAAATAAGTATGACAACATGTTTTGGTTATTTTCAACGATAAAGTCTTATATTGTAAAATAAGGGACATGAGTTCAAATTATGCCTACCCAAACTAGAAATCAGGTAGTGTCTTTGCTTGAAACTAAAAAATAGTCATTATGGATTATAGGTCAAAAATTTTCAAATAACTATATATGTAAAAAATAAATGTAAGATAAAAAAAAAAAGTAAAAAAGTTGAATATTGTGTTCTAGGAATTGTGAGTTGAAATTTTCTCGTAAAACAATATGCGTATGCAGTGACGAGCCACAAATTTTCCGTCAAGTTCCAAACACCCTCCTTTCCCTTAAAAAACAAATGTGCGTAATATTTCTATAAAAACAAGACATAAGTATTTCTATATATATATATATATATATATATATATATATATGTTTTCGTATTGATATCAAATAATTTATATTTGTATATATAAAACTATATTTTTAAAGTATATCTTTTTTATTATAAAGCTTAAAGTTATTTTGATTCATTTAAAGAGGGTCACAATCCCATAAGTAATAAGTTGTATATCGCAAATATTTAAATTAATTGAACATTCCCGAATTTTTTACTGATGCGTAGTTTACTTTGGGTTTTTTTTTTTTTTTTTTTTTTGGTACTTCTCTAGTGCTTAAATTCTACTAATTAAAGATAATTTTAATATATTTGTTCTTATTATTATTATTGGCATAATTTGTCAAGTTACACCCAGTGTGGCTTTAAAGTAATGTTACAACAGTTAAAATGTTTTTTTTTTAATATGAATTTCACTAATCTACTGTTGAATTACATGTTTACTGTATAACCTCCATGACTTTAAAATTTTAAAATGATCAGAGATCAATAGCTCGTTAATCTATTAAATGTTCAAAATTTAAGTCCAAATTTTTATATTAAAATTATGCATTAAAAAGGACTTTATGGACTAAATAGTGAATAACATCAGATAAGTATGAAATTTGACACGCATATTAAGAATATAGAAAAAAAAAATGTAATTCAATAGTGTGTACATTGGGTTAAAAAATGTAATTCATTAGTCAAAATTTTTACACAAATTTGATTAATATATTTTGGGTAGTACGCATGCAGGTTGGGTTAAAAGATTTATATACAGTAATAATAGAAAAGGATCAAAACACTTATAATATATTTATTAAAATGTTTCTATTTTTCTCTTTTTGAGGTGTTTTTGTCCTGTGAGATTTTTTTTTTTTTTAACTGATAAGATACTATGAGTTATATATAGTATATACACAAAATCGTGGATATTGTAAATGAGAAGTTGACAACTGTTTTGCGTTTGGTTAATAGGAAAAGTAGCAACAACCGTGGAAGTTTTATTCAAAATCCTTGATCTTTATACCAAAAGACCCCTTTAGGTCTATTATTATTATTATTATTATTAAATTCATTATTTTCAAGAACATCTTTGGGAAAAATGACCAACATCAATGAAGTATAACTTATCGTGATCTTAATGAAAGTTTTCTAGCATTGATGGTATTAATAGAACGGATTTTGATGTATTAAACTAATGCATCAATGACACTTAAACAAGTTTCAGTTTTTATGTCTTTGGTAAGTACTATAAATCCACATCCTCTCGCTTCCATTAGCCTCAAGAGTCCTCCAATACCATTGATAAACCAGTAGTCACACATACTACAAGTTTATCCTTTTTGATAACTACCATGGCATATAAATCACAAAGGATTGCTCTCATGTTAATATATGCGTGTTTGGCAGTGTTGGTTCCTACAGGGCTAGCTCAGTTGCCACAAACACCTGGATTGCCTCAAATACCTGGATTGTCAGAAATATCTGGATTGTTGCCACAGATAACTAGATTGTTCCCAAACCTTGGAGCCGGGGGACTTTTAGGGGCAAATGGGCAGTGCTTGTCATCTCTTGTAGACATACCAGGGTGTCTTACTCAAGTTTTTGGTTCACTTGTCAATGGCCAATTCAGCATTATAGGTTCCTCTTGTTGCAAAGCCATCTCAGAGATTGAGGGAAATTGTTTGTCTAAATTGTTCCCCTCCAATCCCATCTTTGCTCCTTTGCTCAATAACTCTTGTGGACAACCATCTAAAGGAAACATACAGGTCTCTGGAATCACCGCGAGTAAGGCCGCTTTACCAGGGATTTTATCGGGGAATCAAGACATACAGGAATGCTGGTCATCTCTTTCAGGTGTACCAGGGTGTCTTACAAACGTTATGAATTCATTCTTTAATGGCAGAGTTAACTTCTTTGGCCCTAGTTGTTGCAAAGCCATCACTTTGGTCAGTGACCATTGCTTGCCTAAATTGTTCCCTTTTAACCCAGCTTTTCATTCAACAGTTAAAAACGTTTGTTTAACTGGCTCTGGAGTTGGAGGACTTGCACCTTCACCTCTAGGAGCAAATCAGATCACTGTGAGCAAGCTTTATTTGCCAGGGAAATTACCTTTCTTAGGACTATCAGACGGGAATTGGGAAAAAGACGTTGCAAAATGCTGGTCATCACTTTCAAGCATTAATCGGTGTGTTGATGAGATTTATGGAACACTTTCCAAGGGTAAATTTAGTTTGGTCGGTCCTGCATGCTGCAAATCCATCACTGTTATTAGTCACAAGTGTTGGCCCAAGATGTTCCCACTCAACCCATTGTTCCCTCCGTTGCTCAGGAGTAAATGTGCACGCAGTGCTTCTAGAGCTGCTCCAAAACCTTGGAGAATTTGATTGTGCCTACGAATTCAGACAGTCTCTTCATTGGCTACTGCAATATTAATAATGCATTGGCCAGTGATTGTAGTAAAATGTGGTCTTTTTTTTTTTCAGAGTTTAATTGAGTCCAATGCTTCCTAGTGTGTTGTTTTTAGAATTTTCAATTCATCAATAAAGTTCTTGTTGGCATTTAACCCATTGCGTGCACGTCGTTCTTGGAATGAATTTAGTTCAAGTTGCATTTATTTAAGTGATTTATTCTCTTTTATAATGTGTTATGCAAAAAGGCATTGTAGCTTAAAATATATGCTTAAAATATCGTGATAAGTTCCTTTTTTGGAATTTGCATTTTCATTCTAATTTATGCTACTATTTTGGGGTCATCTACTCACAAAAAAAGAAAAATGGTGATACGGAAATAGCATATTTAAATTAAGACGACACCACAATATTTCATTTCAATTAAAAAAAAAATTTGAAATGATCTTGAGAAAAGTATTGGTAACTTTGGTTTTCTCTTGATTTCCAATAGTTGAATTACTGAAAGTTAAATACAACTAAAAAGTGTGAATAAACAAATAACATATATTTGGATGTGAGTTGGGTAACCTAGTAATTTATCAAGACCTAGTTATGAGCCTTTTCACTATATAAATAAAATTTTGAAATCAAGAAAACGTGTTTTTATTTGAAAACTTTTCACATGGTTTCAGTCTATTGGATATTTCACAAAATGAGGCTGTGCAGTATCAAAATAAAAAATAAGTATGACAACATGTTTTGGTTATTTTCAACGATAAAGTCTTATATTGTAAAATAAGGGACTTGAGTTCAAATTATGCCTACCCAAACTAGAAATCAGGTAGTGTCTTTGCTTGAAACTAAAAAATAGTCATTATGGATTATAGGTCAAAAATTTTCAAATAACTATATATGTAAAAAATAAATGTAAGATAAAAAAAAAAGTAAAAAAGTTGAATATTGTGTTCTAGGAATTGTGAGTTGAAATTTTCTCGTAAAACAATATGCGTATGCAGTGACGAGCCACAAATTTTCCGTCAAGTTCCAAACACCCTCCTTTCCCTTAAAAAACAAGTGTGCGTAATATTTCTATAAAAACAAGACATAAGTATTTCTATATGTATATATATATATATATATATATGTTTTCGTATTGATATCAAATAATTTATATTTGTATATATAAAACTATATTTTTAAAGTATATCTTTTTTATTATAAAGCTTAAAGTTATTTTGATTCATTTAAAGAGGGTCACAATCCCATAAGTAATAAGTTGTATATCGCAAATATTTAAATTAATTGAACATTCCCGAATTTTTTACTGATGTGTAGTTTACTTTGGGTTTTTTTTTTTTTTTTTTTTTTTTTTTTGGTACTTCTCTAGTGCTTAAATTCTACTAATTAAAGATAATATTAATATATTTGTTCTTATTATTATTATTGGCATAATTTGTCAAGTTACACCCAGTGTGGCTTTAAAGTAATGTTACAACAGTTAAAATGTTTTTTTTTTAATGTGAATTTCACTAATCTACTGTTGAATTACATGTTTACTGTATAACCTCCATGACTTTAAAATTTTAAAATGATCAGAGATCAATAGCTCGTTAATCTATTAAATGTTCAAAATTTAAGTCCAAATTTTTATATTAAAATTATGCATTAAAAAGGACTTTATGGACTAAATAGTGAATAACATCAGATAAGTATGAAATTTGACACGCATATTAAGAATATAGAAAAAAAAAATGTAATTCAATAGTGTGTACATTGGGTTAAAAAATGTAATTCATTAGTCAAAATTTTTACACAAATTTGATTAATATATTTTGGGTAGTACGCATGCAGGTTGGGTTAATAGATTTATATACAGTAATAATAGAAAAGGATCAAAACACTTATAATATATTTATTAAAATGGTTCTATTTTTCTCTTTTTGAGGTGTTTTTGTCCTGTGAGATTTTTTTTTTTTTTTTTTTAACTGATAAGATACTATGAGTTATATATAGTATATACACAAAATCGTGGATATTGTAAATGAGAAGTTGACAACTGTTTTGCGTTTGGTTAATAGGAAAAGTAGCAACAACCATGGAAGTTTTATTCAAAATCCTTGATCTTTATACCAAAAGACCCCTTTAGGTCTATTATTATTATTATTATTATTAAATTCATTATTTTCAAGAACATCTTTGGGAAAAATGACCAACATCAATGAAGTATAACTTATCGTGATCTTAATGAAAGTTTTCTAGCATTGATGGTATTAATAGAACGGATTTTGATGTATTAAACTAATGCATCAATGACACTTAAACAAGTTTCAGTTTTTATGTCTTTGGTAAGTACTATAAATCCACATCCTCTCGCTTCCATTAGCCTCAAGAGTCCTCCAATACCATTGATAAACCTGTAGTCACACATACTACAAGTTTATCCTTTTTGATAACTACCATGGCATATAAATCACAAAGGATTGCTCTCATGTTAATATATGCGTGTTTGGCAGTGTTGGTTCCTACAGGGCTAGCTCAGTTGCCACAAACACCTGGATTGCCTCAAATACCTGGATTGTCAGAAATATCCGGATTGTTGCCACAGATAACTAGATTGTTCCCAAACCTTGGAGCCGGGGGACTTTTAGGGGCAAATGGGCAGTGCTTGTCATCTCTTGTAGACATACCAGGGTGTCTTACTCAAGTTTTTGGTTCACTTGTCAATGGCCAATTCAGCATTATAGGTTCCTCTTGTTGCAAAGCCATCTCAGAGATTGAGGGAAATTGCTTGTCTAAATTGTTCCCCTCCAATCCCATCTTTGCTCCTTTGCTCAATAACTCTTGTGGACAACCATCTAAAGGAAACATACAGGTCTCTGGAATCACCGCGAGTAAGGCTGCTTTACCAGGGATTTTATCGAGGAATCAAGACATACAGGAATGCTGGTCATCTCTTTCAGGTGTACCAGGGTGTCTTACAAACGTTATGAATTCATTCTTTAATGGCAGAGTTAACTTCTTTGGCCCTAGTTGTTGCAAAGCCATCACTTTGTTCAATGACCATTGCTTGCCTAAATTGTTCCCTTTTAACCCAGCTTTTCATTCAACAGTTAAAAATGTTTGTTTAACTGGCTCTGGAGTTGGAGGACTTGCACCTTCACCTCTGGGAGCAAATCAGATCACTGTGAGCAAGCTCTATTTGCCAGGGAAGTTACCTTTCCTAGGACTATCATACGGGAATTGGGAAAAAGACGTTGCAAAATGCTGGTCATCACTTTCAAGCATTAATCGGTGTGTTGATGAGATTTATGGAACACTTTCCAGGGGAAAATTTAGTTTGGTCGGTCCTGCTTGCTGCAAATCCATCACTGGTATTAGTCACAAGTGTTGGCCCAAGATGTTCCCACTCAACCCATTGTTCCCTCCGTTGCTCAGGAGTAAATGTGCACGCAGTGCTTCTAGAGCTGCTCCAAAACCTTGGAGAATTTGATTGTGCCTACGAATTCAGATAGTCTCTTCATTGGCTACTGCAATATTAATAATGCCTTGGCCAGTGATTGTAGTAAAATGTGGTCTTTTTTTTTTTGGAGTTTAATTGAGACCAATGCTTCCTAGTGTGTTGTTTTTAGAATTTTCAATTCATCAATAAAATTCTTGTTGGCTTTTAAGCCATTGCATGCACGTCATAATACAATATGCATACACAATGACGAGCCACAAATTTTCTGTCAAGTACCAAACACCCTCCTTTCCCTTAAAAAACAAGTGTGCGTAATTTTTCTATAAAAACAAGACAAAAGTATTTCTATATATATATATATATATATATATGTTCTTGTTTTGATATCAAATAATTTATATTTCTATATATAAAACTATATTTTTAAAGTATATCTTTTTTATTACAAAGCTTAAAGTTATTTT
The DNA here is from genome assembly GCA_028535165.1 of Quercus tomentella. Lineage (NCBI taxonomy): Eukaryota > Viridiplantae > Streptophyta > Magnoliopsida > Fagales > Fagaceae > Quercus > Quercus tomentella. Next base: position 65,205,223 of record JAPQVY010000155.1, on the reverse strand, counting down.
GATTCATTTAAAGAGGGTCACAATTCTATAAGTAATAAGTAGTATATAGCAAATATTTAAATTAATCGAACATTCACGAATTTTGTACTGATTCTTAGTTTAGTTTAGTGTTTTTTTTTTTTTTTTTTTTTGGGTACTTCTCTAGTGCCTAAGTTCTACTAGTTAAAGATAAATTTAATATATCTGTTCTTATTATTATTATTGGCATAATTTGTCAGGTTATACCTGGTGTGGCTTTAAGTAATGTTACAACAGTTAAAATGTTTTTTTTTTTTTTTTTGAATATGAATTTCACTAAATCTACTAATAAATTACATGTTTACTATATGTAATTTTTCTATAAAACCAAGGGATTTTATCAGACGTAAGAAGGGATTTTATTAATCTGTAATCTGTACCCCTGGACGAGAACTAATAAAAGCCTAGGGACTGATTAATTTCTGAGGGTTTGTAACAGTAAAGGAACTTGTCCACGGTGAGAGGACGGTCCCCTTCAAACACCTCCCTCCACAAAATTTGTATATAGACGATCAGCCTCCATTCATTGGGACTAAGTTGGTGTACTCCTAAACCTAACTTGGTAAGTAATTCTCTAGCAAAAACATTGAAAGGCAACATAAGTCCCCCCAAGAGATAAGCTTCATAAATACCTATTTGAAAACAAGGGTCACAACACCACTCACCACAGACGGCTAACCTAGGGTTAAGGTCGTCTGGAATTTGGTACCAACTTCTAAGGGAAGTAAGTCTTTTTTCATCCGTCTTAGAAGGGACACTGACGGCACAACTATAGACGGTTTCAACCTAGTTTGGGTGGTGGACAAAGGAGCACTGGTGGAGGTACCAGCATGTGATCCTGAAGCAGCCCTCATCCTAAGCTCTTCCTGAAGAACCTCCAAAGGAACCCCAGGAACTCCAGAAGTGTATTGTTCGTTCGTAGTGTTCCCTCCACTACTACTACTGTCACTACTCCTACTACAACTATTATTACTGGAACCACTGTCACTAGTACTATCATGGTACTCGTCTATCTCCCTATTGTCACTATTGCTAGACAGGGATACTACGATCTCAGACATCCTGAGAAACTTTAAGGAAAACCTAAAGACGAAGAAGAATAAGATACCTAGCTCTAAACGAAGAAGGCCTAAGGACACGGGAAGACTTCTAAACGAGGCGCTGGACGACAAATGTCAGAGGAGAAAATATTGGAAATGTGAAAGTGTAGGAGCGGAATTCCACCATTTATAGGCAATGAAGCTTGGCATGGAAAATGATGTGACCAACCAGGAGAAGCCACGTGGCATTTTTCTTAAAAGACAAAATGACATGATTGAAATACCTTGGATTGTGCCACGTGTCAAAAGTCAAGCATGGAATTCAAAAAAAAAAAAATTATGATTGACAGAGAACACGAGGACAAGGGGGCAACTGATGAGGATGAGCGCCAAGTATAATTCGTCCTTGCGTCATCATCCACAGCATAGAAGAAACCACCTTGGCCTGTCCAAGAGCAAGAACACATAAGGAAATTTGTCCATAGACAACCAAGTCAGGCCATGAAGGGAATTCTCCGTGGACGAGTATGTTTATGGATGACATAAACATGGACGAGTGAATAATACTTGGTGAATTTCACGGAAAATCCTCCATAAGATTCACATAAGCAAAATACAAGACGTTGCATGATACGTGGAAGAAATTCCATGTACGACACCTCATGTAACCCATTTTCTTTGATAACCACCAACATTACCCATGATGGTAATGGATCCAAACAAGTAGACCCACGTCTAACTCTTTATAAAAGGAGAAGATTCCATTCACACAAGGTAAGTTCGAACCATTCACTATATATTCTTTCCTTGTGTCCTAGAGAGAAGATTGATTTAATCGTCGGAAGGTCCTTGGTCGGGTCACACCGATCACCTTTGACAGTGCTTTCTTTCTTTTCAGGCCTTCCAAGCAACCTTAAGCCCGTTGAAGCCCGAAGCATTCAGCCTATTGATTTTCTGTGCATCATCAGTTGGCGCCATTTGTGGGGAGGTAAATATGTGCTTTGCAATTTGTCTTTCTGTGACAAAAGGCTGCATGGTTCGGACAAGGTTAATGGCCACTAGTCCAGGCCACTAGGAGAGTGGAAACGCTTCCAGCCACCCTAATTGCACTCAACAATCCGCAACTACTGTGCAACCGCCTTCTATCCAACAAATACAGTCCATGGCAGAGTTAACCCGTCAAAATTAGCAGTTAACTTGGGAGATCAATCAAAGATGGCAATGCCATGAACGATGTGTGGAAGGGCAAGCTCAGAGTCAAGAAGCTAGAGAAGGAGAAAATCTTGAGTGTGAAAATCACTCAAGGGGTACCGTTTCACGTAGAATGCAACACTTGGAAAAGGAGATGGATCAGATGACGAGAGCCATGGACGAGATGAGGGAAAATATGAGAAGGAAAAATCACGTAGATGACTTAGTTCATTGAACTGATTCCCTTTTCATAACGTCCATCAACAGTCATCCCCTGCCTTCCAAGTTCAAGATGCCTGCGTTGGACTCATATGATGGAACACTTGATCCATGTGATCACATTGCTACCTTCAAGACCACGATGCACCTTCAAGGGGTTCCAGACGAGATAATGTGTAGGGCCTTCCTAACCACCCTTAAGGGACCAGCATGAGTGTGGTTTAGTAAGATACCTCCAAATACCATTAGTTCCTTCGAAGAGTAGAGTAAGTTGTTCGTCAATAAATTTATTGGAGGTCAAAGGCATAAGCGCTCCTCGTCCAGCCTGCTGACTATAGAGCAAGGAGATAATGAAAGTTTGCAGTCCTTCATCACCCGCTTCAATAGGGAAGCCTTAACGGTGGACGAGATGGATGATAAGTTGCTGTTAACAGCCTTCCATAATGGAGTTAATTCAGATTTATTCATCCACAAACTTTATGATCAAGAACCACAGACCATGGCTGAACTCATCCACTCAGCCCAAAACTTCATGAATGCAGAAGATGCGATCATTGCCAAGAAGAGGATGAAAGCAAAGCGGATGGAAACGAAGTTCCCACGTCATTATGAACAAGGCCCTCATCCAAAGAAGGCCCAGACGGGAGAAAAGAAGTATAGAGACAACAGGAAGGCAGGTTTGTCTTCAAGACGAAGTCTGCATTACACGCCTTTGAACGTTCCGCTCGATCAAGTGCTTATGCAGATCAAGAACTACCCATCTTTGAAGTGGCCAAAGAATATGAAGGGAGATCCAAGTAAGCGCAACAAGAACAAGTATTGCCGCTTTCATAAAGATCACGGGCATGACACAGACGAATGCTATGACTTGAAGCAGCAGATTGAGAATCTCATCAGGTAGGGAAAGTTGAGAAATTTTCTTGGATGAGATCATAAGGACGAGAAGTTAAAAGGGAAGGTAGAAGAGCCATCACGGCCCCCACTCGGAGAAATAAGAGTTATTGTGGGAGGAACTTCAGCAGGACGATCCTCCATTATAGGCCAAGAATGTATTGACCCCTTTGTGATGAATTAATTCATTAATTAGCCAAGTTTATTAATTAATCAAATTAACATACAAAATGCGTGGCAGCACAAACAAATCACCAATTAAACTAAATGCAACGGAAAATAAATTAACACGTTGATTTGTTTACAAATGGGGAAAACCTACACAGTAAAAACCCCACCAGGTGATTTTAAGGTTACCACTCTCGAGAATCCACTATTATCAAAACAAGTGGTTATAAGTAAAGGAATCCTAGTACCTTATACCAAATTACAGTTGAACCCTTACCTCAATACCCAATTGGACTTGTTCTGTAGTGACAATCTCTCTTTTTCAATGCACGGCTCCCAATACTAACCAATTGATGCGCGGATCCCAGTATGCGATTTAATCACCAACTTGAGAAGAATGTTGGCTGCAAAGTTCTTCAGTTCATCACACAATGAAGATCAAGAAGTTCCTTGGTCACAAAACCCTACGGTCTACAAAACACAGCAGGTTCTTCAAGAGAAAGGTGAACTAGGGCAAATGTCTCCGGTTCACAATATGCTTGTGAAAAACTTTTTCATTGAATTGCATCAGTTGTGACAGCCCTTAAAACAATCTTTATATATAGTTTAGGGTTGTGAGAAAAGAAAGCCTAAACATATACTCACGGATTGGATGAAAAACAACTCTGAAAAACTGAGTTTTCATAAACCTTGATAGATAGCCATCTATCGAGCAAGTTGTCGAGCCACGGACTTCAGCAGCTTTTAAATCTCGATAGATGCTAGCTATTGAGCTTTAAAATCCAGCACTTCATTACTTGATTCTTAGATAGACTTGTATGGCTTTAACACTTGAAATTGAAACCTTGTTTCTTAAAGCATTAAACACATCCTAGATCTACCCAATTACATGTAAAGTGCATTTTTTCAAAGGATTAGCCAATTACATAAAATATTGACATATGTTCCTAACATTGAATCACATATGTCCTAACACTCCAAGTCAAGGAAGACCTACTTGAAGGTGGTGCAGAATGTTCAACTCTTTGGACAACCACCAAGGACTGAGGGGGCAGACAAGCAGGCTATCACCTTCATGGACGAGGATGCTAGAAAGGTCCATCATCCACATGACGATGCAATCGTCATAACCTTGCTTATTGCAAACTACACAACTAGAAGGGTGCTAATAGATAATGAGAATTCGGCAGATATCCTATATTATCTCGCCTTTTAGCAGATGAGGATTGGAAGAGATCAACTTCATCCAGTGAACGCACCCTTAGTTGGTTTCGGAGAGATGAAAGTACAACTGGTGGGCACTATTACTCTACCTGTCATGGTAGGGGCATATCCACAGCAGATAGCTAAAAAGGTGAATTTCCTCGTCGTAGATTGCTCGTCTTCCTATAATGCCATCATTGGACGACCAATTCTAAATAGTTGGAAGGCAGTGACGTCCACCTACCACTTATCTATCAAGTTTCCAACAAATTATGGAATATGACAAATACAAGGAGATTAGTTAGCAGCTAGAGAATGCTACTTAGCCATATTGGCTATGGACGAGCATGTTCAGACAATGAATATAGAAGAGAGAAGGGTTGTTGCAAAACCCACTAAAGTACTGGAAGACGTTCCTCTGGATGAAAGTAACCTTGAGAGGTTTACCAAAATTGGAACAAGCATGGAAGAGAAGACGAAGCAAGACCTCGTCCAGTTTTTAAGGAAGAGCATTGATGTTTTCGCATGGAGTCACGAAGACTTGCTAGCGATTGAACCAAGTGTCGTTACCCATTGTCTGAATGTGTATCCTTCCTCCAAGCCCATCCGTTAGAAGAAGAGGGTCTTCGCTCTTGAACAAGATAATGCTATAAGGGAAGAGGTCCAGAAGTTAACCACGACAAAGTTTATTCGGGAAGTTTATTACCCGAATTGGTTAGCTAATATGGTGATGGTCTATAAGGCTAACGGAAAATAGAGGATGTGTGTGGACTTCACTGATTTAAATAAGGCTTGCCCCAAGGATAGCTATCAATTGCCACGTATTGACCAGCTGGTAGACTCAACAGCAGGTAATAAATTGTTAAGCTTTATAGACGCCTTCTTAGGTTATAACCAGATATGGATGGATGAAGTAGATCAAGAGAAGACATCATTCATCACCAGTCAAGGCTTGTTTTGTTGCAAAATAATGCCCTTCGGATTGAAGAACGCGGGGGCAACCTATCAGAGGTTGGTCAATCATATGTTTCGTCCACAAAATAGGACGAAATGTAGAAGTATACGTAGATGACATGTTGGTGAAAAGCTTGGATGAGAAGAAGCATCTGGACGACCTTCAGGAGACCTTTGACACGCTTAGACGATATAACTTGAAGCTGAATCCAAGCAAGTGTGCCTTTGGAGTTTCGTTAGGGAAATTCCTAGGGTTTATGGTTTCACAAAGGGGAATCGAAGAAAATCCTAATAAAATCCAAGCAATACTGAACATGAAGCCACCAAGGAATATCAAGGAAGTCCAGTCTCTCACTAGACGAGTTGTTGCCCTTAATAAGTTTGTCTCAAAAACTACTGACAAATGTTTGCCATTTTTCAAGGTTCTCAAGAAGGCCTTTAAATGGACGAACGAGTGTCAGGAGGCCTTCCAAGATCTTAAGGCCTATCTCACAATGGCTCATCTACTAAGCTTGTCTATACTAGGTGAGGAATTGTATTTATACTTAGTAGTGTCCCCACATGTAGTGAGTTCAGCATTAATTAGAGAAGAAAGGAAGATACAGAAACCCGTTTATTATACAAGCCGAGCGCTAAGGGGAGCAGAGGGACGATATCCTATGATGGAGAAGCTAGCCTTTGCATTGGTAACAACTTTCAGGAAACTAAGGCATTACTTCCAAGCTCATGTCATCAATGTCTTGACAAATCATCCACTTAAGAAGGCAATGAACAAGTTGGAAGCTGCAAGATGACTAATCCATTTGGCCTTAGAACTTAGTGAGTTTGATGTTAGGTATCAACCAAGAAATGTGATAAAGGCTCAAATGTTGGCAGAATTCATTGCAGAATTCACTCCAAACCATGGTGAGCTAGATGAGGTGGATGAAGCTAAGAAGTGGGTCATCTATGTAGATGGTTCATCCACACAATATGCAGGAGGTATAGGGGTTATACTAAAATCTCCGGAAGGGGATAAGTTAAAATATGCAGCTTGTTTACAGTACCGGATGACCAACAACGAAGTTGAATACGAAGTCCTCCTTAAAGGGCTAGAATTGGCCCAAGTCCTTAGGGGCAGAGTCAATAGTTGTCCAAGGAGACTCTCAGTTGATCATGGGTCAAGTAAATGGAACATGTGAAGCTAAGGAAGAATGGATGAAGAAGTATCTCAATAAGGTGAAGCAGCTTGTTAAGAGATTTAAGGAAGCCAGTTTTCTTCAAGTTCCAAGGGAGGAAAACATGGAAGCAAATGCTTCAGCAAAGGTAGCGTCGGCAAATGGGTCGGTGGACGAGTATGACGAAGTCCAGTACATGCCAAGCATAGATCTTCTAGAGGTGCAGCAGATTGAAGGAGAAGAAAACTGGATGACCCCAATAGTGGCTTATCTCAAGGATGGAAGGCTTTCAGAAGATAGGACGAAGCCAGAAAGCTAGGGATCAAAGCAACTAAGTATGTCCATATAGACGAGGTGCTATATAAAAAAGGCTTCTCTCAGCCTTACCTAAGGTGTTTAGCTCCAGACAAATCAAACTATGTATTGAGGGAAGTTCATGAAGGAGCATGCGGAAACCACTTAGGAGCAAGAGCTCTCGACCATAAGATCATCCGTTCAGATTATTATTGGCCGACCATTCAGGCAAATGCTAAGGCTTATATTAAGGTGCGTGATCAGTGTCAACGCTTCAGTAATATCCCTAGACGACCCTTAGAGTACATTACCCCGATGATGGCCCTGTGGCCCTTTGCACAATGGGGATTAGAAATCTTGGGTCCCTTTCCAATAGGAACCAGGCAGATGAAGTTTTTAGTAGTGGGGATTGATTACTTCACTAAATGGGTGGAAGCTGAACCCTTAGCAAAGATTACACAGCAGAAAGTCAAGAATTTCGTCTGGAAGAACATCGTCTGCCGATTTGGGGTTCCTAGGGTACTAGTGTCAGATAATGGAAGGTAGTTTGATAACACACCCTTCAGAGATTTCTGTGAGCAACTTGGAATAAAGAATCATTATTCCTCACCCTCCCACCCACAAGCAAATGGACAAGCTGAAGTTGTAAACCGATCCTTGTTGAAGATCATCAAGACTCAACTTAAGGGGGCAAAGAGAGTATGGCTAAACGAGCTACCAGGTGTTTTATGGGCTTATAGGACGACTGTGAGGACCCCCACAGGGGAAAATCCTTTCAAACTAGCCTATGGAAGTGAAACAGTCATACCTGCAAAAGTACACATGGCTAACCATAGGGTGATGAAGTATAAGGACAAGGAAAATGAAGAACAACTTTGTCTTAACCTTGATTTGATAAACGAAGTAAGGATGGACGCAGAACAAAGAACGACGAGGTATAAAAACCTCATGGCTAGAAAATATGATGCAATGGTGAGACCTAGGCGCTTCAACATTGAGGACCTCGTCTTAAAAAAGGTCTCCTTAGCAACCAGAAACCTGGCCCACGGAAAACTAAGGCCTAATTGGGAAGGACCCTACAGGGTTATCAATTGTAAAAAACAAGGATCATACTACCTGGAAGCCTTGGATGGACGAAAGTTAGAGCACCCCTGGAATGTTGAGCATTTAAGAAGATTATCAGTGAAGTATCAGCTTGGACGAGCATCATCCTAGACGAGTTTAAGTTATGTGTCACTTTCCTTTACTTATGTTTACTTGTGTTTGTTACTAGTACTACATGTTTTTTAGTATTTCAATTTCCTAAAGAGCAGTAGCTTCTAGCTTGTGCACCATTTATGGACGAAGTTATGATGGATGAATTCATGAGCTTAGTCCATTTGTACATAAATTATTTTCAATTTCCTAAAGGCACTAGCTTCTAAGCATGTGCCATGCTTGTGGACGATGTTTATGCTATGTAAATACAGTTTGGATTTTCAATGTATATAAAGTTGTGTGAATTTCCAATCTTATTATTGTTGAAGTTCTCATTAAAGCTAATCCACAAGAAGGCTAAAGGCCTAAGACGAGTAAAATCTATAAGCTTTCCTTAAATAAGGTGAAAGCAAAATAAAATAAACCTACAATATTTTCTTCTAACTAATGGACGAAGCAAAGCGTGTATGTAAGAATATTTGAAATCCATGGATAAATGTAACCAGCTAAACAGTCCAGTCTCTGGACGAGTAAGCGCTGGAAGCGTCTTGCCCAAAGATGAATAATGAGCCGTCCAACCTATGGACAAAGATTAATGGAAGCTAAGTCAAACCTATGGCCAAAGAAAGCTGGCAACAGAAATTCCATTCACAGACAAGTTACACTTGTAAAATCTAATGAGTGGTAGAATGTTGAGCATGAGAAGTTGTCCTAATATGGATGAACTAAATGCATTCACAGGTGGACGGACCACACTTAAAAACCATTGGATATAACATGGACGATGTAAACAAAAGAAAATTCATTCATGCACAAAATATAGTATGTTCAGCAATGGACAAAGAATGAAGATGGAAATACACATTCATTCATAAAAGTCTAAAAAAGGGTAGACAAACATCGTCCAAAAACCCTTATAAAGTTAAGCCTAAAAAGGCAATTGTATCAAAACTTACCTCAAAAACATGGATGAGTTAAAGTGTGCATGTAAGAATATTTGAAATCCATGGATAAATGTAACCAACTAAAAAGTCCAGTCTCTGGACGAGTAAGCGCTAGAAGCGTCTTGCCCAAAGATGAATAATGAGCTGTCCAGCCTATGGACGAAGATTAATGGAAGCTAAGTCAAACCTATGGACAAAGAAAGCTGGCAACAAAAATTCCATTCATAGACAAGTTACACTTGTAAAATCTAATGAGTGGTAGAATGTTGAGCATGAGAAGTTGTCCTAATATGGATGAACTAAATGCATTCACAGGTGGACAGACCACACTTAAAAACCATTGGATATAACATGGACGATGTAAACAAAAGAAAATTCGTTCATGCACAAAATATAGCATGTTCAACAATGGACAAAGAATGAAGATGGAAATACACATTCGTTCATAAAAGTCTAAAAAAGGGTAGACGAACATCGTCCAAAAACCCTTATAAATTTAAGCCTAAAAAGGCAATTGTATCAAAACTTGCCTAAAAAACATGGACAAGTTAAATGTACTTAGACAAATTCAAATGGTCCAAAACAATGGACCTCATACTTTTACTGGGGTGGATTATCTCTAGAATTAGGCTTGTCTTGGGCAGGCTGGGTGGTGGCATCATCTTCAATATTAATATCCTTAGAGCTTGTCTGAAGGAGAGAGCTTGTAGTACCAATGTTGAGCTGGATAAAGCTGAAGTCAACTTCAGGGAAGCATTCAACAGTGTCCAAACAAACGTCGTCAAAACCAGCAGCATAGTTCTTGTCCAAAAGGACAGTGAACTCGCTGGATGCTCTGAATTCCTTTACAGCATCTCCCTAGGCTTTTTGAATAAGGGCACGAAGCTCGTTGTTCCTCTTTTGAAGGTGGTCAAAATGGGTATCATTCTCGACAGCATCGGCCTTAAGCTCCTCGACGAGGTTCTTCAGCTTCTTCACATTATCCATGGCCTTGGCTGTTACCTCAGCTTTACCCCTACAATCTGCATGCGCCTCACTAATCTTTGCTTCCAACCTTATTCTGTTATGATCCATCTCAATAGCCTGCCTGGATGCTGCTATGAACTTTGACATGGCCTACATACGCAATTGATTGAAGAAATTGATTAGACGAGAGATGTGAAATATGACAAGACGAAATGAAAACAAAATAATGAAAACATACCTTAAAGAGATCATGAACAGCAAAGTGTTCAAATTCTTTCAAGGACATGTCATAACATACAGCCATGTCCTCATCAGTTACAGCCTTTTGAAACCTTTCCCAAGCAAGATCCTCATTCTCAAGAAGGTTCATGGGAATTCTTCTAGAAGGCTGAGACGAGGTGGTTACCACAGGCTTGGACGGAGTGACTCCAACAGGGACAACTGAATCCAAGTCATGAATTTGGATGGACGATTGTTGGGAAACGAGAAGGGATAGCAAGACTTGGCTTGACGACCCCAGACTTAGACAACCCATGTTTCATCTTCTTATGACCTCGACGACTAGGAAGGTCTCCCAAATCAATCGTCTTGGACAAAGTTTTTCTTTTGTCTCCAGCAGAAGGACAAGGTTGAGATTGAGTCTCTGGCAGGGTCTCCTCGTCCACCAAACCCTTTCCCTTATTTTCTTTCATGGTTGCAATCCTTGTAAAGAAAAATGTTAAGGCCTGGTTAAAACAAATAATAATAATAATAATAAAATTTCTAAGTAAAAACTTACGTCTGCGAGTGGTAAGCTCATGGGCTAAAGCTTCAAGGGATGGTTTGGGTCCAAGTCCCAAAGTAGCAAGACATTCGAGAGTAACCAAGGAATGAAAACTCCTATCAGTGAATAGACCAGCCCTCTAGACGCGCTCGAGGTGAAATCTACTCAAAGAAGGTCATCTGACAACTATAAAAAAAATAAAAATAAAAAATAAAAAATAAAAAATAAAAAATAAAAAATAAAAAATAAAAAAGGGTTAGACAAGTACAAAAAAGATAGAAAAATATTGAGTAGAAAAGAAACATACCTTTTGGACAAAGGTTCCCTATTTCTCCAGTATAGGGAGTGAATGGATCCCTGCCTACCTTAACAGGATTTCTAGCCCAAAAACCAGAGGCGAAGAAGAACTCCGTCTTCCAATTTCTATCAAACGTAAGAAGGGATTTTATTAATCTACAATCTGTACCCCTGGATGAGAACTGATAAAAGCCTAGGGACTGATTAATTTATGAGGGTTTGTAACAGTAAAGGAACTCGTCCACAGTGAGAGGACGGTCCCCTTCAAACACCTCCCTCCATAGAATTTGCATAGAGATGATCAACCTCCATGCATTGGGATTAAGTTGGCATACTCCTAGACCTAACCTAGTAAGTAATTCTCTAGCGAAAGCATTGAGAGGCAACCTAAGTCCCCTCAAGAGATAAGCTTCATAAATACCTATTCCAAAACGAAGGTCACAACACCACTCACCACGGATAGCTAACCTAGGGTTAAGTCATCTGGAATTTGGAACCAACATCTAAGGGAAGTATGTCTTTCTTCATCCGTTTTAGAAGGGACACCAATGGCACAACTATAGACGGTTTCAACCTCATTTGGGGTGGTGGACGAAGAAGCATTGGTGGAGGTACTAGCATGTGATCCTGAGTAGCCCTCTTCCTAAGCTCTTCCTGAAGAACCTCCAAAGGAACCCCATGAACTCCAGATGTGTATTTTTCGTCCGTAGTGTTCCCTCCACTACTACTACTATCACTACTCCTACTACCACTATTACTACTGGAACCACTGTCACTAGTACTATCATGGTACTCGTCTATCTCCCTATTGTCACTATTGCTAGACGAGGATACTATGATCTCAAACATCTTGAGAAACTTAAAGGAAAACCTAAAGATGAAGATGAAGAAGATACCTAGCTCTAAACGAAGAAGGCCTATAGACACGGGAAGACTTCTAGACGAGGCACTAGACGACAAATGTTAGAGGAGAAAATATTGGAAATGTGAAAGGGTAGGAGAGGAATTCCACTATTTATAGGCAACGAAGCTTGGCATGGGAAACAACGTGACCAACCAGGAGAAGCCACGTGGCATTTTTCTTAAAAGACGAAACAACATGATTGAATTACCTTGGATTGTGCCACGTGTCAACAATCAAGCATGGAATTCAAAAAAAAAAAAAAAAAAAAAAAATTCTGACTGACAAACAACACAAGGACAAGGGGGCAACTTATAAGGATGAGTGCCAAGTATCATTCGCTCTTGCGTCGTCATCCACAGCATAGAAGAAACCACCTTGGCTCATCCAAGAACAAGAACACATAAGGAAATTCGTCCATAGACAACCGAGTCAGGCCATGAAGGGAATTCTCCATGGACGAGTATGTTTAAGGACGACATAAACATGGACGGGTGAATAACACTTGGTGAATTTCACGAAAAATCCTCCATAAGATTCACATAAGCAAAATACGACACATTGCATGATACGGGGAAGAAATTCCATGTACAACGCCTCATGTAACCCATTTTCTTTGATAACCGCCGACATTACCCATGATGGTAATGGATCCAAACAAGTAGACCCACGTCTAACTCTCTATAAAAGGAGAATATTCCATTCACACAAGTTAAGTTCGAACCATTCACTATATATTCTTTCCTTGTGTCCTAGAGAGAAGACTGACTTAACTGTCGAAGAGTTCTTGGCCGGGTCACACCGGTCACCTTTGACAGTGCTTTCTTTCTTTTCAAGCCTTCCAAGCAACCTCAAGCCCATTGAAGTCCGAAGCATTCAGCCTACTGATTTTCTGTGCTGCATAATATATGTTTTTGTTTTGATATCAAATAATTTATATTTCTATATATAAAAATATATTTTTAAAGTATATATTTTTTATTATAAAGCTTAAAGTTATTTTGATTCATTTAAAGAGGGTCACAATCCCATAAATAATAAGTAGTATATAGCAAATATTTCTATTAATTGAACATTCACGAATTTTGTACTGATGCTTAGTTTAGTTTAGTTTTTTTCTTTTTCTTTTTTTTTTTCTTTTCTTTTCTTTTTTGTACTTCTCTAGTGCCTAAGTTCTACTAATTAAATATAAATTTAAAATATCCGTTCTTATTATTATTATTGGCATAATTTGTCAAGTTACACCTAGTGTGGGTTTAAGTAATGTTACAATAGTTAAAATGGTTTTTTTGAATGTGAATTTCACAAAATTTACTGTTGAATTATATGTTTACTGTACGTAATTTTTCTATAAAAACAATTCATATGTATTTCTATATATATATATATATATATATACACACACACATACATATTGTTAGGACATATGTGAATCATGTTAGAAACATATGTCAATATAGAATTGGCTAATCCTTTGACAAAACGCATTTTACTTGTAATTGGGTAGATCTAGGATGTGTTTAATACTTCAAGGAACAAGGTTTCAAGTCTAAGTGTTAAAGCCATGCAAATCTGTCCAAGAATCAAGTGAAGAAGTGCTGGATTTTAAAGCTCGACAGATAGCATCTATCGAAGATTAAAAGGCAGCTTTTTTCTGATGCTCGACAGCTGCTCGATAGATACCCTGTCTATCGAGATTTATGAAAAATAGATTTTCAGTTCTGATTTTCATCCAATCCATGTATACATGTTTGGACTTTCTTTTCTCACAACCCTAAACATATATAAGGATTATTTTAAGAGCCGTCACAACTAATGCAAGAAAGTACAACTTGATGCAAAGGTTTTACACAAGCATATTGTGACCAGAGACAATTTTCCCTAGTTCATCTTTCTCTTCAAGAAGCTGCTATGTTTGTATGCCGTAGGGTTTTGTAACCAAGGAGCTTCGTGATCTTCATCGTGTTGATGAACTAAAGAACTTTGTAGCCAACATCCTTCTCAAGTTGGTGGTTAGTCACGTACCTGGATCCATGCATTGATTGGTTAGTCACGTACTAGGAGCCGTGCATTGAAAGGAGAGATTGTCACTACAGAACAAGTCCAATTGGATACTGGGATAAGGGTTCAACTGTAGGTTGGTATAAGGTACTAGGATTCCTTTACTTGTAACCGTTTGTTGTGATAATAGTGGATTTTCAGGAGTGGTGACCTTAAAATCAACCGGTGGGGATTTTGCCTTGGAGGTTTTCCCCATTCGTAAACAATTCACCGTGTCAACTTTATTTTCCATTGCAAATTAACTTAGTTGGTGATTTGTTTGTGCTACCACGCGTATTGCATGTTAATTAACTTAATTAACTCACTTGGCTAATTAATTGGTTAATTTTTCACAAGGGGTCAATACATTCTAGGCCTATCACACACACACACATATATGTTTCTGTTTTGATATCAAATAATTTATATTTCTATATATAAACCTATATTTTTAAAGTATATCTTTTTTATTATAAAGCCTAAAGTTATTTTGATTCATTTAAAGAGGGTCACAATCCCATTAGTAATAAGTAGTATATAGCAAATTTTTAAATTAATTTAACATTCACGAATTTTGTACTGATGCTTAGTTTAGTTTAGTTTTTTTTTTTTTTTTTTTTTCTTTCTTTTCTGTACTTCTCTAGTGCCTAAATTCTCCTAATTAAAGATAAATTTAATATATCTGTTCTTCTTATTATTATTGGCATAATTTGTCAAGTTACACCTAATGTGGCTTTAAGTAATGTTACAACAGTTAAAATGTTTTTTTTTTTTTTTTGAAGGTGAATTTCACTAAATCTACTGTTGAATTACATGTTTCTGTATAACCTCCATGCCTTTAAAATTTTAAAATGATCAGAGATCAATAGCTCCTTAATCTATTAAATGTTCAAAATTTAAGTCCAAATTTTTATATTAAAATTACTCATTAAAAAGGAGTGTATGGACCGAATAGTAAATAACATTATATTAGCACGAAATTTGACACGCATATTAAGAATATAGAAGAAAAAAAAATGTAATTCAATAGTGTGTACGTTGGGTTAAAAAATGTAATTCATCAGTCAAAAATTTTTACACAAATTTGATTAATATATTTTGGGTAGTATGCATGCAGGTTGGGTTAAAAGATCTATATACAGTAATAATAGAAAATGATCAAAACAATTATAATATATTTATTAAAATGTTTCTATTTTTCTCTTTTTGAAGTGTATTTGTCCTATGAGCTTTTTTTTTTTTTTTTTAACTGATAAGATACAGTGAGTTATATATAGTATATGCACAAAATCATGGATATTGTAAATGAGAAGTTGACAACTGTTTTGCGTTTGGTTAATAGGAAAAGTAGCAACAACCATGGAAGTTTTATTCAAAATCCTTGATCTTTATACCAAAAGACCTCTTCAGGTCTATTATTATTATTATTATTATTATTATTATCAAGAACATCTTTGGGAAAAATGACCAACATCAATGAAGTATAACTTATTGTGATCCTAATGAAAGTTTTCTAGCATTGATGGTATTAACAGAGTGGATTTTGATGTATTAAACTAATGCATCAATGACACTTAAACAGGTTTCAGTTTTTATGTCTTTAATAATAAGTACTATAAATCCACATCCTCTCGCTTCCATTAGCCTCAAGAGTCCTCCAATACCATTAATAAACCAGTAGTCACACATACTACAAGTTTATCCTTTTTGATAACTACCATGGCATATAAATCACAAAGGATTGCTCTCATGTTAATATATGCGTGTTTGGCAATGTTGATTCCTATAGGGCTAGCTCAATTGCCACAAACACCAGGATTGCCTCAAATACCTGGATTGTCATAAATACCAGGATTGTCAGAAATATCTGGATTGTTCCCACAAATAACTAGCTTGTTCCTAAACCTTGGAGCTGGGGGACTTTCAGGGGGCAAATGGGCAATGCTTGTCATCTCTTGTAGACATACCAGGGTGTCTTACTCAAGTTTTTGGTTCACTTGTCAATGGCCAATTCAGCATTATAGGTTCCTCTTGTTGCAAAGCCATCTCGAAGATTGAGGGAAATTGCTTGGCTAATTTGTTCCCCTCCAATCCCATCTTTGCTCCTTTGCTCAATAACTCTTGTGGCTAACCATCTAAAGGAAACGGACAGGTCTCCGAAATCACTACGAGTAAGGCCGCTTTACTAGGGATTTTATCGAGGAATCAAGACTTACAGGAATGCTGGTCATCTCTTTCAGGTGTACCAGGGTGTCTTACAGACATTATGAATTCACTCTTTAATGGCAGAGTTAACTTCTTTGGCCCTAGTTGTTGCAAAGCCATCACTTTGGTCAGTGACCATTGCTTGCCTAAATTGTTCCCTTTTAACCCAGCTTTTCATTCAATAGTTAAAAACGTCTCTATAACTGGCTCTGGAGTTGGAGGACCTGCACCTTCACCTCTGGGAGTAAATCAGATCACTATGAGCAAGCTCTATTTTCCAGGGAAATTACCTTTTCTAGGACTATCAGATGGGAATTGGGAAAAAGACGTTGCAAAATGCTGGTCATCACCTTCAAGCATTAATCGGTGTGTTGATGAGATTTATGGAACACTTTCCAGGGGTAAATTTAGTTTGGTCGGTCCTGCTTGCTGCAAATCCATCACTGTTATTAGTCATAAGTGTTGGCCCAAGATGTTCCCACTCAACCCATTGTTCCCTTCGTTGCTCAGGAGTAAATGTGCACGCAGTACTTCTAAGGCTACACCAAAACCTTGGAGAATTTGATCGTGCCTATGAATTCAGATAGTCTCATCATTGGCTACTGCAATATTAATAATGCATTGGCCAGTGATTGTAGTAAAATGTGGTCTTTTTTTTTTGGAGTTTAATTGAGACCAATGCTTCCTGGTGTGTTGTTTTTAGAATTTTCAATTCATCAATAAAATTCTTGTTGGCATTTAAGCCATTGCGTGCACGTCGTTCTTGGAATGAATTTAGTTTAAGTTGCATTTATTTAAGTGATTTACTCTCTTTTATAATGTGTTATGCAAAAAGGCATTGTAGCTTAAAATATTTGCTTAAAATATCGTGATTAGTTCATTTTTTGGAATTTACATTTTTCATTCTAATTTATACTTCAATTTTTGGGTCATCTAGTCATAGAAAAAGAAAAATGGTGATACGGAAATGGCATACTTAAATTTAGATGACACCACAATATTTCATTTCAGTAAAAAAAAAAAGAAAAGAAATGATCATGAGAAAAGTATTGGTAACTTTGGTTTCGTCTTGATTTTCAACAGTTGAATTACTGAAAGTTAAATACAACTAATGAAAAGTGAACAAACAAATAACGTATATTTGGATGTGAGTTGGGTAACCTAGTAATTTATCAAGACCTAGTTATGAGCCTTTTGACTATATAAATAAAATTTCGAAGTCAGGAAAATGTGTTTTTATTTGAAATTTTTTCACATGGTTTCAGTCTATTGGATATTTCACAAAATGAAGCTGTGCAGCATCAAAATAAAAAATAAGTATGACAACATGTTTTGGTTATTTTCAATGATAAAGTCTTATATTGTAAAGTAAGGGACTTGAGTTCAAATTATTCCTAACCAAAAAAGAAATCAGGTAGGGTCTTGGCTTGAAACTAAAAAACAGTCATTATGGAGTATAGGTCACAAATTTTCAAATATTATTATAACTATATATGTAAAAAATAAATGTAAGATAAAAAATAAAATAAAATAAGTTGAATATTGTGTCCTATGAATTGTGAGTTGAAATTTTCTCGTAATACAATATGCATATGCAGTGACGAGCCAAAAATTTTCCGTCAAGTACCAAACACCCTCCTTTCCCTTAAAAAACAAGTGTGCGTAATTTTTCTATAAAAACAAGACATAAATATTTCTATATATATACATACATACATATATATATATATGTATGTTTTTGTTTTGATATCAAATAATTTATATTTCTATATATAAAACTATATTTTTAAAGTATATCTTTTTTATTATAAAGCTTAAAGTTATTTTGATTCATTTAAAGAGGGTCACAATCCCATAAGTAATAAGTAGTATATAGCAAACATTTAAATTAATTGAACATTCACGAATTTTGTATTGATGCTTAGTTTAGTTTAGTTTTCTTTTTTCTTTTTTGTACTTCTCTAGTGCCTAAATTCTACTAATTAAAGATCAATTTAATATATCTATTCTGATTATTATTATTGGTATAATTTGTCAAGTTACACCTAGTGTGGCTTTAAGTAATGTTACAATGGTTTTTTTTTTTTTTTTGAATGTGAATTTCACTAAATCTACTATTGAATTACATGTTTACTGTATAACCTCCATGCCTTTAAAATTTTAAAATGATCAGAGATCAATAGCTCGTTAATCTATTAAATGTTCAAAATTTAAGTCCAAATTTTTGTATTAAAATTATGCATTAAAAAGGAGTTAATGGACCAAACAGTAATTAACATCAGATTAGCACGAAATTTGACACGCGTATTAAGAATATAGAAAAAAAATATGTAATTCAATAGTGTGCATGTTGGGTTAAAAAATGTAATTCATCAGTCAAAATTTTTACACAAATTTGATTAATATATTTTGGGTAGTACGCATGCAGGTTAGGTTAAAAGATTTATATACTATAATAATAGAAAAGGATCAAAAAACTTATAATATATTTATTAAAATGTTTCTATTTGTCTCTTTTTGAGGTGTATTTGTCCTATGAGATTTTTTTTTTTTTTTTTTTAACTAATAAGATTCTACTGTGAGTTATACATAGTATATACACAAAATCGTGGATATTGTAAATGAGAAGTTGACAACTGTTTTGCGTTTGGTTAATAGGAAAAGTAGCAACAACCATGGAAGTTTTATTCAAAATTCTTGATCTTTATACCAAAAGATTCCTTCAAGTCTATTATTATTATTATTATTATTATTATTATTATTATTATTATTATTATTATTATTAAATTCCTTATTTTCAAGAACATCTTTGTGAAAAATGACCAACATCAATGAAGTATAACTTATCATGATCTTAATGAAAGTTTTCTAGCATTGATGGTATTAATAGAACGGATTTTGATGTATTAAACCAATGCATCAATGACACTTAAACAGGTTTCAGTTTTTATGTCTTTGGTAAGTACTATAAATCCACATCCTCTCGCTTCCATTAGCCTCAAGAGTCCTCCAATACCATTGATAAACCAATAGTCAAACATACTACAAGTTTATCCTTTTTGATAACTACCATGGCATATAAATCACAAAGAATTGCTCTCATGTTAATATATGCGTGTTTGGCAGTGTTGGTTCCTACAGGGCTAGCTCAGTTGCCACAAACAATTGGATTGCCTCAAATACCTAGATTGTCACAAATATTTGGATTGTTGCCACAAATAACAAGATTGTTCCCAAACCTTGGAGCTGGGGGACATTCAGGGGCCAATGGGCAGTGCTTGTCATCTCTTGTAGACATACCAGGGTGTCTTACTCAAGTTTTTGGTTCACTTGTCAATGGCCAATTCAACATTATAGGTTCCTCTTGTTGCAAAGCCATCTCGGAGATTGAGGGAAATTGCTCGGCTAATTTGTTCCCCTCCAATCCCATCTTTGCTCCTTTGCTTAACAACTCTTGTGGTCAACCATCTAAAGGAAACGGACAGGTCTCCGGAATCACCGCGAGTAAGGCCGCTTTACCAGGGATTTTATCGGGGAATCAAGACATACAGGAATGCTGGTCATCTCTTTCAAGTGTACCAGGGTGTCTTACAGACGTTATGAATTCACTCTTTAATGGCAGAGTTAACTTCTTTGGCCCTAGTTGTTGCAAAGCCATCACTTTGGTCAGTGACCATTGCTTGCCTAAATTGTTCCCTTTTAACCCAACTTTTCATTCAACAGTTAAAAACGTTTGTTTAATTGGCTTTGGAGTTGGAGGACCTGCACCTTCACCTCTGGGAGCAGATCAGATCACTGTGAGCAAGCTCTATTTGCCAGGGAAATTACCTTTCCTAGGACTATTAGACGGGAATTGGGAAAAAGACGTTGCAAAATGCTGGTCATCACTTTCAAGCATTAATCGATGTGTTGATGAGATTTATGGAACACTTTCCGGGGGTAAATTTAGTTTGGTCGGTCCTGCTTGCTGCAAATCCATCACTGTTATTAGTCACAAGTGTTGGCCCAAGATGTTCCCACTCAACCCATTGTTCCCTCCGTTGCTTAGGAGTAAATGTGCACGCAGTGCTTCTAGGGCTGCACCAAAACCTTGGAGAATTTGATCGTGCCTACGAATTCAGACAGTCTCATCATTGGCTACTGCAATATTAATAATGCATTGACCAGTGATTTTAGTAAAATGTGGTTTTTTTTTTTTTTGGAATTTAATTGAGACCAATGCTTCCTAGTGTGTTGTTTTTAGAATTTTCAATTCATCAATAAAATTCTTGTTGGCATTTAAGCCATTGCGTGCAAATCATTCTTGGAATGAATTTAGTTAAAGTTGCATTTATTTAAGTGATTTAGTCTCTTTTATAACGTGTTATGCAAAAAGGCATTGTAGCTTAAAATATATGCTTAAAATATCGTGATAAGTTCATTTTTTGGAATTTACATTTTCTTTCTAATTTATGTTATAATTTTGTGATCATCTAGTCACAAAAATAAGAAAATGGTGATACAGAAATAGCATATTTAAATTAAGACGACACCACAATATTTCATTTCAATAAAAAAAAAATAAATGATCTTGAGAAAAGTATTGGTAACTTTGGTTTCCTCTTGATTTTCAACAGCTGAATTACTGAAAGTTAAATTCAACTAAAGAAAAGTGAACAAACAAATAAAGTATATTTGGATGTGAGTTGGGTAACTTAATAATTTATCAAGACCTAGTTATGAGCCTTTTGACTATATAAATAAAATTTCGATGTCAAAAAATGTGTTTGTACTTGAAAACTTTTCACATGGTTTCAGTCTATTGGATATTTCACAAAATGAGGCTGTGCAGTATCAAAATAAAAAATAAGTATAACAACTTTGGTTATTTTCAATGATAAAGTCTTATTTTGTAAAATATGGGACTTGAGTACAAATTATGTCTACCCAAAAAAGAAATCAAGTTGTGTCTTGGTTTGACATTAAAAAACAGTCATTATGGATTATGGTCACAAATTTTCAAATTTTATTATAACTGTATTTGTAAAAAATAAATGTAGGGTAAAAGAAATAAAAAAGTTGAATATTGTGTCCAATGAATTGTGAGTTGAAATTTTCTCGTAATACAATACGCATTCGCAGCGAGGAGCCATAAATTTTCCGCCATGTACCAAACACCCTCCTTTCTCTTAAAAAAAATAAGTGTGTGTAATTTTTCTATAAAAACAAAACATAAGTATTGCTATATATATATATATATATATCTAAATATATGTTTTTGTTTCGATATCAAATACTTTATATTTCTATATTTAAAACTATAATTTTAGAGTATATCATTTTTATGGGTCATTCTACTGTACCCCCTCTTTTTTTTGGGGGGTACGGTACCCACTCCAATCTTAACTTTTCATATTACTTCCCTTTAATCCTAGTCATTAATTAATTTTAGTATGGATACCAGTTACCGGCTAATCTGGTCAGAGTATAAAAACAAAAAACAAAAAAAAAAACAAAAAAATCGAAGAGGTTTCAAGCTCTGCTGAACGAGAACCTTGAGAGGCGATGTGCCATAGCTATCAACCTATCACTACTACACAGCAGCCACCACCGCAAACCTTCCGCCATTGCTATCGGTAAGAATTTTTATGGGCAATTGAGAAACTGTGTTTCTTTTTATTTGATTTGGGTTTTACTTTTGGTTAGATTTGATTCAGTATTTCATATTCTAGGTTTTGGGTAAGATTTGTGTGTTTATTTTTAATTTTTGGATTAATTTGGTTTGGGTATTTCTCCTTTCAATTTCCTCGTATGCCCTCACTACTTGTTCCTTCATCAAGCTTGCTGAAAATTTTGTTCACAGAAACCATGTCTCTAGGAGAGAGACTTGAAAGGCGACTATTTTGACAAATTAGCCTTATTCCTCTTGTACTGGTTTTGTATTTCGGTGCCAAATATTAAGTATCATCAACTTAAAGCATTATAGTTTCAAGTTTCTAATTTTGGATTTGATTTTATTTTTTAAGGCACGCTTGGTGAGAAATTCATCCTGAAGGTATGTTTTACCATTGCTAGTTATCTTGTCTATCCATCCTATCTTTTGTTTTCCTCTCATATATGTGGTTTCAACATCTTGTACTGTAATCTATATAATATTAAATCTTCAAGTTATAAATTACATACAATGATGAGTCTTTATAATAACTTGGGGCTCTATTCAATAGATTAAGAGCTTCTAATATGAGAGATAAGCAAATCTAAAATATAAATCAAGTTCTTCTTTCTACCTATCAAAAAATTAAATGCTTCTTTCTATGACAATGTGACAACTATGTTTTAGCTTGGACATTTCATACACAATTACAAATTAAGCATACAGTTCAACTTGCTCTTAAGCAAATTTGAAAGATGCCCACCTTTATAGTTTGTACATTTATCCCTGCACACACAAATGTAATAGCCTGCAAATCAAATACTTTGGAAGTCCAGGAGAGTCAAACTTAAGTTTTGGTTTTTAAGCAAAGTCACCGAACAGTTCTACCTTTGTGGGCTTTTAAAAAGGAGCATAATCATGATCTTGTACCTCATGAACAAGCTCACATGTTGCCCTCACAAAGAAAAGTAACTGCTACCCAAGCCATTGAAGTGGATATGGCCTATAAGTATGGGATTCAACAGAAACTTTATGAGTAGTCAAGTAGAGCCGTAGAGGGTCGAGAAAATTTGGGTTATCTTTTATTAGATCATAACAACTATTTGTGTTCAAGGAGGAGAAATGCTATGACAGAGGGAAATGCAGGAGGCTTGCTGATTAATTTTCAGAAGCAACAAGCTAAGAACCCTTCATTCTTTTATTCGATGTAAAGGATATTGAAGATGCAAATGTACTTAAAGATAAAGATGGCAATAATGAATTAATTATTGGAGATAATTTGAACAACCTAATTTAAATGGGCTGAAGAAAAAGGATCATGCTCCTGGTGGTAAACATCAGATCAAGAGTCGTCATGAGAAAAGTTCAAAGAAAGAAAAAGGTGGAAGTAACCAGTTGTCTACCCCAAATACTGTTCCTGGCAACTAGGTTTTGCTTTAGCCATCCCTAAATACCTTTCCTCTTGCCTATATAGTTAGTTGTTCATCTAGTGGCTACATTAATTTTTTTTTTACTTTAATGTGCAGAGTTCAAGTTCCCAGCCATCAAATTTGGTTCATTCCTTGTCATATCAGCATCCGCTATATTACCATTGGCAAGCACCCTTCCTCAATCCACAAATGGAAGTATGGTAGAAAGGATTTAGTCTCATTATGGTTATTTTAAATTATATCCTAAAGTCACTTGCTTTGTTTCTCTTTTGACATAATGTTTACAAAGTTCTCGAGAGAGTACTAACTTACTAATGCTAGTTATTCATTAGCCCCTGGCCTAATTATAGGTCCAAAAACAATTTTCCATGCCAAAACAATCATCAAGCTTTTGTATGAGCAACAGATCCAACCAATTGTTTTTTCTTTTAGGTTTGCATTATTAGTTTACTCTGTTCGTATTTTTTATTTATTTTTATTTATTTCCTCTCAATGTTATAATTTATAATTTCTTGTGATTTCTACATGCTTGCCGTAGTTCTGTGTATATATATGGTTAAATTAGAGGAGATTAGTTAAGTTTGTTCCCATGGAATGCAAATTGAGGAATAAAATGTCTTGGTGCCTGATTTTGATGCACAAAAATGTCTTGGTGCCTGATTTTGATGCACAGGGTTATGTGTCATTGGTGTAGGCTATTTTATTTTTTATTGTAGAAATTGTGTAATGTGGGAAGTAGATTAGGTATATTCTACCAATTTCAAAGAATCATCCCAAAGGAGTAGGAACTCACTTTCCATTTTGTAGGAATGCATATTTTGGCAACGAATGTATGCCCTTGTGGTACAGATATAATTTAAGTCATCAAATTCCATTTCATTGAATTTAATTTCCAAAAACCAAACCATTCTTGGACCTAAAAATTTGAACAATCTTCATTTCGTCACATTATTGCTATTTTTTTTCAATAAATTTCCTTCCTAGACTTCCAGGTTGGCTTCTCAAAAAAAAAAAGTTTGCAACGTTATAGTTCTGTCAACTTTAGGATCCCAATTATGACCTGTTTTCCCATAGATATGTGTGTATATATATTCTCAAGCTTTGTGTCTAAGTTTCCCTAACTTTTGGCAGGTAGTTTGACAATAAATTGTGCATTAGTCGTTGAAGTTTTGATTGAAAGTTTAATAACTTGGGCTTTGCTTTGTGAAGGATCTTCTTTCATATTCCTGGTGATAACCAATTGATTTTCTTAATGTGAAAATTGATTTGTTAATATATTCCTTGGTTTAAACTTGGAGTGTGTATAATCTTAACATTGATCTATACATATTAGATTTTTAAATATATTTTATTTTAGTTTTGATTTTGGAAATGCATAGGAGATATTTGTGAAATTATTTGTTAGAAACTTTAAAGTGATGTTAAGCTATTTTATATGCATGTTATGCAATCTTGAAGGTGATTCGTTAGATTGAGAAATGCACCAGGTTGCAGGAGCTTTTGAAAGTTTACTATGCTCCTATTGGACCCTTGGAATGGTACGTCAAGGAAATCTTGGACTGTGCCCTGCCAAAACCTCCTACATCATGTCTAATTAATAACTCTTTTTTTATTCCAACTGGTCAATTGCAGTTTTGGCCTTAGGGAATGCAAGAATCAGGTTTGGCTGCCTTAGGGAATGCAAGAATCAAGTTTGGCCCTAGGAAAAAAAAATGTTGAAGTATGGACTATGGAATAGACTTGTCATGACTCATGACTATGACATTATTTTTGCCTTATATTGTTGCTATTGTATAATCAAATCATTGAGCAAGTTGTTGCATCTTTATGTCGTAGTTAATCTTGTCTTGATGAATATATAAAATATATAATTTTTTTATTTTTTTATTTTTTTATTTTTTGCAAATAACATATTGTGAATGAGTTCTATATATATGAATCACTAGAACTTGATCTTGTACTCGAGTCTTAAAGGCTTGAGTTCCTTAAGCAATCTCGAGTCTTTAAGACTCATACTCGAAATGCTAGTTTACAAATATGTTTCAAAAACATGCCAACTAAAAAAATTGTTTCAAAATCATGTTAAATGGAAAAAAAAATCATACATCAAAACATGCAGAGTTATTTGATCTAGTTTTATAAGATGATATGGATGCAAAAGAAGTGTCATTGAAACCATCACTAGTGAAAAATTGTTGTTCCCAACAATTTTGTTTAAGATGGTATAATCTTAGTGCTTAACAAACATGTATCTATTTGAACATTGAAATTTCTTTTTGTGCAGTGCAAGTCTGATTAGAGTTCAAATTGGCAAATTCAGTGGTTGTGAACACGGGATTTAATGTTGGCTTCAAAAAAATTTCGTTTATTACATTAAATATTAGGGGTGTCAAAAGTTGTCGATGGAGTTAGTAGAAGTAAGAGTGTGAAAAAAAATTTTAAAAAAAAATAGTAGAAGTAAATAATCAAACTTTTATTAGATATTTTAAAAATTTTATTAATAGTGTTAACTGAAAGATAATTTTTAATTAATTGAAAAGTTTAGTATTGATGTTTCATTTAAAGCTAACTATCTTAGTAATTTCATTTAGCCTTAAAAAAAAAACAAGAAGAAGAAAGGGAAACCATCAATGTAACATTGAACTTTTACATAAAATTATTTTGAAATTATGAGCTCACACCAAACTTATTGAAAATGTACATGCTAGATAGCTTTTTTAGATAACTTATCATCTTTTAAGTTTCAATAAGTATACAAAAAGTACAACTTATTTTGGTAATTTTAGAGAGTTTTGGGGGTAATTTTGGTTGTTTTCAAGTCTTAGGGGAGTATTTTTGGTCATTTTTTAAGTTTTGAGGGTATTTCAGTCATTTTTATGGTTTTATGGTTTTAGGGGTATTTTGTGGCATCGATAAGTCTTCAACAATGAAAACATTTCATTGCTATTAGGGCTTTCTCAGACTTGGCTAGTGGAGGCTCTGCTGACTCAAATAAGGCTCACACTTATCATTGTGATCAATATGCTAAACTCTCAATGATAAAATTATTTTGATAATTTTTTTAAAAAGGACTAGGTTGTTTGTTTTTGATAAAATCGGTCAATTGTGCTTAATTGTTTTTAGCTTTTCTATTGGTAATTTTTGTTATTGTGGAAATTTTTTGGGATGTTTATTTTGTTTTAGATGGGTCTAAATGTAATAATAATTGTATGAAACAAAATTGCATAGACACTTTAGATGGGTTGTTACACCCGTGTCGGACATAGTCATTTGACACTTCTGCACACGTGGATCTAATGAAAATGCCTAAAAAATATAAGTGGCCAAGAACCCTCTGATGCTTAAGTTAGTTTTCTCTCTTGAACTCAGGAATTCCAACTCTATAAGTGGTGAAAAACTTACTTTGATTTCATATGGCTTAGTCCTTTTATAGTGAGCTTTGGAGTGGTTACTTGTTTAGTAACTTCCTCAACGTGGATGGAAGCTAGAAGGTTCAAACTTAACTTCTACAACTGCCATCAAAAGTTAAGAACTTAGTGGGAATTTAGAGCGATGAATAAGAATTTTGCTCCAACTTCAAAATAGTAGAATGTGGTCCGAATCATAAACTTTTGGATATAGATTTACTCTGAAAATTTCTAAGTGTTTGGCAGTCGTCCAGGTGACTCCATGTTGGACGACCTTCTTGCTCTTGGATGACCTTTCTGGTCTTGGATGACACAATGGACGAATTAGAGATAGTCTAATTTTTGGTTCACCATCATATATAAATAATAAAAATATAAACATCAAGAAAGTGACCTCAACTATGTTATTTTATAGGGAAGTATGCCCCTGAATGTGATGGAAGCTACCAAGGGAGATACGTAGGAAGTTAATTGGTATATTCAAATATTTGTGGAAGAAACCAAGATAATTCCAGCTGATTTTTTTGTGAACAAGAGTAATTATTATGGTTGGGCTAATTTCATGGGATGCTTTTTTTCTTTTTTTTGATTTTTGATTTTAGATCTAAATTTTTTTAATAACTTTAAAAAAATTACTATTGTAATGAGCGGTTATTAGTAAGTAAAAAAGTGACCTAAGTGATAAGCCCAAATGTAAAATTATGGTCAGATGTGATATTGGTAGTGCTTACTGTGATGATTGAACTGTCAATTGTAAGAAAAAAATAGGGTACCACCGAATGTGACAATAGTACGGTCAAAAGTAATGTTGGTATTGTCCAATGTAATAATGGAACTGTCAAATTTGAGAATAAAAAATAGGGTAACACTAAATGTGACAAAAATAGAATCAGATGCGATGTTGGTACTGCTTAATGTGACAATGGAACCATCAAATGTGAGAAAAAAAATAAAGGAACCACCAAATGTGAGAAAAGAACTGTCACATGTGATGATGGAACTGCACAATGTGAGGATGGAAACGTCAAGTGTGAGAAAAAAGTAAGGGAACCACCCAATGTGACAAAAGAACTGTTACATGTGATATTGGAACCGCACAATGTGAGGATGAAACCGTCAAATGTGAGAAAAAAAAAGTAAGGGAACCAACAAATATGAGAAAAAACTGTCATATGTAATGTTGGAACTACACAATGTGAGGATGGAACCGTCAAATGTGAGAAAAAAGTAAGAGAACCCCCAAATGTGAGAAAAGAACTGTCACATGTGATGTTGGAATTGCACAATGTGAGGATGGAACCGTCAAATGTGAAAAAAAAAAAGTAAGGGAACCACCAAATGTGAGAAAAGAATTGTCACATGTGATGTTGGAACTGCACAAAGTGAGGATGGAACCGTCAAGTGTGAGAAAAAAGTAAAGGAACTACCCAATATGACAAAAGAACTGTCACATGTGATGTTGGAACAGCACAATGTGAGGATGAAACTGTCAAATGTGAGAAAAAAAAAATAAAGGAACCACCAAATGTGAGAAAAAAACTGTCACATGTGATGTTGGAACTGCACAATGTAAGAATGAAACCGTCAAATGTGATGAAAAAGTAAGGGAACCACCAAATATGAGAAAAGAACTGCCACATGTGACAAAAATAGAACAGATGCGATGTTGGTACTGCTTAATATAACAATGGAACCATCAAATGTGAGAAAAAAAACTGTCACATATGATGTTGGAACTGCACAATGTGAGGATGAAACCGTCAAATGTGAGAAAAAAAAAAAAAAAAACCACCAAATGTGACAAAAGAACTGTCACATGTGATGTTGGAACTGCAAAATATAAAGATGGAACCGTCAAGTGTGAGAAAAAAATAAGAGAACCACCAAATATGACAAAAGAACTGTCACATGTGATGTTGGAACTGCAAAATGTAAAGATGGAACCGTCAAGTGTGAGAAAAAAGTAAGGGAACCACCCAATGTGACAAAAAAATGGTCACATGTGATGTTAGAACTGCACAATGAGAGGATGGAACTGTCAAATGTGAAAAAAAAAGTAACGGAATCACCAAATGTGACAAAAGAATTGTCACATGTGATATTGGAACTGCATAATGTGAGGATGGATCCGTCAAATGTGAGAAAAAAAGTAAAGGAACCACCAAATGTTAGAAAAAAACTATCACATGTGATGTTGGAACTGCATAATGTGAGGATGGAACCGTCAAATATGAGAAAAAAGTAAGAGAACCACCAAATGTGAGAAAAGAACTGTCACATGTAATGTTGGAACTGCACAATGTGAGGATGGAACCGTCGAGTGTGAGAAAAAAGTAAAGGAACCACCAAATATGAGAAAAGAACTATCACATGTAATGTTGGAACCGCACAATGTGAGGATGAAACAATCAAATGTGAGAAAAAAAAAGTAAGGGAACCGCACAATGTGAGAAAAGAACTATCACATGTGATGTTGGAACTGCACAATGTGAGGATAGAACCATCAAATGTGAGAAAAAAGTAAGGGAACTACCAAATGTGAGAAAAAAACTGTCACATTTAATGTTGGAACTGCACAATGTGAGGATGGAACCATCAAATGTGAGAAAAAAGTAACCTAGTATTGCAGGTTACCTACTAGTGGGTACCGTACCCCCCTCCCCCCTTTTTTTAGGGGGATACCGTAGAATTACTCCATTTTTATTATAAAGCTTAAAGTTATTTTGATTCATTTAAATGGGGTCACAATCCCATAAGTAATAAGTAGTATATAGCAAGTATTTAAATTAATTGAAAATTTATAAATTTTGTACTGATTCTTAGTTTGGTTTAGTTTTCTTTTTCTTTTTTCTTTTTTGTACTTCTCTAGTGCCTAAATGCTACTAGTTAAATACAACTTTAAAATATTTGTTCTTATTATTATTATTTGCATAATTTGTCAAGTTACACCTAGTGTGGCTTTAAGTAATGTTACAACAGTTAAAATGTTTTTTTTTTTTTTTTTTTTTGAATATGAATTTCGCTAAATCTACTGTTGAATTACATGTTTACTGTATAACCTCCATGCTTGTAAAATTTCAAAATGATCAAAGATCAATAGCTCGTTAATCTATTAAATGTTCAAAATTTAAATTTGAATGTTTATATTAAAATTATGCATTAAAAATGAGTTTATGGACTGAATAGTATATAACATCATATTAGCATCAATTTGACCCGCGTATTAAGAATATAGAAAAAAATGTAATCCAATGGTGTGTACATTGGGTTAAAAAATGTAATTCATTAGTCAAAATTTTTACACAAATTTGATTAATATATTTTGGGTAGTACGCAAGCAGGTTGGGTTAAAAGATTTATATACTATAATAATAGAAAAGGATCAAAACACTTATAATATATTTATTAAAATGTTTCTATTTTTCTCTTTTTGAGGTGTATTTCTCCTGTGAGTTTTTTTTTTTTTTTTTAATTGATAAGATTCTATTGTGAGTTATATATGGTATTTACACAAAATCGCGGATATTGTAAATGAGAAGTTGACGACTGTTTTGCATTTGGTTAATGGGAAAAGTAGCTACAACCAAAGTTGCAACTCAAATTACAACTTCTATGGTTACCAACAAAACATTTTACTCATATTCTAATGGACGAAATTTTAACAAAAGAATATGTTGCTTACATGTCATCTATATATATCTAAAAGTTGAAGCGTAGTATTTATTGTTGCTATGCTTCTGTTGAGACACATTAGCAGCCATATCCTTCACTTACTTCCAACTCTCTCTCTCTCTCTCTCTCTCTCTCTCTCTCTCTCTCTCTCTCTCTCTCTCTCTCTCTCTCTCGTATTAAGGTGGTCGTAACATTTTTTTTATATTAAGTTTCTTAGCTTATTGTTACACTTTCTCAAGCTTTTTCCCCTCCCTTTTACCCTTTCATCTTCCCACTACTAACTACCTTAATATCTCTTCCTTTATCCCTTTATCTTCCTTTATTTTTGGCTCTTTTTATTCTCATCTTCTTATTATAAATTTCCAATTCTATCTCACATTCTGTGCATAGTTTTCTCACACACAAAATGTTATTTCTCTCTCTCTCTGAAACTTTTTTTTTTCATTTTCTGGTGGTCTTGATTTCCTATTATGTGACTCCTATGGATTTGTTGTGCTAGAGAAATCATGGTCCACTCCCAATCCTTCGTGATCATGGTTCTGTGTATCAAAAGGTTTTTTTTTTTTTTTTTTTTTGGTATTTATCATTAATATTTGTTTGCAGCTCATTTGCATCAAGCCACATCATAGAATTCATGTTTGTGATTTCAGCCAATTTGATGTAGATATAGGAGTAAGGAATAAGTATACTACTAATGCTTGGGAAGCCTAAGTTTACCATTGTTAATTGTCTATTACAATTGTTGTTTATGTTATCATTGTTATGTGTTGAACTGAATTAATGAACCTATATACTTGGCCTAAATTGAACAGGACCATCCTAAATTTTGAGATGCATATCCTTTTGAGTTATCAAATATGCCTAGACCATATGAGTTTCTAAGTTTTAATTTTTTTTCTTTGGTTGAGATTATGAGTTTCTTTCCAAAGTATTATTGATAATTGTGAATTGAAAAGTTTCATAATTATTTTCCTTCTTTTTTATATATATTTTTAAACTTTTTACATCCTATGATATGGTTGATGTGGTATGGCTAACCTCATATTACACTATAAAAAAATGCAAGTATATTTAAAGTTATTGAATAATTAACGTTCTGTTGTAGGTTATTGAATTATTCAATCTCATATTATCAACGTAAGCTGTTTTCAAAGCTTACTTTAAGTTGATGAATTTTTATGTTTTTTAGAACTTCACTTTAGATTGATGTGATTTAGTTTTGTATTTTTACAATGGTATTTTTTTTTCTTTGATTTAATAGATCATGTCATTTTATTACATTATAAATATAGTATATAAGAATATATCATTATTATATTATATAGCATGACTTGAATAATTTGATGTTTATCACTATATCTTATATTTTTACTCTTTTTCCCCTCCCTTTCACCCTTTCATCTTCCCACTACTAACTACCTTAATATATCTCTTCCTCTATCCCTTTATCTTCCTTTATTTTTGGTTCTTCTTATTCTCATCTTCTTATTAAAAATTCTAATTCTCTCACACATTTTGTGCATAGTTTTCTCACACACAAAATGTTATTTTTCTCTCTTTCTCTCAAATTTTTTTTTTTTTTCATTTTTTGGTGGTCTTGATTTCCTATTATGTGACTCCTATGGATTTGTTGTGCTAGAGAAATCATGGTCCACTCCCAATCCTTTGTGATCATGGTTCAGTGTATCAAAAGTTTTTTTTTTTTTTTCGTATTTATCATTAATATTTGTTTACAGCACATTTGCATCAAGCCACATCATAGATTTCATTTTTATAAATTTGTTTCTCTCTCTCTCTCTCTCTCTCGATTTTTTATTCTTTCTTGCAACTCTACTTTAGGTTGATGAATCATTGTATTTTTTAAAACTTTATTTTGGGTTAATACGTTTTAGTGTTATATTTTCAAGTTTTTTATCACAAGTAATCTCTCTTCCTCTTATTGTTTTGGTTTGATTTTTTTTTGAGTTAGTTATCTTGTAAGTGAGAATTTGAATTTATATAAAAAATAAAAAATAAAAGTCTTGACTATGCGTTTGAATGTGTCTATCAATTATTTGAGTAACATTAATCTTCTTTAAGAGACTGAGGAATTTGAATGATTTATTCAAACTTATAAAGTTTAATTGCACCCAAAAAAAAAAAAAAAATAGAAAAACATAGTGCACTATAACATAATTTCAAATAATATGGACCACCACATAAAGGAATAATATCAATCGAACGCAACCCAAAATAATAGAATGATATATTGGTAGAGTTAGAAAGATGAAATAATTTTAGAAATTGTTTTATTTTTAGAGAGAACAAAATTATCTTCAACAAAATTTAGAAAACAAATTATATTCTATACCACAATTAGAAAATAATTATCTACTCTCACGCATCACGTGAGTTTGCTACTAGTTATATATAATATTTAACATTTTAATTAGTTTGTGTGCATCAGGATGCTAAGAATGGTTTCGAACTTGAACTTTTCCTCAAATTTCTTTGTATGTCCCTATATACCAGCGTTGGTGGTGTTTATGTGTATTATGAGTAACATAGATAAGAACTTGTTGGAGTTTATGTCATCATGTTCATTTTCCAATATCTTCTTAAAATGATCTTGTTAGGACATATGTGATTTGATGTTAGGAACATATGTAAATATTTTATGTAATTGGCTAATTCTTTGACAAAACGCACTTTACTTGTAATTGGGTAGATTTAGGATGTGTTTAATGTTTCAAGAAACAAGGTTTCAAGTTCAAGTGTTAAAGCCATGTAAGTCTGTCCAAGAATCAAGTGAAAAAGTGCAGGATTTTAAAGCTCGACAGCTAGCTCAACAGCTAGCATCTATCGAGGTTTAAAAAGCTGTGAAGCCCAAAGCTCGACAGCTAGCTCGATAGATACCTTATTTGTCGAGGTTTATGAAATTCAGTTTTTCAAGCTGATTTTTCATCCAATCCGTGAGTATGTGTTTAGGCTTTCTTTTCTCACAACCCTAAACATATATAAGGATTATTTTGAGCACCGTCAAAGGTGACACAAGTTACACAAGTGTCAAGCAAAGTTTTGTTCATGCAAATTGTGACCGGAGACAGAATTTGCCCAAGTTCATCTTTCTATTGAAGAAGCTACTGTGTTTGTACACCATAGGGTTTTGTGACCAAGGAGCTTCTTGATCTTCATCGTGTGATGAACTGAAAAACTTTGCAGCCAACAATCTTCTTCAAGTTGGTGTGTTAGTCACATACTGGGAGCCGTGCATCTTTAGCTAGTCACATGTTAGGATCTGTGCAAAAGGGTGGCATTCATATATTGAAGAGTTTAGAGGTTCTGAAGCGGCAGAAGGTTTTTACTGTAAGTTCATCTACGGGGATTATAAAGTCTAGGGACAAAGGTTTTGTACTAGATTTGAAACTTCTCTTTATTATAGTGGATTGTTTTTCATGATGGTTTCCCCCTAGGTTTTTTATTGTAAAACTAGTTTGTTTCATTGGTTTTCCTGGGTCATCATATCTTGTCTTATTTATTTTTCCGTTGTGCATGATTTTGACATGATATTGATGTTTGTTTGTTTTAACAAGGTTTATTCATAATAAATTTAATTAACAACTTGGGTTTAAAACTTGTTAATTCTATCAACCGGGGTCTAAATTTCCCAACAGATCTAAAGCTTTCATGTCATTTGCAGATTCATGATTATAGAACAGACTGGGACTTAGAAGTGAACCAACCTGTTGCCATAAATTATTATCCAGTATGTTCATTTCTCAATAAATCTATTGCCCAACTTTTTTGGTTTTTTTTTTTTTTAATATAATTGTTATATAATCATTTTAAGCTCTCAATTTCACTATGGGTTACTTTGTTTTAGAGTTTGAGATCTATTTATCTCTAATGAATAATTAGACCGCAAGGCAACCAGAGTTTTTCAAAGGAAGGAGTAATTCTGGGCACAATATAGACTCATTGGCAGATGCTTTAGCAATTGATCAACATCATGATGCAGTTACTAATACCGAAAAGCAACATTTGGCTAATGATTACGCAAAACGTTTGTTCCTCAAAGTTGTCCTCTCTCTCTCTCTCTCGTCCAAGTGTGATTTATTTGTTCAAAATTTGTGTAGGCTGAGGAATTAGCTGCATCTTCACTTGCTTGCTTGGCTTAGTCTACATCAAATACTGAATGTGGGAACCCATCTATGAAGTTTCAACATGTAAAGTATTTTGAGCTATTTTAATTCATCCTTAAAAGGCTCATTTTATTGTGGCATTTATATAGCCATTTGTATTACCTTGATTTACCTTTTTAAACTCTGATGACAGATCATTTTTTTTTTTTTTTTTTGAGCACATCATTAGTTCTCTTGTTAATATAGTACTTTTTGGCTAAAATCCTCAATAATTGCATTTTTTTTTCATGGCTAAGAGATGGTAATGTTTAGAGGGATAGTTTATATTTATATTATTATGGGTTAATTACAATACACCCACCTAAACTATAGGGTCCAATTCAATCCCCCACGCTAAACTATAGAATGGAGCAGTGTTCCTGCTGATTGACTGATGAAGGGCAAAATGCCCCCTATTTTTAGAAAATTCTGTTAAATTCAATTGTCTTGAAACTTGTGCCAATTCAATTATATTTTACTAAAATTTTAACTCGTAATGTTGATTTTATTGTTCTAGCTAACAAGTTATAAATTTGAAAAAAGGAACCAAAAAAAAAAAATCACACCTTTCATTCTTACACCAAAAATAAATCAAAATGAAATAAGAAAAAGAATCTGATTGCAAATCAGGAACAGTAATTCTCATTACAAGAAAGATTACTATACAAGAAAAAATATACAGAATGTTGGGTTGGAGACAATTGAAGACATTACAATCAAATTACATAGTGCAATCCAATAGCAAAAATTATGAACTACAAAGAACAAAATTCTGACACAAAAATGAATTGTGGCACAAAACCTTATCAGATTAACAACTTCTCAAGCCAGTAATACACAAAGCTCCAGTTAATCAATTCAACTTTGACAGTCATAAACTAGAAAAAAAAAAAAAAAAAATGAAAGGAGCGGCCAGGAGCCAGTGCAGATCAAGTCGACAAAGCAATCAACCTTTAAAAAAAAAAAAGACTTCACGCCAATCAAGAGCCAAATCAAGTATTCCTGCTGATCATGGATGAAAGGAGCAATGAAATGATGCAGATCAAGAGTACCACCACCACATTAATTAGTAACCTCCCCACTATGGCTTCCACTTCATTGGCTCCCCCTTGTTACAGGAGGCATTCCCCTGCATCTCATAACTCGTCCAGACCCCTGTACCTAGTGTCCTTGAGTCTCTTGATGGTGGAGACATATCCGGACCCCATTACCGCCATGTGGCACCCCTCCTAGTGTCTCTGCCGAAGTCTTCAACAAGTCCTCCCAAGCTGTAACTCATTTGGTGATCCCTTGCTCCGCAGAATACCAAGCTCCATAACACCTCACCTTCCCATGAACAACCTCCTCCTTTATCTCTGTTATTACATCCCTTGCCCATTCCTTGCCACCCCAAGTCGTCCTCTCCTATGTTCACGTTGACGCACACCTCTTAATTTGGCATGTTTAACTCGGAGGGTAAAATTGGTGTGGTTAGAGTGGAAGGAACGAAACAACCTCACGGTTGAGGATGTTGTGAGACCTGTTGATCAATTCAAGTCCTTGTTGATCTCTGTTTGATTGGTCTTGGCCTCTTGGACATGGGGTTTTACTCATTGTATTTCCATTTTTTGAATTCCAACTCTCTATTAGATCTTCTAATTGATTGTCTTGTAACTGTTTTAGGTACTTTGTGTTCATCAGCATGAACATAGAGTACTTTTTTCACAGTTAATAAAACTTCTATTACTTTATAAATAAAAAAACTAATTCAAGGAATAACATATTTTGCTAAAATTTCTAAATTTAATGGTCTTCTAACTGTAGGGTACAATTTGCCTATTACCTTCCATTTAAAAATTAAGAGGGTGTTTGGCATATGCACTTAAAAACTGAAAATTATTGTTTGAAAACATGTGTGAAAATACGTGTAATATTGTTTAAAAACTGAAAATTGTTGTTTGAAAACATGTACCAAACACCCTCTAAATATTTCACATACTGTGCTCTAATTATTGAAGGGGAAGGGGAATTTGGATCTACACGTGTGAGGAGAATGTCAACAAATAATTGTTCAAACTTAAGTTTTTGGGAGTAGATATAGTTTATCATAATTGCTATCTTTGTGGCTTTCTTAAAATTTGAGTAATACTATAGAGTTTAGTGGTATCTTTGTCTTCTTCTCTCTTTTTTTAAAGTTATATTCAAAGAAACTGTGGTTTTTGAGATGGTAAATGCTAAATTTTTTAGAAGTTTTGATGGGAATGCTCATAGAAAACTCAATCTTTTTCTTTTTTTTTTTTCTTTTTTTGTATTAGTTCTTTCTGACATAATCATTCTTCTTTATTCCATGACAACAGTAGTTCTTTGGGGGTGCATGTGTGTGTGAATGCATCCATTGTATTTAATATTTATTGGTAGGTCTGGAAGTATTTATATTTTGGCAATCCCATTGCTTCATCATTATCAAAGTATCAAACATGTTCCATTGTGATTTCATACCATGTACTTTATAAAGGACATTGTGATTTCATAACACGTACTTTATAAAGGAAATTGAATCGCAACTTCTTCCTCCTGCCAGTGCCTATGTTGACTTAAGGAACTACTAATCCTATGTTAGAGCGCATTCAGGTCAAAGTCCATCTCAGACAAGTATTTGCTTGTATTTTCAGTGTCCGTACCACCACTTGGTTTCATTACGTACACTATTTCAAGTGCTAAAATGCCAGGTCTGCTCTCATTATTGCAATACATATACCTTTTAGATTATTTTTGTGAAGTGGAAAAAACATGAAATCCAATCTTCAAGGTATTGATATAAGTTTTTAAGTTGTTCTACCTTCCCTTTGAAGGTGCTAGTTCAACCAGATCATCTGTACACAGGTTTGAGAGTAGTAAAAATATAATGTCGAAGTTGGTCAAGATAAATTAAAGCGTACTAGCAGAAGCTTGGTAAATTGTATGTAATATGCATGGCAGTTTTATAATCACTTGAAACATGAAGTTAATGCTTAAATTTTCCATCTCCAGAAATTTATTTAAATTTAGTTTTTTTAACTATGATTAAATGTGAAATTATTTTTTGTTGCTGCATCTTAAATGGTTTTTTTTTCTCACCCCTTATGCCCTCCCCATCCCAAAAAGAAAATATATTCCAAAAAAAAAACAGAAAGAATGATTTTGTAGCTTAAGCACTTTGTCATAACTTCGAAGTAAACAATTGAACAGTCTTACAGTTATTACTCTGGATATAACGGATGTGGTAAAGGTCCTTAAGTACACTTAAGTTCATCTTGTGTTACATATCTCTCTTATCCTCTCTTTCATTTATGTACTTGAAAGTGAATGGCTTAAAAGTTGAAAGAGTAATTAAATTATCCCTTTTCAAGTTACTTTTCAGACGAGTGCTCCTTCAAACTACTCTCTTATATATTTTTCTCAATCACATTTGTGTGTGCTCTGTAGTATTTCATTTGTTTAGACGAGTGCTCCTTCAACTACTAATCTTGTTAATTTGATCGGCTTGTTCAAAGTATATGCAAGATTGGAGAGGGAAAAAATCTTTTTGTAATGACTAATGACTTCTCATTACACTAACCAGGCATCTTTTATAGTTTTGTCTCATAATAATTTTATACTTGTGTTATGTCTGTTTCGGATCAGTAAAGTGACAAGAGACAAGCTTATCTGCCAACCAAGAAAGAACAGAAATGGAGAAGAAGAGGCTTGTTTGGAAAGTAGAAGAACACAAGGCTGTGAGGGGTGGACTCGTTGATCCTGCTACACTGGTTGCAGAACTTTGCCCATTTATCCCTCGAGTTCCATTTTAGTTGTATAATAAATAGTCCCCAAGACTTAACTTTTGTGCAATGACTCTTTACGCAGGTGTGTCAATAAACAAGTTAATTAGCTCAATTTCAACACTTTATGCATGTCTAAGACTCATAGTATGGTTGCATACTTGCATGTCTAGTGGATGCGGGTCTAGTGTAAATAAGCTGACGTTCTCTGTATAATCTGAATAATTGATCGGATCCAATCAGTTTGTGCAACAACGTGGTTTTGCACTCAAAAACCGATTCAAATAATAAATCAGTGACGGAAAATCATCAATGAACATTTTCACTACTTTCCCATTGTTTAATGTCGTACTTACCTGCTCTTCTGGTCCATAAGAAAATAAATGAACTCAACCCTATACCATTGAAGATAAAATTAGTCAAAATCACTTCTTGATTCTTATTGGTGAAGAAATTTTCCTTTCCACCCCCAACAGGAAAAAGAAGTTTGTTTAGAAAGAAGCACTTCTTCAAAACTTGGTAGTTTTAATTGCTTCTAAAAAATTAGGTCCTTGTATGTTCTCAAGCTAAAATTGTGAGAACCTTCATACCCCCGAAATTTAAAAAAATAAAATAAATAAATAATAAATAAATAAATAAAAACCCTTCATACTAAACTTGAAAGCGGAGCATTTCTAGATATTCCTCTTTACTTTCCATACAATTTAAGAAACCTTAACCCAGAACTTAATAGGCTCCTTCCTCGATCATCAGCCCAATATACATGGGTCACCAAATGCATATAATTAAGAAAACATAAAACACATGACATAATAAAAAGTATTAAGTTCCATACAACCCATATAAAATAAAAGATTTCCAGGTCCTAAATAAAGTTCTACCAAACAGCAACATATTCTTGCAAACAGAGAAACAGCAACAGCAACATCAACACAGCAACAACAGCAACAACAGCAACCCCAACTTCTGCAGGCAAATAATAAAGAAAAAAAAAAAAAAACTAAGAAAAAGCAGAAATTAATAATAATTGAAAACATAATATTATTTACATACCGGCGTGAGAGTGGTGGTCCGAACTTGAAACAAGCAGTGCGAGACTCCCAATGGCCGCTAAGTGATATGTCCTGACCGGATCTCAAAAGGCCCGGAGCCTGAGTGAAGAGAGCCTGACATTCCAGCCAAAATGAGTATATATCCTCTTCAACATGACTATATTCAGTAATAATCCACTCCCCAGGAGTGAGCAAACACTCTCCACAGGAGATCCTCACCCCTTGTCGAACTCCGGCCTTACATTTTCGGGCAACTTCACCACCATCACGACAAAGACCCAAGAATTCGTTCAGGTTAGAAATAAAAGGATCCCACCGTTTGTTTAACCATCCCGCGCAGCTTAGCGTATGATGTACTCAAAACTCCACGTTCCACGATCGTGTGGTACCATGTAGTTGACGGGACATTGCAGCTGAAAATCACACCCCAGACAGGGATGACAGTGTCGGTAATTCTGCAACGATAGTTATAACGCCGTTCAAAAGAATTACTGAAACAGGCATTAAAACGCACTTTTTCCTCTTTTATGTCTGTTTCAGTAATTCTTTTGAACGGCATTATAACCATCGTTGTAGAATTACCGACATTGTCATCCCTGTCTGGGGTGACAGTCTGTGTGATTTTCAGCTGCAATGTCCGGGATGGTTAAACAAACGGTGGGATCCTTTATTTCTAACCGGCCATCTTCGCCATAGAGTTCGCCCTCTGCGAGGAAGAGGGGGACGTTGAGGATGTTTGGAGTGTTCGGTTCTAAAGCAGCTAGAAACCTTTCGTCAATGTAACCTTTCATTTTCAGAGTGCTCCTGTCTCTGTTGGTGAAGCTCTTGTCAAAGAGCTGCTCCCATCCATCTTCCATGGTTTCGGCTTTGGATTTGCTTTTGGTTTTGGTTTTGGTGTGGGCTTAAATGTGTGGCCAGAGTGGATTGGTTTCTGACTGGGGTAGAGATATATAGCCAGGGAGCATGCTGCATTGTTCCTAAAACGAGTTCTGAGAGAAAAAATTTACAGTCTCCTATACTAGGTAATGTGAATGGACATCCACGCGAGGGACTTGGCATTTCTCAGACACTAGTTTTGCTCTCAGAACTTCTGGAAGACGATAAATATTGCTTGCGCATTCTAATATATATCAAAAATATAGTATTTATTTACAGGACCATTCCCCACACATTATGTGCTGCTGATGATATAAAATAGTATTAACAGTATCATAAGACAGGGGCGGAGGCAAGGGGGCCGAGAGGGGGCAAGTGCCCCCCTTGACCTCCTAAAAAAAATCTAGAGTAGCAACCTAAATATTACGTTATCAAGTATTTTGATCTTGACACAAACGTTCCACACCTAGAGACTCGAGAAGAAAGCAATATTAGGTACAACTCTTCCTAACATTATTTTGTCTTTTTCCAAACAAAACAAAGTTTTGTGAGTCCTACTTAACACCCGTACTGTTTTTCCTTGCCACATGTTCTCAAGCACTGGAAATTTTTTTTCCTGGGGTGCTTTTCTTAGGGCAATTTGTTCCTCAAATAAGGTATTCCCACATAATCATAATAAAAAAAATATATTTAAGTCCTTGTCTATCAAACTAAAACCTTAGCGTTCCCTAATCTTTTTCTCTTCTACTTTAACTTTTTCATAATTTCAATTTTGAAACACTTTATTTTTACTATAGAACCAATTTTAACCACTTACTACTTAAAGAATAGAGTAAAAAATACTGAATTTTGCATAAGTGAAAATACAACTTTATAATTCTTTTATATTGATTTATTTTCTCAATTTATTTTAAGAAATAAAATTACATGTTTAAATTCTATATATTTAGAATAATCTCTTAATTTGATTGTTATTAACTATGATTTTTTTTTTGTTTTATTTATTTTAATAATATGAAATATATACTTATAATCAATTGAGATTATGGAGAAGCCAAATTATAATAATGATTTAGATTCAAATTCTAAACAAACTCATATCAAGGTGTATTTTACTAATCTTCCAATTGTACAAATTAAATTATGTATGAAAAAATAAATTAGAGTTTATATTATATTAGATTTTGTACGACAATTGCATTAATAGTATATAATTCTATATCTATTTTGTTATTAACATCGATTAATAATATTTAGATTAATTTTACTTTCAATCTTGTCATTTAATTTTGCCCTCCCTAAATTGAAATCCTGGCTCTGCCACTGCCATAAGATACTCTAAAAAAAAGATAGCTTTATTTCAAATTATTTTACTTTCAAAATTTTGATCTTTATAATAGAACCAATAAAACTAACTTATTAAATTTTATTTATCCAATATTTTCAAATTTCACATAAATTTATACTAATTTTTAATTACATAAACCTCACAATAAATTTTTCTTCCCATATTTATTATTGTTGGTTCAATCCTCAATGAGTTTCGCTCAGCCAAATGATCTTTGTACTATCCCCACTTTTTCTGATTCCATGATTGAGACTTGACCTTAGCCGTAGCACAATCACGCCTATATTAATTGCTAAAGTATCTTCTTCACGCTTCATGTGGACTGGCCAAAGTTGTGCACTGTGTGTCATGTCACACGCGGGATCACTCTCCACACATTATGTGCCGCTAATGATATAAGGTAGTGTTAACAGTACCATAAGATACTCTAAGAAAAAAAAATAGCTTTATTTCAAATTATTTTACTTTCAAAATTTTGATCTTTATAATAGAGCCAATAAAACTAATTTATTAAATTTTATTTATCTAATATTTTCAATTTTCACATAAATTTATACTAATTTTTTATTACATAAACCTCACAATAAATTATTCTTCCTATATTTATTATTGTTGGTTCAATCCTCAATGAGTTTCGCTCAGCCAAATGATCTTTGTACCACTTTTTCTGATTCCATGATTGAGACTTGACCTTAGCCATAGCACAGTCACGCCTATATTAATTGCTAAAGTATCTTCTTCATGCTTCACACAAACTGGCCAAAGCTGTGCACTGTGTGTCACAGTGAGTATGACATGTCTCTGCTTTTAAAGGAGGAGTATGCGCTACGGCCAGTAATGTTCAGACACGTGGATAAATCCAGCTGGTTCACTAAGCTGTCCAGTTTTGATTTATTTATTTATTTAAAATTATTTACTTGTATAATTTGTTAAAATTTCATTCTTTTAGTTATAACTATATTTTATTTTAATAAGCTTTTAATAAATAAACAAATAAGATTTATTTAGCAAATAAACAAATAAGATTTCAGTAAAAAGCTATATTCACAAGCACTCTATAGCCGCGTTTATAGACCTAACCTATAGCCGCGTTTAAAACGTGGCTATACGTCCTCCTTAAAAACAAAAATTTTTTACAAGGGCTGAACCCATTCGGTGGGTGTTTTTTTTTTTTTTTTTTTACGTAAGTCTATAGACACGTTTCAAACGCGGCTATAGACTTAACCTATAGCCGCGTTTTAAACGTGGCTATAGGTCCTCCTTTAAAAATAAATAAATAAAAACACCCACCGAATGGGTTCAGCCCTTGTAAACAATTTTTTTTTTTTTTAAGGAGGACCTATAGCCACGTTTTAAACGTGGCTATAGGTTAAGTCTATAGCCGCGTTTTAAACGTGGCTATAGACTTACGTAAAAAAATAAAAAAATAAAAACACCCACCGAATGGGTTCAGCTCTTGTAAACACAATATATATTTTTTTTTTAAAGGAGGACCTATAGCCACGTCTAAAACGCGGCTATAGATTTAACCTATAGCCACTCTCCACACATTATGTGCTGCTGATGATATAAGGTAGTGTTAACAGTACTTGCTCTCAGAACTTCTGGAAGACGATAAATATTGCTTGCGCATTCCAATATATATCAAAAATATAGTATTTATTTCCACACCCGGGACCACTCTCCACATATTATGTGCTGCTGATGATATAAGGTAGTGTTAACAGTACTATAAGATTCTCTAAGAAAAAAAGAAAAAAAAGATAGCTTTATTTCAAATTATTTTACTTTCAAAATTTTGATCTTTATAATAGAGCCAATAAAACTAACTTATTAAATTTTATTTATCTAATATTTTCAATTTTTACATAAATTTATACTAATTTTTAATTACATAAACCTCACAATAAATTATTCTTCCCATATTTATTATTGTTGGTTCAATCATCAATGAGTTTCGCTCAACCAAATGATCTTTGTACTATCCCCACTTTTTCTGATTCCATGATTGAGACTTGACCTTAACCGTAGCACAGTCACGCCTATATTAATTGCTAAAGTATCTTTTTCACGCTTCACACAAACTGGCCAAAGTTGTGCACTGTGTGTCATGTCACACGTGAGACCACTCCCCGCACATTATGTGCTGCTGATGATATAGGGTAGTGTTAACAGTAACATAAGATACTCTAAGAAAAAAAAGATAGCTTCATTTCAAATTATTTTACTTTCAAAATTTTGATCTTTATAATAGAGCCAATAAAACTAATTTATTAAATTTTATTTATCTAATATTTTCAATTTTCACATAAATTTATACTAATTTTTTATTACATAAACCTCACAATAAATTATTCTTCCTATATTTATTATTGTTGGTTCAATCCTCAATGAGTTTCGCTCAGCCAAATGATCTTTGTATTATCTCCACTTTTTCTAATTCCATGATTGAGACTTGACCTTAGCCGTAGCACAGTCACGCCTATACTAATTGCTAAAGTATCTTCTTCACGCTTCACGCGAACTGGCCAAAGTTGTGTACTGTGTGTCACAGTGAGTACGACATGTCTCTGCTTTTAAAGGAGGAGTATGCGCTACAGCCAGTAATGTTCAGACACATGGATAAATCCAGCTGGTTCACTAAGCTGTCCAGTTTTGATTTATTTATTTATTTAAAATTATTTACTTGTATAATTTGTTAAAATTTCATTCTTTTAGTTATAACTATATTTTATTTTAATAAGCTTTTAATAAATAAACAAATAAGATTTATTTAGCAAATAAACAAATAAGATTTCTGTAAAAAGCTATATTCACAAGCACTCTAAACGTTAAAAGTAATCAATCTATATTTTGATTAGTACAACCAAATCAAGGTAGGTTCAATTAAATCTTTTAGTAATGAGTGTATTATATAGTTCAAATGATAAAACTACATATTATTTTAGGCAAATGTTAACAAGCACTTAAAAGTTAAAATAATATCGATAATAAAAAAAAATGAAATGAATGAAAGAAATTGTATAAAAAGTTGACCTCAAATCCTATAAAGTAGATAAAATATTGATATAAAATTAGATGGTTTACAAAAAATTTCATATAAAAAGTGGTGTATTACCGGACAACTTACTATGCCCATTATCACAACCCATTAATTCTCAACCAAAAAAAAC
Organism: Quercus tomentella; assembly: GCA_028535165.1. Taxonomy (NCBI): domain Eukaryota; kingdom Viridiplantae; phylum Streptophyta; class Magnoliopsida; order Fagales; family Fagaceae; genus Quercus; species Quercus tomentella. Next base: position 65,160,246 of record JAPQVY010000155.1, on the reverse strand, counting down.
ACAACCCATTAATTTATATCTACTTCTCACCCTCTCATATAAAGTTAGGTTTTATGCCTAAGACTTATATAAATGGGGCTGATTCTTATGTACAAGGAAGGTGTAATTCAAGAATAGGTGTATTCAAGAGTTAGGCCATTTTGGAAATACACCACTGTATGTTTCTTAAAAAAAAACTTTCTCCCCTCTCCTTGTGTGCGTGTTTTAAATATACTTAGTATTCTAAAAAAAAAAAAAAAAAACATTGAAAAATGAGTGTGAGTTAAAGAGGTTTAAAGTCTGTGCTGTGTATCTAATAGTTAATTCCTTTTGAGTATACACCACTGTAAGTTTTTTAAAAAAAAAAAACCTTCTCCTCTCTCCCCCTCCCCGTATAGGTTAAATGCATTAAATAATTTCCCAACTTGTAAAAGTTTTTGAAATATTACGGGGCCATTTGGTATGTGATTTTGAGCAACAATTTTCAGTTTTTAATCAACATTACACGTATTTTTATACATTTTTTCACCCACACATATTTCCAAAAAATACAAACAACGTTACCAAATGAACCCTACATCTTTATAATATGATTTTAAATACTCTGATATTTTCCTGGTTTAAAACATTAATGGATGACCATAAAATTAAAAAATAATAATAATAATAATAATGGATGGGTTTGAGTCCATGAGATTAATTATTGTTTAACAAAAGTTTAGTGATAATGGGTAAAGATAAAATAAAATATATACTGATTATAATAGACTGAAAGTTATTTTTAGTTGTAAAGTAAAGTAATTTCAATAAAAAGAATTAGAAATTTTTAAAAAAATAATTTAATTACTTTTTATTATCCTATCAAAATATCAATTAAATTTTCAGTATAAACAAAAAATCAAACTCGAGATTTTTATTTGACTACAGAAAATTTTATTAACTAAAACCTAAAAAATAATTATAAAGTAATACTAGTAAAAGCTGGATGGATGTTTTCAGAGTTTTCTGGCTGTCTAATGCTACGGTGTCATGGTTTTAACTTTTCACTTTTCAATTGTTTTTTCCCTTCCCAACAGGCTACTTTTCAGACATCCAGAAAACGTATCCAATCAAAGAGCTCCACGTATAGTCGACCGTTGTGATATTCTTCACGTTACCATTATTCCTAAAACGAGTTCTGAGAGAAAAAACTTCCAGTCTCCTATACTAGGTAATGTGAATGGACATCCATGCGAGGGACTTGGCATTTCTCAGACACTAGTTTTGCTCTCAAAACTTCTGGAAGACGATAAATATTGCTTGCGCATTCCAATATATATCCAAAATATAGTATTTATTTCCACACCCGGGACCACTCTCCACACATTATGTGCTGCTAATGATATAAGGTAGTGTTAACAATACCATAAGATACTCTAAGAAGAAAAAAAAAAAAAAAAAAAAAAAAAAAAGATAGCTTTGTTTCAAATTATTTTACTTTCAAAATTTTGATCTTTATAATAGAGCCAATAAAACTAACTTATTAAATTTTATTTATCTAATATTTTCAATTTTCACATAAATTTATACTAATTTTTAATTACATAAACCTCACAATAAATTATTCTTCCCATATTTATTATTGTTGGTTCAATCCTCAATGAGTTTCACTCAACCAAATGATCTTTGTACTATCCCCACTTTTTCTGATTTCATGATTGAGACTTGACCTTAGCTGTAGCACAGTCACGCCTATATGAATTGCTAAGTATCTTCTTCACGCGGACTGGCCAAAGCTGTGCACTGTGTGTCATGTCACACACAGGACCACTCTCCACACATTATGTGCTACTGATAATATAAGGTAGTGTTAATAGTACCATAAGATGCTCTAAGAAAAAAAGATATCTTTATTTCAAATTATTTTACTTTCAAAATTTTGATCTTTATAATAGAGCCAATAAAACTAATTTATTAAATTTTATTTATCTAATATTTTCAATTTTCACATAAATTTATACTAATTTTTAATTACATAAACCTCACAATAAATTATTCTTCCCATATTTATTATTGGTTCAATCCTCAATGAGTTTCGCTCAACCAAATGATCTTTGTACTATCCCCACTTTTTTTGATTCCATGATTAAGACTTGACCTTAGCCATAGCACAGTCATGCCTATATTAATTGCTAAAGTATCTTCTTCACGCGGACTGGCCAAAGCTGTGCACTGTGTGTCATGTCACACGCAGGACCACTCTCCACACATTATGTGCTGCTGATGATATAAGGTAGTGTTAACAGTACCATAAGATACTCTAAGAAAAAAAAGATAGCTTTATTTCAAATTATTTTACTTTCAAAATTTTGATCTTTATAATAGAGCCAATAAAACTAATTTATTAAATTTTATTTATCTAATATTTTCAATTTTCACATAAATTTATACTAATTTTTAATTACATAAACCTCACAATAAATTATTCTTCCCATATTTATTATTGTTGGTTCAATCCTCAATGAGTTTCGCTCAACCAAATGATCTTTGTACTATCTCCACTTTTTCTGATTCCATGATTGAGACTTGACCTTAGCCGTAGCACAGTCATGCCTATATTAATTGCTAAAGTATCTTCTTCACGCTTCACGTAGACTGGCCAAAGCTGTGCACTGTGTGTCACAGTGAGTACGACATGTCTCTGCTTTTAAAGGAGGAGTATGCGCTACGACCAGTAATGTTCAGACACGTGGATAAATCCAGCTGGTTCACTAAACTGTCTAGTTTTGATTTATTTATTTATTTAAAATTATTTACTTGTATAATTTGTTAAAATTTCATTCTTGTAGTTATAACTATATTTTATTTTAATAAGCTTTTAAAAAATAAACAAATAAGATTTATTTAGCAAATAAACAAATAAGATTTCAGTAAAAAGCTATATTCACAATCTTAACTTGAACATAAAACCAGGAACCAATAAAAGAAGGCCTTGTTTTCGGCCTAAAAAACAATCTTTCTTAAATCTCTATATAGTAGCCCATTCCTAACATCCATGCATATTGATATTCCACTATTTTAAAATTCAAATAAGAAATTTCCCAATAACAAGGCACACCGCACACTTCACCAAACCCTATTTTTACAAAAATAAAATAACATTTTCTTTGTGTAATAATTTCAAACTTTAATATAGCCAGAAACGGCATCGCATAGTGCTTCTATGTCCAACTGGGCCTTTGATCTGATTCTCAAAAAAAAAAATGTCCAACTGGGCCTGGGGCGGAACCATGTTAAGGGTTGGGGGGCCATGGCCCCCACAAAATTATTTAAAATCTCTATAATAGTAGGTAAACGGCGAATCAACTCCATTTTTTAAGAGCCACGTCCCCACCCCCCACAACACCAACTCAAACTTTTCACATTTTCACCTTTTGTCTATTTATATTCCTCCACTAATATCTTTAACTAACTTTTTTCCAATTAAGTTATAGTCATAATTTTTAGTTTTAGTTTCCTCTAGAAGATTCATTCACTTTTTCTAAAAGATAAAACTTAGGTATAGTACATAATATTTCCTTATTATACTCATTCATATTGAATTTAATTGTTCTTAAAAATAATAAAACTATTTCTATTTTATTGGTCATGTATACAAGTATTTGAATTGAAGTAAAAGACCTAATGTACCACAATTAAGTTACCGTCCTTAAGAAATTAGTCATTTTCTAAAACTCTTTACGATGTCCCATTACACTTTATATCCATCAAAAAGATATTCCATTACACTTTATAACCACCAAAAAGACTCTTCTCATCACCAGTGCTCTCTCTACAATTTCAATTTATTACTTCTTCCTTACGATGCTCTCACATGGTCACAATTTTATTAACTCCTCTAGCTATTAACAAAGAGTTTTCTTATTTAAAATTTAAGCGAATCTTGAGAGATACAAAACTCTTTTTCTTCTTTTTTATTGACATTTCAGTTTAATTTCTATTTATATATGAATTATGATTTACTTTGGATTTCTTCAAAAAAATAAAAATTTAATGCATGAAAACATATATATGTATATATGTATATTGTCTTTAATTTTTTTTTAAATTACAAATCAATATGATAATTTTACCTTAGTCCTTTCAAACAAAAACTCTTGATTCGCCCTGCAATCAGCGCTGCCATAAGCAAAAGTAAAACAATAAATAAAGAGTTTTTTCACTTTCACATCCCACAGGCACAATGTCCCAAAGCACTTTAAACAAAGTGAGCAAATAGGGCGAGTATTGTTTTTTTCATGTAATAAGCGTCAGAAAATGAATTGAATGTTTTGATCAGAGCTATTTTAACTCATGGCTGCCAGTGACAACTGGACAGCTGAGTGAACCAGCTGGATCTATCCACGTGTCTGAACATTATTGGCAGAGACATGTGGTATGGTATCAACCCCACCTCCACCTCCACACCCACACTTATACAGAAACACTACCAACACCAACATAGCTAACGATAATGGCTAGGAAGAACTATTCCAGAAAGGCAGAAACGATTTACACTCATGTTGGTCAGACTGTGTAATCTTTATTTGTAATCCACCGTTGACATTGATGCATTGGCCTTACTTGGCCAGTGTATCAACATCAAGCATCTTAGACATCATTGAATTTTAAGGATCTCGCGGCCAATATCACATTCTGAATGGTTAAGATTACACAGCCTGTAAGCCCAATAATGTTAATTGTACTGAAAAAATGGTTTGCTTTTATGTAATTTGCAAAATATTCCAAGGTCACATCATAAGCTATGCAGAATCATTAACAGCAACGCTCTTCAAGGTGCTCTAAGTGTTGTATCAGAAAGGCCCAAAGATCAGAATGAATAAACAATGATGAAAAGCAGCTTACATGTAGATAATTACCATTAGATAAACAAGGGATGATAATAAATTTAATTTTGGAGCATGATAAAAAGTGTTGGCTATGGAGCATTGGTGAAAAATATTCAAAGGAATAAATTCAATCACATACGAAAGACTAAGAATAGAAGCACTCACAGGAATTCGTATTACTTCCTCCCTCTTCCATCCTAAGGGATTATAAACAACAACAACCTGCAGAGGAATTGAGAATACTAGACAAATAATTAATATATCAATATGCAAGATTGAGTTTTAATTTTTAATGAGTGGTAAAGTAAAAAAGTTTAATGTCAAATGACGACCTTTAAGAGGACAGTAACTTATATTAAAAAGAGGACACAAAATTTCCATGAGGCAGAAGTCAGCAGAACATTTAACTCTATTATTATTTAAAAATTAAGAATTGATTACAGAGTTCATATGAGCTACAAAATGGTCAGGAAAAGAGCGAGCACATGTAGTTCTTTGTAGTCTTCACCAAATTCTCTCATGAACGCTAAGCAGAATAATATTTCAATGATTTTTATACCTTTCATGAATAAGTTCTTAGAAGACAAGGTGGCACTCTTACACATGATAAGGGACAAACAAAAACACCTAAACTTCAGATCTTGGATAGTCTATTGTTTGATAAGTCATCATCTTGAGATCTTCCAACAGGCTATAATTTTAGTATAAAGTGCAGTTCACCAAAATTTGTGCATGAAACAAACCAGAGTTCATCTTGCAGCAGATACAAAAGATGACATGTAACGCGAACTAATAATCATATTAGTCATATGTAGTTTGTTATCAAATTACTTTCCACCATACCAGAAAGAATAATTTATAGCACAATTCTTCTTCTGTAACATAAAGCAGAGAGTACATGCTATCAAAATATAAACTAAATAAAGAAAATGGTCGATATTGTATATGGCCTGCTGAAAATTTGTTACTGGATTCCCTTGTCTAGTACTTGATCTCAAGTCTGCTAAGAAACCAAGCGAAGAGGAAACCATCTTCTCTGCCAGAGAAGTACAACTTGCCAGTATTAGACATTCACATAAAACTTTACAATGTCAACAATCATAAGTTATGGTTGGATATCAAACTAAGTTGCACCTCTGCATAGCCCATCAACAATCGTTTTGCATAATCAGCAGCAACATGCTCTCTTTCTGTACCACAAACTGCATCATGATGTTGAGAAATTGCCAGAGCATTGGCTAGTGCATCAGTGTTTGGCCCCAGAATTCTTCCTGCCTTTGAAGAACTCCAATTGCCTTGCTGCCTAATTGTAGAACACAAAAGGATTTAAATGTTTAAAGCATGCCAAGATAGCCTGACAGGACATAATAGAAGAAGGAAGAAAGGACCAAGAGCTTACCAGATAATAACCACTCATCATCCTGACATAACCTTTAAAAGATGGCCTACTTGTAAAGTAACTAGTCCAATAGGCATTTGGATGATCTGCATTACCTGATCATGGTTTATATATTTAAATGAAAATTTCGTAAAACAAAGATGAGCTGAGTGCCAAAATTTTATCATGTAATATCTAAGCTTCTGAACACATATAACTACAACAGCAGATTCCCTGAAGTTACAAAAGCACTCATAACTAGTTGCTCCCAAATTAGCATTTCTTTCCTTATCTCTGAAACTGTGCATATGTACAAGAAATTTAACTTTTAATTCTAATGCTTTAGTTGAAATTTAGAAGTGACTGCTCTTGTTAATTAAAAAATATATATTTGCATTATCTTCAGCATGCAATAATAACATTCACGGTGCTGAAACAAAGGAAAAAGGTTTATGAGGAAAAACATAATGCATAGACAGCAATCATGACAAGCAAGGCACCTGATATATCCACAGATTGATTTGTTGATGTACTTCCTCTACTACTGGTCCACACAGAACAGTCAAAGCAACCTGAAACTTCAAACAGTTCAAATTGAGATTACCATGATTATTAGTTCTCCATGGAGAATAAATATCAGAAGGCATCAAACACCTGTTCTTCATGCTTTATGGGAAATTTGCCATTGGACGGAAGACATATGCCCCAAAAATCTGAAAAATAACTCAGAAAGGGATAATTCAACAACTCTTTCAATTTTTAAGTCATGCAATTTCAGAACATAAATAAAAGAGAGGTTGAGAGAGATATGTAACACAAGATGAACTTAATTGTACCTGAGGATCTGTCACTTCCATTATATCCAGAGTAATAACTGTAAGATTGTTCAACTGATTCCTCAACCTTCAAAGGTTATGACTAAGTGCATTAGCTACAGAATCATTCATTTTCCTGCTTCTTTCTGTATTTTTATTTTTATTTTTTTGTATATATTTTCTTTTGGGGATGGGGAGGGCAGAAGGGGTAAGCAAAATGAACTATTATGAAATTCAGCAACAACAAAAACATTAATTTCACTTTTGATCATAGTTAAGAAAACAAAATTTTCAAAAAAATTCATGGAGAAAGAAAATGTAAGCATAAATTTCAAGTAACAAGTGATTATAGAACTTTCAGGCGCATTACATACCAAGCTTCTGCTATTAACAAAATTTATCATCTTTCCTTGAGTGGTGGAAAAAGTAAGCTTTAAGTTTCCTTGACCAACTTCAACAGTATTTTTTTTACTACTCTGAAACTTGTGTATAGATGATCTGGTTGAACCCGTACCTACAATTGAAAGGTAAAACAATTCAAAAACTTATATTGCTACCTTGAAGAATGAATTTCACGTTTTTCCACTTCGTAAAAATAATAAAAAATGTATATCTATTGCAATAATAAGAGCAGACCTGGCTTTTTGGCAGTTGAAATAGTGTATGTGCTGAAACCAAGTGGTGGTACATACAGACACTGAAAATGCAAGCAAATACTTGGGTGTCTCAGTTGGACTTTGACCTAAGTATGCCCTAAAACAGTAGTTCCTTGTCCACGTCAGCACTGGCAGGAAGAAGGAGTTGCGATAAAAGTCATGAACAGTAACATTTTCATTGATAACCTAAAGAGAGTCAAATCTTGTCAGTAAGAATAAAAGTTATGCCAATCTAATTACACTGGAACATGTTTGATAATGATGAAACAATGGGATCGCCAAAGTATAAATACTTCCAGACCTATCAGAAAATACATGGGATGCATTCACACACACATACACCCCAAAGAACTACTGTCGTCAAGGAATACTCTTAAAGAGGCCTCTCATTTTACCTTTAAAAATAAAGTATTCTTCCCCAGAGAGAGAGAGAGAGAGAGAGAGAGAGAGAGGGAGAAGGGAGGGAGACAATTCATATTTTTTTAGTTCTACATCTTCCACGATTTTAGGATATTGAAGAAGTCATCAATTACTAACCTTACATTCAACTGGTCCTGGTCCACATTGAAAGTGGTTCATACACATACAAGTGGGCATTCACACATACAATGCTCAAGCTTAAAAATGTCATTTTAATCACACTGCTATATTACCTAAACTAATACAAGTTTATTGTGCTTTGCATCATTCAACAAATCTACGCAAATGTTTCTGGTTCTCTCCATGTAGTAACCAGCCAACATAACAAATCATTTAACTTCTCATATGGTTCTTTAATGTATAATTTCTTACTCTAAAAAATGAACATGTTCATCTAGCGCATCCCAATTGTTGGTATGAAGGAGCAGGTAAGCATATGGCTTGTCAACTAGACTGAAGATCCAATACATGTAAGTAGCCTAACTTCTTCAATACATACTGCATGACTAGTCCACACATTTAGATCATTCAAAGAAATGAAAACCATAATGCGGCCTTGAATTTCAAAACACAAGACACTGTTGCAAGAATGGAAGTACTCACAGGAATTTGAATTACATCATTCCTCTTCCATCCAAGAGAATTGTAGACCACAACTACCTATAAAGATAAGAAGACACCAAAAAATGGTATTTATCTAAATGGAATAGAAACAATCATAATTTTTGCAAGGAAAAATATTTTCCTTGCCAAATTATTTCCTTGAGACAGATCAACTTCTGATCCAGGACAATAACTTATATTCACAAGTGGGCACTAGAAAAAGAAAAGAAAAATAAGAAGATAATAAAAGGATAGAAGAGTACAAACACAATTCATATGTCAAAACCATTTTTAGCTTGATTTTCAAAGTTTATTTATTTATAAATACATTTTTAAAAATGTTTCCTGCAAAACTATTCTTTGACAAGAATGTCAATAATTAAATCATTAAAAGGCTTTTTAGTTGTTACAAGCATTTATGCCCTAAAGAAGTTAGCATTATGTAACATAGCCAAAAATGAAAGAACAAAAAGTTTCAAAAATAATAATTTTCAGTTTAAAATTTTAAATTTAACAGAATATTTCAAACTGCAGCATTTTGCCCATTATCAATCAATCAGGAGGGACATTGCTCATTTTCTGAGTTAGCGTGGAGGTTAAACTGGACCCTATAGTTTAGGGGGGCAAATTGGAATTAACCCATAATAATACAAAGATAAACTACCCCTCTAAACATTACCGCCTCTTAGTCATTAAAAAAATGCAAGGATAACAGATTGCAGCCAAAAAGTACCATATTAACAAGAGAACTAAAAATGTGCTCAAAAGTCAAAAACAAGATCCATCATCAGAGCTATACGAATGCTACAATAAAATGAGAACTTTAAGCAATGAATTAAAATAGCTCAGTAGCTGAAGCTCATAATACTTTATTGATTGAAACTTCCCACATCCAATATTTGACATAGACTGAGCCAAGCAAGAAAGTGAAGATGCAAATAATTCCTTAGCCTACACATAAATTTTGAAGAAATGGATGACACTTGGAAGAGAGAGAGAGAGAGAGAAACTTTGAGAAAAATCATATGGTTGAATTGATAAGCCAAACTCACACCTCTGTGTACCCTATCGACAAACGTTTTGCGTAATCATTAGCCACATGTAGGTTTTCTATACCAGTAACTCCATCATGATGTTGAGCAATTGCTAAAGTATCTGCAAGTGATTCTGTATTGGGCTCAGAACTACTCCTTCCTTTGAAAAACTCTAGTTGCCTTGCGGCCAATTATTCATTAGAGATAAATAAATCTCAAACTCCAAAACTGTCATTAGACTGTTCGAATTAAATCCATCATACAAACTGAAACAGTCAAATAAATGATACCAAATAATAGCCACTCATTATTCCGACATAGTGCTTCAAGGCTGGTCTACTGGTAAAGTATCCTGTCCAGTATGCATTTCCACTATCTGCATAACTGGCATGGTGCATGCTTCAAACTTTAAGAAAAGGTTGAAGTGGAAAACAAGAAGAAACGGGTTATATAACATCCAAACATTAATCTTACGGGAAAAATTCATCAGTCTTGATTGGCCAGGATTCATCTATAGCAACTTTGCATCAGTATATATGGATGTTGTAGAGTATAGAGCATTGACACGCCCATCCTGGAAAGCCAATTAGAACAAAAAAAAGTTTCAGAAAATAAAAGAAGCTGTGAAACGACGAGGCAGAATTTACTGACACAACAAAAAATTCAACATTAAAGAGAGAGACAGAGAGAGAGAAGAAGAAGAAGGAAGACATATGTATGAACTAAAACTTATTTTAGAATGGCCCACATTCATGAGATGGAACTATTCACCCATTTAGCAGGACCATAGCAAGTTTGATTAATGTTAAACTCTTATGGCCAAACCTGAATAATTATGTGTAAAGAAATGGGATATATAAAATGAAAATTCTGGCACAGCTTTTAAGATTATATCCTGCATAATTTATCAATCCTAATAAGTTTTAAGGCTGATATAATACAGGCCAAAATTGAGCGCAATGGCATATCCCAAATGCTGTAACTGAATAGGAGGGGAAACATCATTAATCTCAAATGTGAAACCATCAGGAGGGTCATAATGCCTAGGGAATATCCCTGTGAATATTTGCATATGAAGTTTGCAACAGGAGTCAAAAGAGTACATGAAATATCATTGAAGTAGAACACAGAAAACAAGTAGTAAATTCTCAAGTCGAAAACTTTGAAAGGGTCTAAGAATATAGACATCATGTCCCTCCCTAACCTGTGAAGATGAACCAAGGGCCTTGGAACCCTGTCAAACAATCTCAAGACTCTTGTCATTTAGTCGCTTAGCTCTATCTTGGTAATCAATTTGAGGAAAAAAGAGGGAATCAAATCTTAACAGCAACAGAAATTAAGACACATTATAATCCACCCATTTGGGGTTTATACAGGTCACCAATAGTCCCCACAAGAGCAAAAACCATCTCTAAAATGATGGAATCTGCTTGAATCCCTGACTGTGATTTCCCTTGCGACAATCCTTGAGATCACCTTGATTGCAGCATGGCAGTCTGTGCAAGCTCTTAGATTCTTCATCACAAGTATAGGTGACCCTTCTGGTGTACTGATCAGAGCATATGCAATTGCTAAGCGTTCACTGTGATATTTAAGAGACTCTGCTTTGATCTCCTCGCCTACATTGTGAAGGGCACAACTTGTGTCTGGCTTGTATCCTTCCTTTTCCATTTGCTTCGCCAGCATATCAATCTTTCTCATGATATCCCCCATTTGCGGGTGAGATTTGTCATTTGCTGAGAAGACATGATTCTTATGTTCGATTTCAACCCAGCTATAAGCAGGGACCTTTTTAACTCCTCTATCCCTCATTGCCTTCTTTACCTTCCCAACATTGTCCCACTGGCCTACTGCTGCATAAATATTGGACATATTGACATAAGGAGCAGCATCCCTAAGCTCTTCCATACTGAAAAGTTGGTCTGCTGCTTTCTTAGCCAATTCTTGATTTTTATGAATTCTACATGAATTTAGAACTGATGACCACATAATCTCATCAGCTTCAAATGGCATTTGAGCCATCAACTTCTCTGCTTCATCAAACCGTCCACTCCGACACAACACATCAACCAATGACGCATAGTGTTCTTTTTTGGGAACAAGTTTATAAACTTGAGTCATGGAGTTGAAGTATTGCAATGCTTTGTCAATGTGCCCACAATGGCTGCAAGCAGTTAAGACACTAAGAAAGCTAACTGAATCTGGTTGAAAACCTGACTGGACCATTTGTTCAAAAGACATAAGAGTGCCTACACCATCTCCATTCTGTGCATAAGCTGAGATTAGGGCATTCCAAGAGACTGGGTTCCTTTCAGGCATTTCTTTAAAACTTTGAAGTGCATCTTTTAATGACCCACATTTTGCATACATATCTACGAGAGCACTTCCAGAAAATACATTTGACATAAATCCTGATCTGATTACAAATGAATGTAGCTGTTTCCCTAGTGAGAGGGAGGCTAAATTTGCAGAAGCCCTCAAGATGCTAGCAAAAGTTGCCTGGTCAGCACTTACATTGGTTCTACGCATCTCATTGAACAGTTTTAGGCTTTCTTCATGGAGTCCCTTCTGAACATAACCTGAGATCATCGCAGTCCATGGAACTGTGCTTTTGTGGGCTAAATTTGCAAATATCTCTTTCGCTTCCTCAAATCTGCCACATTTGGCATACACGTCAACCAAAGAATTTCCAACCAGAACTTCTGAATCAGCTGTTGACACAATAGCTTGGGAATGAATTTGTCGACCCATTTCCAAGTCCAATGTATTGGCTGCAATGCTCAACAAGGTTGCAAGAGGGAATTGCCTGCGATCAAATCTGGTATACTGTAATTCCCGGAAAAGATCAAGAGACTCTTTGATTTGCCCATCCCATGCATAACCCGAGATGATTACATTGTATGATACGCCATCCAACTCTGGCATCTCATCAAAAAATTTCCTTGCTTCAAGCACACGACTGTGCTTTGAGTAGAAATCGAGTAAAGCATTCCCCACAAACACATTCCAAACAAAGTTGGTCTTCACCACAAAAGAGTGAATTTGCTGCCCAAATACTATGTCATCTAATCCAATCCCAGCACATAGAACCGCGGCAAAAGTAAACTCTGAAGGCTTGAAACCAAAACGCTGCATATGCATAAAGAGCTTTATTGCGTCTTCATTCATCCCATCTCTTGAGAACCCTGTTATCATCGCATTCAAAGTGACGCAATCTCTTTCAGGCATTTCCTGAAAAAGCTGACAAGCTAAATCTAGGCAACGTGTTTTGCAGTAAGCATCAACCAAGGAATTGCAAACCATGAGAGTCGAATCAAATCCCAATTTAACAATATGGGCATGGACTTGAACAACTTCATTCGCCGTCTCTGAGTCACTTCCTCCAGATAAGAGAGTCGCAAAAGTTATATAATCCGGTTCGGTCCCCCACCTACACATCGCCGCAAAAAGCTTAAAAGCTTCTCGAAATTGATTAGATTGCGAATACCCACCTATCAAGATTGTCCAAGTCACTGCTGTACGTTCAACCATGGCGTCAAACAACTCTCTAGCATAAGAAAGATTGCCCGATTTCACATAACCGGAAATCATCATGTTTGTCGAGATTGTATTCTTCTGAGGCATTTGATCAAACAGTTGACGTGCATGGGACAATTCACCTCTTTGGAGAAAACCGTTGACCCGGAAGTTAAAACGGCATGTTTGTGGATTGAAGCCCGTTTTGATGATACGGGCATCGATAAAACGATGGACATCATTGAGAGGTAGCTTTGGAGATTGAGAGGCTCTTAAAGAAGCGAAGGTTTGAAGCGCATTTGCTCTATGTAAAGGTTTCATAGGAAACAAAGAAACATAGAAATTAGCTTCCTAAAAATGAGCGCGCCATTTCATTTTTTCAAAACCTAAACTAAACTTATGAATCGGTGACGTGGAGGAGTGCTTAGTAAACCAGACATGGTTTTTTTGGGACTGATTGTATGAATAATAATGTAGACCACAACTACCTATAAAGATAAGAAGACACCAAAAAATGGTATTTATCTAAATGGAATAGGGGTGGCCATCCGAAATGAGAACGGGCTCATCATGGTTTCATCCTCTCAACAGATTCCCCTCCCAGGCACAGTGGTTGAAGTAGAGGCATTGGCAGCAAGGAAAGCTCTAGAACTAGCTCTTGACTGTGGTCTTGATAGAGTAATTCTTGAGGGTGATTGCGAGATTCTCATGAAGACACTTCAGACCGCCTCTAAGTCCCTGGCACAGTTTGGAAAGATTGCGGAAGATATACGAGTTTATGCTTCAATGTTTCAAGATATTAGTTTCTCGCATGTACGTAGGAATTGTAATTCAGTTGCTCATTCATTAGCAAGAAGAGCAATTCTTTCGCCTCATTTTTTAGTCTGGATGGAGGATGTTCCACCAGATGTTGAACCGGTATTTCAGGCTGATTTAAGGAGCCTACCTTGATAAAAGTCCCTGAACTCTTTCTCAAAAAAAAAAAAATCTAAATGGAATAGAAACAATCATAATTTTGGAATAGAAACAATCATAATTTTTGCAAGGAAAAATATTTTCCTTACCAAATTATTTCCTTGAGACAGATCAACTTCTGATCCAGGACAATAACTTATATTCAGAAGTGGGCCCTAGAAAAAGAAAAGAAAAATAAGAAGATAATAAAAGGATAGAAGAGTACAAACACAATTCATATGTCAAAACCATTTTTAGCTTGATTTTCAAAGTTTATTTATTTATATATACATTTTTAAAAATGTTTCCTGCAAAACTATTCTTTGACAAGAATGTCAATAATTAAATCATTAAATGGCTTGTTAGTTGTTACAAGCATTTATGCCCTAAAGTAGTTAGTATTATGTAACATAGCCAAAAATGAAAGACCAAAAAGCAAATATACAAATATTAGAACAAAAAGTTTCAAAAAATTTTAATTTTCAGTTTAAAATTTTAAATTTAACAGAATTTTTTAACTGCAGAGGACATTTTGCCGATTATCAATCAATCAGGAGGGACATTGCTCATTTTTTGAGTTTGCGTGGAGGTTAAACTGGACCCTATAGTTTAGGGGAGCAAATTGGAATTAACCCATAATGATACAAATATAAACTACCCCTCTAAAGATTACCGCCTCTTAGTCATCTAAAAAAAATGCTAGGATAATGGATTGCAGTCAAAAAGTACCATATTAACAAGAGAACTAAAAATGCGCTCAAAAGTAAGAAACAAGATCCATCATTGACACACCCATCTTGGAAAGCCAATTAGAACCCAAAAAATAAATAAATAAATAAATAACAGAAAATAAAAGAAGGATGTGAAACGATGAGGCAGAATTTACTGACACAACAAAAATTCAACATTAAAGAGAGAGACAAAGATCTATCCTTGATGGAAGCCTTGGAGCTTCATTTTTCCTCTGACGGACAAGAGCAGGGTGGACGGTTGCTTGCCGCTAACGGATCCAGCATGGCATTACACCCCCAACCCATGGTGGCGGTTCACTCTGGATCGCCCGCCTCTGCTGCCTCCGGGGCAAACGACCTCCAACACCTCAAGCATTCTCTTGGAATCAGACCTCTCCGAAGCATCTCTCGACCTGATGGAGAGGGAATTAGTCCCCTTGGAGATATGTCAGAGGAAATTTCTCACCGGGGAAGCCACCGGAGTACTAATCCAAGGCACCCTTCCTCAACTGAAGCTCATCCAGACAATTATGGCGACAGCGAGCTTCACGCTCGGGACTCTAACCAAGCAAACGCAATTGAATCTGCTGGAACACTCCGTGACTCTGTTGACGGGAACTCATGTTCTCAAGGAGGACCTTCGGCAGGTGGGATGGACTTGGATGACTTCCAGGAGGGTGTCTGCCCTTGAATGTGAGTCCTTCAACCCTCATATCTCCCCCAAAATGAATATTTTAATTTGGAACTGCAGGGGGGCCATGAAACCCTCCTTTAGAAGCTCTATCTGTGATCTAACTAATTTCCATTCTCCTGGAATCATTGTCATTACTGAGACCCGTATTAGCGGTTCCAGAGCCGGTGACATTCTCCGAGCCCTGCCCTATGATGGCATTCACACTACTGACCCTATTGGGTTTGCTGGAGGTATCTGGCTCTTATGGCGCAGGGACATGGTCGATTTGGATGTCTTGACTGCTACGGAGCAAGAAATCCACGCCATTGTCAAGGTAAACTCCTCTGTCTCTCCCTGGCTACTCTCTTCTATTTATGGTAGTCCTAGATTTGCTGAACGATTAATTCTTTGGGATAATCTCCGTGCTGTCTCCCTTCTTCATAACCTTCCTTGGGCAATTGTTGGGGATTTTAATGATGTCCTTAATGATTCTGAGAAGAAGGGTGGTAATAGGGTTAATATGACAAGAGCTACAGCTTATAGTAATTGCATGAGTTTTTGTAACATGGTTGACCTTGGTTTTTCTGGGCCTATCTTCACTTGGACCAATCGTAGAGATGTGGATGGGCTTATTCAAACTAGAATTGATAGGTGTTGGGCCAACCCGAATTGGACTCTTACTTATCCTGAAGCTAATGTTACCCATCTTCCCCGTATTAGCTTAGACCACTGCCCTTTGCTCCTTAGCCTCTCTAGAATTTCCGGTTGTAAAGCGGAGAGGCCCTTTAGGTTTGAAAAAATGTGGCTTAGCCATCCTGGTTTTCCTCTCATTGTTGAAAACGCTTGGGATGGGAGCCCCATGCTTGACCAAGCAATCTCCTCATTTGTTAAGTTTGCCACCACCTGGAACAAAGAGGTTTTTGGTAATATTTTCATTCATAAGAAAAAAATTTTGGCACGCCTTAATGGTGCTCAAAAAGCCATGGCTTCTAGTCCCTCGGCTTTCCTCATTGCCCTTGAGAAAGATCTATCCCTTGAGTACAACACTATTCTTAATCAAGAAGAAGAATTTTGGGCTCTTAAAGCTCATTTGAACTGGCAGCTTCAAGGAGACAAAAACACCACTTTCTTTCACATTAAAACCCTTAATAGAAGGAAAGCTAATAGAATTGATCGCCTTCAAAACCGTGTCGGGGACTGGCTGGATTCGGAACAGCAAATTATAGACCATATTTTGGGCGGATACCAGGAACTTTATAAAACCCAACATGCTTCTTCTGTTGATAAGTCTGAATTTGAGGTGGACTGGGCCACTAGTTTGTCTGAGGAGGAGTCAAGGCTTTTATCTGCTAATGTCACCCCAATTGAAATCCACAATGCCCTTCTCTCTCTTAAGCCTTACAAGGCTCCTGGGCCAGATGGGCTACACGCGGGCTTCTTCCAACATTTCTGGCCCAAATTGGGGAATTCGGTCACTGAAGAAGTCCAAAGAATATTTGCTACCCAGAAAATGCCCTCTTACCTTAATCAGACCCTTGTCGTTCTTATTCCAAAAAGAATTGGACCTGAATTACTGGGGCATTTTAGGCCAATCAGTCTTTGCACCACAGTTTACAAAGTGGTTTCTAAGGTCATTGTGAGCAGAATAAGGCCCTTCATGCAGCAACTTGTCTCCCCCTTCCAAGCTGTGTTTATCCCCGGTAGGAAGGGTCTTGACAATATGATTATAACCCAAGAGATTCTCCATTCAATGGAAAGGAAAAAAGGCCGTGTTGGAGTAATGGCATTGAAAATTGACTTGGAGAAAGCTTTTGATAGGCTGGAATGGAGTTTTGTGCGCGAGGTGCTAGTCCATTTCAACTTTCCTCCAACCTTGATTGCTCTCATTATGGACTGCATCTCATCATCTACTGTCTCCATCCTCTTCAATGGAGGCAAGCTAGATCCGTTCACCCCTTCCCGCGGGATTAGGCAAGGAGATCCTATCTCTCCTTACATCTTTATCCTTTGCCTTGAGTACCTCGGGCTGCTCATTCATGATAAGATTACTCTCAAGGCTTGGAAAGCAGTTAAAGCATCTAGAACCGGCCCTGCCTTCTCCCATTTGTTTTTTGCTGATGACCTTATTTTGTTTGGTCAAGCTACTCTTTCAATGGCCCATGCCATTGATGATGTACTCAGCCATTTTTGCCACTTGTCAGGGCAGAAAGTTAGCAATGAAAAATCTCGAATTCTTTTCTCTAAAAACACCCCTGACTTGATCAAGAATAGCATATGCTCCTCCCTAGGTTTCATGGAGACTAAGAAGTTTGATAAATATCTGGGGTTTCCTCTCAAATTCTCCAACCGGGGCAGCAAGGACTTCGACTTCATTATCCAAAATATTCAAGGAAAGCTTGCTGGTTGGCAAGCCAATCTCCTCTCCTTGGCTGGAAGACGTATCTTAATTCAATCTTCTTCTAGTGCTATTGCCGATTATGTCATGCAAGGTGCTTTGCTTCCTAGTAGGGTCTGCCAAGAGATTGATCGTGCTAATCGCAATTTCCTGTGGGGCTCCACCCCTGATAAAAGGAAAATCCATTTGGTAAACTGGAATACTGTCACCTTGCCTATTGATCAAGGTGGGCTTGGCATTCATGCCGCTCGGCCAAGGAATTTAGCTCTCCTTGCTAAACTTGATTGGAAACTCTCCACCGGTGAGAACTTGCCGTGGGCTAAGGTTTTGAGAGCTAAGTACATTTCCAGCCGCATCACTTGCTCCCTTTGGCTCTCTAAAGGCGCCTGCTCTCGAACCTGGGCTGCCTGTAAGGCTGCCAAGCCCACTCTTGATTCCGGTTTGAGGAAAGTTATCTCTTCGGGCAACTCCACCTCTTTCTGGTATGATACCTGGACCAATCTTGGTGCTCTTAGGTTTGCCATTTCTGGTCCCCTTAATCTACAAGAAGATCAAAAGCTAGTTGCTAATTTTCTTGATGATAATGGGAATTGGTCATGGGATAATCTCTCCTTTGTCCTTCCCCAATCTATTTTGGATGCTATTAATGCTATCCCTATTAGCACCTCCTCTCCTAGTGAAGACTTAATTGCTTGGGAGCCGTCTAAGGATGGTTGTTTCTCTCTCAATTCTGCCTATTTGTTGGCTAGAGGATTAAATGTTTTGAACCCTCACACTTTTTCTGCTAGCTGGATCTGGAAGCTTAATGCTCCCCAAAAAATTCTCATCTTCCATTGGCTGTGTTCCTACAACAGCATTCCGGTTAGAGAAGTTTTGGGTTCAAGAGGTTTAACCATTGATCATTCTTGCCCCTTATGCAACAATCACTCTGAGTCAATTATTCACATATTTAGAGAATGCCAAAGTTCTGTCAGCTTCTGGAACCAGCTTGGGCTGCACTCTAAAGTTATTCAATCTTTTGGCTTGCCTTTCATGGAATGGCTTCATTTTAATAGCACCTGTGGCTTTCCTTCGAAGACTCTTGGTATACCTTGGAAAATTGTCTTTATTTTTGGGATTTGGACTCTTTGGCTGAATAGAAACTCTATGGCTTTCCGGGGTAAACTTATTAGTCCGGATATTGTGAAGCTTTGCATCGCGAAAGCTGCTGAGTTTCACTTCCTTATTCAAGGTTCAAGTTCGCATGCCCAGAAAATCCAACGCTCTGTTCTCTGGTCTAAGCCGAGTGTGGGATGGTTTAAATTGAACACGGATGCCTCTATTCTTCCCTCTTCAGGCCGTGCTGGTGGGGGTGGTCTTCTTAGGGACTCTAATGGTGCTTGGGTTCAAGGCTTCTCTAGGCTTATCGGTACCTCTAATGTCCTCCTTGCGGAGTTGTGGGCGTTAAGGGACGGATTAACTATGGCCTCTAACCTTAACATTGATAAACTTATTATTCATGTGGATGCATCTGAAGTCATTAATCTTCTCTCAAAACCATATAACACTAACCGGCTAACTCAGCCTATTGTGACTGACTGCAGGAGCATACTCCAAGTTTTCCAGGAGTATCGCGTGCAACACTGTTACAGGGAAACCAATAGAGTTGCGGACCTGCTTGCTAACATAGGGCGTTGTCAAGATGTGCAGTTTATTTCTTTTGTTAATCCTCCTTTTGCTGTGTTGGAGGCTTTAGATTATGACTCTATTGATGTAAACAGGCCCTCATAGACCTCTATTGCTTTTGGTTAATGTTATGATTCCTCCTTTGTTTACCAAAAAAAAAAAGAGAGAGACAAAGAGAGAGAAGAAGAAGTAGGAAGACATATGTATGAACTATAACTTATTTTAGAATGGCATGTATTCATGAGATGGAACTATTAACCTATTTAGCAGGACTATAGCAAGTTTGATTAATGTTAAACTCTTATGGCCAAACCTGAATAATTATGTGTAAAGAAATGGGATATATAAAATGAAAATTCTGGCACAGCTTTTAAGATTATATCCTGCATATTTTATCAATCCTAATAAGTTTTAAGGCTAATATAATACAGGCCAAAATTGAGCGCAATGGCATATTCCGAATGCTATAATTCTATATTTTAATGTGAATATAAGTAGTACAAAAGTATTTCAACTAGGTAGAATATCTGTACCTCTGCCATTTATTCTTCAGATTCAACCTAAATCATTTTTGAATTTTCCAACCAGGAAACAAATTCATTGCTTCCTCAATTTTTATTGTTAGAATTATGGTTAAGTGATTAAATTTACCATTTCTTAAAATTTTAAACTTTTGGGAGAATTGATAATTTAACATGATATTAGAATTGGAAATCTTGAGTTTGATCCCTGTCTTTACTCTACCTCCCATTTAAAATGTTAAAAATCTCACATGTTGGGCCGTCACTTATTAAGGGGAACTTTAGGCCTACACGTGAAGGGAGGGTTAGAATTATGGTCAAGTGATTAATTTACCATTTCCATTCTTACTGTTAGAATTATGGCTAAATGATTAAATTTACCATTTCTTAAAAATTTAAATTTTTAGAAGAATTGGTAATTTAACATGGTATTAGAGTAGGAAATCTTGAGTTTAATCCCTATTTTTACTTTACCTCCCATTTAAAATATTAAAAATCTCACATGTTGGGCTCCACTTATTAAGGGGAACTTCAAGCGCTCACGTGAGGGGGAGAATTAGAATTATGGTTAAATGATTAAATTCAACATTTCCTTATGTTTTTGGAAGAATTAGCAATTTGACACTCACCTTATAGTAGATTTCCAACATTATACCACAAATTATTACCAGCAGCCTTTATTAGAAATACAATACACCTTAGTTCAAATGAGTATCTTATCATCTAATTTGCATTTCTTTAATAAACATGAAACATGCATATTAATCACAGATTATAACTTAAACAATATTTTGTCAAACAATCCTCAACTTAAGGACTTCGTAGAGACTTGAAAGGCATAAGATTATGATGATGATGGAGAAACCATTTGAAACCATCTTTGCAGTTTTAACAATCAATCACATTGTTGACATAATGAATGAGTTTGTCCATCTGTCGAAACCATGTGTGCACATACTGATACTTAAAATCTGTTCCCATCCACATTACTTGATTTGTTCGAGTTATATTAGCCTGAAAAAGAAACAATTGCAATTAGCAACTATCAGAGGCCCTTGTAAATGGGAAAAGATAATTACTTTTGATGCTTAATTGGAGTTCAAGTTCATAAAAAGTGACTCTCTATAATCTTTAAGAACAAGCCTCATTGCTTTGGCCACAGTCTATTGTCATATTGATACATAAGGGACATCTCCTGAAATAGCTGTAACTCCGATAGATAATTTAGAATTATCATAATTTTGCATTTCCAGAAAATCAAAAGGAGTACTAAAACATGATAAGGCAAACTCAAACTTATGGTGCAACACTCGTGCAGATGCAACACCTAGACAGGGTCCAAGGTTGAAAAGCCTTTAGCCTCTTGTAAGAGTTCCAAAAAGGACACTTGGTTGTGATGTCATGTTTAATATAGATTAGCATTTAGCAAGATTACAAATAAGTCATGATTCATAGTAAGAGCTGGCCTCAATCAGAAACTTACTAGTACAAATATAATGAATTGTCCTAGCAACTATATAAATTAAGATATGAAAATTCAAATAAGAAAGAGGAGACCTCACCAGTCATCATGGAGGAAACAAGATATGCAAACATCAAAATTGAAGATCATTTGTAAGCAAATGTGAAAAATGTATAACCAATTCCACTAAATAATGGGAATGCAGATAAAATAATCCCATACAGGGTGAAGAGCTTTTTCCAGTTACCTGTGATACTGCAGGAGCAACAAAGGCATTTATTCATTCTCATCCTTCATCAAAAGAGGAAATGAAACTTTACAAACAAGTAAATACTCAAAATGCTGATAGCATCTATAACAAGTTTTCATTATTTTTACTTGAACTATTGGGGAATCATCATTAACTTTGTGGTAGAAACCACCAGGTGGAGGTACATAATTCTCCGGAAACGCACCAGCAAAAATCTGCACATTTAGAAAGAAACTAACAAAAAGTGGGAAAGGCAACAAAGAAACAAGACTAAAATCAGTGAATGATGAGAAACCAGCCCGGACCCCCCCTCTCCCCCCTCACAAAACAACAAACAAAAACTTACTCTTTACCTGAGCAGATGAACCAAGGCTCTTGGAACCCTGCCAGACAAATTCAAGAATTTTCTCATTTTTGCATTTAGCCTGGTCTTGGTAATCTATCCAACAAAGAAAAGTGAGTCGAATCCAAGCTACACAAATAGCAGAAATTGACCAGTGTTTGTGAGAGATGTGCATGTGGAAGTTTTTCAGTCATTTGGCTCTTGATTAGTTTTGACTTTATACATTGTATATGCTTTGGACAGGAAAGGGAATATGACAAAGAAGCTTCAAAGCTAAATAGTAAGAGAGGCTTACTTCAGCTCCCAACAAAAAAGCTTGCACTGCAGAATGTCCAAAGGGAACAATTTGCCGACCAATTCTTGGAACAACACCAAACTCCTCTTTGATAAACTGATGCCCAAGGGTTGTCTGATCAATCATGTCAATGTAATGTCTTGCTGCCTCATCGTGCATAAACATACCCCCATTTCTGCAATTTAAAAAAAAAAAACTTAATAAGAATCAAGGGGGAAAAAATATTTTTGAAAACAATCCACGCTAGCAAACATGAACTAATGATTTTATATCCTATGCCAATGAGCACTAGCTCAATTTGCACCTCCTCACCCTTGCATTTGCTAGGTGGACCTCCATAGAAATTTAAGAAAAGGAAAAATAGCATGATGTATTTGTTAACTTAGTATGTTACATGAACTTAAGTTGACCCGAGCTCACTAGCTGCTTGACCATATCCTGGATTATCTCACTCTGATTTCTCCACCAGCGCTGGAAAAAGGCTTGAATTTATGAAGCATGAGAAAAAGTCATAAAATTAATATTTTGTGAATATAGGACAAAATACATATGGACAGCAAGAATTGAACACATGCAATCATCTAATGGCTAGTAGGTAAAGCATGTCATATAGGTACCGGAAAACTAATATATGATGGTTCCAACCATGGACAAAATACCAAAATTGACCAAGTTCAACCAATTGTTAGCATTTAGTTTCTGGACTTATAGATTCTTAATGATAACCTATACATTTGATGTAACGCGGTCCTTGCAATTTCAAGACACTGTGATTCAATTAACTGCAATAATACAGTTTAATTGCAAGAACAGCAAAGAGGGCATTAGTGAGACTGAGATGGGGCATTATTCAAAGGCAATAAAAATTGTTTTTTTTTTTTTTTCTAAAAAAAAAAAAATTCACAATCCCAAATTCCAATTCTCCTATTCTCCTAATCCTATGCGCAAGTCCAGCATAGTCCCATGCATTTTTCAGTCTCTCCACCAACCAAGCCATGATGCTTTGTTTGTTTACCAGGACAATGTAGAAAAAGAAAAAGAAATAGCAATTTTAAATCTTAGATTATCCATCAAATAAGTAAAAAATGCCAACATAATTATTTAAGCTCCGTTTGGATATGTCTCACATCTGCTGCGTTTGCGATTTTACGTTTTTTTTTTTTTTGTTTTTTGTTTTTTTTTTTCAGCTCACCGCCTCTTGCACTGTTCATGTCCAGTGCATTTAGGCCAATAAGCAGTAACCTACATTTGTGTGTGGATTTTCATCAATTAAACTAGTAAAGGTTAAAAGTTTAGTTTCCTTCTCTTTCCCAATGTTTCTTCGTCTACCAAAGTCAGTACAATAATATATTATACTTTTAAAATGAGAAATATCAATTGGACCAAAAAACTTGCCTGCTCAACATAAATAAACTTTCGATTCTGGTCAGCCAATAGTGCAGGCTCTAGAGAATCCAATTCATTTTGCACACAAGCCCTCTGCACAGCCAAAAACACGTTTTAAGTTTCATCTTCAATCAAATTCATAAAAAAGACAGACAGAGAGAGAGAGACCTGGATGGAAATCAGGAAATGTTGGGGCCAACGTAGTACTGATCAACTGTCTTCAACCAACCAACATCAACGTGGGTGTGAATGTGACGCACCAAATGGACATTCAGCTTTCATGGGACTATGCCTTCTATTGTACATACAAGTTTACAACTCCTGCTAGTAGGACCAGCCACAAGCCCACAACCCATTAAATATACCAAATTTCTCAGTTTTTGTCACAGGCTTATATTGAATTTTTTTTTTTTTTTTTTTTTTTTTTTTTTTTTTTTTTTTTTTTTTTTAAGAAACAGCTTATATTGATGTTGATATTACTAACATGGGTGTGTGATTTTTTATATATAAAAAAAATATTGTCATTATTTACATAACACTGAGAAATAAAATTTTATTAATAGAGTTTTTTCGCGGGCTTTTTATGAAATATTATTCACTAAAAAATAATAGAAATAAACTTTTATACATTGTTTCACTCATAAGAGCATCAACAATGGGCCTGTTATATGCCAAATGTAAAGTACATTTGGCATACAGGCCCAAAAATTGATCCACAACCGGAAGGCCATATGGTAAAAGCCAAATTTTTTTTGAGATTTAGCTACAGTACCATCTCAAATGTAAGATGGTACTGTAGCTGAATGGTATAAAAAACTAATAATTTTTTAATGCTTTTTACCCAGCAATTTCTCTCTCCTGTCTCATTTTTTCTCTTTCTTTTCTCTCTCTTCCTTCTCTCTTTCTCATCCCCTCTCTCTCTCGCCTACCATATCGATGATTCCTTTGAACAACCTCATAGCTCGCTGCGACGTCATCTGTATCCACCGGCTCTTGCACAACAGACCTGACACCCTTGAAGAGCTCTTGGACCGTCACTTGGCGAAGGAACAAAAACCTACCCTTGACGACGATAAGGCCGAGCTGCTAAATCGTCGCCGACTCACCAGCACTCAACGCGAGGCACTGAGTCTCTACAGGGACATCCTCAGGGCTTCCCGGTTCTTCACGTGGACCGATTCGCGGGGCTTCCTGTGGCGAGACATACTGAGAGTGAACGCCCGGAAGGAGTTCAAAGCTGCCCAGTTCGAGACCGACCCGAAAATCGTGACCCGGTTGCTTCTTGGTGGTCAAGATGCTATGGAATCGACTCTCGAAAAGCTCGCAGAGAAACAAAGGCAAGAAATTGAGAAGGAACGTCGTGATGGTGGAGATTGACAGTGATTGTTGACCTTCTGTACATTTTGATCTTGATTTCGATCTCTTTATTTTTGTATTTGTAATTGTAATTGAAATTGTAATTTGTGGGTTGCCGGAGTTGGGGGTTGCTATTGCTATTGGTTTGATTTGATTTTGTTTTCTCTATGGGTTTCTGGGTTTCGATGGCCATGAGTTTGTGGTTGGGGTTTCTGGGGTTTCAAGAAAACAACCGTTTGGGTATGTTCTTCGCGGTGGTGGTGGTAGCAGGTGGTTGCAGAGTTGTTTTGGATTTTGGGTTTTTGTTTTTATTTGGGTTTTAGGATATATTATTTTATTATGTAGAAATATTATTTTAATAAGTAGAATAGGAAAATAAAAGTTGGGATGCTGGGAGTATTGTAAAATTGTATTGTATAACTGATAAAGTGGCTTTTTGGGATGGTAAAATAGGATGAGATGAGAATTCCGGCTGTGGATGCTCTAATGTCCATTGATTAGGAGCGATTGGAAGCAAAAATAACATTTTTTTTCAAGGATTATGATTATATTTTTTTTAAACGGTTAATTTTACCTAATATTTTAAATATAATACTTTATGAGTTTCCGTGCATCACAATTATAATAATACTAATTTAAAAAATAGAAAAGACCTATCATTAATTCAAATTCAAGAGGAATGAAAATTTGAAATTTTGAGAGAATAAAAAAATGTCTACCATTAGGTCAGTGTCGATAGAGTGTTGTTATGATTCTAGTATCCCACATTGCTTAAATATAAGTTTAAACATGTGTATATAAACTTTTGGACATCCTCTCCTTGCAAGCACTTTAAAGTCTATTAATTCCTCTTTTGAGGAAAATTGGCCCCTATATGTAGGGCTAAATCATGGGGATGACAATTTTGTCCCGCTTTGCTTACCCCACCCCTCCCTATTTCGCCCTGTATGGGTTTTTCCCGCCTCGCAAAGGTGGTGGGGCATGAATGGGGTGAGACTAGTAGGGATGGGTTTAGACTTTTTAAACCCACCCCGCCCCACGTCGATAAAAGTTAAATTGTAAATTTTTCATACTCTAAAACCCTACTTTTTTTTTTTAGAGAGAGTTTCAACCTATGGCGTCAACTCCTGATGAACGCTTTTTATCATTAGACCAAGACACCAATTAGTTTTTTTTGTAGACGGGGATTAAACTCCAGATTTCTTATTTATCCATCAAAGACTTTACTAGTTGAGCTAACTAAAGGTCACCAAAACCCTACTATTTAAACAAACATATCATCAGCTAATTTTATTCTATCCAACGTGACTCTCTACTTCTTTTTTCTCTATAGCAAGGTTGGAAATAAGGTACTAATTTTAACGTTTTCTTTTATCTTTATTAGAAACAAATTTATATACTATTGAATCATTGATTTTGTATTATGATATTTTTGTTTTTGTTGTGATATTGTCTTATTTAATACTTGAATAATATTATTCAATTTTTACTAAAAATTAGTTTGAATTGATGGGATAAATTTATTTGTTATTTCAAGTATATTTTTATTAATGAAACATGTTTTATTAAAAAAAATTGTAATAGTTGTGGGCAAATTAAAAAGAAGTAGAGTTTTACGGAATGGGGCGGAGCTTCAAGGGGTGGTAATGAGACAAGAAAAATTTTCCCATCATGCGAGGCAGGGCGAGAATAGGTCAAGAAAAAACTATGCGAGGCGGTGATGAAGACCCCATCCTTCGGCCCCGCCTCGCCCATTGCCATCCCTACACTAAATCAGCAACATCTATTTCTAACTTAAAAAATAAAAAAATAAAAAAAAATAATAAAGAAGCAACAATAACTATGAATTATATCCTCAAGTGGAAAAACCAAACTATTCTCCCTTAAAAGTTACCAAAATGTTTTTGTGGAGTTTATGTCATGCTTTTGTGTTAAAACATCATTCCCTCTCTCTTATGTATGTGTGTATTTGTTTCTAAAAAAAGAGTAATTATTGTACATTGCTTAAGAGAGTGTTATGTGTAGTATAACTTGTAGGGTCACGATTTGGGGCCCAAACCCAAATGTATGAGCCTTGGTCCAATGAACCCAATACAATGAATTTGTAGAGAGTGGATCGAAGGATTGGGTTTTAGTAAGTTATACAACGGCTAGTATGGGGGTAAAAGGCAATCAAACACGAATTGGAGACATTGGCTTCAATGGGCTTTCAGTCCGAGGAGACCACAATTCTTCTTTCTCTCCTCCTTTTGTTTTTTCCGAATCCCCTCCTTCGTGGGGATCTCTCTCGTTATATAGCCTTCTCCGGGCCATCTTGATCCTACACATGTTAGTCATTCAAGTTCCTACTTGAGTACCCGTCCCATCAGACACTCCCCTTCAGTCTTCTGTGAGTTGAGGTAACTAAGGCAACACTGTTCAGAGGTCCTCTCCACATAAATGCGGCCAGAAAAGTAGCTACAATGCATTTAATGCGGTGGTATCAGCTTTTCTTTAGATATTTTGTATTCTCTTCTTCCCTGTATGTTTACGTGGCATATTCCTGTCTCTAGGGCCTTTCGGAGGGGCCCTCTAATTGTTAGAGTTATGCATTTGAGCTACTTCTGTTACGTCCGAGGAGGTGTTCCTCCTCGGACCATCTTTCACATATTCATTGTTTGCGAGAACTTAGTTGAGGGTCCCTTTAGCAACCTTTTTCCCCTCCTCGGACTCGTCAATTGTCCCAAGTGGAGCACTAAGCCCAATACATGATTTTAGGCCTTTATCCCCACAATAGCCCCTCAAAATTTCGATTTTTTCTCTTATCCGAGGAGAAAAAGATGCGATTTTGATTTTTAAGGGATAAGACTGGCTAATCTTTTGATCCACATGTGCGGAAGCACGGTTTTTTGTGCCTTATGATTGTTACTGACGCTTCGTAGTCCACGAGGCACCCGTAATTACTCCAGGCGGCTTTATGTTCCTCGCATCCAATGGTGAGGCGCCAATCCAACGGCCGACAATTCTCTAGAATTTTGAGTGGGAGTATTCCCACTGATTTTTCCCCTTCCATATAAAACCCTGAAGGAAATCATTTTCCTCTTTTCTTCGCAAAAAAATTTCAAGTGTTCCAAAGAACTTCAGTGCTTTTCTCAAAAAATATTCTAAGTCCTTAAGTCTTCATAGCCCTTTCTTGTAAGGATCCTTTGCGAATCTTTCTGAAAGTTTGAGAGACTTAGTATACGAGTTCCCGTAAGTTTTCATTTCTTTTTATTGCTACTTTTTTTTATCCTCGGCCTTCTTTCTCGGTCTTTTCTTTTGTTAGTCTTTTCCTGTGTCATTTAGATGGATAGATTTAAGCATCTGGTAGATTCGCTGGCCAGTATGGAGGGCTTTAGGGCCAGATACCGTATCCCACAAGGAGTGGGTTTAGAATATTGCCCCTCGGACCAAATATTAATCAAAAGAGAGACAGGCCAAGTCGTCATTCCTAGGATCGCTTTCATAGATGGAGGAATGACGCTCCCCATGGATGGGATAACTAGGGATTACCTGTTTAACCATAGGCTAGCCTCCCACCAGTGCGCCACCAATATGTTCCGAGTTTTAGGGTCCGTAGATGCTTTGAACGACCAGATGAATCTCGGTCTCACATGGCATGACGTAGCTCACTTGTACGAGTGTCACTCCCTTTCCGGGTCATATTACCTAAAATCTCGAACCGACGAGGTGAGGCTGATATCTTGCCTTCCCAAGTCCAACAAAGGCTTGAAGGACGATTATCTGATCGTTTCCGAGGAATGGCATGACGATCTTCACTGCCCAGTTAAGGTAGGAACACCAGGTAGGGTGTACTAGGATCAGATCCTTTGGCTGGGATCTTAGACTTACGAGCTTTACCTTTATTTGTTTTAGTTATTTGTTCCCTCGGACTAACCATAGTCTTCCTTCTGGATGTTTTGCAGTCAAAGAACACGTCACTCCGAGGCTCAGCCTGGTCAACATTCAAGCTCTCAACTATCTCCTACGGTCAGAGATCTTTGTGAGCGAGGACGGGCAGTTGCGGGCTGCTCATCTCATTTTGGACTACGAGCCGCTATCCTGCATTTTCCAGGACGTAGGCTAGGCAATAAGGGCCGGGAGTTCTAGATTGCCTCGGATCGACGATTCTAAGCTGGGGTTCTTGGCTAAAAGAGACTTACCCCCCATTCAGCCGCCCACTCAGCCTGTTCCTTAGGCAATCGTCGTTCCAAGAGAGGAGATCGATTCTTCCCACTCTTCCCTCGAGGCCGAGATCGATCACTTCCATTTTAGTGAAGAGGGTGAGGAGCCAACAAAGCCAGTAGAGCTTTCGGACTTAGACGCCGAACTAGATCGATTCTCTGCGGCACATTCCCCGAGGCTGATTGTTGCTTGGATTGACACCAGCCAAGAGACCGAAGAAGAAAGGATGGACTTGAAACAGAGGTCGGGTTTAAAGGGCCTAATGGCCAATAGGAACAAGGGACAATCCTCCAAGGATGCCCCTAAGGTATAGGTTCCTACCAATCTGCCTCCTCTTCCTCCTCTTCCTCCTACTGACCCCGGGTTGCAGGCCAATCCGAATCTGAGGAGGAAAAGGCCCATCGATGACATGGCGGAGGGTGAGGTTAGACCTCAACAAGCCAAGTAGCAGAAAAAGGCCAAAGAGCCCAAGGATAAGAGGGCTAAGTCAATGGACAGCCGAGACGAGGCTGCAGTCCGAAGGGGGCATCGTACCTGGTCCCCTCGACTGGAATTGGATGGCGCTCCCATCCCTTGGGATGCGACGCTCTGGGAGTCCCAGAGAGGGCAGGAGACTTATCTTGCCGAGGCTTTGCAGCAGCCTCTTCTTCTGCCCAAGGACATGGATGGGCTTAGGAGCACGAGGTAGCTCGACCTCTTCATATCGTTGAAGAGGGACCTTATAATGGTAAACCAGCAAATCCCTCATAGTTCAACTCCTAATTTTGTGTTTATTTATTTTTCGTCTTCGTTTTGATGATTCTTTTGTTACCTTTATGCAGGTCACCCAACAAGTCTATGTGGCTGAGGAATGGGTTAAGAACTCCCGAGAGGAGGTGAACGCTGAGGTTCAGTCCCGCCTCATGGCTAAAAAAGCTACCAGAGCCCTTAGGCTGGAGAAAGAAAGCTTAGCTGAAAAGATCAAAGAGGCTATTCAGGCCTGGGATAGCGCTGAAGCGGGCCTCAAGACCACGACGAGGCAGGCCGAGGATATGCGCCAACAGCTACACTTATTGGAGATAAACTTTGGCACCAAGAAGCAGGCCGTCTTGGACCTCAAGGCTCAATTGCAGCAGGCTAAGGAGGTGGCTCAAGTGGCCAGGGAAGCAGCTGAGGCTGTGGTGGCGGCCTCTTATGAGCGTGGGGTGAAGGATACCGAGACCAGGCTGACCAAGGAGGTGGCTGTGGTTTGTAGGGACTACTGCATCGAGTCCTGGGGAGTAGCAATGGACCGGGCAGGAGTTCCTGCAGACTCCGAGCTTAGGAAAATCGAGAATATCTTCTTCCCAGAGGATATTCGAGAGATTCCTGACTCTGACCCTCCTACTGAGAATCCCCTTCCTACCCAAGCCACCGTTCCTAACCTTGGCATTCCTGGGGGGGATGGAGTGGATAAGGAGGCTCAACCACCGACCAAGGACAAGCAATCCAAGGATACCCTCACCATCAGAGATGTCGTCTCGTGGGCCAAGGAGGCTGAGTCTAAATCCAATGCTGAAGGTGATCATCCCGAGACCGCTGATCCCGCATAAATTCCGCTTAAAGACAAGGCCTAGCACTCTTCAAGCATAGGGTTTTCTTTTGTTGTTATCTTATTTTGTTGTTCATTTTCTCTTTTTTTTTTTTTTACTTTTGCCAATGCCTGTAAGATAACTTCTCTTCAAGCTTAATGAATGATTTCGTATCCCCTTTTCTTTTTTGGGGCTTTGTTTACTGTTTTAACTTTGTTGCTGCTAGATTTTTGATAGTAATTCATCACTCGTATCTTGAGGAATGTATCTAAGTACGAACAAGTGAAAAGATTCTTCATTCATGATACAAAGTAATTCTTGCGTTCTGCCTAAGTAATTAATTTCCCTTAACAATTGGATAGATTTCGAAAGTAGTTAATTTCACCTAGGTCTGTGGTCCGAGGTGCCACGGTGTACTCTAGTTCTGTTTAACACTTAGATAATTTGCGAAAGTAGTTAATTTCCCCTAAGCCCGTGGTCCGAGGAGCCACGGTGTACTCAGGTTCTGTTTAACACTTAAATAAATTTGCGAAAGTGGTTAATTTCCCCTAAGCCCATGGTCCAAGGAGCCATGGTGTACTCAGGTTTAGGCCTGTTCAGGTACCGACTGGCACCGACGAAACCAGCCGACACCGAACCGATCCGACCGCTTCACAAGCCCACCGTAGATGTCCGGCGCGGTGGTCGGCAGCGATCTGGACAAATCGAAGACGTCCGCTGCGGCAAGCGATGGCTGTTTTTCACTCCGACGAGAAACCGCACCGCACCGGTATCTATATAAATACACACACTATAATTTAACATGTATGTATCAATGTTTACAGTTTTTTATTTTTATTTTTCAATAGATTGAAGAAAACCCTGAGAAGCCATGAAAGCAAATGCAAGGAATAGGAAGAAGAAGAAAACGGCGCTAGACTTAACATAAGGATAGGTTTTTTTCTTTTATATATATATATATATATATATATATATATATATATATATATATATATATATATATATATATATATATAATCTGGCACTAAAACTACGTCGTTTTAGGACCTGATATTAAATTTTAATATCAGCTCCAAAACGACGTAGTTTTATCATCAGATTAAAAAAATAAAAATAAAAAAAAAAAAAAAAACGTTTTTTGGCCTTTAATTTAAAACCCTAAGTTTATTTGCTCACCCTCTCTATATCTCTCACTCATCCGCCTGCCTCTTCCAATCCCAGTAAGTCAGCAACGAAAGTCCTCAACCTCCGTCGCTTGCTGCCGCCACTTGCTGCCACCGCTTACTACCACTGCAATCTAGTGCTTGATGCCGTGTTTTTTGGAGTTTCACCCTCTCCTCTCTCCTCTTTGTCACAATATTTTCAAGAGTTTCTAGTGATGATTCTGACTTCAGATGCTCTTCCTTGCAAATGTAATGCTTTCTACCAGGTTTGTTTATGTAATTTATTTTCAATGGTTTTGTTTGATCTTTTATAGGTTTGGTTTAGTTTTTTTATTTGGGTTTTTGTGATTTGAAATGGGTATGTTTGAGAGAAAGATTGTGAATTTGTTTTCTTTTGAACTTTGTTTTTGGAATATTTGGGGTTTTTTTTTCATGAGTATGATGTGGTTTGGGTTGTTAATTGCATTGTGTTTGGTTCCTGAGAAAGTGAGGAATTAACCGAACTAACCGCACCGAACCGGTATTTTGCACCGCACCTTGTGTAGACTGGTTCCCACCCCTCCACAGGTGAGGTGCAGTTAGGGATGAGGGAAAACCGTTCCTATAGGTGCGGTGAAAAAATGCCCCAAAAAACCAGCCGCACCACACCGTGTACAACCCTTCTCGGGTCCTGTTTAACACTTAAATAAATTTGCGAAAGTGGTTAATTTCCCCTAAGCCCGTGGTCCGAGGAGCCACGATGTACTCAGGTTCTGTTTAACACTTAGATAAATTGCGAAAGTGGTTAATTTCCCCTAAGCCCGTGGTCCGATGAGCCACGGTGTACTCAGGTTCTGTTTAACGCTTAGATAAATTTGCAAAATTGGTTAATTTCCCCTAAGCCCGTGGTCCAAGGAGCCACGATGTACTCAGGTTCTGTTTAACACTTAGATAAATTTGCAAAAGTGGTTAATTTACCCTAAGCCCGTGGTCCGAAGAGCCACGGTGTACTCAGGTTCTGTTTAACACTTAGATAAATTTGCGAAAGTGGTTAATTTCCCTTAAGCCCGTGGTCCGAGGAGCCACGATGTACTCAGGTTTTGTTTAACACTTAGATAAATTTGCGAAAGTAGTTAATTTCCCCTAAGCCCATGGTCCGAGGAGCCACGGTATACTCAGGTTCTGTTTAACACTTAGATAATTTAGGGGAAAATAAGCACAACACCCATATGTAACAACGACGGAATTTACTTAGGAAGGGAACTTTTCTTTAATAATAGTACCTTTTCAGGTTGCTTACATTCCAAGGGCGTGGAATTACATTCCCATCTAAATCTTCTAGAAAATATGCTCCAATACTAGCAACTGTGGTGATGCGATACAGCCCCTCCCAGTTCGGGCCCAATTTTCCCCATGCGGGGTTCTTTGCAATGCCCAGAACTTTCCTCAACACCAGGTCTCCAGGCACCAACAACCTTAGCTTTACTTTGGCGTTATACCCCTGTTTGAGTTTGTGCTGGTAGTAGGCCAATTGAATTGTCGCTTTTTCCCTTTTTTCTCCGATAACGTCTAGACTTTTCTCTAGTAGTTCATTGTTGCTCTTTGGATGGAATGAGCTAGTTTTTAGTGTTGGAAAACTCGCTTCCAGAAGGATGACAGCCTCGGCACCATAAGTCATCAAAAAGGGGGTCTCCCCCGTTGATCTGCAGGGTGTGGTCCGATATGTCCATAGGACGTGTGGCAGTTCTTCTGCCCATCTTCCCTTTGCGTCATCTAACCTCTTCTTAAGTCCGTCAACTATGACTTTGTTAGTAGCCTCAGCTTATCCATTCCCCTGAAGGTAGGCTGGGGTAGAGTATCTATTGGTAATTCCCAACTCACAGCAGTACCTCCTAAAGGCCTTACTATCGAACTGGAAACCATTGTCCGAGATGAATGAGTGAGGGACCCCGAACCGGGTAACAATGTTTTTCCAAACAAACTTTTTGGCATCCATGTCCCTGATATTTGCTAGAGGTTCAGCTTCGACCCATTTAGTAAAGTAATCTATGCCGACGATTAGATACCTTTTGTTTCCCGCTGCCTTGGGAAAAGGGCCGACTATATCCAAGCCCTACTGAGCGAAAGGCCAAGGGCTGGTCAACGGATTGAGAACCCCTCCTGGTTGATGTATGTTTGGTGCGAACCTCTGACACTAGTCACACTTTTTCACGTATTCAAGTGCCTCTCTCTGCATGTTCGGCCACCAGTAGCCCTGGGTGATGGCCCTATGAGATAAAGACCTGCCTCCCATGTGGCTTCCGCATATCCCTTCGTGTAATTCCTCCAGGATTAGTTCTGAGGCTTCAGGATGCACGCAGAGTAAGTAAGGGTCGGAAAAGGAACATTTATACAGCTTCTGGTCCTCAGACAGCCAGAATCGAGAAGCGTTTCTTCGTATCTTGTCGTCCTCGATCTTTTCCTCAAGCAAAATGTCTTCTTTTAGATCCAACTAGGTCCCATCCTGACGTTGTGGACTCGGACTACCTCTTTCTTGGCCACTGAGGGTTGGTGTAAATCCTCCACCAAGATGACCCGAGGCAAATTTTGAGCCGAGGAGGTGGCGAGCTTGGCCAATGAGTCGGCATGAGTGTTTCCACTTCTAGGGACATGCAGTAAGCTAAAAGAATCGAAACGTGACTGTAGGCGTTTAGCATGGTTCAAATATTCTTGCATTCTTTCGTCCCTTGCTTCTAACTCCCCATTTACTTGGCCGACCACCAGCCTTGAGTCCGAGAACATATCTACGGCTTTTCCGCCCAGCTTCTGGACCATGGACATTCCTTCCAGTAGTGCTTCATATTCTGCCTCAGTATTCGTGGCTGAGAACCCCAACCTTAGTTATTTTTCGATGGTGATCCTTTTAGGGGAAACCAAAACTAACCCCACCCCAGAGCCCCTTTGGTTTGCTGCGTCATCGACAAATACTCTCCAGCATGTGGGCCGTCGTAAGGAAACTGCGCCAACACATTTTCCATCCATTCCTTGTGCTCCTACACTTTCTTCTAACGAGGGTTCAGCGAACTCGGCCACCAGATCCGCGAGGACTTGGCCCTTCATAGATGTACGGGGCAAGTACTTAATGTCAAAAGCCCTTAGGATTGTGCCCCATTTCGCAATTCTCCCTGTATAATCGGCACTCCGAAGTATGGACCTGAGCGAGAGTTGGGTTAGGACAATAACTGTATGTACCTGGAAGTAATGAGGAAGCTTTCGTGTGGCTTGAACCACCGCTAGAATGGCCTTTTATAGTGGCAGATAGCGAGTCTCAGCTTCATGTAACGATTTGCTTACGTAATAGACCGGTCGTTGTACGCCGTTGTTTGTTCGTATCAGCACTAGACTTATTGCATGAGGGGCCATGGTGATGTAGGCAAATAAGACTTCGTCTGCCTCAGGGCTGGACATGATTGGTGGCCGAGACAGATATTCCTTAAGTTGCTGGAAGGCCAAATCACATTCTTTGATCCATTCAAACCCCTTCCATTTATTCAACAAGAGGAAGAAAGGCCTACACCTATCTGCCGACCGAGAAATAAAACGGTTTAAAGCAGCGATCATGCCAGTCAGCTTTTGGACATCCTTGGGATTCCGAGGGGGCTGCAAGTTGCGGATAGCTCTGACTTGGTCGGGGCTAACTTCTATTCCCCTATGGGTCACCATGTAGCCCAAGAATTTTCCTGATCCCACCCCAAACGAACATTTGGATACGTTGAGACGTAGCTTGTGTCTCCTCAGAATTTCAAAAATGTCGTTGAGGTCTCTCACATGCTCGGACACCACTTTGCTCTTCACCACCATGTCATCAATATAGACCTCTATGTTCTTTCCCAGTTGTGGCTCGAACATTCTGGTCATCATTCTCTGGTAGGTGGGTCCTGCGTTTTTCAGACCGAAAGGCATCACTTTATAATGGTAGTTCCCAATGGGGGTAACAAAAGCTGTCTTTTCTTGGTCGTCTATGGCCAGAGGAATCTGATGGTATCCTTGAAAGGCATCTAAAAAGCTCATCCGAGGATGTCCAGCAATCGCATCTACCAACTGATCTATTCGGGGCATAAGGAATGGGTCTTTTGGGCAAGCTTTATTCAGGTCCGTGAAGTCTACGCAAACTCGCCATTTTCCGCTTGTCTTTTTTACCACTACAGTGTTGGCCAACCACTCAGGATAAAAAACTTCTTTGATAGCCCCTGCTTTCTTAAGCTTCATCACCTTGTCCCTAACGGTGTCAACGTGTTCTTTCGACGGGCGTCGGGGTGGTTGCTTCTTGGGAGTAATGGATGGGTTAACATTTAGGTGGTGGTAGATGAAGCTTGGATCGACCCCTGGTGCCTCATAGGCGTTCCACGCAAATACGTCTACATTTTCTTTGAGAAAACCAATTAGTTCATCTCTTTCTTGGGGAGGTAGCTTCGAGCCGATTTGAAAAAACTTTTCTGGATCAATGCCGATTGAGACCTTTTCTAGATCCTCGCATGTCGCCTCCTCGGCCGATTTTCCACCGGGCACTGCCGAGGTGGTTAATTGCTATAAATCGTTTTCACCAGAGGCCGAGGGCTCAAAAGTATGTTGGCATGAGACGGCGGACACCATGCATTGTCTGGCCATAGTCTGATCCCCCGTAATTTCTTTGACCAGCCCTTCTGACGGGTATTTCACCTTCTGGTGCAGGGTGGAGGATACAGCTCCTAGGGCATGAAGCCAAGGCCTAGCTACAATGGCCGTGTAGGGTGAATAAGCGTCAACTACAATGAAATCCACCTCCACCACGTCCGAACCCGTTTGTATGGGCAGTCTGATCTGGCCCCTTGGAGTAACGGTTTTCCCCTTGAAGCTTACCAGAGGGGAATCGTATGCCGTCAGGTCCTCGGGTTTTAGGTTCAGCCCCTTGTACAGATCTAGGTACATTACTTCCACAGCGCTGCTCTAATCTACTAGCACTCTTTTCACATCATATCCTCCAATCCTGAGGGTGACAACCAAGGCATCGTCGTGAGGCTGGATGGTTCCAACCTTATCTTCGTCCGAGAAGCCCAGCACAGGTGAGACTATCTTCT
Source organism: Quercus tomentella (assembly GCA_028535165.1). NCBI lineage: Eukaryota > Viridiplantae > Streptophyta > Magnoliopsida > Fagales > Fagaceae > Quercus > Quercus tomentella. Next base: position 65,122,955 of record JAPQVY010000155.1, on the reverse strand, counting down.
TGGCCTTTTTGGGCTCCCTATCGCCGCCTTCGGTGGAAAGCCGAGCCACAGACATCACCCTGGAAGGACAAGAACCGGTTCTTCCAGGCGTTGCAAGAATTACATTAATAGTGCCAATGGGGGGCCTCATGGAGGTATCTCTTCGGGTCTCAGGAGTCGCCTGTCCTTGTTGGCCACTGGGATGTTGCAGGAGGTGCCTTAATTTTCCTTCTCAGACCAGCTGGTCCAAGTGATTCCTCAAATTTCTGCAATCCTCGGTGCTGTGCCCTGGCTCCTAGTGATATTGGCAATACCGATTTTGGTTGCGCTTCATGGGGTCTCCTGCCATTTTGTTTGGCCATTTGAAGAACGGCTTATGTTTAATTTTCTCCAGAACCTGGTGCATTGGGTCTCGGAATACAGCGTTCACTGCGGGCGCATTGGTAGGTCCAGGTTGTCCTACAAAGTCTCTCCTCGGTCGGTGGTTGTTAAATCTGTCCGACCTGAAGTCCCTCCTCTCCTGGGGGACAACCTTCACCTTACCCTTCCCTTGCAGCTGGTCCTCCTCTACTCTTTTATATTTGTCGATTCAGTCCATAAGTTGGCGTATGCTGGTGATAAGCTTGCTAGTCAAGGATTTCCTCAAGCCGTGCTCGGTTGGTAAGCCGCTTTTAAAAGTGCTGATGGTGACGTCATCAAATTTGCCATCCATTTCATTATACATTTCCCAATATCTGTCCGAGTACGATTTTAGGGTTTCTCCCTCACGCATGGATAATGATAACAAAGAACTCAGGGGCCGAGGAACCCAGCTGTTCGTGATGAAACGGGAGCCAAATGCTTGGGTGAGCTGCTTATAGGAATTTATAGAGTTCGTCTTTAAGCCATTGAACCACCTCATCGCCATAAGCCCTAGACTGGATGGGAAGACCTTGCACATCAGGGCTTCGTTCTTGGAATGGACGGCCATTCTCTGGTTAAATTGGCTCACATGTTCTACAGGGTCTGTTCGACCATTATAAACGGTGAATGTGGGCTGATGGAAACGCCGAGGCAGCCTAGCCCCCTCAATCTCACGCGTGAACGGCGATTTAGAAATTTGATCCAACGCCTTATTCATGGCGTCATTATTCAGGCCCCTACTGGATGGGCTTCTGCATTTTCGTCTATGAGGGTGCTCGTCTTCGTAAGAGAAAGTTTTGCTTGGAGGGGTTCTTGACCTCTGCCTATAATCGTCGTCCTCTTCATCATTAGGGGATACGTCAGAACTGGAGGGAAATCGCCTCCATTGTGCATGGCGCAACTTCTTCTTCAAGTAATCTATTTCACGTTGCAAGGCCTGGTTGTTGTTTTGTCTCCGGGATATGCAGCTGCCTACTTGGGAGTGGCTTTTGCTCGTTTGGGCGGTATGCAAACTTCCCTCCCGATTCCTCTCGTTCTCCTGATTTTGTTCATGTTCAGGGCTAGGAAAATTTTCCTGTCGTTGAGATCCCACAAGTTCTGTCTGCTGAGGGACCGCTCGACGCGGGTTCTCTTGGTGTGGACCTGATCCTACCATGTATAACTGCTGCATTCACTAACACACAAGTCCTTCCCACAGACGGTGCCAATTGTAGGGTCCGATTTGGGGCCCAAACCCAAATGTATGAGCCTTGGTCCAATGAGCCCAATACAATGAATTTGTAGAGAGTGGATCGAAGGACTGGGTTTTAGTAAGTTATACAACGGCTAGTATGGGGGTAAAAGGCAATCAAACATGAATTGTAGACATTGGCTTCAATGGGCTTTCAGTCCGAGGAGACCACAATTCTTCTTTCTCTCCTCCTTTTGTTTTTTCCGAATCCCCTCTTTCGTGGGGATCTCTCCCGTTATATAGTCTTCTCCAGGCCATCTTGATCCTACACTTGTTGGTCATTCAAGTTCCTACTTGAGTACCCGTCCCATCAGACACCCCCCTTCAGTCTTCTGTGAGTTGAGGCAGCCAAGGCAACACTGTTCAGAGGTCTTCTCCACATAAATGAGGCCAAAAAAGTAGCAGCAATGCATTTAATGCGGTGATAGCAGCTTTTCTTTAGATATTTTGTATTCTCTTCTTCCCTGTATGTTTACGTGGCACAATCCTGTCTCTATGGCCTTTCGAAGGGGCCTTCTAATTGTTAGAGTTATGCATTTGAGCTACTTCTGTTACGTCCGAGGAGGTGTTCCTCCTCGGACCATCTTTCACATATTCATTGTTTGCGAGAACTTAGTTGGGGGTCCCTTTAGCAACCTTTTTCCCCTCCTCGAACTCGTCAATTGTCCCAAATGGAGCCCTAAGCCCAATACATGATTTTGGGCCTTTATCCCCACATAACTTATTCCACTATTTTTAAAAAAATTATCATGACTTTTGAGTAGAGTTTGTAGTATAACTTGAGTATTTGTGTGTGTGTGTGTATGTGTGTGTGTTTTTTTTTTTCCTATTAAAAAAAAGTGGAAAACCCTAACTATTTTGTTCATTTAGGTATATAAAAATTAAGTAGAATACTCTTATGCGAGAAGGAATAAAAATGTATTTCTTTTTTATTTTTAGTAATTTTTTTTTGGTTTGATAGTCTTGATAGTTTGACTTCGTACTTCTAATTATTTATTTCATGGGGTTCTTATGTTCTCAAAAAGTAACTTGAAGGAAAATGGTTTTTTATAACTTAAAGTAATTTTCATGAATTAATTCTTTGCAGTAGTTGCTTATATAATAGGCCTCATTAAATAGATAAATCATAAAATATTTGAAAATAATTAGAAATGTTGACACTTTATGATTTTATCAAATTTTATAACATGTAATGAATGGTAAATCAAGAAACTAATCCTACCCTATCAACTTTCTCAAAAAAAAAAAAAAAAAAGAAACTAAACCTAAAATTGGTCCTTTTTCACATATAAATGGTTTTATTCTTTTCTTTAAAACAAATTAAATAAAATGGTTTGCTTTCCATGTGGGCATTGAGATATCAGTGTTTTTTTTTTTTTTCCTCTCTAAATTACTTGATATATTTATTTAGGATAGGTGCATTTGGTGAATTGCCTAGAGCTAGGGTTAGAGTTATTGTGTATTATGTCTAAATCCTCATACTCTAGAGTATGCTTCCTCTCTCTTATAGAGGGTGGGGTCCACCCCTTTATGAGAGGCTAGGAAGGGATCGAATGTACTCCTAGAATACATAATAATTTTCTAACAAAAATTAGGTTAGCCGACCATTTGTGTCTAATGATGCCAAAAATCGTCAGTAAGTCACACCGTACCCACGTGCTCAAGACAATACCTGCGAAACAAAAACGAAGAAAACCCTAGGAGAGTATCGATGTGGTACCGGTCAAAGACCCTCTGAAGGTTAAGTTAGAGAACTTTCGCAACTCTAGAGTGCCAGAGCTGGGGAAAAATTATGCGTACCTCGGTTTGTGAGGGTTTTGGAGTTTTTATAGTAGCATAGGGTTGACACTAGTTCCTTGGCTAAGAAGATGTTTCCTTGTGGGAGAGAATCTCTTTAATTCGCGTATCTTGCGGAATCTTTTCCTTGTAGGAGTCTTCTTGATTAGGGTTAAGCGTGGAGCGCAAGATATTTCCTTATGCGTGTAGATCAAGTAAAATCATGCTGAACCCGTCAGCTTCATCTTGTCAACTTATCCTTCCATCAATGCCTTCTGGTCATCTCTATTCCATACGTTGATGACCTTCAGGCGTACCCGTCAGTCTCGAGATTGATTGTCAGTCTTTTGGAGCCGTTTACGGGCATGTAAGCAAAGTTGTCAGCTACTACAAGTTCGTCAGCTTTACTTAAAGAATTCTACTTATCTGTGTCATAGAGTTATTTTAAATTTTAATCAAATTAAACCAGTCAATAAATTGTCATGAACACAACTATCACCCACATACAACAAATTTTGTTGGCAGCAGAGGCAAAATAGAATCTCAAGATCTGCTAATGCAAATTACATGGATGTTACGTGATTTCACTGGTGGGATTAATTCTTTATGTTTCATGGAGACTCTCCTGCATGTGGATATTAAGAATTGAGTTTACGGAGTAAAGGTGTGATCATTGTAGGTTTTGGGCGAGTTGGGCTTAAATTTATGTTACTATAGAGTTGATGGAAAACGAGAAATTTGTTTGGTAGAAGACTAGAAGGAATGATAGCTAGTTTGTTTAAATTTCTAAGGAAAGCACATGATATTAATTGGTGGATCATTAATGTTGTTGTCTTTGAAATTTGTATTCTTTTCTAATTTTAGAAGCTATTCCAAGTAATTAGTGCCTTGTATCTTGGTCCCCTTTTTTTTCTTTTTGTGCTAAAAGGTTCCAGGACATGCTTATTTTGGTGAAGTGATGTCTCTGCCTGGGGCTTGATTCGTGCTCTTATCCATTTTGATTTGATTTTTGCCTTATCCTTGGAAAAAAAATGTTGGTAGTCGGCGTTGATGTTCCTTGATACAAAGATCCATAACTTTCTATCTAAGAAATAAATGAAATCTTTAACAAAATAAGAAAATCGAATATGAATATAGTTAGGAGAGAAAGAACACTAATAAGAGAAAAACTTATAACGTTACGTATGTAATGAAAAAGGTCATTATGCTCCCACAATGCTCTTAGAAAAGGAAAAGGAGGTAAAATTTTTTGACAAACAAGAGTTTTAAGTTCTCTATGGAGAAGAAATCTCAGATATAGAAGAAATTTTGTGGTAGAGAAAATTTTAGACTTTGACAATTTATAATTTTTTTTTTTTTTTTTCTTTTATAACTCTTCTATAGTGAAGGTGTTGGGAGTGGGGGTGGGGTTTTGTTTGTTAACTTTGCTTTCAATATTGCTCACGACTACGAGTAGAACTCTCTGATGGCAATATTTTCAACAATGGAACGGATTTAATCATGTTATGTATCTTGGCATTAATGTTTTTATATACTTTAAATAGGGTACTATTGGATGATTCGAATCCCCTAAATATTTTCATTAGTCGTAGTCCATTAGTTTTGGATCTTAATATTAATTTTATACTTACAGGCAATCGATTAGTACTCTTCCAATTATTCTCTCAATTTACCACTTTAGATCTTATATTTAGTTGCATAAAGGCGATGGAATCTCATGGATCAAAGGGCCCTCCAACGTCACAAATGCCATGACAAACTTTGGTATAACATATAGTACGTAGACCTGGTCTCCGATATATACATGATTCCATGCACGACAAGTGAGATATTTTCCAAGAATGATAAGAAACTTCCAAGATATTCACAAATATCTCCAACTTGATGGGAACAAGCTAAAGCTTCTCCGTCTCTTAAGATGGTCCCAGAACGAAAAAGTAACTCTTATCCATTGCACAAATATCTTGCACTTTTAGTATCCAAACTATCCTATTCCTATATATGTGGAACGCAGTCCTTTGTGATGATTCAAACCCATTAAATTATTACATTTACACACCTACAGTACCCATCAAAATGCAGGCAGCTCTAAGCATTGCTCCAACCCTTCTCCCTTTGACACCCTCCAAGAACTTCTCCACAGTACGGACCAGTTTTTCTCCCAAGTTAACTGGCTCACTTGCTGCCCGCTTTACCCCAATCAAAGCAACTGCGGTTACCTATGACACTACCATAGTTGATTACAATTCTGAGATCTCGTAACGTCCTTTTCGCCTTTCTTCTAACCTTTTCATTTGATTATACACGCAAAATATATATGAGAAATTTAGTGTGAATTTCCAAACTTAGATATACTTGAAAGTTGTTGAACTTCTTTTCTGTTTACAGTGTCTTTCCAGCAGAAGCCTGTGAGACTATTGGTGGAGACGCATGTTTGGCAGACATATACCCTGAAGTAAGGCTCCAACCAGAGGCCAGAAACAACACAGCAAGAACTGCTTCCGAGAATGCTGACCGAGAGTATCTTCAGTACACTGATGCAAAGACGTAATTCTCACTTCTCAAGAGATGTAAATATATATTAGTATTTTTGTCAATTCCAAATATTTGAGATGTATACTAACTTATAATATATTTTGCAGGGTTTTCCTAGCTGAGGCTTGTGATGATCTTGGAGGAATATTCTGTGAGCGTGAGTATCAAAGAGGAGTCTACTAAAGGAAAAGCCTTTGCCAAGAACATTGAGAGAAATCTTTCCAACTTTTAGTGTTGAATGTATATAGGTCTACCTTGGCTGTGTAACTACATATGTTCCTCAATAATATGCTTTGAACTGAAAATTATGTACCTTTGTCCCAACAATTTTAGAAGGATCAAATGCCTTTATGAAGTTGTCAGGGGAAGATTAAATTCCAGAATTTAAGTTCCAATGAATGCTTATAATTCCAACAAGTTCTGGACTTGCCACAGCCCTAACATGTGGTTATCATGTGTGAGAGCTATTTGACAATCACAGTTAAAATTAAGAGAAACAAGTAGGATAACAAGACTAATGTATGTGCAAGTCTCAAGTTAATTTTCTAGTCTAGTAATGTTTTGTTTACATAATAAGAGCATACAGTGAGTTGCTTCAGAACCCTCCAAAGCCGAAAAGGTGTCTCATTCTCATACATTTGATATATGCATCCTCTCTCTCATAGCATAGGAAACTCCACCACACCAAAAATATAAGAATAACAAAACAAAATTGGGGTTTTTAAGTGTTCTTTTTAACATTTGCATCAAAAGCTAAGTCGCTTAATTTATTTTTCCACAATTATATTGCATTGCAGAGAACATTTATAATAATCCCAATTACAATAACATTATTGGAAGTGCTGGAATTTACAAGGTACTAAATTATACTCCAATTAAAATAAAACCATGCATTTACATTAAAGGTTTCATAGTTAGCACCAAAGCAATCAATATCGACGACCACCAGCAGTTGACAAAAGTACTCGACTTGGTTTCTTTCCTTTCTTCCCCAATTCAGTCATCTTGGGCTCATCCAAAGTTTCAGCAGACTTTCCTCTCGATATTATATTGACAAAAGAGGGTGTGCCTGCACTCTTTGAACCTACGGAAACAAAGAGGTCCAAAAATCAGGGCACTGAAATTTCCCAGAAACAGATTTTTAACAGCCACTACTTTTTATAAATTCGATAGTTACAATTTGGGGGGTGGAGGGGGTGTTGGATTCAACCCTGACATCAGGTAAAATAAAATAAAAAACTAGTTTACTAGGCTACTAATGATCCTTCCAATGATGTAAGTTATGAAGAGGGTTCTTGCATAACATTTGAATCAAAGAGCCAAAGCTCATTCTAATTGCATTAGGGAAATACCATCTATACCAGAAGGATTGCTTGTCACTCCTTTGTCAGGCAGAGAATTGGGTTCTTGAATTTTCAGAGCTGGAGAATCATGCGCAGCAGCAAAACCAAGCCTAGTAACATTCGAAAACAGTTTCCTTTCCCCGACAGTTGGAGGGCTTGATGATGTCACAGGAGAACTTCCCAAAGCTATGACAACGTGAAGATGAGAATTAATAAATGATTTTAAACTAATGAAATGTAAACTGAAATCACAGAAGAAAAAAGGTAATGCCACAGATTAAAACAGCCATCAGGATCTCCAGTTGAATTTCACAACTACACATCCTTTCTAATTGGTTAGAAGGTCCTGATGCTAGAAATTAAATTACCATTGTTGCAAGATTTCCCAATACAGCCAGTAGGATTTTCTACTTTCAGGTAAGACAAAAATTCAGGAACCCCAGAAAAAATTTTCATAAGCCAAAAATTGTGTCACCTCATGTTTTGCACAGAAGAGAACTCAAAAGGAAAAAATTTTACTCTGGTCATCACCAATTGTATAGTCTGCACATTTTCTAACAGAGATCTAGCTGATTACCTTCAAAGTCATCCATGGAAAACGTAGGGGAGTCAACATGAATGGACTGTCCAAAACTGTATATTTCAGGCACAGTATATGCAGTAGCAGCTTCAGCCTTAATTTTCTCCCTCCGCTCCTAGAAATAAAATCACATATAATTGGGAAAGAATGGACAAATTCATGTTAAACTCCCCCCAACAAAAATAAAACAAAACAATCTGGAAAGAATGCAAACCAACAAAACAGACAGTGCTTTAGATTTTTATTTTCTACGTTTTGTGTGTGCATGGGTGAGAGGCAACTTAGGCAAGCACAAAAAAATAAACATTGAGAACAAAGAGATCAAACCTTCATTCCCTAAAGCTCCATCATAAACTACAATGTAACAATGTATGCCATCCGACATTTTATAAAAAACCCTAACAACAGGACATCATACCCATGGGTTTTTCTTTGTTATAAAATTGCCCACCTAAGGTTTTACATTGCATACTGTGCTCCTCACCTTATGACTTTTCATGTAATAAATCTATAAATTATAAGAGGGAATGTGTCTGCATAATGGACATAAATTCATTTAGCCTAGCAAAGAACAAAAAAGATTTAGATTAAGTGTCCAAAAACATAAGCATGATGCAGAACAGGTGATGCTACCTTCTTGACAAGTTGTTTCCTCTGCTTTTCACGCTTCTTTATTTCATCCAAGAATGGATACAGGGCATCGGGAGGTAGTATCTCACTCAGATCAATTTCACAAAACTGAAAGGAAAAAAAAAAGTGGCTAACAATTAGAAATAATTGAAAAACCATATGAATAATTGATGGAGAAAAAATGTAGATAGAAAGGTACCTGAAATGTTGTTGTTAGAGAAAAATGGCTTAAGTAACGATAGCGCCTCCTTATGGCCTCAGACTGGGTGACTGTCTCCAATTGTAAAATCCTTCCACTTATTCTGCAATTAAAAACTTATCAAAAAGCCCATTGACAAAAGTACTTCAGTTAAAAAGAAGTAATTTATACTTCAGTGACATCATTTTCTAAGTTTTAAATTATTTTCAGCCTAACGCCCAGAAGATCTAATGAAAAATCTTCAAATGTATTTGCATAAACATATTAAATCCTCCCAACTACCAGTGAGACAGATATCTTATAGTTTCTGATACAATTGCAACAATGGGAATTGTAAGTTAAGTATGATGAAGGTTCAAAATTAGCATAAGATACAAGAATCTTATTTTGCAGATGCAATTTAAATTACAATGTTTTAAGAAGTTCTTCATTCTAGACAAACATTCTTTTTTCCTGTTGGAGTGGGAAGGATATCAAAAAACTCTTCATAATAATTTTCAAACGCTTCTAATCACACAGTAAAGAACATAATTCAGTTTTTGTCCCCCAAACCTGTGTGGAAGCATATCATAACTCCCATAATGGTGTAGAAGACACTTCATGTTTAGTGGATGAAGAATGAGGTGCTGACCATCAGATGCCTGAAACAGGCACAAGCAGACAACACAAACTATGACAAAGGTATTTGCTCAAAAAAAAACAAAAAAAAAACTATGACAAAGGTCAAATGTCAATCATAAAATCAGAAAACGCGGGAATATCACAAGATTGTTGATAAATGATATTGAATAGCAATTAGCAGGGACTACTAGAACATTATCATTTTTTTATAAATAAGACTAATAGAAAATTATCTTTCTAGGTACCTAACCTTTTGTAATTCTTTACTTCTTTGTATTCATGAGTTCATTTCATATACACAAAGTAGTCTTATTCAACAAAGTTTTTATTATAAGGTGCTCACTAATATCAGCTACTCAAGAAATTTGGCCATGGTAACCATTAAACAGCTGCAAGCGAGAAACACCTCCGCAGATTTTCCTTTCTAATTTTGGATCTATTCTGAGTTATGGATTGTGCTAAAGATTCAAACCCCATTTTTTTCTAAAGTTTTTGTCTAACTAATAAAAAAAAAAGATGAAATCCAATGAATTTAAAATTTATACGAAATCCTTTTCTATTTCGAGAATGTCCAATATATGTTCTTTCCCATTTTCAACACATTTATCCAACATTACTATTTTATAACCTCTCTCGAATTTGATTGAAGATACACGATCCTGCTAATGGTCAGGCCTGAATAAAGAGACAGTATGTTTAAATATTGTGCTCTACTCTTCAGATAGCTTCAGCAAGACTATGGCAGCTAAATAATTCCATCAATGATCAAAACTGAATTTATGAAGTCCTACATATAGATTGAACAATTTATTAGATCCATACCATAAGGTCCACACCATGTACCTAATTCCCTATAAAACTGATTTGCCTAAAACTGAAACAACTCTTTTCTTCATGACTAGATAATGTTAGAAAACAAAGAAAGAAGAAAATGATATGTGAATATCAGTAACCTGGTAGAAATTGTACGAGTTCTTGTCCTTTCCATCTCCAGAGTCATTTGAGTGCCTTTCCTCATATGAGGAAGATAGAAGTGTGTCTTTCCCTTCCAACAATTCATTCTCAACCGTAGTTTGATCAAACCAAGCCCCTCCATTTGACTTTTCTAGTATCAAATTATCTGACCACTTGATTTGGTCATTTACATCGGCAGAGACAGTTTCACTGCAACCACACGCTTCATGATCGGTAATTTTAAATGATTTATTGCTGTCGCAAGCCCGTAGGTCATTCCAATACTTCTTCCTCTGTTCTAATTGCTCCATTGCAGCACACACATATGGAAGCTTCTCTAAGTCATCAACAAGCCCTGAATCTGCTCTAACTAACCAACTATCTAGATCAGATATTGCTTTTCTGACTGAGAGATCCACATCTGAAGTAAATGTAAACTTAGAAAAGGGATCATAGATTTCATCCGTCTCTTGCTCACTTTTATGTGATGGAGTAAATGAATCCTTCTGTCGAGTCAAAAGCATGAACTCTACTGTATCACCCACACAAGATTGCTTGACATTTTCAATGTAGATGGTGTATAAATCCTTTGGTGATATCATCACAAAACATAATGGACATCTTTTCCAGCTGTTACCTTTATTATCCTCCTCACCCATTAACAAGTACTGTAAAATACATGGGAAACAAAAGATGTGCCCACATGAGGTAATTTGTGGACATAGAGGAGACTCCAAACAAATTGGACACTGTACCAGAAATGGGGTCGAATACCTTACACATATTATATCCTCCCACCTCAACATTTTATCTGGATCCATCGATTCGGGTGTATAATTTCCAGAATCTAACACCACAAATTTGTAATTTGCCTGAAGAAATAGATCTTTGTTGTATGGCCTTGTCTTCTGCTGCCTTCTTGGCGGAGGAGCCCTTGGTTGATGTTGAAGACGAGAAATGGGGTCATAATGAAAATTCAGCAAGTGGTTACCATTCATCAACTGGGCTTTTCTACCCGATAAATGCACTGTGCTTCCATGAGAGTTTGAAGACCCAGTATTCTGCTGGTTGCGAGAACCGATGTTTCCTGACATCTTCCCTCTGGACTGAGAGGATCCAACCCCTCGTCCACCTGAGTGACACTGGGAATTTGTGTCACTATTTTGATGAGAAAAACTCGTCTTACCATTTGGTGTCCCTAATTCAGTCACCTATGGAAACAAGAAAAACAGGAGGATGCCCAATGTCAGTTTTGACAATCAGTAAAAAAGATTGAAAATTGCCACAACTTCCAGTTCCATCTTCCTTTCATAATACCATATTAGACCAACTAACTACTAATCTAATCACACATTACAAACAAGCTTCATTGATTCTACATGAGCATTGTATAAATATACACATTTATATCGATACACACACACAAAAAAAAAAAAAAAAAGGCTGAAACAACTAAAACCAAATATACCTTTTTGGAAGATCCACCAGAAGCCTCTGCAGCTGAAACCAACGGCCCTGCCACACACACACACAAACACACATTTTAATAACTAAACATGTAGCACTTAAATATCAAACAACATCACAATTCACAAACTCAAAAACCCATTTACCCAAAAAATAAAAAACCCTCTACAGTGTACTCTAATTTCTAATCATATATGCATAAAACAAGCTTAAAAGATTCATTAGGCTTTTATCAGTGTTACTTGAATTACCGTTAAAGTTATGAAAGAAAAAGCAAGAAACTCAACTCTGCTGACCCTCTTAACCTCAATTGGCCATTTTAGAACAGAAAATAAAAGCAAAGCACAACAATTTACGTTAAATTCCAACAATTCAAACATTACTAAATACAAATTAGAAAAAAAATTAAAAAAATTAAAACCTGAATTAAGGGAGGACATAGGGATTGGAGAGAGAGAGTCGGAGATCTGGAGCGATCCAAATTGGCGGGAAAGAGCGGATGGAGATTGAGATTGAGATTGAGATTGAAATAAGTGCGTTGGTGTTGGATTTCCATGTTGGGAATTAGGGTTAGGAGAGATCGAAGAGGAGGAAAACGACGACGTAGAACCTTGAGTATTGTTGGGCAAGATGGACATGAAAATCTTCGAAAGTACTTTGTGGGAGATAGAGAGAGAAACAAAAGTCAGAAGAGAGACCTGCTGCGGCTTCGTTTCGATTGTATTGTTGTTGCGCCTTTTGGCTTTGTAGTAATAACAAACATTGATTTTTATTTTCTCTCGGTTTTTTATTTATTTATTTAATTAATTAATTACAATTAATAATCTAAAAAAAGGTTCGCGTTTTTCTTTGTTTGGAGTATCTTCTTCTTTGCTGCCGCATCTTTCACCGAATATATTCAGCACCTACCTTTACTTACGGATATACCCATCCTCTCTCTCCTTATTTCAATTTCAATTAAGAAAAAAAAAAAATTTTGAGTGGTTTTAAATAAAAATCACAAATGTTATGTTTACAATATTTTTTCAACAAAATTTAATTGGCAAATTGTTATTAGTGGAAAAAAAAAACTAAAATTTCAATGATTGGTTCAAATTAGAACTAGTATCAACTTACTATTTAAAATTTATTGTAAAAATATTGTGGACGAAGTTCTTCTTTTTAAAAATTATAACAAATTAAATTTCAACTTATTTAAGTAAAAACTCCATTTGTGTTTAAAATTTTTAATATAGGTTGATTTTTTAATTTAACCTGTTGTCTTTTCAAAACTCAAATTATTATGATAAATTAAATCTCAACTTATTTAAGTAAAATTCCATGTGCTTTTAAAATTTTTAATATAGGTTAATTGTTTAATATAGCTTACTAGGCCTTTTTTTTTTCTTTTTTTTTTTTCGCGGCGTTTTTGTCAATTGCCAGTAAAGAGTGGGCATATTACCGTTGCTATAAAAAACGCCGCGATAAACCATTTGTGTCTCATCAACGTTTTCTTCATTTTTTGTGATGTTTTACAAACACGGCCTAAATGCAATTTATTTGTAGTGTCTATAGATTTTAAATTCTTACTTTTTTTATTATATTAGTTTTTTATTTTATTTTTGAGAAACAAACACATACACAAAAAAGAAGGAAAATGAGTACTAATTTTTAACACAAAGGCATACCACAAACTTCGCTCAAAAATCATAATAATTTTTTTATTATATTTTATTTTGTTAAGTCATTAAACTATAAGATTTAAGATAATAGGGATGTAAAAATGATATTACACTACTACTTGCTACACTACAACAGTTGTGAATTATGGTATCTCTAATGTTAGTTTCTTTTTTTCTTTTTTTTATGAACTAATGTTAGTTTCTTTAAACTCAATTGTTAAAGAATATAATCATACAACAAAAGACTTAGTTTTAAATCTCCCACATTAAAAATTAATTAGTGTTTTAACCTTATAATAAAGAAATATTGTTATAATGCCAATCTCATAAGTTCATATCCTAAAAAATATATAATAAAATAAAAATAAAAATCTAAAACATTGTCATAAAATAGATACCTTAAGTTTGTATTCAGATAACAATAAGTTTTTTTAAAAGGTTAAAAAAAATAGCGCCCCTAACATTGTGATGGGGAACCATTTTCAGTCTGACTGATCTTTCATTGCAGAAAATGGAAAATTTATTAACCTATAAGAATTAAAAAGGTGATTTTGACTCATTTTCTCTTCAGTGGTAAAGGGCTGAGTTCATTTTGATTTCTTATGGACCAGAAGAGCTGATAAGTTCGACATTAATCAATGGGAAAATAGCTAAAATATTCTTGAGTGCAAAACAATATGATTGGATCCGATGATTCCGATCATGTATTCAGTATTCTGATGATACAGAAAAATGTCAACTTATTTACACTAGACTCACATCCACAAGACATGCAACCTTGCTATGACACACATAAAGCATAGAGATTGAGCTAATTGATCTTGTTTATTGATACACGTGGGTAAAGAGTCATTGTGCAAAACTTAGTCTTGGGGACTAAAATACTATACAACTGAAATGGAGCTCAAGTGGATTGTGGATTATGGTACAACACAAAGCAAATGTCTTGTAAGGACCTCATGTCATGGGGCATTTCTTATTTTTATGCATCAAATACGTAACGGAGGGACTCTGGATTGAAGTCAATAACAAAGGTGCGGATTTCCATGGGGGCTAGTTCTACAACCAGTTTAGCAGGATCAACAGGTCCACCCCTCACAACCTTGTTTTCTTCTCGAGAAGACCCTTCTACTTTCCAAACGAGTCTCTTCTTCTCCATTTCTGTTCTTTCTTGGTTGGCAGATAAGTTTGTCTCTGTCACTTTACCGATCTGAAACAGACATAATACAAGTAGACATTATTATGGAGACAAAACTATAAAGTGGAGTTAACAAAGATGCCTGGATAGTGTCATGAGACTCATGTTTCTACCTTCTTTCCGGGAAACAGATTTTTAAGCTCTACACTTGTCATTACAGAAAGATTCTTGTCCTCTCCAATCTTGCATAGTTTGAACAAACCAATCAAAAAAAAATATTAATATTTGAAGGAGCATTCATCTAAAAAAATGAAGTACTGTAGAGCGCACACAAAACGTCATTGAGCAGAATATGTAAGAGAGAGTTAAACCTCATATAAATGTGCTAATCGAAGGAGAACTTTTCCATCATCAAGCTCCTGCGTAATTCGGGGGAAGAAAAATCAAAATGAGAAGAGAAAGGAAATACCAAGCTGCTTATATTCAGCCCCACTGTTGAGTTAGCTGTTGAGGTCTAACACTTCTTTGATAACTGGTTTCTGTTTCTTGTCTTATACTTTCCAAAATAACATTACAATGAAACGATAAATAAAATGGAACTAAAAAGAAACAGCCTCAAGTGGTCAAGTACCTGGAGAGTTATTAGAGCAACATTATCAGGCAAGCTGTATGAGGAATCAATCCCCGAAAAACTGGCTACATGAGAACTCATCCCGTTATCACCATCCTGCAAATAGAGAATTACCTTTTTTAGACACTACCTACCTTTTTACCCCTTATTTTGGTAACTAACTAAATCGGAAGACTAAAATAAATAAGCTTAAATCTTTTCTTTTCCAATTTCACCTGTTCAGCAAAGGCTAGCAAGAGTGGAGAATATATTTCCTGGCCAAAAGTTCGACGCCACTTGGCACCCTCTCCCAGTGGGTCAAATCGGAAATAAAATTTTCCTTGGATCTGTAAAAGTCATCAGTGAGTAAGAACTGAATGCTAAAATTTTCAGCAAATACTTCATATCACATTACTTAGGAGAGATTGAATTCAAAATATCATTGCAATCATGACTTGCTATTAAAGGCACTGTGAAAATCTTTGAAAGCAACATTCTCAGGAATAATATACGCTATACGGATACTATAACTTACTAATTGAAAATAAGTTAACCACATAATAGGATAGAAAATTCTTGACACAGATGCCAATTTCTGGCTCTAAAATACAACGGACAATAGCCAGGAATTTTCTGAGATTAATTGTTGAGTGAGTAGTAAAGTTGACTAAGTAAATCACCTATGGTGACAGTTTTAATCCAACATGCCAGCTACTTGCTGAAAATGAGTTCCAATGGGTAGCATGTACTTACTGTTAGTCCAGTGCATTTATTAAGAACACAGACTGTTTCATTTAAGGCCTCTGCAACACCTTTTGAATCATCAAGTAGTAGTCTCCTGTAAAGTAAGATGAATGAGAGAAACTCTCAATAATGTTTCTGATTACATATGGTACATGAAAATATTAATCATGAATTTATGCATTACCATTTAAGTAATGCTATTAAAGTGCACAACAGTTATTTATTGCCTTTAAAAATAGCTGTAAGGTCCATCATTCTTTTAAATAAGATCTCCCTTCTGAGTTGTGCACACCAATGAAATACCAATCCTTTTAGCAAGCATATAAACCATGATGAAATTAACATGGAAGACAAAACATACCTGTGAAGCATCAGCTCTATTTGTCCATCCACTATGCTGGATCCCCCTAAAGACCGATCCACCAAAATTGAAAATTCCTTCTCATTATCTTGCATGTAAATCCCAAGATTAATCTGAAAGGACAATTTAGATGATGTATCAAGCAAAAGGCAAGGATAGAATTACTGATTGTAATTTTCTTTGACTACTTTATTATAATGGGGCTTAAATTCATGTAGAAATGTATGGATGAGCTAAAAGAATCATTGTGTACAAAAACATCAAATTTCACCGCAGGCACATTCATTGTATCCTGCTTATGAAAGAGATGTCATCAGTGTGTCTGTCAGCTATAGGCAGAACACACTGTTTTAAAATACTCACTGGATTCATAGTGGTCATAATCAAGGTCTCTGAAGGATAATAGTAGTAGTAAAATATAACTAAGCCCATGATGCAAGACAACCAAAACAAAATTAAACAACAAGAAAATAAAGGGATATGACCTAGGAGTCTGCACCTAGGCCCGGCTAGGAGTCAACACCAAGTGGAAAAACCACTAGGAGTCAGCACCTAGGGTGGAACTGGAGTTAGCACCAAACCAAAAGACCATTTTTTTCATTCATCAAAATATCATCTATCTCCTCAAGGAGTACAATAGGTTGCTTATAAAGGATTGCTAAACCCTAGTTCTAATTGGCTTAGGAAACCCTAAATGTCTTATTACAAAATAACCTTGCTTCCAAATTAGCATTCTAATAGCCTAATAAACTAGTAGGACCTAAAACATAAAAATAAAATTGACTGGCAAACATAAATAATACTAAATAAAAATCTTCTTGCATCTTCCGCATCAACCCAATAGTACAACCAATAATTAGCAAGCACAATTTAAGTATACACCAGGAGTGCCCACCAGTACAACCAAAAATTAGCAAGCACAATTTAAGTATACACCAGGAGTACAGCCACCCAAGCAAAGTAACCCATAGTGAAATAGAGAGCTTTAAATGATTATAGAACAATTATATTTAAAAAAATAAACCAAAAAAGTTGGGCAATATATTTATTGAAAAATGAACATACTGGATAATAATTTCCGGCAACAGGTTGGTTCACTTCCAAGTCCCAGTCTGTTCTATAATCACGAATCTGCAAATGACATAAATGCTTTAGATCATTTTAAGAGGATATTGGAAAATGAACATGATAACATAAACACAAGAAGTTCTTATCTATGTTACTCATAATATATAGGGACATATAAACACCACCAACGCTGGTATAAAGAGACATATAAAGAAACTTGAGGAAAGGTTCAAGTTGGAAACCATTCTTAGCATCCTGATGCACACAAACTTACATGTTAAAGATGACATATAATGGCATGTAAGCAACATACCCTTTTGATAAAATCGCGTCCATTAGAATCTGAGTAAAATGTTTTGTTGGTAACCATGGAAGTTGTAATTTGAGTTGCAACTTCTTTGCCAATTCCATCATCAACAGGAATAGGTCCAACCTGATATTAAAAATTATTTCATATAACCACCATAGGATTATCCAGAACATAAGATGCAGAGCTAAACATTAATATCCAACAACCCAACAAATGAAACCAAGGTCCCCCACCCCCCTAAGTGCTTGATTCTCTCCACCAACCAGATGAGGTGGATAATAATAATAAAAACTAAAGCAACAATACCAATAAACAACACAAAATGAGTTATCTGGTAAAGCTTACAATAAACTCGACTTCAGCATGCTCTTTCCCATTGTGAAGTCTGGTAGTCTGCAAACACATTTTTACATAACATTACTAGCAACAGGGAAACTGAATCTTTATTTAGTAAATATTAAAGATATTGCATGCTAGCATTTATTCTAACAACAATATTAGTAAAAAGGATAATGAATGATCCTACTTCAAAATGCTTCATTAATTGTCTAAGTTGCAATCAATTTTTTAAGTTATAGCCCAACCATGATCAATGCATAAGGGCAGTTAGAGCTGGAACATAAAGGTGTACATAACAATGATAACAAATTTTTGCTCTATGTTTTCATATTACTGTCACATTTCATGGCTTCAAACCAAACCTACAAACATGAGTACATGACACACTTATGTTATAGTGTATTTGCTAAAAGCTTCTGAACAAAGATTTTTCTTTAATGGGTATGAATCATATGAAGCACACTCAATCGAAATCAAGAGAAACAAAAAATTCGTATATGCAATATCTAGGCTTCTGAACACATATAACTACAACAGCAGATTCCCTGAAGTTACAAAAGCACTCATAATTAGTTGCACCTGAATTAGCATTTCTTTCCTAATCTCTGAAACTGTGCACAAGATTATAAGTACAAGAAATTTAACTTTTAATCCAAATGATAAGATTTAATTGAAATTTAGAAGTCACTCATTGTTAATTAAAAATATATATATATATTGTCATTATCTTCAGTATGCAATAGTAATGTTCACAATGCTGAAACAAAGGAAAAAGGTGTTTGAGGAAAAACATAATGCATAGACAAAAATCATAACAAGCAAGGCACCTGATATATCCACGGATTGATTTGTTGATGTACTTCCTCTACTACTGGTCCACGCAGAACAGTCAAAGCAACCTGAAACTTTTAGAGCAACCGCATCAGAGGGTGTAAAATTTATGTCTATGTTGCAAACAAAACATACTTTTTTTATTTTACACACCCACTTTTACAAAACACCCACGTCAGTTTATCTATTCTAAACATTTATTCAATAAAATATTCATTCTTTTACATTTTTTTATTATTTCCTTCAATGATGCAAAAGAGAGAGTGAGGTGAAGAAGAGAGAAACAAATAGTAAAATATTAAATGCAAAGCTACAATAACCGTACATATATACACAGTTACTGTAACACTTTTGTATATATGCACAATTTTGCAAGCATTGATGTGGGTGCTTTTTGTTAAAATGTGTAAAATTAACAACTTTTTGTATTTTGCACAATTTTGCAACCTCTGATGCGGTTGCTTTTAGCAGCTTCAAAATGAGATTACCATGATTATCAGTTTTCCATAGAGAATAAATATCAGAAGGCATCACACACCTGTCCTTCAGGCTTTATGGGAAATGTGCCATTTGGGCGGAAGACATATGCCCCAGAATTCTGAAAAATAACTCGGAAAGGGATAACTCAACAACTCTTTCAACTTTTAAGTCATGCAATTTCAAAACATAAATAAAAGAAAGGTTGAGAGAGATATGTAACACAAGATGAACTTAAGTGTACCTGAGGATCTTTGTCACTTCCATTATATCCAGAGTAATAACTGTAAGATTGTTCAACTGATTCCTCAACCTTCAAAAGTTATGACTAAGTGCATTAGCTACAGGATCATACATTTTCCTGCTTTCTTTTTTTTTTTTTTTTTTGGTATATATTTTATTTTGGGAATGGGGGGAGGGCAGAAGGGGTAAGGAAAATGAACTACTAAAAAATGAAGCAACAACAAAGTCATTCATTTTGCTTTTGATCATAGCTAAGAAAACAAAAATTTGAAAAAATTCATGGAGGTGGAAAATGTAAGCATAAATTTCAAGTAACAAGTGATATAGAACTGTCAGGCACATTACATACCAAGCTTCTGCTATTAACATAATTTATCATCTTTCCTTGATCGGTGGAAAAGGTAAGCTTTAAGTTTCCTTGACCAACTTCAACAGTATATTTTTTACTATTCTGAAACCTGTGTACAGATGATCTGGTTGAACCCGTACCTACAACCAAAAGGTAAAAACAATTCAAAAACTTATATTGGTTCCTTGAAGAATGGATTTCAGGTTTTTCCACTTTTTAAAAATAATCAGAAGGTATATCTATTGCAATAATACAAGCAGACCTGGCTTTTTGGCACTTGAAATAGTGTATGTGCTGAAACCAAGTGGTGGTACAGACACTGAAAATGCAAGCAAATACTTGGGTGTCTCAGTTGGACTTTGACCTAAGTACGCCCTAACATAGTAGTTCCTTAAGTCCACGTAGGCACTGGCAGGAGGAAGAAGTTGTGATTCAATTTCTCTCCCCTCAAAGTCATAAACAGTAACATTTTCATTGATAACCTAAAGAAAGTAAGATCTTGTAAGTAGGAATAAAAGTTATGCCAATCTATATTTACAATGGAACATGTTTGATAATGATGAAACAATGGGATTGCCATGGTACAAATACTCCCAGACGTATCGGAAAATACATGGGATGCACTCACACACACATACACCCCAAAGAATTACTGTCGTCGTGGAATACTGAGGCCTCTCATTTTACCTTTAAAATAAAGAATTATTCCCCAGAGAGAGATAGAGAGAGGAGGGAGACATTTCAGATATCGATGAAGTCATCAATTACTAACCTTACATTCAACTGGTCCTGGTTCACATTTTGAAAGTGTTTCATACACATACAAGTGGGCATTCACATATACAATGCTCAGGCTTAACAATGTCATTTTAATCATATTACTATTCTACCTAAACTAATACAAGTTTATTGTGCTTTGCATAATTCAACAGTAATCAATCTAAAACTTTTATTTTTTAGAATGCTATTAGATTGGATGTCTATCGTAGAAAGCCATTCTATCTCTTCGATTTATGATTTGATGGATGCTTGTAATTTTTTTTTCTTGATTGTATTGATCCCCAGCTATATACGTCATGACTCGTGTATACTTCGGAGACTATTTTTTTTAATGGTTGAATAAAATTATTATTACTTAAGAAAAAAAAAAGTCTACACAAATGTTTCTGGTCCTCTCCCTGTAGTCAACCAGCCGACATAACAAACCATTTAACTTCTTATATTGTTCTTTAATGAATAATTTCTGACTCATGAAAATGAGTATGTTCATCTAGATTGAAGATCCAATACATGTAAGTAGCCTAACTTCTTCAATACATACTGCATGACTAGTCCACACATTTAGATCATTGAAAGAAATGAAAACCACTATGCAGCCTTAAATTTCAAAACACAAGACACTGTTATAAGAATGGAAGTACTCACAGGAATTTGAATTACATCGTTCCTCTTCCATCCAAGAGAATTGTAGACCACAACTACCTACAAAGATAAGAAGACGCCAAAAAATGGTATTTATCTAAATGGAATAGAAACAATCATAATTATTGCAAGGAGAAAGAACATAATATGGGAAAAATATTTTCCTTACCAACTTTTTTCCTTGAGACAGATCAACTTCTGATCCAGGACAGTAACTTATATTCAGAAGTGGGCACTAGAAAAAGAAAAGAAAAATAAGAAGATAATAAAAGGAGAGAAGAGTACAAACACAATCCATATGTCAAAACAATTTTAAGCTTGATTTTCAATTTTTTTTTTTTTTAATGTTGCCTGCAAAATTATTCTTTGACAAGAATGTCAATAATTGAATCATTAAATGCCTTGTTAGTTGTTACAAGCATTTATGCCCCAAAGAAGTTAGCATTATGTAAAATTAGCCAAAAATAAAAGAACAAAAAGCTAACATACAAATATTAGAACAAAAAGTTTCAAGACAATTTAATTTTCAGTTTAAAATTTTAAATTGAACAGAATTTTCAAACTGCAGAGGACATTTTGCCCATTATCAATCAATCAGGAGGGACATTGCTCATTTTTAGAGTTAGTGTGGAGGTTGAACTGGACCCTATAGTTTAGGGGGCAAATTGCAATTAACCCATATTAATACAAAGATAAACTATCCCTCTAAACATTACCATCTCTTAGCCATTGAAAGAAAAATGCAAGGATAAAGGATTTCACCAAAAAGTACCATATTAACAAGAGAACTAATAAAAAGAAGGTAAATCAAGGTACTACAAATGGCTATACAAATGCTACAATAAAATGAGCCCTTTAACTCCTTTAAGCAATGAATTAAAATAGCTCACTAGCTGAAGATCATAATACTTTACCTGTTGAAACTTCAAAGTTGGGTTCTTGCATCCAGTATTTGACGTAGACTGAGCCAAGCTAGAAAGTGAAGATGCAACTAATTCCTCAGCCTACACATAAATTTTGAAGAAATGAATGAAACTTGGAAGAGAGAGAGAGAGAGAGAAACTTTGAGAAAAAACATATGGTTGAATTGTTAAGCCAAACTCACCTCTGTGTACCCTATTGACAAACGTTTTGCATAATCATTAGCCACATGTTGCTTTTCTGTACCTGTAACTGCATCATGATGTTGAGCAATTGCTAAAGCATCTGCCAGTGAGTCTGTGTTGGGCCCAGAATTACTCCTCCCTTTGAAAAACTCTAGTTGCCTTGCAGCCTAATTATTCATTAGAGATAAATAGATCTCAAACTCTAAAACTGTCATTAGACTGTTCCAATAAAATCCATCAAACAAACTAAAATAGTCACATAGATGATACCAGATAATAGCCACTCATTATTCTGACATAGCGTTTCAAGGCTGGTCTACTGGTAAAGTATCCTGTCCAGAATGCATTTGCACTATCTGCATAACTGGCATGGTGCATGCTTCAAACTTTAAGAAAAGGTTGAAGTGAGAAACAACAAGAAAATAGGTTATATAACATCCAAACGTTAAACTTACGGGAAAAAGTCATCAGTCTTGGTTGGCCAGGATTCATCTGTAGCATACTTTGCATCAGTATATATGGATGGGGTAGAGTATAGAGCATTGACACGCCCATCCTAGAAAGCCCATTAGAACCAAAAAACAATTCAGAAAATAAAAGAAGGATGTGAAATGATGAGGCAAAATTTACTGACACGAAAAATTCAACATTAAAGAGAGAGAGAAGAAGAAGGAAGATACATGTATGAACTAAATCTTATTTTAGAATGGCATGTATTAATGAGATGGAACTATTAACTCATTTAGCACGACTACAGCAAGTTTGATTAACGTTAAACCCTTATGGCCAAACCTAAATAATTATGCGTAAAGAAATGGGACAAATAAAATAAAAATTCTGGCACAGCTTTTAAGATTATATATCCTGCATATTTTATCAATCCTAATAAGTTTTAAGGCTGATATAATACAGGCCAAAATTGAGCACAATTGCATATTCCAAATGCTATAATTCCATATTTTAATATGAATATAAGCAGTATAAAGTATTTCAACTAGGTAGAATCTCTGTACCATGCCATTTATTCTTCAAATTCAACCTAAATCATGTTTGAATTTTCCAAACAGGAAACAAAATCAATGCTTCCTCAATTCTTATTGTTAAAATTATGGTTAAGTGATTAAATTCACCATTTTCTAAAAGTTTAAGCTTCTAGGAGAATTGTTAATTTAACACTTACCTTTTAGTAGATTACCAACATTATTCCATAAATTATTACCAGCAGCCTTTATCAGAAATACAATGCATCTTAGTTGGAATGAGTATCTTATCATCTAATTTGCCTTTCTTGAATAAACAAGAGACATGCATATTAATTGCAGAGATTATTACTTAAACGATGAGTCTATCAATCAATCCTCAACTTAAGGACTTCGTAGAGACATGAAAGGAAAAAGATTATAATGCTGAAAACCATCTTTGCAGTTTTAACAATCAATCACCTCGTTGACATAATGAATGAGTTTGTCCATCTGTCGAAACCATGTGTGTGCATACTGATACTTAAAATCCGTTCCCATAGTCCACATTATATGATTTGTTCGAGTTATATTAGCCTGAAAAAGAAACAATTGCAATTAGAAACTATCTGAGGCCCCTGTAAATGGGAAAAGATAATTGCTTTCAATGCTTAATTGGAGTTCAAGTTCATAAAACGTAATTCTATATTCTTTAAGAACAAGCCACATTGCTTTGAACACAGTCTATTGTCATATTGATGCATAAGGGACATCTTCTAAAATAGCTGTAACTCCAAATAGATAATTTAGAACTATCGTGATTTCGCACTTCCAGAAATCAAAAGGAGCAGTAAAAGATGACAAGGCAAACTCAAAACTTATGGTGCAACACCTATGCAAAGTCCAAGGTTGAAAAGCCTTTGAGCCTCTAGTAAAAGTTCCAAAAGGACACTTGGTTGTGATGTCACGTTTAGTATAGATTAGCATTTATCAAGATGACAAATAAGTCATGATTCATAGTAAGAACTGGCCTTAAGCAGAAACTTACTAGTACAAATTTAATGCATTGTCCCAGCAACCATATAGTTTAAGATGTGAAAATTCAAATAAGAAAGAGGAGACCTCACCAGTCACAATGGAGGAAACAAGATATGCAAACATCAAAATTGAAGATCATTTGAAAGCAAAAGTGAAAAATGTATAACCAATTCCACCAAATAATGGGAACGCAAATAAAATAATCACATGCAGGGTGAAGAGCTTTTCACATTTACCTGTGATACTGCAGCAGCAACAAATGCATCTACTCGTTCTTGAACATTGTAATCGAACAAATTAATGTCATCCTTCATCAAAAGAGGAAATGAAATTTAACTTTGCAAACAAGTAAATACTCAAAATGCTGATAGCATCTATAACAAGTTTTCATCATTTTTACTTGAACTATTGGGGAATCATCGTTAACTTCATAGTAGAAACCACCAGGTGGAGGCTCATAATTCTTCGGAAACGCACCAGCAAAAATCTGCGCATTTAAGAAAGAAACTTACAAAAAGTCAGAAACAATGCAAAGGAAACAAAGAAATGAAACTAAAATAAGTAAATACTGAGAAACTAGCCCTGTCCCCCCCCCCCCCAAAAAAAAAAAAAACTCACTCTTTACCTGAGCAGATGAACCAAGGCTCTTGGAACCCTGCCAGACAAATTCAAGACTTTTCTCATTTATGCGTTTAGCCCGGTCTTGGTAATCTATCCGACCAAAAAAAAGTGAGTCGAATCCAAGCTGCACAAATAGCAGAAATTGACCAATGTTTGTGAGAGATGTGCATATGGAAGTTCTTTCAGTCATTTGGCTCTTGATTAGTTTTGACTTTATACATTGTATATGCTTTGAACAGGAAAGGGAATATGACAAAAGAAGCTTCAAAGCTAAATATAAAGAGAGGCTTACTTCAGCTCCCAACAAATAAGCTTGCACAGCAGAATGTCCAAAGGGATCAATTTGCCAACCAATTCTTGGAACAATACCAAACTCCTCTTTGATAAACCGATGCCCAAGGGTTGTCTGATCAATCATGTCAATGTAATGTGTTGCTGCCTCATCATGCATACACATACCTCCATTTCTGCAATATAAAAATAAATAAATAAATAAATAAATAATATTGAATAAGAATCAAGGGGGTAAAAAGATTTTTGAAAACAATCCATGTTAGCAAACATGAACGAATGATTTTATATCCTATTCCAATGAGCACTAGCTCATCTGGAACGTCCTCCCCCTTGCATTTGCCAGGCAGGCCTCCATAGAAATTTAAGAAAAGGAAAAATAGCATGATGTATTTGTTAACTTAGTATGTTACATGAACTCTAGTTGACCCGAGCTCACTAGCTGCTTGACCACATGCTGGATTATCTCACCCTGATTTCTCCACCAGCGCTGGAAAAATGCCTGAATTTATGAAGCACGAGAAAAAGTCATAAAATTAATATGTTCTGAATATAAGACAAAATACATATAGATGGCAAGAATTGAACACATTGCATCATCTAACGGCTGGTAGGTAAAACAGTTCATATAGGTACCAGAAAACTAATATATGATGGTACCAACCATGTTTATGAAAGAGAATTGCATTGGCACTCAAAGTGTCTTCACACCAAAATACCAAAATAGACCAAAGTTCAACCAATTCTTAGCACTTAGTTTCTTCACTTTTAGGTTTTTAATGACAAACTAGACATTTGATGTAACACTGTGATTCAATGAACTGCAATATTACAGTTTAATTGCAAGAACAGCAGAGAGGGGCATTGGCGAGACTGAGATGGGGCATAATTCAAAGGCAATAAAAATGGTTTTATATTATTTTTTATAAACTTTCACAGTCCCAAATTCCGATTCTCCTATTCCTATGGGCAAGTTCAGCATAGTCCCCTGCATTCTTCATAGTCTCTCCACCAACCAAGCCATGATGCTTTGTTTGTTTACCAGGACAATGTAGAAAAAGAAATAGCAATTTTAAATCTTAGATTATCCATCAAATAGGACCCAAGTAAGAAAAGCCCAACATAATTACCGAAGTGTGTGGATTTTCATCAATTAAACCAGTAAAGGTTAAAATTTTAGTTTCCTTAAAATGAGAAATATCAATTGGACCAACAAACTTGCCTGTTCAACATAGATAAACTTTCGATTCGGGTCAGCCAATAGTGCAGGCACTAGAGAATCCAATACATTTTGCACACAAGCCCCCTACACAGCCAAAAACAACATGTTTCAGTTTCATCTTCAATCAAATTCATAACAAAGACAAAAAGGGAAAGAGAGAGAGAGAGAGACCTGGATGGAATTGTTGGAGCCAACGTAGTACTGATCAACTGTCTTCAACCAACCAACATCATCGTGGGTGTGAGCAACCAAATGGACATTGAGCTTTCCGGGGACTATGCCTTGGGAAGTATTGTACACCATGAACTTGGATTCAATACATACAACTCCTGCCAAAAGGACCAGCCACAACAACACCTTGATCCCCATTAAAGACACCAAATTTCTCAGTTCTTGTCACAGGCTTAAATTGCTGCTGATGCTACTAATATGGGTGTGTGATTTTTATCAGAAAAGGTGGGTTTTTGCATGGATAATAATCCTTTACAGATTACAAGTGTCTTTTAGAAAGGTTTCGGATGGGGTTTTGTGGGTCAACTTGCCCATGTTGAGTTGGTGTTGGAATGGAGAAAATTGTGAAAAAGTGAAGCTGTCAATGACATTTTGAGTAAGAGTACAATCTTTTTTTTTTTGTCTGACTTGTTTTGCTTTTTTTTTTGTTTTTAGAAAGTGGGGGGAGAGTAGAAGAGGGAGCCCTCATTTGTATACCATGAGGGCTAGCTTCAAATGTGGATCATAGAATGAATGCAAGGATACTATTGATTTATTATACGAATATTAAAAAAAAAAAAATTGTATGTAGTATATTGTTGATCTGATACGAATCACATTAATTATAATTGAGTTTATATACATTTTGCAGTAATTGATGATACCTCATCTTTCAAGGATCATGGGGGGAAAGTACAGGAATTTTAACTAAGAATATATTCTTCACTCTCAAAAAAAAAAAAAAAAAAAAAACTAAGAATACATTCTTCAGTTCTTGTACTTTAGAAAAATACTAAAATTATTACGAATTTTACTATAAAAAACAATTAATGTGATTAGTGTCACTTCAATGACATAATAAGTAAGTATTTAAATTATTTTTCTAGTGATTAATTACAAATCTTGCTAAACTTATGTATAAAATTTGGATTGAAATCAAGTGTAGTACCTTAATATAATTGGTGTCAGTGACTAAGATTTAAAGTTACAAAATGCAACTTTAAATCTCAACCATTGAATAAAAAAATATTTTTAAAAAAAGTAAAAAAGTAAGATTAGTAAAAAGATATTGTCAGAGAGAGAGTGGGGTTAATTGCATGGTACAATCTATAAAATTTGTAGTGTCCTATACTTCATTATCCACCAACATAAAATGTTTACTCTATTTATGGAAGTTGTAAAATATCAATTAAACTGGAGTTAACTTAATGGAATATTTTTTATTAATTGGAATAGCCAAAATAACAATCTCTTATATAAAAACTAAGGGATAAATGCACAACTCAACATTGGAAAGATTGATTACTACTCACAAGGAATCAAGGAGATCAAGGTGTCTCTTTTCAATTTGACAAACCCGTTTGAATTTTTTTTTTCCTTTTTTTTTTTTTTTTTTTTTCTTTTTAGCAAATAAAAATGTGGTAGCTGTATTGCCATGTAACTCATCAAATTGGTCCATAGCCTTGATGAGAATTTTCTTTGAGACTGCCCGGTTTTAAAAACTAATCAAAGTGCTTACAACAAATTTAGGCACCTTCTAACGTCGTTTTTCTTAGGATCTTTTTTTTTTTTGAGACCCGTTTTTCTTAGGATCTAGCTATTATTTTTGGGTTATGTTAATAAGTGTCTAAGGACATAAATTAAAGAAATGTAAATATTTATTATGAATTACAATACACAATTTTCAAATTTAAAAATACCCTTGTTAAAATTGATTCTTAAGTAAAAGTACCATATTTTTTGTGTCTGATTCTTTCTTCTTCTTATTTTAAAGAAACTGGAGGACAGCAAAGGTAGCACTAGCAAGTAGGAGCCCTCACTTGTATACCATGAGGTCTAGCTTCAAATGCGGATCATAGAGTAAATGCTAGGATACTATCAAATATTCACATCAAAAAAAAATACTATCAAATATATTATATAAATATAAAACAAACAAACAAAGAAATTAAGAAATTTGTTTATTAAATTGTTGACATGATATTACCCACATTAATTATCAGTAAGTTTTATAACATTTTGTAGTAAAATTGATAATACCACATTTTTTTTTATATTATAGATGAGAGAAAGCAAAGGAAATTCAACTCATGATGTCTATACATACTTTAGGAAAATGTAAAATATATTGTGTATTAAAATTTGTAATATCTTATTCTTTATCACTCGCGAACATAAAATTTTAACTCTACTTAAGGTCCACTCAATAAAAAAAAAAAAAAAAAAAATTTAAAGGAATTTTTATTTTAATCTGGCTTAAATGGGAGTTTACTTTATGGATTATATTTGAATTAATTTGGATACTCAACAATGGCTTATCCATAAATTAACGGTGTATTTGGTTAGGGTGAAAATTGGGAGATGAAAATGGGTGCAAGAAAAGTGGGGAGAAAATTATATGGAATGTTATTTGGTTGAGGGGGAAAATGAGAGAGATTTTAACGTCACCAAAGAGTTTTCTGCTCAAGTCTACTATTTGAAATGATTTTGGAGTCTCTCCAATCTGAGGAGAAAATTGGGGAGAGAGGACATTAGATAGGAATTTACCCATATACCTTTTCCTCTCTCTCAAATTGTTTCCTTTGTTTTTTCCTTTATGAAAGTAATGTTCAGTTTTTTATTTTCTTACAAATTAATAATTTTTTTAATGTAATAGAGACATAAAAGTAAATTTATACAAACTACATTTTTTACCTTTATTTTTCTTTTTAACCAAACAAAAAAAAAATTACATGAAATTCTCTCCTCAACAACAGCAATCTTTAGCCCAAGAACCTCTACCAATTACAAATTTACAATTAGCCCACCAAATTAAGTGTAATGAATTGAAATACAAGCAAATTGGTCGGAATAAAGCCAACACAAAAACAAGTCATAACACAATTCAAGGAAACAAAGGAGATGCAAGCCTCTTTTCAATTTGACATTTAGGTCTTTTTTTATTTATATATTAGATAAAAATGTGGATGTAGTATTCCTATCATCCTATGTATAACTCATCAAGTTGGTCCATGGCCTTAACTATAATTTTCTTTTGGGTACCTTAATATCTTGTTCCTTTAGGATACTCTTTTAACAAAAGCCATATTGTTATGAATATTAGGAATTAGAGCAACTACATTTAACTGGGGAAAAAAGAGCCATGAACATTGGGATTTTGTTTCCCAGAAAATACATCAGGCAAAAGCATTATTATTGATTTCATTCCAAAATTTTTACATCCCTCTTGTTTGAATTTCAGCCCTTTTCATAGGTTTATTATATTATAGAGTGGAGGCTGCAAGAGGATAAGTCTAAGATGGTGACAAGTGTTGACATATTTAAGAGGTAAGGACGTGCAGGGACGGACCTACAGTAGGGCAGGGGGGGGCCATTGCCCCCCCCCCCCCCCAAAAAAAAAAAAAAGCTATTACCACCCCCCCCAAAAAAAAAAAAAAGCTAATATACTAAATTTTCGTCCTAATAGCCCCCCCCCCCCCCAAATTAAAAAAAAAAAAAAAAAAAAAAAAAAAAACTAGCATGAATAAATCTGAAAAAATCACCGACAAATTCTCATAAAAATAAAAAATAAATATGGAATGAAATCTGAAAACCTAAATTACAATTCTCAAATTTTTACCCTAACCTCACTCTTCCTCCACTCAACCTCATCAAGTATCAACGCCTCCTCCAGGCTCCATCACTGCTGCTAAGTGTTGCTGCTGTTCTTTTCCTCAGATCAGATCCGGACTGTTGGTCTATTGCTGCTGCTGCTCCTCATCAGATGCTTGATCACAATCACACACGGTAAATCTAAGAAATTTCTCTCCTCTCTCAAGTTTAGATTTTTGTTTTTTTGTCTTGCCGGGTTAGCCCTCTGCCCTCTGCATTTTTTGATGAACTGTGTTGACTGTATTTCAGTATTTGTGAATTGTGGTTTACTGGCTTTTGTTGGACTGGTGTGTTTACTGTGTTGTGTCTTGTCATCATGTCTGTGTGGACCGTAGACTTAGTTGGTGACTTGGTGTTTGTGGCTTTGGATTGAGACTTGAGTATTGACCAAAGTGTAAAGTGTAATTGTTTATTGTTTGTTGCTTTTTGCTTTTTGGATTGTGTGGACGTAGGATTAATTTCAAACTTTGTTTGTAATTTTTTTTTTTTTTTTTTTTTTTGGTTTTAACTATAAAGAAATAAAGTGGGACCAAGATACAGTGGAATGTGAGTATGTGATAGGGAATATCTTATTTGTGAGAGTAGTATTTGGTAGTATTTTTTTTTTGTAACTTGTGAGTTTGTGAAGATTAGTCTTTGGTAAGTCCTAAGAGCATTCCCATCAGCTGTTCTATAAAAAATGCCATTTTAACACATCAAAAGCCTACTTTACTATTTTACCACATCATTTTACAACATCTAATTTATCAGATGTTCTATTCTTCCATCTCATACATTAAAATAATATATACAACACATTAAAATATCATTAAAAAAAAACTTCAAACGGTAATATAATGCACAGCCCCCACCACCACTGCCCATAGTAACCGGCCACCACCACCACTGCCCCTAGTAGCCGGCCACCACCACCACTGCCCCTAGTAGCCGGCCACCACCCACCGCCATAACCCACCAATATCAACCCATTAAAACCCACGAAACTCAACCCACATCCACCAAAAAAAAAAAAAAAAAAAATCCCAGGCAATCTGAGATGGGCGGTGCTGCGTGGTGGACGCCGATCTGCCCATCCGAACCCACCCACCGCTGCTCTGTCCATTCGAACCCACCCATCGCCCAACCCAACCATCAAACCACAACCAAAAAAAAAAAAAAAAAAAAAAAAAAAAAAACCCACGCGATCTGATCTGAGAGTGTGAGATGGGCGGTGCTGCGTGGTGGACGCCGATCTGTCCATCCGAACCCACCCACCGCCGATCTGTCCATTCGAACCCACCCATCGCCCAACCCAACCATCAAACCACAGCCAAAAAAAAAAAAAAAAAAAAAAAACCACAGCTAGAGAGAGATCGGCGTGGAATTGATGCGTCGGCGTTGGCGTTGGCGTCGGCGTCGGCGTCGGCGTTGGCGTTGGCGTCGGCGTCGGCGTCGGCGTCGGCGTCAATGTCGGCGACGGCATGGAAGGGAACTGATGGTGAGGAAGAAAATATGAGGGGATGAGAATGAGAGAACCGACCGGTGTTTGAGAAAAAAATAGGAAGAAAGTGACTGAGGAATGAGAGAGAAAAAAATAAAATATTCATTAAAATTATAACACATATGTCCGTACGCTCTCAAATATGAGAGCGTACTGTTCATATGTTCCAAATTTTTTAAGATTTAGAATACCTCATGAGGGATGTTTTTTGGTGTTTGGTGTGCCAAATGCCAAATATTTGGCATTTGGCATACCTGATGAGAGTGCTCTAAGTGACTTTTTTATGAGACCATCACCAATTGACCAAGTCTTTGGTTAATTGTTTTGGTTTTATCAAAAATTGTCTTTGTGACTTTGTGTGATGTGGCTAATATAGTAATATTATATGTATATATACGATAATATGAACTTTGTATGTTATACTTTGTCGACATTTTTATAATATCAAATGTTTAAGAAACAATTATTTTATATGTAGTATTTTGTTGAATATGAAATAGGTGTTAGTTTTTTATTTTCATAAAAAAAAAAAAAAAAAAAATGTTTTAAGCTTTGGCCCCCCCCAAGTTCAAATCCTGGTTCCGTCCCTGAGGACGTGTACTGCCTACCTAATGTATCATGAATTATATCTGGCTTTGGTGACTCAGTAGGGCCAATACAGTATAATAGAGCCACAATGTGTGGGTTCCCATTGCCTTTTATATTAATCTTATTAGATTATCCTTCATATTAAAGATAAAGCAAAATCTATGGTCATAAGTTTTATGGCAAGACTCTTATCACAACTTTGATATGTTGCATGGTGAATGATACCAAAAAAGTGAACTTATGTAAAAGTGATTGTTTACTAATCACAATTATACATGTTATCAAGTTATGGAAAAAGTTTTGTCAAAGTGTATTACCATAGTAAAAGAACTGAAAAGAGTAACGAGAATGAAGAATTGAAGATTATTTCTTGTTGTTACAGTTGGAGTACTCTAGAGTCTAGACAGTCGACACTTCTAAGCAGTGTTAGATTTGCTAGATCATGAGGCAATTGCAAGGTTTGCGGTTTAAAGTGGTTGATAAACGAATTCTTCAACGAACTCTCTCTCATAGCAGTAACTGAAAGATCTTTCATGCACTTAAGTTGATATATCATGAGATAATAACTTATTCTCATGAGATAATAACTAAATTGTGGATTTAAATCTGGTGCAATAGCCCATACAGTTAAAATTTGTTGTGACATATAAAAATTAAGATGGTAAAAAAGTATTGAAAAAAAAAATCGAAAGAAATTAAAATTAAAAAGTAAAAGGTTAAAAAAATTATCATTTTAACTTTTATATCTAAAAAAAATGGTAATTGCATGGTGCAATAACTTGAGTTCTTTCATCAGAGACTTTTACTTCTAGGTTAACTTTTTCTCCTCAATCTCAGCTATTTCTTGAATGGCAAACAAACTCTTCGCTGTGACTTTACTTATCTAAAAAGAATATGGAAGGAAACTAAGAATTATACATTCGATAAGAGCAAATTAGTCATGTACTTATTGTTCTTAGTTACCTACTTACCCTCTTTGTTAATTTGGAAGCACCATCTTCAAATTCTCTCTTGCCATTACTGAATGGTACTTGTCCTCTCCAATCTCTGCACGCTTCAAAAAGCCACCAAGTCGTGTTTAGAGTATCTGGAAATCAAAGTACAATAATTGATAAATCAGACTATATATATAACGCACAATTGCACAGGTTAGGAGAATTAAGTTCCAAACAGCAGGTCTACTTCAGTTGCAAAAAATAGTTTAGTTGCTGTTTAATTTTAATACTTATGTTTTCGTTCCAACTTCGGGTGCTCACGACCTAAAAAGAGAGTTCACCTATGGGAAGCCCTTTAATTTGTTTTTTGTTTGACCTAAGGGAAGCACTTGAAAATGGTTCATTTTAGCATAGTTCATAGCATATGATCAGTGATAATAATAACGCTATAGTTCAGACTTCAGAAAACTAATATTAGTAGCCATTTGCCCCCCAAAAAAAGTCTAACAATTATGATTTATAAATGAGCCCAAAATATCTATACCATAACAAAAAGGCATAAGATGAAATAGTTCCCAATTCAAACAAACTGAAATCCTAAAGGAATATCAATTACTTTTGTTTTGATCCTTCCCTTATTCACACACAATATGTATGTACGCATTTAAGGATATAGTTTATGCATAGCACTATTATATAATATCACAACCCTAGTGAAAATTTTTATGATTTGAATTCATTGAAATCCAAATAGAAAACAAATGCTGCTCTGTTTAGAAATTTGCAATTTCACCTTGTGAGGGTTGGACAGTACCTAAACCCAAGTAGAAACAAGGATTCTGGGCCCTTTACTTGTTGTTTTGGTGGACTAGGCTTGGTTCACCGCAGCTAAATGGGGCTGATTAAAAACCAAGTTGTGCGCAAGTCACATAAAACTCCTCAAGATTAAAATGCGATTCCTCCTAAGTAATAAAAAATACCATTATAAGTGTTTTAGTGTCATAAAATGACCCTTTACTCTTATAAAATAAGTAAAATAAATATTCATAATATTCACAATGAGAAAGAGATTGAAATAGAATATTTAAGACTTATCTTTTATTGTATAAACATTTAAAAGAGTTCATTCACTTGGTACCCCGGGCGTACTAGGCCTGTAAGAACTCAGAATGTTGATTCTCTGAACTATATGATCTTTCTCCATACTTATTATGCAATAGAGTTTTGTCCTTTCCCTTTACCTCTACAGGTCCTACATAAAAAACACACTATACAATACACATATCTTCAAATAATTGTTAGTTTCTTAGATTAGGATATACATTTTAATACATATACAAATGAATTTCATGAGAATGATTCAGCCACAAGGATCCTGGCCCCAATTCTCACAGACTTAGTGCCTTTGCACAAGACTTGTGGGATTTGGAACTCAAGTCCAAGTGGCTTTGCTTAGGCATTGCCTTCCAAGATAGTTAGGTGAGAAGGATTTTTATGGGAGAGAGTGATATCTGATGTGTGCATTTTTTGGCATATGTTTCTTTGGAGGCTAAGTATGTCCAAGGCCCAAGTTGAAGTGAGGACCCCGGTAAAAAGACTCAGCTTTTGGCTGAGTAAAAGGAAAACTAGCAAGTTAGAATATGTGTATTGAACAACAGGAAAGCAACAAAGGAAAACAATGTAATAAAGAAACACATGAAACAACTGTTAAGGATCCTCCAATCACTATGAAATATTTCATTATTTTTCTTAATTGTGGATTACAATGTACTCACTAAGACGTGTTACAAGGTCCAAATAAGCTCAAAAATTACAGACTTAGATGGCTATCTAAGCCTCTAAGACTTGCAAATTTTGAATCCCTTTGAATCCAAGTATGTTCTATAGTGGCTGTTTCTGGGATACCGGGCGCTATTTTCTACTTTTTTTGAGTTTTTGACAGAGTTTTCTCAACGATTCTTGTTCTGATTCTCTATTGTTGAATCCCCTTTCAATGTTGGCTGCCTTCCCCTTTTATAGTGTCATTTTAGGGTTCAGGGTACCACTGATTCTTCCCCCTAGGCTCCCTTGGTACCAGAGCCCCTGTTATGTCAACCACTTTAATGGCTGGTTCTTTTTCTGTTTCTCATAGTTTTCATCTTTTAGTGCTGTTTTCCTAAAAGCCACTTGCTGGCTTTCCATTCCGGGGTGTCCTTGGAGAGCTAAACTTCACCCTCTCTTCTTTCAAGGCTTTTTACCTTTTAGACTCAGCTTTTTGGCTGTCCTTCTTGCTGTCACTTTTCCCAAGTGAGCAGAATCCATTCCTGCTGAGTCGAAGGTTTTCCCAGTCACTTCCCCTTATAGTTCTTCATTCTGGGTTTCTTGAGGAACCAGCCTTTTGTTCATGAATTGTCACTCTCCAAGATTTTTGGTTCCTTGCTGCACCACTGGGTGCTTGAGAATGACATATCTGTTCTTCGTTTCTTGTATTTTGTGATACTCCTCTTGAGCTGTCTCAATCCCATGTTAGCTGTGCTGCACGTCCCGAGGATCCCGAGCCTCTGGCAGTCTCTGGGTATCCCAGCCCAGTTCTTTCATTAGATTTTGCTGGATTTTTTAATGGCCTTTTTGCTGGAAATCTGAACATACATAGGGCGTTGATGTTGATTCTTCTTGCTACACGAATTGGGCCTTCTTTACTTTTCATGGAATGGGCTTTCTTGTGAAATTTTGGACCTCAACACACCTTAACTAAATCCCCCAAAAAATTGTTGTACGACACCTAACACCCAAGTTCATATTTGGCCTTGTACCATGAATCAATAATATGGGCCAAAGATCCAACCTTCACATCAACAAGAGCCCCGGCCCAAACCCACGAATAGCTACCAAGGTGAACTGAGTGTTGTCCGGACACTTAGAAGGCGGATTACGTACACCCTACACACAGGATGCTCGGGAAACCATTTCCGGGCACTATGCACATACTCGGTCACATTACCCGGACACATTGCCGTTTAAGTGCCCGGCGGAACCTTAGGAAACTCCGCTGCCGAACACATTAACTGAAGTGGGAACCATTTCCAAAGCCACTCGTACCTAAAAATCCACTTAAGGCCATCGACATTGGACCTTTCTTTGCACTAAGGGAGAAGATAATGATGATCATCCCATTAACAAAGGTTATAAATAGGAGAAACGAAGGAGGAGGAAGGGGATGAAAAAATTGGGGAGAAAGAGAAAGAGGGAGTGAGAGTAAGAAAAAGATAGCTAGAGAGAGAGAAACACAGAAAGAAGATAGAAAAGTGATCTCATTGGGTCCCTTAGCCTAGAACAACCCAAGGTAGGATACCCAGCCCCACCAGATAAATAAATTGTGAGCCCAAATATTGGTTTGACCCAGCAAGCCAGTCTTCAGAGCCTACAATTGTAAATTAATAAATAAAGAAAAAATCTATTTCTCTTTGGTTTTATTTGCTATTTCCGGTCATTCACTAAACTTACTTAGACGGTCAAGATTTATATCATTAGAATCTATGGTTTAGAATTGAGTGGTAGTTGACGTAGCATGAGTAGGTGTTGTGTTGGGATTGGTCCCCTCTGTCATGTAACCCTAAATTTTTTGTGTATATATATATGACTATTATGTGCAATTAATTATTTGTAAAAATTTGACGTGGCACAATATTATTGGATAGTGTATACATAAACTTTTACATGCAATTATTTGTAAAAATTTGACATGGCTCAATATAATTGCATGGTATATATATAAGCTTTTACAGTAAATTCTTATTGAATTTATCCTCTTAATATTTTAATACTTTCATTTTCGTTCCAACTTCAAGTACTCACAACCCAAAAAGAGAGTTCACCTATGGGAAACTCTTTTGTTTTTTGTTTTCGTTCCAACTTCAGGTACTCCCAACCCAAAAAGAGAGTTCACCTATGGGAAACCCTTTTGTTTTTTGTTTGACCTAAGGGATGGACAATTAATAATGTTATAATAATTAAGGTCTGAGTAACTAAGATCTATCTACAAAATGGTTTTGAAACCTGGACCATTCAATGAATCGTAAAAGAGAGAGGTTCAAGGTTTTTAAGGTTGGACCGAAGTCAAACCGAGGTCGAACCGTGATGATGTCATAATTAAATTATAAATAAATATATTAGATTAGTAAAAATTGAAATTTTGACTAAAATAATCCAAAACAAATATAGATAGTATTTTTTATAACATAACTTTCATAATACAAATAAGAGTTATTAAATTCTAAAAAAACATAAATAGCTATTGAGTTTCTAAATTATTTTTAAGTCATGACAAAGCACAGTTTAGTACCCAATAATTTTTATTTTTATTTTTATTTTATAAGACCCAATAAAATATTTAAGAGACAAATTAGTTTGTTTGCCCATGACCAAGCCCATTTGACTACCGATCATTTTTTTTCCCAAGCCCATTTGAATAGTCTGCTGTTCACCATTTATTATGAATTTAAAAAAAAAAAAAATAAGGCCAAAATACAAAATTCACTCTCTAAGTTTCACCACTTTTCATTCAGTTTTCTAAGTTTACATTTTGTCATTTCAGGCCTCTAAGTTTCAAATCTCCTCAATTAAGTCATCCGTTAATTCACATCCATATTTGCCGTTAACTTACCTAAAACGACGTCGTTTTGGCTATAATTTAATATTTAATTATTTATTTATTGATTTTAAAAAATGTTAATTTAAAAAAAAAAAATAAACATAAAATTAAAATAAACCCATTTACCCCACAGTCCCCACCCAACCTCTTCTAAAGAACAAAAAAATCCCTAGCCTAACCCAAATGTGAGAGACAAAAAGAGGGTGAAAGAGAGATCGAGAGGGAGAAGGAGGTGTTTTCGGTGGCTCTGCTCTAGGGTTTCTCAGTGGCTTAGCTCCACTCCAGAAGGTCTACTTGGCGGCTCCGGCCAAGAAGAAGAAGAAGCAATAGATGGGAGAATATATGATTAGAAAAAAAAAAATAGCTTTAACATGAAAAAAAAAAAAATCATAACTCTTTGAATTATCATCTTTCATTTATATTTTCCTCAAAGAACAATTTTTTCTTTTTGGGTCTTCTTTATTTCATCTTAAATATTAGTATTGTTATTGTTGTTGTTGTTGTTTAATTGTATTATATGTATTTACCAAAAATTTGGATGAAAAGTGAGGCTTTGTGTTGTTGTATCCGGGAAGTCTTGGGATTGGAATGTGTTTAGTTTGGAGAAGTTTGTGTTCTTGTGGATTGGTTGGTGTCTCCAAGCTTTGTTGTTCCTCACAACTGCTACGGGTTTCTAGGTCCTCTTTTATTCTCATTTATTTGAATTTTAGTTTGGCTTGAATGTTCGGAACTCATTGATTCATCTATGGGAAACCCTTTTGTTTTTTTGTTTTTACCTAAGGGAAGGACAATTAATGATGTTATGATACGCAGGGGCATAGTGATAATAGCTTAATTTTGCATATTTATATCATTATTAGAAAGCATTCTCATACTTATTTGGAGTTAATTCATGCATTTTATAGTTGGTTTTGGAATAATGCTGAATAATCAATTTTGTGCTTAATTGAATTTTGCATGAATTTGTCTTTTGTAGGATAATGAAATTAAATAAGTGGATTTAGGCAAAGAAGAAAGCTAATGGACTTTACTTTTACAAGGGCTATGATGAAGTCAAAGAAGGCCAACCCAATTAAATTCGAGTCCAGTTGAAGGAAGGAATCAAATGAAATTTGCACCAAATCCAAGTCCAGTTCAGATTAGGATTTCAGCCTGTGCATCAGTTAGTATTTGGAGCATAAATTTTGGCTCAGAAGTCCAATCGAGATGATTCAAGTTGGGCTGGAAATTTAACTTAAAGGGCTACAACTTTGTAGTTTACCAAAAGTCCGAATTATGATGTTAAATTGGCCGAAAACGTCAGTTAAGTGAAGCCTAAAAACTTGAGATTTTCTCCAAACGGGAATTCAACTTGTAATAGGATTCTTTAACCTATTTAAAGGCTCTTTAGGTCAAAATTCAGGAGGGAGCTACCGTAGAATGTAATTTAGGTTTTCTTAAAATTTCTTTACAGTTTTTAGAATTTTATTTGTGTTATGGCTTGCTAGAAGCCTTGTTAAGGCAAGGAGTGAAACCCAACTGTTTATTGGTATGTTCTTAACAATTATTTTATGGTTTTAATGCTTATGTTTTTGATTAATTTACTCGTCTAGAAAAGTGTTTAGTTTTGTATAATTCTTTGATTTATCGTAGACTCCGGACACGTTAAATGCTTAGTATTCCCTGCGAACTAATTAACTTGTTTTGTTTTGCCTAAAATCAATCAATTTCATGAAACTACCTTAGACAATTAATTATTGAGTTTTTATTGTTAAATCATTCGACTAAGATCTTCATTCGTATGAATTTTAGTTGAGTTATAAAATAAATATTGTTAAGACTACCAATAGATGTGTTGTGTGTGGATTCCTAAACTTTAACGCCTTAATATATTGTTATTTTCTCTCAATTTAAATTAACTTTACTAAACCAGACAAAAATCTCTTTAGTCAAACTTTATTATTTTAGTTTTATTTTCTTGTGGTTTGCTAATCAATATCCTTTTCCCTGTGTGGATTCGACCTCGGACTTACCGAGTTATTACTTCGCGACAATCCTGCACTTGGGAGCATTATTTAAGTCACAGCATGTAGCTATGTGTAAGGGTGGGGGGCCATGCCCCCCCTAATGTTTTCAAAATTTAGTCTACAAAAATAAGAGTTGCCCCCCCCAAATATTTGATTTAGTCCAATGATACTCTTAAAAAAAATAATTGGTCTAACAATTATCGAGATATAACATTATTTTTCGCAATTCTATTTTTTATTATAAAATGTGCTCTTATATTTGCTAAATATTTGATAAAGTTTGGCACCAAAGATATTTGAATCTATATCTTTTTCAACCAGTTATGTGGCAATTAACAAGTCATTAACTCATCAAAAAAATAATGTTACTAAAACTACACATGAAATGTCTCTTTAGTTGCCACATAATGGGTGAGAGCAAGATAGCTTCAAATATATTTGGAGCCTAATTTATTCCTCCAAGTTTTCGACCATTCATGTTTTTGAAATTTTCATCAGTTCAATTGAAAGATTTTTTACTTACTTTAGTATAAAATTTGATAATTTGTATCAAAAATGAAATTATTTAGGAATTTCACTATAAAAATGGTAAAAATGAATTTTATTTTATGAAAGATCGCCATCAAGCATAATTTTGATTGAAAATACTAAGCTTTTTTTTTTGTTGGGTGTGTGTATATATATAACTTATCAAATAAAAAAGTGTGTATATATTAAAAAAAAAACGCATGTATATGTGTATGTGGGAGGTTGTCTTGATAAATATATCAATGCTGCAACTTGGCCCCCCAAACAAAAATTTCTGTCTCCGCACCTGATGATACATACATGTATTTGGAATTATTGGTCCATTGGACTAATTGTTGGAGTGTGGTTTTCAATGAGGACTTGTGTTTGTGTAGTTGGTGTCCATATGGATAACACTAAAAGAGGTGGGATGATGGGAAATAATAGGAGCCAACAACTAAACAATGTGAGAAATAATAGCCATTAGTAATTTAGTTTATTTACTATGAGTATTGTTTTATTAACGTTAGAATTTGGTATTTGTTATTGTTGTTATCATTTTTTATTTATTGTAAAGTTGGAGTTTATTTTTAGTTGTTAGAGTCCTAATAGGTTGGGTAGTTGAGTCATTGTAACTCACGTTGTGGGCAGTTCCTTGTTTTTAGATCGTAAACATAGTAGAGTCTTTATTTTTCAATGATTAAGTTCTGGCAACTGGTATAAAATCAGCCAAGTTTTATTCAAATAAGTTTAATCAAATTCCCAGATCCAAACTTTATTCCTTTGTATACGTATCATGTTATCTCTATATATTAAGAGGATTTAGAAAGTTAGTTATGACTTCAAAAAATATCAAAAATACCCCTAATCTAATTAGATAATACTTATTCTTAAAAAAAAAAGAGGTTAAATTTGTAATTCAACAAAATTCAAAAACAAAAAAAAAAACTATCAGATAAACTTTTTTTTCCTAAAAATTAGCACACTTTCTATTTGAATATATCTCGTTTAATAAATTTAAAAAAAAAAAAAAAAAACTTACACATACCAAACCTAGCAGTTTACTTATTTTCAAATCCTAAATTTTAGTTTCTTAAAAATTTATTCCTGAGTAACCTCACTAACAATAGATAAATTCAAATTGAAAAATTATATTAAACTCAAAATAATAAAATAAAAACAGCATCATCGCACGTGCGGAGCATGTGTTATGAGGTTAGTAATAATTAATGGCCGAGTAAGATCTACCTACAATATTTATGAACTAATATTTAGTATGTGCTAATATACGAGTAAGGAGTATCAATACTTTTATTATTTTTTTTAATAAAAAAAAATATTTTTATTATTTTTTGTTAGTGAAAGACTAAAACTATACCTCAAGAGAGCACCAGATGTGATCAGATCGAAGGAGAAGCCTAAGCCACCAACAAAAGGTGTTAAGAGTAGGACCAGTTGAGAGAAAGAGAAAAACGTTATGTGTAATTTTTTGATTTGCGATTGTTTTGCGGGTAATTTTGGTTTGACCGGATTTTTATTTTATGTTTTGGAATTTTTGATTGGATTTTGGAATTTTTGATTTGTGGTTGTTTTGTGTCTAATTTTTTAGACTGAATTTTTATTTTGTGGTTGAATTTTAGTTGGTCTAGTTAAAGATGTTATTTTTGAGCTAATTAATTTTGTTTAGACCAAAAAAATATTTTGGGTATCAATGTTTATCAGAATGTACTAGATTTTTTTTGTTATTTGCTCACAATGATGTACCCTTTCTTTTCCAAAATTTTGAGCCGCATTCCACTTGGGCCTTAGTCATGGGCCTGAGTTTAGTCAAATGCTGTCAAATCCAATTTTATCCGCCTGAGTAATATATATGAACAATATTTTTATTATTTTTGTCGATGCTGTGTATTGGCCTTGGGCCCTTCTCTCATCTAACCCTAAAATTATTTTTTTGTATATATATGCGCGACTATTACACGTTATCTGTATATTACTGTGTTTCAGATAGTCGAGCCAAAGAAGAAGAAATAAGAACGATGGAAGGAGGCAGCAGTTACGATTCTCTCCCACATGATATCATCCTCCATATATTCTCATATATATTCTCACGGCTTCCACTGGATTGTGTGTTCAGATTGAAGTGCGTGTGTAAGGCATGGTCTGTGTTAATCAGTGACTTTGAAGCTTTACACTTGAAGCGCTTGAGGGAAACATCTCGTGGGATCGTCTGCTTGCACACCCATCGTGATTCTCGTGATTGCAAGATTTCCTTTGAAATACGTTCTTTACAAGTAGGAGGTGGGTTTAAGACTCTCTTGAAAAAAGAGGTATTTAGATCAAACATGTACTCGCGGTTCTGGAGTATCGGCCAAGTACATTCCTTGGACGGTTTGATCTGCTTGAACGATGGCCAAGACTTTGATGTATTCAATCCCACCACAGGAGAGTTTGTTAGTCTCCCACCTTGTCCTTGCGATGCTTTTCCAGCTTTTCTAGATTCGCGAAGGTCTGTTATATTATCTGGATTTGGATATTGTCCTCTGACAAAGCAATATAAAGTATTGAGCATCTTTCACTATGTGTATGGAGATTTGTTTAATCAGACTCCACTTTCTGGATTCAAGGCTGCAATAATAACCGTGGGTTGTTCGAATTCATCATGGAGGATTATTGACATCCCATCGTCCTATCCTTTTTCTAATAATATAACATTCTGTATTAATGGCACTTTCTACTGGTTGAATTACTCCAAAAATCAAAATCAATATCAATATCATCACATTACAGCATTTAACGTTAGTGATGAAACATTCCAAGAAATCGGTCTACCTCCACAAGTTGACATGCGCCCTTTAAAGACTTTCTATTTGGCAGAACATGAAGAAGGGAGGTTGTGTTTAGTTGACTTCGTCGAACACAATGGGGAACACTTAGATGTATATATCATGCTGGAGAATCATCAATGGGAATTTCGATTT
The DNA here is from genome assembly GCA_028535165.1 of Quercus tomentella. NCBI lineage: Eukaryota > Viridiplantae > Streptophyta > Magnoliopsida > Fagales > Fagaceae > Quercus > Quercus tomentella. The sequence goes on along the minus strand of JAPQVY010000155.1, from coordinate 65,079,463 downwards.
AGAGTCTTTTTTGAGGATTTCCAACAATATGAATATGATGCTTCTGACTCATATCCGGAATGTGTATCATGCCTCAGGATAGGGAAAATACTAGTATTTTCAGACGATGCACAAAGATGGTATTTATATGATATCAAAAGCAAAGCTCTTGAATTTTTTGATCTCAGAAGCTCTCCTCCTAAAAATATGTTCCGAGGTGTTAGTATTTTTGAAGAAAGCTTCACCCCTATCTGTAGGAGCTAAGCAGGTATACATCCAAGTCCCCAAAACCAAACTATTTTGTCTTTCAAAATGTAAAAAAATAAAGAACACCCAATGTGAGAAAAGGAATCCATATTGCCAAGATTTCTGTAATTTTGTGTTGATAATTTTTTTAATTTTTTATTATATTTGGGCATGTTTATGTTCTCAAAAAATAACTTAAAAGAGCATTATCAAATGAGCCCTAGTATTGAAGTGTAAAACCCTCCAATTGCTATTTTATACCCTCACCCACCAAAAACATGCTTTATCCGGTTATGTCACATCACTGTAAAATTGATTTGTTTATATTATTTGTTGGTATAGTTTATATTATTTTTGAGTTGTATGTAAAGTATAGTTTATATTATTTTTGAGTTTTATGTAAAAATAAAAACTGAGATGTTGGGCGAGTTGTAAAATGGATAAAATAAATTGTAAAATGGGATAGTAAAATAAATAAAGTAAGTTTTGAGAATCTAAAATAGATACTTTTTGCATCCGGATGCGAAGAAAAGGAAAATAGTATGTAAGTTAGAAAATAATTTTCTTCAATTAATTTTTTGTAGTTATCTTTGCAGAATGAGTAATGTCATAGACTATTTTTCACATAAATGACTTTCCTATTGGATTTAGAAGGATCTCACTTGAGGAAGGATCTCATTACTATTTTCTCTCACAAAGCTAATAAAATCTAAATGGACTAAGAGAAATAATTTTATTTTCAAGAATTGTGGTAGTTTTTTTTTTCTTTTTTCAAAAGTAACATATATATATATATATATATTTTAGTAAATTGTAGCTGCACTTAAGACTATTTTTTTTTCTTAAGAAACAAAACCGGCTTACATGTCGTGGAGATATTTGATGAAATCAAGAAAAATGAAAAATTATTCATTTTATATGTATTTTTTTTTATAAATTATAGATAAATGGTCAAAACTTAGATACAATGTCTTAGATTGTACAACAACTGATAATAACAAAATCCCATCTTTATATATATATATATATATATTTCCCTTCCCTGGCCCGTGAGAAAAGAGATGTGTACTTCTTCAATTCAAATCTGTCCAACTTCTTCCCATCCCACACGTTCTCTCTCTTAGAAAATTTCTTCTTATTGTTGTTTCTTTTTTTACCGTCTCCAAGAACATTTGTTTATGCTCTGGTACAGTAACCATCTGGTTTAAACTCTATTTGGTTCCCAAGAAAGCGTAGGAAAAAAAAAAAAAACTATTGAAGGATGGTAGTTGATGTGGGAAAAAATATGGACACTGGGCCTGACGGATCCGAGCTCATGGGCCAACATTATGGGAGAACCTAGGGCCTGGCATAACTCAAAATACTTGTGGAATCCGAAAGAATCCTAGAGAAAGTCAGAATACTAGTTCGAGTGTAGTTCTAGAAGACACGCGCTTGGTGAAAAGCCCACTCTACAAGGAAATTCTTGCTCATCACGTTTGGGACTCCTCAGACAGAGTCCTACAAGGAAAAGACTTCGAGGGCAAGGAAGAGAGATCAACTTTGAACTACTATAAAAGCCTAATACCCTCACAAATCAAGGTACGCATATTTTTACCCTCTCTAGCACTCTAGAGTTGTAAGAAGAATTCTAACTTGACCTTCGGAGGGTATTTGGCCGACACCACACCAGTGCTCTCGGAGGTCTTTCGTTATTTTGTCGTGCAGGTTCACTTTTGAGTCGCGAGCGCCGTGTAACCTATTGGTGATCTTTTCGGCATCATCAGTAGTTTTTACTAAATTTAGATTTCTTCTTGTGAGATTTGATGGGAGAAGTTAGAAAGATTGATACAAACTCATGGGTAGAACTCACTCTTAAAAATCGACTGACTTGTAAGAGAATGGTGTCCAAGGGCTTGTATACACATGGTTAAACTAGTACTTAAGTCATGTGAGACACTTATATCGTAACAAAAATCTGAACTGAAGCCATCTAGTTTTCTTCTTCAATGATTTAGGGCCCGTTTGGTCATAGAGTTCAAAAATTATTGTTTAAAAAGATGTGAAAACTGTAGTTTAAAAGGTGTTGTTGAAATACGTGTTTTTAGTGTTTATAAAACAAAAAATGTATTTAGTATCATGGTTTAAATAACATGTTTCAGTGTTCAAAAATATAAAATATGTGTTTGGTATGTGTGTGTTAGATTGTACAAAAAAGCTGAGTAAAGTACAAAATTAATGCCGCTAGGTTGCTGTCTGTGTGGGTGAGAGAGATCCTTGTTGATTCGGTGTGAAGAGATGAGAGGAAGAGAGGAGACAATTCTTTCAAAAAAGTTGACCAAGTGGGCCCATAATAGTATTCAACCTAATTATAGAAGTGCCACTGAACACTAGTTTTTGTTACTAAAAATCAGCCCAAAGGTGATTTCCAAAACCATTATTTTAAACATATGTTTTGAACAATGTTTTTCAAACAGCCCTGTTGCGGAATGGTCCACCAAACGCATTTTTTTGTTTCTGGACACTACTGTTCAGTGTTTAAACACTGAATACTATGTTTTGAAATCAGTGACCAAACACCCTCTTAGTGGCTGAAATTTAAGATCTTCTAAGCACTTTTTTGAATTCACACTTTCCATTTGATTTTCTTTTGTCTCGATCTCTGATTTACTTGCAAATCAAAATTCCCCACTTGCTAAGCTATTAAAATAGACAGATAGCTAAAATTTAAGAGAGAAAGTTTAAGAGCATTGTATCTAAGTTTAGCCCATAGATAAATGCAAGGCGATTGTGTGTGTGTGTGTGTGTGTGTGTTTTTTTCCTTTCTTTTATCAATCATTTAAGCCTTGTTTTATGGATTCTAATTAGTTGAACTGGTAAAAGTCTCTTGTCATCAAATAAAAGACCTAGAGTTCGATCCTCGCATACTCCAAAAACTAAGAACAATCTTTAAGAGTGGACATCATAGATTAAAAATAATTATTTTAAAAAAAAACTGTGTATTATAAAAAATAAAAGATATTTTTGGTAGGTTTTTTTCAACAATAATTTAATGAGTCATTTATGATATCAATAAAGGAAATATAAATAACAATATGATCAAATTTTGGTATATGATCGAGTGGGATGGATTTTTCTAGAAAAACTCATGAGAAAAATGGGCTTTTGTTCAAGATGGTTGGATCTAATGTTGGTATGTGTGAGAACAGTTTCCTACTGACGAAGTCCAAGATGGTTGGTGGGATGGGCTTTAAAGGCCTAACCTTGTTTAATGATTCTTTGCCAGAAAAACAAGCTTGGAGGGTCCTAAATAACAAGGATTCTCTCTTTTACCAAATCTTTAAAGCTTCGTTTTTCCCTATTTGTTTAGGTTCCTATGCATGGAAATCCATCTTACAGTGGTATGATTGGAGGTATTTTTGTGCCTGAAGAAGCTAATGCAATTAAGAAAATCCCTTTGTCTCAAGTTGTGGTGGAGGACTTTCTCTTCTAGCCTATGGAGCAAGATGGGAAATACACATGTAAATCAAGCTATCGATTCTTGAAGGAAGAAGCTACTCTCAACATCATAAAAGAACCACCAGGCTTGGAGAAGGACTTATGGAAAGAAATCTAGGCTTTAGAATATCCAAATAAGGTGAAGAATTTGATCTGGAGGGCTTGTATAAATTCTTTGCCAACGAAGGGTAACTTAGTTCGACGAACTATAATTTCATACCCAACTTGTGATTGATGCGTAGCAACTACAGAGAATCCATTGTATGCCCTCTAGTCATGCTCTGAGCTTGATATAATCTGGACAGCTGAGAAAGTCTCGAATTTTCAAAGTCAAGTATATTTCCAGGATTTTAAAGCCTTCACTGCATGGATTCTGAAGAAAAACAAAGGACCTGAACTTTTTGCCACGACAATTTGGTCTATCTAGAACCAAAGAAACCAGGTTCATCTCCATTAACCTAGTTGCCCCATGGACCACCTAGCTCAAGTAGCTAAAGACAAATATGAGGAGTTCAAAGCATTGTTGCCACCAATGAAGTCGTGATGGCAACAACATCGAGCAAATTGGCTGCCACCCACAAAGAATTATTTTAAGATTAATTATGACGGGGTTGCTTTTGCAAAGGTGAACAAATCAGGTATTGGAGTTGTTATCCGGGATAACCAAGGGTTGGTTATTGCTTCCTTGGTTCAACAACTATCCCAAGCCTATCAAGCAGTTGAGGTCAAGGCCATGGCATCAAGTAGAGCCCTCAAGTTTGGTTTGGAGTTTGGCATACATTGGGCTATTTTAGAGGGAGATTTTGAGGTAGTATTAAAGGCCTTGGAAAACGAGGAATCAGGGTCAGCGACTTATGGGTTATTACTTAAGGATGCTAGCCTCTTCTCTAGTTCCTTTTCCACGTTGTCTCACTCTCATACTAAGAGAGATGGCAATAAAGCTACTCACAGTTTGGCAAGATTAGCAATAAATTTTTCAGACTGTACTGTGTGGTTGGTGGATGTTTCATCCCAATCTTTGAATTTTGTTCAGGCCAATATGGCTAATTTGAGTTAATAAAGCTAATAGTCTTTCTCTCTCTTTATATGTGTGTGTGTGGGGTCAGAGTTACCTATAAAATAAAAAATGACAATGTTTAGTTACAAAATTGACTATAAGCTTATGCTACAATCTTACTCAATATCTTTTTATTAGAAATTAATTTTGACAAATCCACTATTAGATTACATCTTCATATTATATCCTCCATATTTGCAAAATTTCTAGAAAGTTAAAAAATGCTCTAAGGAAATTGGTTAAGAAAATAAGTTTAGAAAATTTTTATAGGAAGAAAAAAAAAAAAAAAAAAACAACTAACCTTTTTGACAAATTTTTATATTTTTCATAAAAGTAGTATTAAAATTTTTCTAAATTCTCTAAGAACACCCATTAACCAGATCAGTACTACATTATCACTTGTGTGGGTTAAATAGTCTAAGTTTTATTATGGTCAAACTAATTGTTGACCCACACAATGTGTGAGAGAATTTGATATTCTTTAAAGGAATATAATTAAAAAGTACAATGATATTACATAAATTTTTTGGATTAATATTCCAGGTATGAAATGTTTTTTTTTTTTTTTTAAAATTCCAACAGAAACATAATTTATTTGGAAATAAACTATAGTATACATTGAAATATGTATAAAAATAGAAGATATTAAAAAGCTAAAAACTTAAAATTTTGGTTAAAATATGCAATAACAAATGGTCATTCTCAAGAGCAATTGATCCAAACAACAAAACACCGATATATGAAGGAGACGTGGACCATGATAAAGAACCTCCATACTCAGGCAGCGTTACCATGGGCATGTATCGGAGATTTCAACGAAATTCTCCAATCCTCTGAGAAGAGTGGTGGGCTGCCCAAACCGCTTGGGGTAATGCAGGAGTTTCGAAGCACCTTACTTCAGTGTGACTTGGTTGATATAGGATACCAAGGGTACCCATATACTTGGCGGAATGGGAGGTTTGGAAACGCATTTGTGGAGGTTCACCTTGATCGAGCTTTGGTGAACTTGAAATGGAAGGAGAGGTTCCCGCTGGCAAAGGTTCAACACGAAATGGCTTCATATTCAGACCACGACCCCATTACATTGCATACTGATACCAAGAGTAACTCAAGGGGCCGAAGGAAGAAGTTGCAGAGGTTTAAAGAGAAATGGGCCACACATGAGACGTGCAAGGAGCTCATCCGAACGTCCTGGTCACAAGCCCAACCAACAGGGAGCCCGATGTTTCGCTTGTTTGAAAAAATAAAGACATGCAGACAGGACCTGGCAAGGTGTTGACCGCAAAACAGAGTGAACTACAAGAGTTGGCTACTACAAACTATGGCCTCAATCTTGACCGTATCAACTCAGTGCGAAAGGAGGTGAATGGTTTGCTGCATGATGAAGAAGTTTTTTGGAGGCAGTGATCCCGTGCTATCTGGCTTCCGACGGGAGATAAAAATACTAAGTTCTTCCATCAAAGAGCCAGCCAGCGTAGGAGGAAGAACCATATAGAGGGGCTAACTGATGAAGCAGGGGTATGGCAAAACGATGAGAACAAGGTTGCAGAGATGATTGAGGGGTATTATCAGAGACTATTTACAACCTCAAATCCGACACACATGAATGAAGTGCTCAACTCTGTGGAACGTGTTGTGACGGAGGAGATGAGACTTTCCTTGCTAATACCGTATACGGAAGATGAGGTTCGAGTGGCCCTGTTCCAAATGCACCCTTCCAAGTCCCCATGATCCGATGGAATGTCGCCGTTCTTCTTCCAACGATTCTGGCCCATTGTAGGGCCCGATGTCACCTCAGCAGTTCTCTCAGTTTTGCACTCAGGCCACTGCTTGCGGAAAATGCAACACTCCCACGTGGTGCTCATACCAAAAAAGTCAAACCTGGAATACATCATCGAATACCGACACATTAGCCTAGGAAACGTGGTTGCTCGAGTGGTATCAAAGGTAATAGCGAACCGGGTAAAGACAATCCTGCCTAGCGTCATCTCAGACTCCCAGAGTGTATTTGTTCGTAATAGACTGATCACAGACAATACTTCAGTGGCTTACGAAATGCTCCATCGCATGCGAAACAGACGGAAAGGAAAAATAGGGCATATGACAGTGAAGTTGGATATTAGTAAGGCCTACGATAGGATTGAGTGGAACTTTCTCAAACAAATTATGCTTAAGATCAGTCTGCCTGAACAGTGGGTTGCCTTAGCCATGGAAACGGTGCAAACTGCTTCCTATTCATTTCTTATAAATGGCGAGCCAAAGGGACATATCACACCAACCCGTGGGATCAAACAAGGTGACCCTCTTTCCCCTTATCTTTTCCTTTTGTACGCTAAAGGCCTTTCTTCTTTATTAAGGCAGGCCACCACATCGGGTCAGCTGCATGGCATCCCTTCATGTCGAGGTGGAGTGCAAATTTCGCACCTCCTTTTTGCTGACGATAGCCTGCTCTTTTGTGAAGCCACTTCTGACGATTGTCAGAAACTCCTGAGCATCCTTGGGGCCTATGAAGCGGCCTCGGGGCAAGCCGTTAACCGACATAAAACCTCCCTTTTCTTTAGTCGAAACACAAGACCGAAGACTCGAATGGAAATCCGAAGCTTGCTGGGTGCACAAGAGATGATGGACTATGATAAATACCTAGGATTGCCTATGGTGGGAGGGAAATCTAAAGTCAGTATATTTAAGGAGTTGCAAGAGAAGATTACAAATAGGGTGATGGGGTGGAAGAAGAAGAATATATCGAAGGCTGGGCGAGAGGTCTTAATAAAAAATGTCGCTCAAGCCATACCAACTTACTCTATGAGCTTATTCAAGATCCCTAAGACAATTTGTGATAGGATAAACTCAGCCCTCTCTAAATATTGGTGGGGACAGACTCGTAATGAGAAAAAAATCCACTGGATAAATTGGAGTAAGCTGTGCGGATTGAAGAGGAAAGGGGGAATGGGGTTCAGGGATATACACGCTTTCAACTTGGCGATGCTAGCCAAACAAGCATGGCGGCTGCTCACGGAGACCCACTCACTATTTTACCAAGTATACAAAGCTCGCTACTTCCCTTCGAGCACGTTCATGGATGCCGAGTTGGGAACAAACCCCTCCTTTGTTTGGCGAAGCTTGCTTCAGGCCCATAAGGTGATAAGGGAGGGATCGATATGGGAGGTGGGAGATGGGAGATCAATTGGGATCAGTTCTCACAAGTGGCTACCCCGACCCCCACAGTTCCTAGATGGAACAAACACATGTTTGAAGGTGCAAGACCTGGTTAGTGAAGAAACCAACCAGTGGAACCGCAGCTTGTTAGCGGCCACGTTTACCCAATCCACAGTGAAGGACATTTTGCGGTATAAGAGGGGAGAATTGAACTCAAGGGATAGTTTGAAGTGGAAGGAAAACAAAAACCAGGTCTTCTCTGTAAGAACAGCATATCAAGTGGCACTCAGACTAAACAAACCTCCAACTGGAGAACACTCCTTGGACGCACAGGACCAATGCATGTGGAAGAAGGTTTGGTCACTCAATATTCCCCCAAAGGTCCGCACCTTTATGTGGCGGGCATGCTTGGACGTTCTCCCCACCAAAGCTAACCTGGCTCGGCGGAAGGTGCGAATAGATAGTGGTCTATTACAGCGTGGTCTATATGGAATGCAAGAAATCGCATTCAGTTCAAGCATGTACAGACCCACCCCACTGATATATACAAGCAAGCGTCTGAATAATTGGAGGAGTATCAACGGCTGGCCAAGCCTCTCTCCCACCGCCCTACGATATGACACTTAAATACTTTTTGCATGTAAGGTTGTATTTTTTAATACTTTTCTTGTTGTTGTTCAAGGAGTTTCTTCTTGGGCCACGGAGTTAGTGGGATGTGGGGTCAAGCTTGTTTTAAACTCCACTGACACTTTGTGTCTCTGCCCTTTGTACCTTTTATACATTAATATAATTCTATCACTTTTGTCAAAAAAAAAAAAAGTCAAAAGTTTCATGCGAGTTGGTCTTAAAAAGTTAAAATAGAAGTGTGCCTTTAAGTATATCTAGTTTGGACTTTCTCCTATATTTTTTTAGATCATAGAATTTAACTAAAATTCTACTACCTATCAAAGTTTCAGGTGATTCCAAATATATCTTCTATGATATACTTTAAAAACGTGCATTCCATATCTTTTTAATGATAGATTTGTTTTAGTTCAAAACTTCAAATATCACGTGACTCTCTCTCTCTCAGTCTCTCTCTTTTAACTCAACTTCTATTTTTTAAAAATAAATTTGGATTGTTTTTAATTATTGAATTGGAGTTTCGGCTTAACTCTACAATCAAGTTAAGTTTTTTTTTTTTTTTTTTTTTTGGTTATTGTAGTGAAATTTTCTTTTAAATTTAATTAATTTTCTATGTTTATAACCCTTCATGTAAATGTGTTTGGGTAATTTCTTGGAGTTTAAACACAAATTTTAATAAAGGGGTATTTAATAATTTTTTTCTTCTTCTATTTTATTTAAATAATTGCTCATTATCATAGCTAGGCCAAGGCACCAATAGTTTTTGCTTAATAATTTTCTGAAAGTAAAATCTACTTTCAGTTTTTTTGTTTTTATTTTTATTATATGGAAGTTCTGAAACTACGTAATAAATTTTCGCTTAATTTCTTAATAAAATAATATTTTTCGCAAGTTCATAACTAAAATATAAAACCGAAGTGTTTAACCATTTGTTGACATTCTAATATTTTGTCACATAAGTTTAGTAGTCCCACAATTTTACACATCTTTTTTTAATAATTTATTTATTATGTCAAAAAGAGAGGTTTAAACCAACTACTGCTTAGCAAACTAAAGAGTTTTAAGCCAACTACTACTGAATATCTTCATATGTGTCTTGAATTGTGGGTAATTCTTAAGCTGTCATTTGTGGTATTCTCCATGATCTTCTTCATATATAAGTGAAAATAAGTACAGAAAACATACCAAAATTGAGTATAAGTAAAGAAAATAAGTCAAAGTACACAGCTAAGAGAATGTTCATATGGACATTCCAAAAAACTTAGGTGGGTGTGCTAGTAACAATGGCTGGTAGAGGGGCAATTTGTTTGGCAACTGAATGAAAAAACAAAGAAGAATGTTAATGAAATCAAAAGAACAATTTTTTAATCTTAACAGGAATCTTTTTTTTTTTTTTTTTGAGAAACAATAGGAAACTAAGAGTCTGTTTGGGTTTTGTTTATTTTCAGTAATTATTTGCATAGTATTTATCAAAAGGATATAATTTTTGGTAAGTTTTATGTTAAAGTGTAACAAATAGCTAAAAACTAGTTTAGTTCCTAATAAAACCTAAAAGTTATATTATTTGAAAAAACAGCTAAGACTAAAAAGGTAAAAAGAAAAAATCTTCTCAAAAAAAAAAAAGAAAAAAAACTACAGCCAAACTCGTCCTAAAAATATTAACCAAACTAGAAATTGCATTATGATTAAGTGATAATTCAACATTGTGAAATAACTAAAAATAAAAGACGTAAATACACTTTTAGTCCCTACATTTTGACTTTTTTCCATTTTGGTCCCTACATTTTAATTTCACCATTTTTAGTCCCTAAATCAATTAGCGCATGTTATTTTGGTCTTTTCTGTCAGTCAACAGCCGAAAATATCTAACGTGATAAACGGAGTGCACTGTTGACACAGTAAATGCTGATCAAATATTATATCTAAAATGCAAGAAAGAAGTCGAGCAAAAAGATAAAAATTTAACACTATACTTTTTTGTGCCACAACTCTTATGTTGCAAATTGTGAGAGTTGGAGAAAAAATGATGAAACCATGTATAAGTAAACTAGTAGTCAGTCACAATCTATCACATAGGATAATTATAAAAAATAGTGTAGTCCTAGCATTACTCTCGCACGAAAATGGTGGTCATGTGCTACCTGGGTGCTGACCTCTTCTTGCTCTTACTGAGATATCAATTACACACGAGGGTCAAACAGGCATTTTCTGGTGCTTACAAATTGAATGATATTTCAACTTCAGCCACTAATGAATTACAATAATATAAAAACTGATTATCAGTTCTTTTTTCTTTCTTTTTTTGAAATTATGGGTACTGTACAGAGGTATTTCCACACTGTGACATTAGCACATTCAGAAGTGAAGCTTAGCAAAGAGTTCACCTTAGACCAAAATGCAACTTAGACCTAAGCTTCTCTTTCAAGAACCAAACATTTGGAGATAATCGAAGTCAATTAAGAAAGTCCGAATTTCCATTGGGGCAAGTTCCGCCACTAGCTTTACTGGATCTACAGGCCCTCCCCTTACCACCTTGGATTCTTCAGCAGGGCTTTCTACTTCCCAGACTAACCTTTTCTTCTCCATCTCAGCTCTTTCTTGATTGGCAGACAAACTCACCTCTGTGACTTTACTTATCTGCAAAGAATATGGAATGAAACTAAGAATTATGATTCAACAACATATTTGCCAATGATAAGAGTGATTCAGTCATGTACTTATTGTTCTTACCTCCTCCTTTGGAAACAGCTTCTTCAAATCCACACTCGCCATCACTGAATAGTCCTTGTCCTCTCCAATCTTCGTGCACATCAAAGAGCAACCAAGTCGAGTTTAGAATATATATTGATTGATGTATATATGTAAACCAAAGGGCAATAATTGATAAATCAGCTTAAGAGTAATGCTTTTTTTTTTTTGATAAGTCAGCTTAAGAGTAATGCTTAAAATTTATCAGTCACTTGTTAAAAACTCTTCTCAGATGATATTCAAGTTGGCACATAAGACAACAGACAAATGCCAGGAGTTTCCTTTTTGGTTCTAGAGCAGGACTTGGGCATTTTGAAAGCAACTGGTTCATAATGCAACACTGCTACTCTGGTAAGATCATTGTAGATTGCAATGACTACCTCCATTTCCAGCGATATCCGATTCAAAATTACTCAACAGTAAATTGCAAAACAGTTCTCAAAGAAGTAGAAAGAAACTGTAGAAAGATGTTGGGAATAGATGAAAAAATTTTGACCATGGCAAGATAAACTAGAAGCTAGCAGATATGTGAACCCATCACACATTGACAGGCAAACATAATTAAATATGCATGAGAAAGAAACAAAGTTGGAGAAAAAGAAACCAACAGCCAATCAAAGTTTGCATGAGAATGTATGTCTTGACTCATTCCACAACACACAGAACCTACATGAAGAGCAATGTGATAGAGCAACCTAAAAAGAAAACCAGTTTCTTGAATTTGTACTTCAAAATACTTAAGGCTAAGGGTAGCCCATACAAATCTTTAAAGTTCGTATCTGTTTTTTTAATAAACTTTTGAGTTGGTATCCAGAATGACCACTTTTAGCCTTATAAGCAGATAAGCACACCTCATACAAGTGAGCCAACCGAAGAAGCACTTTTCCATTTGCAAGTTCCTACAATATCAAGAAAAATAAAAATAAAAAAAATTTATAACCAACCCGTCCTCATTAACATTAACGGGGCCCAACTTAGAAGAAATATTCATAAGGAATTTACCCATTACCTGGAGGGTTATCACAGCAATGTTGTTTGGTAAAGCATAGGAAGGATCGATTGCTGAGAAAGTAGGTACATGGGAATTTATCCAATTATTTCCATCCTGAAAAAAGGAAAACTAATCACCTGAGTATTGTGACCCCATGGCAACAAATCAATGTCAAGATTTTTCATTCACCTGCTCTGTGAAGGCCAAGAGAAGTGGAGAATAAATCTCCTGGCCAACTGTGCGGCGCCACTTGGCACCTTCTCCTATATTATCAATTTTGAGATAAAATTTTCCTTGGACCTGCAATATAGCCATAGATCAATAAGAGGTGACAGCTGCGGTAAAAAGAGAAATAGCAATATATGGGTTTACGCTCAATCTCTATTACAGCGCCTTCAAAAATGTTAATGTGTACTGTAGCAATAAAAGCAACCATAATCTGATGGTCTATCATCAAATAAAGGACAATAAATTAAAAAATAAGTTTGATATTTAGTAACAAGGCAGCAGTAAAAAAGGAGAAGAATAGGTTTAATAAGGTAAAAGCCTTGAGGGAAATGGCTATTAAAGACAGCCAGAAGCCAAATTACACATGTACATCATATGATCTTCTTGAATATTTGAAAACTGACCACATGACCAGGTAGAAAAATAGTAACGATAGAACCACATGTTCTTGTATGTGACATGGTAAGGGATGCTTACAATTTATTTATTTATTTATTTATTTATTTTTTTGAGGAAAGGTTGCTTACAGTTAAACCTTCACATTTAGCTAGGACACAAACTGTTTCATTTAATGCCTCACCAACACCTCTTGAATCATCATGAAGCAACCTCCTATGAAACAGAGAAGCACATCAGAGATCATGAAGGAACAAGAAATTCAATTTATACAAGTGAAATGGATAAAAACAGAATCAAAGTACATAATAATTGATTATCATAGAAAGCAGTGAGAGATATAAGAAACCTATGCAGCATCAACTCTATTTGACCATCCACTAAGCTAGTTCCTCCCACTGAGCGGTCCACCAATACTGAGAGTTCCATGCTGCTATCTTGTACATAAATTCCAAGATTGATCTGAAGCAATGAAGTAAAGGTAAAAGAAAAAGATTTGCTATGCAAAAGAATTATTAAAAATGAACAACATAGAAAACGAATTCATTACAAATATGCTTGACGATAAATGCTAAGAGAGATCTCCTTGAATGCTTTCAAAAGAGGCTTGCCATCTTTAAACCCAATATTCCTTAAAAGGCAAGTAAGCAAGAGCTTCTAAAAGTTGGCTTGCCTTTAGTTTCTGGAAAACTCTAGGGAAACACCCAAACTCATATCCAAATCCACAATATGCTTTAGTGTCAACTTGTAATTGGTTCACCCAAATCCACTTTTTCACTAAGTACCAGTGATAGTTCCATGTGTAAGTGATGTAATCCAATCACAAGTTGACACCCAAACATGTTGTGAAATTAGGTGTGGATTTGGTGTGTCCAGGCGGACTGGTTTCTAGTTTCCATATAATGCCTTTTTAGGGACAAAGTGAACAACTGTACAACTTAACAGGCTTTATATGCAAGGGACACTGAACCACTGTACAACTTAACATGCTTTATATGCAACATAAAACTTTAAACTGGTGGTGGTAATTGACTGGCTTTTGGGGCTTACCGGACAGCATCTGAGTGCCATGAAGTAATGTCAACACTTAACAGTAGAATATACCCGATGAAACATTTTTCAATTGATACTTCTTTCAATTAACAAATTTTGCTTGATGATATGCAGGACATTGTGGAGACTGCTAGACATCACATTTGAGAAAGAATTTTTTCTTAAAGAAGAAACTAATGGCATTAACTTAAGACACTACTTGTATCAAAATGATATATTTTCTGTCCAAGAAAAGGGAGGGGAAAAATGTGGTGTGTGTATCCTGAAAGGCACATGAATATATAAAGATTGGAAAAGCAGAGAAAAAGCTGGAATATGAATATAAGAATTCACATAAATTAAAAAAGCTCCTAACATTTTATATCTATCAAAAGAATAGTTGCCAAAATATTTCATGCAAAAGAAAAACATACAGGATAATAATTTCCAGCAACTGGTTGGTTCACTTGCAGGTTCCAGTCTGTCCTGAAATCCCGAACCTGCAAATCAATTAGAAGTATGAGGCCAAACCTTGAAATGAAAGTCAACACTATAATTAATACCCTGAGTGCAATTTTTTAATCAAGCATATCATGTATGTTTCTTGTCCAAAATATCCCCATTCAAATTTTCATCCTTAATGATAATGATAATGTTGTCTTATTTGAGCTATATGCCCAACTCCCCACCCCCCCAGGTGGGACGTCATTTATTAAAATGAAAAAATTTATATATATATATATAGAGAGAGAGAGAGAGAGAGAGAGAGAGAGAGAGAGAGAGAGAGAGAGAGAGAGAGAGAGAGAGAGAGAGGAGAATTTCACCTAAAACATAGCAGATACAACAGTCGAAATCATTCACATTGTTCCAATCATAAGTAATGCAGCTAAATCTTAAAGAAACAAATTGTAGAAACAACAGTTAGCAAGTATTGCCATACCCTTTTGATGAAATCACGTCCATTAGAATCAGTGTAGAATGTCTTATTGGTCTTCATTGTTGTTGTGATTTGAGTTGTGATTTCTTTCCCAATCCCATCATCAGCAGGTATAGGCCCAATCTACAATTCATGTAAATAAAGTAAACAAATAAAGCCTCAAAGTGATTTCTCAAACATATAATAACCATGTTGTTTCAGAGGCCTTTTTGGTTAATATTATTGACCTAGCCCTAGTAATATTTGGACCTCTACTAGCCAATTCTATTAGGTCTTCTTTAGTGATACAGGGAGCACCTATATACATATCTTGGTTGTTTTGAAAAAGAGGGTTCAAGCCGTGGCATTAGCTTAGAGAAAATAAGGATTCTCTTCTTGTGTGCTTTTGAGAAAGATAGCTCTTTGGGTGTATTTGGGGTTTACACTTTGTGAGAGTCCTTTTGTGCCACCTTTGTAATCTCCTTATTTTATTAGTGAAACTTTCTCATTGACGCTGCCCATGGGCATTGGCCTAAGGCCTAACCATGTAATTGTTTGTGTTCCCAGTGTGATTTCATCTTCTATTTTTCTATTTCTATTTTGCATAAACGCTATCTCATCAAACCACAAAAGGGAGGAAAAGTAATCGCTTAAATAAATCAACATACAAGAGAAGTTAACTTACACTGAACTCAACTTCAGCATGCTCTTTTCCCTTGAATACTCTGGTAATCTGTCCACACAACCAGCATAATATTATGGAAGTAGAAGTAAAAAAATCTTTTCTTTTAGGGGGTGGGGGAGAGAGACAACAGATTCTTACACAGCATAAAGTTATCGTTCAAAAAGAGATTCAGCAGGAAATTAGAATATAACCACCTCAGGATCTAATAGAACTGTTTGATCTCACTGCTTCCTCTTTTTAAGCACTATCTATTTCATGAAGTGACACTGATAAATCTAAAAAAAGGATTTCAATAAGACTAATTAAAACCAACACATGTCATATTTCCACAATTCCTCCACAACTGCAAAGAAATTAGGTCACGGGTGAAAGTACACTACATGGAATTTTCATTAGCAATGCCCACATACAGCATTCTCAATGGTGGCTATCAAGATATATATTCATAATCGTCAGCCTCTCCTGTCTGACAACACTCACCTGTGACCCTCACCAAAATTCAATTCAACAGGGCCCCATAGAAGTTGGTGCATAATATTGCATCCAGCACAACCTAGGCCAACACTAAATGCATCCATGTCCATCCTCAACCTACTTTGTCACATTTCCACCAACAGAGGCAATACAGCAACAGTACCTATAAACAATTGCTTTGGTTTCTCTCTCTCAGCTCAATCACTATAGCACAAAACATATGCAGCTTCCCTTTATGCATGTGACACCATCACAAATCTCTTGACATATGCATTCAGAAAGCTTTCTTGAATCAAGTAAATGATTTATCGATATAATTTTAGTGGATGAGAAAATCAAATTAATCTTTTTTATATTACTGCATTAGAAAATGTAAGGTTCAGTACAAAAGTTGGTGCCTCTGTGTGTGTGCGTGTCTGTGTGTTCTTTTGAAAAGCAAACAACCTGAGATATCCATGGGTTGACTTGTTGGTGTACTTCATCCAATACTGGACCCCTGAGAACTGTTAAAGGATCCTGGAACAGATATGCATATTAACTTGCAATCAGGCACTCAAATTTTGTAAGCAATGAGTTTATAGTGAGAGAGATTTATTGATGAATTTTGGAAGATCTTTGAAGAACATGATTACCTGGTGTTCAGATTCAACCAGAAACGTAGCATTTGGGCGGAAGACGTATGCTCCAGAAGCCTTCAACAAAAGGAAAAATTATAAAATGGTAATAAATCTTACAACTTTCTTTCAACATTTGAAGCAAACAGAAATTTTGATGCAAGTAATATAATAACAGTGGAATAATGATGTTTCACAAGACATAATAAAGCTTTGATGTATACAGATTTGACTACCTGAGGATCTTTATCAGTTCCATTACTTCCAGAATAATAACTGTATGATTGCTTAGCAGATGCTGTGACCTTCAGTAATGAGAAAAAGATTGTCAAAATGTAAGCATTACATTCATCATTCTAGAATATATAGAGAAAGGCTATGATTGAAGATCATTAAACTATATATTCCATGTTTAATTACTTGATCATAATCTTGAAAGCATATTGGGATTCAACATGTCCCAGGGTAAAGATAAGTCACATGGACAAAATACAATAGAACACTGAAACTGTATCTTATACAATATAGCATACCAGATTTCTGTTATTAACAAAATGAGTAAGTTTTCCTTCATCTGCAGTAAAAATTAGCTTCAAACTGCCTTGCCCAACTTCTATGGTATTGCTTGTGCTTCCTTCTGATGTATAAACCATTGAGATGGTGGAACTAGGACCTTTATTTCAATAAGTGGAAAGATGGAAATAATATTTCATGTCAGCAACTTGGTACCACTGTTTCCTTATAGTTCTATGTTTGTAGTAAGTGTAAATGAAAAGATATTCCTAACCTGTCTGTTTTGCATTTGAGACAATGTAAGTGCTGAAACCAAGAGGAGGTACGGATGCTGAAAAAGCAAGCCAATACTTAAGTGATCCATTAGGGGATGTACCCATATATGCTTTAACGTAGTAATTTCTTATGCTCAAAGTCACATTTGACAAAGGTAGAAGCTGAGATTCAATTTCTCTCCCATCAGAATCTTGAACAAAAACCTTATCAGAAGAAACCTGTAATAAGTTCAATTTGCAGTAAGCTATTTGTAAGTAAAGTTAATTCTTTTTTTTTTTAAAGATTTGAACGACTTCTATAAAGTATTATGTAAATTCTAACCCTAACAAAAGGATAGGAGCTTTTTGATAACAACAACCACAATCAAGTCTTAGTCCCAAATTTTGGAATTGGCTATGGATCCTCAATAGGCTAGTCCTAGGTTGGCCACATATATTCTTTTCCACCATTCTATTATGTCCAAAGTCATACTATTTTTAACATCCTTAATTGACATGTCTTTTTTTACTACTTCTAAATGTTATTTTAGTTATTTCTCTATCTTTTTCAGCGCTCTCAACTTGAATCAACTTACCCTTTCTCAGTAGTGTATTAATTGCCCTCATCTGCACATGACCAAACTATCTCAAGCAACTATTCCTCATCTTTTCATCAATAGAGACCACCTCCATCATTAAGCGAATATCCTTGTTACAAATCCTATCTTTCCTTATATTTCCAATTATCCATCTAAACAATCTCATTTCAGCTACACTAATTTTATGAACATGTCACTTCTTAATTGCCCAACATTTAGTAGCATAGAGCGTAACAAGTCTTATAGGAGTCTTATAAAATTATCCCTTTAATTTAATAGGTATTCTACAACCACATAATACTCTTGATGTGCTTCTCCACTCCATCCACCATGCTCTTATCTTACGATTCACATCATCTTCTATATGTTCACTCATTTTAGGTAATAAGAGGTTACCTTTCTATGTAGATGAGCTGTGTGAGTGTGGTGTGTGTCTGTGCAAGTGAGAGCATACATGTTTATAATACAACTTATGAGACAATCTCAGAGTTTGATTTCTGGATGGTCAAATAAAATAATGTTAATTTATACTGAAACAATGGTTTGTTTTTATGTAATTTGCAAATTATTACAAGGTTACATCATAAGCTATGCAGAGTCATTAAAAGCAATGCTATTCAGGGTGCTCTAAGTGGCAGGGAGTAGTATCAGAAAGGCCCAAAGATCAGAATGAATAAACAATGATTAAACTTATGAAAAAGCAGTTTACATGTAGATAATTACCATTAGATAAACAAGGGATGAAGAAAAATCTAAACAATATGATAATAAATTTAATTTTGGAGCATGATAACAAGTGCTGGCTATGAAGCATTGGTGAAAAATATTCAATTCAATTACGTAAGAAAGACTAAGAACAGAAGCACTCACAGGAATTCGTATTACTTCCTCCCTCTTCCATCCTAAGGGATTATAAACAACAACAACCTGCAGAGCAAATGAGAATACAAGACAATAATTAATATATCAAAATGCAAGATTTAGTTTTAATTTTTAATGAAGGATAAAATCAAAAAGTTTAAAATAAAATGATGACCTTACCAAGCTTTTACCATCTGACAATACAGCTTCTGATGGAGGACAGTAACTTATATTAAGAAGAGGACACTGCCAAGTACCCAAAATTTCCATGAGACAGAAGTCAGCAGAACATTTAACTCTGTTATTATTTAAAATTAAGAATTGATTACAGAGTTCATATGAGATACAAAATGGTCAGGAAAAGGGTGAGCACATGTAGCCTTCACCAAATTTTCTTACAAACGCTAAGCAGAATAATATTTCAATGATTTTTTTTATACCTTTCGTGAATAAGTTCTTAGAAGACAGGGTAGCACTCTTACACATGATAAATTAAGGGACAAACAAAAACACCTAAACTTCAGATCTTGGATAGTCTGTTGTTAGATAAGACATCATCTTGAGATCTTCCAACAGGCTATAATTTAGTATGAAAGTGCAGTTCACCAAAATTTGAGTGTGAAACAAACCAGAGTTCATGTTGCAGCAGATACAAAAGATGACATGTAACATGACCTAATAATCATATTAATATTAGTCATATGAAGTTTAGTGTCAAATGATTTGCCACCATACCAGAAAGAATAATTTATAGCACGATTCTTCTGATGTAATATATAGCAGAGAGTACATGATATACAAAAAATAAAAAATAAATAAATAATAATAATAAAGAAAATAGTCGATATTGTATATTGCCTGCTGAAAATTTGTTACTGGATTTCCTTGTCCAGTACTTGATCTCAAGTCTGCCAAGAAACCAAGCGAAGAGGAAACCACCTTCTCAGCCTGCAGAGAAGTATAACTCGGCAGTATTAGACATTCACATAAAACTTTACGATGTCAACAATCATAACTTATTGTTGGAAATCAAACTAAGTTGCACCTCCGCATAGCCCATCGACAATCGTTTTGCATAATCAGCAGCAACATGCTCTCTTTCTGTACCACTAACTGCATCATGGTGTTGAGCAATTGCCAGAGCATCAGCTAGTGCATCGGTGTTTGGCCCAGATTTGTTCCTGCCTTTGAAGAACTCCAATTGCCTTGCCGCCTAATCGTAGAACACAAAAGGATTTAAATGTTCAAAGCATGCCAAGATAGCCTGACAGGACATAATAGAAGAAGTAAGGACCAAGATCTTACCAGATAATAACCACTCATCATCCTGACGTAACCTTTAAACGCTGGCCTACTTGTAAAGTAACCAGTCCAATAGGCATTTGGATGATCTGCATACCTGAACATGGTTTATATATTTAAATTCGAAGTTCGTAAAACAAAGATGAGCTGAGTGCCAAAATTATAATATCAAACTCACGGGAAGAAATCTTCGGTTTTGAGAGGCCATTTTTCTTTTGTTGCATATTTTGCATCAGTGTAGATGGACGGGGTTGAGTACAGTGCATTAACACGCCCATCCTGAGAATATTCCAATAAAACTTTTTAATAAATTTACAATACATATAAAACAGTGACAGAAATGACAAAAGGACGTAAACCTATGAAGCCATGTAATCTTAATCTGGTAATCTTTGAAAAGGCTTCTAAAAATTAAGTACCTCATTGACATAATGAATGAACTTGTCCATCTGCCTGAACCATGAATTTGCATATTGATAGCGAAAATCTGTCCCCATGGTCCACATAATATGCTTTGTCCTGGTTACATTAGCCTAGAATGAAGAAGAAAGTCTATTTTTTATCTGTAATAATCATTGAGCTAAAAAACTTCAGTGGGATTAAAGGCATTTCTTTCCATGTACATTTGGTGAAGTACTTCAAGTTCAATCACTTCCTAAACTTAAATTATTCAAATTAGTCATTACACAACATGGCCATTTGAAGCTATGAATTAACCTTCACATTGTGCAAACAATAAGGAACATGAATATTGATGAGATAAAAATTTCTACTGCTTACCTGTGCCAATGCAGCATCTACAAAGTCATTAACTCGCTCTTGAACATTATAGTCAAACAGGAGAATATCATCCTTCAATCAAAAATATCATTTCAATAAGACCTCTAGAGCAAAAATTCAGGAGAACCATATGTATGTTTTTTACCACAAAAAGTTTTACCTGAATAGGAGGGGAAACATCATTAATCTCAAATGTGAAGCCATCAGGAGGGTCATAATGCCTAGGGAATATCCCAGTGAATATCTGCATATGAAGTTTGCAACATGAGTCAAAAGAGTACATAAAATATCATCAAAGTAGAACGCATAAAACAAGTAGTAAATTCTCAAGTCAAACACTTTGAATAGGTAAAAGAATATAGACATCATGTCCCTCCCTAACCTGTGAAGATGAAGCTAGAGACTTGGAACCCCGCCAAACAATCTCAAGGCTCTTGTCATTTAGTCGCTTAGCTCTATCTTGGTAATCAATTCGAGCAAAAAAGAGGGAATCAAATCCTAACTGCAACAGAAATTCAGACACATTAGGATGATAACGCTCACACAAAAACTATAAAAATCTACCACATGACTAGGTCCTTGATTCAATCCATGATAACTTCGATAACTACCCATTATTAGATTGCAACAGACAAAGAATTTCTAGCACCAAAAAGAACACAAAAGAGAGCTACAAATTTTTTTATAGGCATACCTCTGCACCAAGTAAGTAAGCCTGCACAGCAGAATGCCCGAAAGGATCGATCTGCCAACCAACTCTAGGAACCTTACCAAATTCGTCTTTGATAAATTGATGCCCTAGAGTGGTCTGATCAATCAAATCAATGTAATGCGGAGTAGCCTCATCATGCATGCACATACCCCCATTTCTTCAAAATCCAAAAAAAATTGTAATGTGCGAAACAAAATCAACAAATTGCTCAACTCACAAAGCACTAGTACATTAATTAGTTTATGAAATTAATCAATCATACATGAATTCAAGTTGACCAGAGTTGACAAGCTCCTTGACTTTAACCTTCCTACCCTCACTTTGCTGCCTCCACCATCTTTCAAAGAATGCCTGAACAAATTTTTCAACCATAACTACTTTAACCCCTAGTACTTCACATGCACTATTTTTAAAAAAAAAAACCAATACCCATATAAAAAAAACACAATTTAAAGAAGAAACAAAAAATGGGTACCATCTCAACATAAATGAATTTGCGATTACTATCATCCAACAAAGCCGAAATTACAGAGTCCAACACGTTCTGCACACAAGCTCCCTATTCCACCAAACAAAAACCCAGAAATCAGTCTTTAACACAAACAAAGATAAAGAGTGTGAGAAAGTCAAAAATAGCAATATGGGAGTACTCGAATGGAGTTGTTAGCGCCAACATAGTACTGATCGACAGTCTTAAGCCAACCAACATCGTCGTGAGAGTGAGGGACCAAGTGGACGTTGATCTTATCTGGGACGATTCTGTGCGTGGTGTTGTAGGCTATGAACGTGGATTCTGATGAAGCCAACAAAATCAGCGAAAACAAGAAGAACAGCACGAACGCCATGGCTGATGGGGTTCTGTTTCTTCAGCTGGGAAATCAAAGAAATGGATTTGAAGAGTTACTATAATAAGTAAAGAGAAATTGAGTTAGCAGATAAAATATGTGTCATATTCCTATACATAGCACAAGCTAGCTAATTCTTTAGCTTCTGAGTAGTGATCACTTTGAGGTTCACTAATTTTTTTGTATAGTGTCTTTAGCTTCGAAGAACCGTGAACTGATATTGATAATTGGGGTTTGAGAAAGACAGTTTCTTTTTTGGTTTTTCATTTCTTTATTTTTCTGTTGTATTTGGCCAAACTAAACTATTATACTATACTCAAATTTCAATTGAAATTTATTTTTAATGATGTTTTTAAGATCGTTTTATTCATAAAACTAGTGGCTGAAATCGAGGTTGATTTCATTTATTTATAATTAACCTTTTGTCCTGAAGTGATATTATTTTATAGGGTAATTTTGTAAAAATAACTCAGACTCTTAAAATTTAAAGTTTTTTTTTTTTTTGAGAAACTTAAAATTTTAAGATTAAATTGACACAGTTTCTAATCAAATTTTGATACATAGTACTGTAATTTTTTTTGAGTGTGATTAAATGAAAAAAGATAGTAAAATATAATTAATTTTAGAATTAAGTTATTTTCAAGATGAGTATGATCTCCTAAAAAATTAAAAATAGAGTGCGACCTTATACTGTGGTTTATTGTTGAGAAAAGTGAAGCATATAAAATATTGATTTTAATTTTTTGATGAAAAAAAATATTGATATTTTGGATTGACTAGGATGAGAGTAGGTTGGTCTTAGTAAATCTAAAATGTCACAAGGTGGATGATACCTCTCCATTTCTTAAGTGTATGGGGAAACTAGTTAAAAAAAAATGTCACGTGTGAGTGCTTATTTGGGACTAAATTCCAAATTACAAAGGCATGATTCAGTTTTTTTTTTTTTTTTTTAATCCTTTTATTTTTATTCATCTATATATATATATATATATATATATATAACCGAAACTTTTGAAACTCCCACAATTTTCCACGTCAGCATTACTTTAAAAAAAAAAAAATTCTGATTTTTTTTTCTTCTAAAACCCGATAATACATCAAACCCAATGATACAAAAAACTATACTCTGATTTTCTATTTCTCTCGTTCCCCTAATCCTTCCCCGTTCCACTTCTCTGTCGTCCAAAACACACACCACGGTCAAACCTTCTCCTTCGTGCAAAATACACCCCACGACCAAACCACTTCTCTATCATCCAAAACCAGACCCATATTAGCTCCAACAAAACCTGATCCCGTTCCCCTTCACCGTCGTCCAAAACACCTCTGAAGTGATTCACTCCAATCGCAGATACAAGTCGACCAAACCCCTTCTTCGTATCAGACCATTCTCTCTCGGTATTTCTCAATTAATCTATGAATAATATCTTTTCCTATTGTCTTTAATTAGGTTTTTCTGTCAATTTAGGGATTTTGTCTTTAATTAGGTTTTTCTATCATTTTAGGGATTTCACTTCCTAACCCTCAGGTGTGCTGGGTTTTGGCCGTCAATTGCAACTGAAGCTAACCTCCTCTGTAGAGGAAGTCCAAACCCAAAGTAAGAATTCTGATTTGCTCTTCAATTGAAAACCTACTTGCCCAGTTATTACTTCCAATATACTGTTCTTTGGCTGAATGGTTGGCCTTTGGTTTGCCGGCATTAAAAAAGGGTTTTTTTTTTTTTTTTTTTTTGTGTGTTTTAGGTTCTAGGAATTTAAGGTGGAAATTTGTGTTATTTATTTTTCCATCTCGGTTTTGAAGCAAAATTGGTTTTTTTTTTTTTTTTTTGGGCTTTAGGTTTTGGCGATTTAAGGTGGAAATTTGTGTTGAAGAAGATTGTGATGATCGTCAAGGAGGACGGATTTGCTGCGCAGGGTAACAGACTAACAATGGTGTTCATGGGTTGCAATAAGGTTATCCTCATGCCCAATTCTTTTGTTGTATGTATTAAATATAAATTGGATTTTCTGGCTGAAACCTGAAAGGTATATCAATTTTCTGTCAATAAGTTTTTAATTTCTAGATTACATTATTCTAATTTTTTTTAAGTTCCTCTGTTTCAGCACCTATACATCAACTAAGTTCTATTTCTTGGCCATATCAGTTAGGTGTTCAACAAAAGGCCTACGAGTAACTATGTACATGGGTTGTTAATTGAAATAAGAAAATAGTTGAGTGTATTTCTTTAAAATGGAAACTCAAAATTTATATGTAGGTGGAAAGGTTAATTTTACCAAATCATTTTTGTCTTTTAATTGTGTTACTGATTCTTGGGGGAAATGTTTTAATGATCCATGTTTAGTTTATCAATTTATCCCTAAAAATGGTATTTGGTACTCCAAGAATCCAGTTTTGGTCTGTACAAAACAACCGTATCTTGAATGTGTTTGGCTTTCGATTAGGAAGCTTCTATACCAAAAAAAAAATTGATGGTTCTAATGTGAAATGAGTCTGCCATCATGATATGTTAAATAGTTGATGCAGAATCTGTTTTATAACTTATATTTATGACAATGATAGTTAATATCTTAGACATTGTTACCTGACGAGAGTAGTTATATGCAAAATGGGGTGCACTGACTTGAGCTTTTTTGAATGCTAGGTTATTTCTGTTAATATGCTGGATTATTTTAGTTGGAAATACATAATTATTTATGTGTGCTGTTTCAAGTCCACCTGTTGGAAACTGTGTAGATATTTATGTGTGCTGTTATCTTTATTTGTTAGTGGAAGTGAAACTGTGGAGCACTTTGGTTTACTAATCTCTTCAAATTGTGTTATTTTAATTCAAAACTTTTGAATAAGGTTTTAAATGTATTGTAAATTTTTGGGTGTCAATGTTAGTTAGTTGCTATTTTGTTATATTAGATGTTACCCATAAGACAATTTTAGACAAGCTATGGGTTTTCCATGTTTGAAAAACTAAATCTTTATCCAAATATACAGAGGCTTAAAAAGTAAAATTTCATTTTAAATTTGGGGGTTTAATAGGATTTAGTTTTTTTGGTATTCTGATCAATTGGTTTTGAATTAGGTGATTGAGTTAGATTTTGTTTTAATTAAGGTTTTGATTTAGACTTATTCTTCTTCATCTACTGTAATTTCAAAGGTTGTTTATTCATTTAAATGAAATTGATACCTCTTTTTGGTTGTTTAATTGTTCTAATAATGATTGATTTTGTTTATTTGTTTGGTGTTCTCAGATTCCCAAAGCGGTTTATTTAGACTATTATTAGATTGGCCTCAACCTCAAACTCATGGTTTGAGTTTTTCACAAAGACAGTGCTCGGTAAAGGTGTTACATGCTGAGCCAAAACGTAATGATTTGATGGCCATTGGTGAGTGCAAAAGTTTGAGTTTGAATTTTTTTTTACAAAGTTGTTATCTTTTTTTACTTTCTCAAAAAAAAAAAAAAAATTAGTTATTTAATTCAAAATAGATTTCATTAAACAACTTCATTTTAAGAAGTATCATCCTTATTAGTTTATGTACTTTGATGACATGGTTCCTTATACTTTGAAGAGTGAAGGAGGTTGTGTATGGGCTTGCAAAAGAAATGATGGGGATGTGCAGAGTGATGTGTTAGCGTAAGATTTGTGTCTATATGAGAATAATCTGTGCTTGACATATTGTTCATTGTAACTTTTGCTACTTTTGTTGTAAATGCATGGACCTAGGGTTGTATTTTAAAATTTTGTTATTTAAGATCCAAAAAAGAGCTCCATATGTTTCTTTTTTTAAGGTTTTGATATCTTGGATTTATATAAAAAAAATTTCCATCTCTGTAGGGTTTGGTGTTGTTGGCACACAAAAAGCTCATTAGGGAGAAGCTTGCAGAAGAGGCTGAACAGAATGTCAAGCAGGGGAGGCCAAGAGGGAATATTACTTGGTAACTAGTATGTCATACTGGACTGCATTGTTCAAGAGCTACTGCTGCATTAAGGTTGCATCAATTAAGTGCTACTACATATTGAGACAAACAAATTTAATTATATGCAACACTCTATCAAATTAAATCATTTTGAGTTCAAGCCTAAGGTAGACTTGGCAGTGTATGAAAATTGAGGAATAGATGTCTTGATTTGGTGGGATGAAAGTTTTTGAATTAGCAGAGTGAATGTATTTTTGTATTGTTGATTGGTAATTTGGTAGATTGGAGTCTCATGCATTCCATTTTTTTTATCAAAAAAAAAAAAAAAAAAATGAGATCTCAAATTTCACATGCCTTTCTTTCAACTCTTTTAGATAATAATATTATTACTCTACTCTTTTTTCTTTGTTTGGTTGATGGGATGTTATTCAAAATTGAAGTCAATTATTTTTTAAAACTGAACTCAATTTAGTTAGACGGTCCATATTCCTAAATTTCAGATTTCTTTTTTTTCCTCTTTGCTTGGTTAGTGTGGAAGTTCAAGAAGGTTAAGGAATTAAGAAATGAGATCTTGCCAATTTTCTTTTGCTCAGCTATTGGGATTTGCCAAATAGAAGCTTATGTTGAATTTGGCAAAATTAATTTTATTTTGGATTAGCACAAGACACCATTATTTGATTGAAATATATTTAGACTTAAAGTAACATCTTAAACTACAAATGAAAAATGCATTCAACAGAAGAAGAAAAATAAATCAAGATGATTTTGCATATGTTATATATGTTTCACATTTATGTAAAAACTTTCCGTGCATAGCGCGGGTTAGCGACTAGTTTTTAATATAGTCATTCCGTCTCATCCCCATCTTAACTCTACCAAAACAACCTTGTTTTGGAACTTGAAAAATACAAACTAACAAAGGTTGGACTGAACTAGAGAGAATAACTAAATTAAAAATACATTAAAGTTCTTTTCATCCTTCAAATCAACAGAAGAATAACAACATGCTGAAATGTTTTTAATGAAAGAAATTCAATTGCTAATCTACAATAACCTCCACATGCTTAGAGAGGTACTACTCATGAGCAATTTTTTTTTTTTTTTTTTTTGAGATTCATAGAGATTATTGGAGTAATGTTTTATGGTTTCACTCTCTATTGTAAAGAGTATTTTGTGTTTAGCTAGACTGTTGCAAATGATCTTAAATTCCTAGTTACAATTTAAAGATGGTAAAAATGTTTTTTAAAAAATAATTGTAAAATCAGTAATCCCAAGTAAAAAAAAAGCTTAAAAGGAGCAAGTAATGAAAGAAATTATCTAGGTATGCATATAAAAAGTGTGGGAGGACCAGGCCCGGAGGATTGGGCCCACCATATAAGTAAGCCCCAGCACGAGGCCCAAGGCCCACTGAGTGTGATGAGCCCGAGGTACAACGAAAGTACTGTCTCGGGGTTCTTCACTTTGGACCCGACCATTAGCCGAGCACTAGGAGTGCCG
Organism: Quercus tomentella; assembly: GCA_028535165.1. NCBI lineage: Eukaryota > Viridiplantae > Streptophyta > Magnoliopsida > Fagales > Fagaceae > Quercus > Quercus tomentella. Next base: position 65,051,567 of record JAPQVY010000155.1, on the reverse strand, counting down.
CCCCATCCCTTCCGAGGGGAATCTGGAATAATTATAAAAAGTTTATGTGGGGGCCAATTAATCAGGAGATATTATTAAGGCCATGCCAGCTGGGCCTAAAGTCCGATCCGAGGATGTTAGACCATCCGAGACGGCCCAGATAAGCCTGTGAACAAGCAAGTCTAAGGGAGGAATAAAAACACCATGGGATGAGTCCAATAAGTGTCCGAGGATAAGAGTATCCTCGGCCGAGGTGAATTTAAGTGTCATACCATTATCGACTTACTTCAGAGTTGCATCGCAGTTAAAGAAGCGATATTGGGCCAGGGAAAAGACGGAGGAGGCAAACAAATATCTATAAAACTGCTACCTCCGCATTAAATACCTTCCAACCAACTCCCTGGCCGCATTAATGTGGAGGTGATGCCTGAACAATGATAAAGCAGCCTTACAGCTACTGGTTGATTTTTCCAGGAAGTGTTGGATGGGATAGAAGGATATCCTCCAAACTCAACCTACACGTGTGCGGCGAAGATGAGACCAAGACGGCAGTATATAACATGTAAGAGTGCATTGAGAGAAGGGGATCGGAAAAAGAAAACCAAAAGGAAAGGACTTAGAAGAAAACCTTGAAAAATAGAGAACAAAACTAGCTCTCAAGAGGAGATTGATCGGAATATTAGGGTGAGTACATCTATGAGCGTAAAAATTCGATCGCTTTCCTTTAAGGTCAATCTAGCCTTTCAGCCCACGCTCTATAAATTTTGTTGTAAGGGCCTTTAACGTGCGAAGCCCATATTAGTTGGGATCGTCACAATTTGAGTCCTTACAATTGGCGCCGTCTGTGGGGAAAAGCTTGGTTTAGACCAAAGGAAACTCGATCGCAACGTTTACAATGGAAGAAGCAGGTCCACACCAGGTAGCAGCTGGGCCGCGTCAGATAGATGCTAACCCGCACCAAGCAGAGTCAAGGGGCTCCCAGCATGGCGATCCGTGTTGGAGCCTCGAAAGGGGAGAGGGTCGTGAGGAAGGTGCACACACGACTCATACCAGTAAGAGTCGGTCTCAGGGGAAGAGTCATGTTTCCCATGCAAAAAACGATAGGGACATGCAATGTGAGATAGACGAGTTGAAGAGGGAGTTGCGTCATGCTCGACGAAGATGTTCGCCGTCCCGCTCCGGTTCTTCCTCCGAGGATACGGATGGCACCAGTTATAGACGAAGATCAAGAACCCCGCCCAGCGAGACTTTCACCTATGAAGAGGAGTACCACCGCCAATGTAAGCACAAAAGTCCGCCAAGCAGGGGCTTGGGGAATAGTGCCATGAACAAGGCTCTGAACCAAGTTTCCAGGTCACCGTTCACAAGGAATATTGAGGATGCGAATCTTCCTCGGCGATTCCATCAACCTACATTCACCCCATACAATGGCCGGACTGACCCGGTAGAGCACGTTAGCCATTTCAGCCAAAAGATGGCTATTTACTCCAGAGATGAAGCTCTGATGTGTAAGGTCTTTCCATCGAGCTTGGGCCCGGTTGTGATGAGGTGGTTTAATGGTTTGAGGGCTAATTCTATAGACTCCTTCAAGAAACTTACCCGTGCTTTTGGCGCTCGCTTTATTACCTGCAGCAGGGTTCCTCGGCCTTTGGGGTCTTTGCTATCCATGTCCATGCGAGAAGGTGAAACTCTCAAGGCCTATTCGGACAGATACTAGGAGATGTTTAATGAAATAGAAGGAGAGCATGACGATGTAGCTATAAGTACTTTCAAGGCTGGTCTTCCAGCCGAGCATGATTTGAGGAAGTCTTTAACTGGTAAACCTGTCACCAGTGTGCATCAGCTGATGGATAGGATTGACAAGTACAGAAGAGTTGAAGAAGACCAATTGCAAGGAAAGGGGAAGGCTAAGATGATCCCTCAGGAGAGGAGGGATTTCAGATCGAATCGGTACAACAATAACCGGCCTCGGAAGGATTTTGTTGGGCAGTCAAATTCTGCCAACGTCCAAGAAGTTCATGCTGTGTTTCAGGAACCTGCACAACAGATATTGGAGAAGATCAGGGATGAACCATTTTTTAGGTGGCCAAATAAGATGGCAGGAGATCCTGCGAGGCGTAACCAGAATCTCTATTGCCACTACCACCAAGACCACGGACACACCACTGAGAAATGTAAGAATTTATGGGACCATCTGGAGCAATTGGTCCGAGAAGGAAGGCTGAAACATCTCCTGCACAACTCCAGTGGCCGAGCTGGTCAGGCAGGTTCGGAGATGCGGGGCGATGCTTCCTCTGGGTTCCCCCTTGGAACGATTAATGTTATTTTTGCCGCCCTGGGAAGGACTGGGTCATGCCCTACCAGGGTACTGTCAGTGTCACGGTCTCCGGCCGTGGAGTGTGGTTCGGCGTCTAAAAAAGCCAGGACGGACATTCCTTTAGTGTTGGGCTTCTCGGACGAGGACAAAGCAGGAACCATCCAGCCACATGACGACGCTCTGGTGGTTACGCTAAGAATCGGCGGGTACGACATGAGAAGGGTAATGATTGATCAGGGTAGTGCTGCTGATGTAATGTACCCTGACTTATACAATGGGCTAGGTTTAAAACCTGAGCACTTGACGACTTACAATTCGCCTCTGATGAGCTTTGAGGGAAGAATGGTCGTCCCGAAGGGTCAGATAAGGCTACCTGTGCAGGCCAGTACGGACGTGGTGGAGGTGGACTTCATCGTCGTGGATGTCTTCTCGCCATACACGGCTATTTTGGGCAGACCTTGGCTCCATACCCTGGATGCGATCTCCTCTACCCTGCACCAGAAGGTAAAGTACCCATCCGGGGGTCGAGTTTTGGAGATAGTGGGAAGTCAGGTTGTTGCTCGGCAATGCCTAGTAGCGGCTATCCAGCATCGGCCAGACGTAAAGACCTCGGCTGATGCCAGCAGTGGTTTATAGCAGTTAACAACTCCAACATTACCCTCAAACGGACAGGTCGACGAGGTAGAATGCGAAGATTTGGAGAGGGTAATCATATCTGATGACCCGGATAAATTTTTCCAGCTTGGGGCTAGACTGCCTTCGCAAGAAAAGGAACAGCTGGTCAAGTTCCTCAGAGAGAATATCGACGTGTTTACCTGGAGTCCATATGAAGCACCGGGCATAGATCCAAGCTTCATCTGTCACCACCTCAGCATGAATCCTACCGTTGTTCCAAAGAGACAACCCCCTCGACGACTGTCGAAGGAGCACGCCGAGGCTGTCAGAAGTGAAGTGGCCAAACTAAAACAGGCCGGTGCTATAAAAGAGGTATTTTACCCATAATGGCTAGCTAATACAATTGTGGTGAAGAAGAAGACGGGAAAATGGCGAGTGTGCGTGGACTTCACGGACCTCAATAAGGCTTGTCCTAAGGATCCTTTTCCTATGTCGAAGATAGACCAGTTGGTGGATGCAACGGTCGGCCATCCTCGGATGAGTTTTTTGGACGCATTCCAGGGATATCATCAGAGACCATTGGCAGTGGATGACCAAGAAAAGACAGCCTTCGTCACCCCCATCGGAAACTATCATTATAAAGTGATGCCGTTTGGGTTGAAAAATGCGGGATCTACTTACCAACGGATGATGACTAAAATGTTCGAGCCACAGTTAGGCAGGAGCATTGAGGTCTATATTGATGATATGGTGGTAAAGAGCAAGGTGGTGTCCAGGCATGTGGAGGATCTTGCAGATATTTTTGGAATCCTAAAGGAGCATAAGCTACGCCTAAATGCCTCAAAGTGTTCCTTTGGGGTGGGTTCTGGAAAATTCTTGGGGTATATGGTTACTCATAGGGGAATTGAGGTGAACCTAGACCAGATAAAGGCCATTCACAATTTGAAGGCACCTCGGAATCCGAAGGAGGTGCAGAAACTGACAGGAATGACTGCAGCATTGAACAGATTTATCTCCAGGTCAGCTGATAGGTGCAAACCTTTCTTTCGTTTGTTACACAAATGGAAAGGATTTGAGTGGACCGAGGAATGCTCTGTAGCATTTCAGCAGTTGAAAGATTATCTATCTCGGCCGCCTATCATGTCCAGCCCTGAGGTGGACGAGGTCCTATTTGCCTATTTAGCAGTGGCCCCTCATGCGGTGAGTTTTGTTCTAATACGAGAGGACAATGGCGTTCAAAGGCTAGTTTATTATGTAAGTAAGTCGCTTCATGAGGCCGAGGTGAGATACTTATCGTTAGAAAAGGCCATCTTGGCGATAGTGCATGCAACTCGCAAACTCCCGCATTACTTTCAGGCGCACACCGTAGTAGTCTTAACTCAGCTACCCCTCAAGTCCATACTCAGAAGCATTGACTATACGGGGAGGATTGCTAAGTGGAGCACGATCCTAGGGGCTTTTAACATCAAGTATATGCCCCGTACTTCCGTGAAAGGCCAGGTCCTTGCTGATCTGGTGGCGAAATTCATCGAGCTCCCAGAAGAGGTTGAGATGAAGCAATGTGACATGGATGGAAAATCGGTTGGACTAATTTCTACACAGGGCGATCCACCCTGGAAAATATATGTGGATGGTGCAGCTAATCAACGGGGAGCAGGAGTAGGACTAGTCCTAGTATCCCCCGAAAAGATCATCATTGAGAAATCCTTGAGATTGGGGTTTTCAGCCATAAACAACGAAGCAGAGTATGAAACTTTGTTGACGGGGATGAGTATGGTCCAGAAAATGGGAGGAAAAGCAGTGGAAGTGTTCTCGGACTCAAGACTAATTGTCGGCCAGGTGAGAGGAGAATTGGAAGCCCGAGATGCCAGAATGCAAGAATATTTGAGCCAAGTCCGGCGTGTACAAGTAAAATTTCAATCTTTTGACTTGTCGCATATTCCCAAGGGTGAGAATGCTCACGCCGATTCCTTGGCGACCTTTGCCACTTCTGCGGTACAGAATTTCCCCGAGGTGATAATCGTTGAGGATTTGTGCACTCCCTCGCCGATAAGGAGTGATATGCTTCAGGTCCATCAAATAAATCTAACGCCGAACTGGATGGACTCCATAGTGAAGTTCCTCGAGAGTGATACTTTGCCTGAAGAAAAGGTAGAAGCAGAGAAAATACAAAGGAAAGCTCCTCGGTTTTGGTTATCCGAGGACAGAAAGTTGTATAAGCGTTCTTTTTCTGGGCCGTATCTGCTGTGTATACACCCGGAGATGTCAAAGTCACTTTTAGAGGAGCTGCATGAAAGAATCTGTGGTAGCCATACGGGGGGAAGGTCCCTATCTCACAGGGCCTTAACTCAGGGATACTGGTGGCCGAATATGTAGAAGGAAGCGCAGGAGTATGTCAAAAAGTGTGACCAATGTCAAAGATTTGCTCTTAGCATTCACCAACCGGGAGGAATTCTTAATCCCCTATCTAGCCCTTGGCCATTCGCTCAGTGGGGCTTAGATATCGTAGGACCTTTTCCTAAGGCGTCAGGAAATAAAAGGTATCTACTAGTCGGCACAGATTATTTTACTAAATGGGTCGAGGCTGAACCTTTGGCTAACATCAGAGACATTGATGTTAAGAGGTTTATCTGGAAAAACATCGTGACGCGGTTTGGAACTCCACACACACTTATCTCGGACAATGGTCTTCAATTTGACAGTAAAGCTTTTAGGTAGTACTGTTCAGACTTGGGTATTAAGAATAGGTATTCCACTCCGGCTTATCCTCAAGGGAACGGTCAGGCAGAGGCCGTCAACAAGGTTATAGTTAATGGACTAAAAAAGAGGCTGGATGATGCGAAAGGAAGGTGGGTGGAGGAATTGCCGCACGTCCTTTGGACCTATCGAACAACACCCCGAAAGTCAATAGGGGAGACTCCTTTTTCAATGACATATAGAGCCGAGGCCGTCATCCCTTTGGAGACAGGTTTTCCAACGTTAAGGACTAGTACTTTCACCTCGGATGGCAATGACAGTCTGTTAGGGAAAAGTTTAGACTTGATCGAAGAGCGAAGGGGGCATGCGATGGTCCAATTGGCTTATTACCAGCATAAACTCAAGTAAGGTTATGACACTAACGTAAAGTTGAGGCCTTTAGCTGTAGGAGACCTGGTGTTGAGAAAAGTTCTGGGAAACACTAAGAATCCAGCTTGGGGAAAATTGGGGCCTAATTGGGAAGGACCTTATCGGATTACTTCAGTAGCCGGAATAGGGGCTTATTACCTAGAAGATCTGGGTGAAAGAGCTGTACTCCACCCCTGGAATGTAAATAATCTCCGGAGGTATTATTATTAATGAAAGTAATCTAGTTTGAATTCCCTTTAATTTATGTCCATCATATACGATGTGTTTCCATATATATGAAGTATTAAACAGAAACTAAGTTATGTCAGGTCCTCGGACCACAAACTTAGTGGAAATTAATACCCTATGACACCTATGAAGTATTAAACAGAAACTAAGTTATGTCAGGTCCTCGGACCACAAACTTAGTGGAAATTAATACCCTATGACAGATATGAAGTATTAAACAAAAACTAAGTTATGTCATGTCCTCGGACCACAAACTTAGTGAAAATTAATACCCTATGACAGATATGAAGTATTAAACAGAAACTAAGTTATGTCAGGTCCTCGGACCACAAACTTAGTGGAAATTAATACCTTATGACACCTATGAAGTATTAAACAGAAACTAAGTTATGTCAGGTCCTCGGACCACAAACTTAGTGGAAATTAATACCCTATGACAGATATGAAGTATTAAACAGAAACTAAGTTATGTCAGGTCCTCGGACCACAAACTTAGTGAAAATTAATACCCTATGACAGATATGAAGTATTAAACAGAAACTAAGTTATGTCAGGTCCTCGGACCACAAACTGAGTGGAAATTAATACCCTATGACAGATATGAAGTATTAAACAGAAACTAAGTTATGTTAGGTCCTCGGACCACAAACTCAGTGGAAATTAATACCCTATGACAGATATGGAGTATTAAACAGAAATTAAGTTATGTCAGGTCCTCGGACCACAAACTTAGTGGAAATTAATACCCTATGACAAATATGAAGTATTAAACAGAAACTAAGTTATGTCAGGTCCTCGGACCACAAATTTAGTGGAAATTAATACCCTATGACACTTATGAAGTGTTAAACAGAAACTAAGTTATGTCAGGTCCTCGGATCACAAACTTAGTGGAATTTAATACCCTATGACAATTATGAAGTGTTAAACAGAAACTAAATTATGTAAGGTCCTCGAACCACCAATTTAGTGGAAATTAATATTCATTGCCTTATGATATTTGCTGAGGTGATTAACCAAAGCCTTTGAGCATCGTCTAATGTGCATTTGAAGTACTGCAGATCCTACTTTATCCAATTCTTAAGCGTTCTCTAAGGTTTTAATTAATTAGAAAGAATATGTGGGTATCCAAAATGATTCAATGAGACCTCATAGTATTAATGTTTCTCGCCCCTTTTCAATCGCTAATTGCTAACAATCATAAGTTGTTCTCTCTCCCTTATAAACAAGAGATAGTCAAAATAAGCCCACTCAAATTAAGATAACGTAGTAAACACGTACAAAAATAAGATAAAATGGCAACAACAGTAAGCAAATAAGCATAAACTGTCGCACAAAAGTCCTAACCAAATTACAAGGCAAGTCCTATTTTTTCAACCTAATTTGGAGCTTTAGAGCTTGGCTGGCAGATTTGTCTTCCTCTGAGGTGGTAACTCCCTCTTTATCCTTAGTAGCTTCACCAGCAGGCATGACTGTGGAAGCCAAATCCTGTTGAAAACTAGGGGAAGCTATTCCTGCTCCAGAAGCAGCTGTAGTTTTGTCCAAGGGGACTTCTGGGGGGTCTTACTCTCTTTATCTGTTTCTGGTTGGCCAAGAGGAGGAGGATGTGGAGGTAGAACATCCTCCGTAAGATTGATAGTTAGAGGAGTATCTTCAGCTTAACTGGCTGGAGGATCTGAGGCGTGAATTGCTTTAGGGAAAAACACGTTCTCTGGCCTCCTTAGCTTGGATGAAGCCTCAACCCCAGCTCGGTTGAGGGCTTCATCCCACGTTTGGGCACAATAGATGCGGCACACCATTGGCACTTGTGCCCTCAGTGTCTCCTCTGTCTCGGCCACACCGAGGTCGTAGCCTTTCTGCTCGGCCTCATTCGTTGCCTGTTCGGCCTTGGCTTTGGCCTTTTCAGCGTCCTCTTTTGACTTCTCAGCTTGTTCCCTCAGCTTTTGAGTTTCCTCCAAGTGCTTCCTAAAGACTGCAACTTGTTCCCGGGCAGCTTTCAGTTCCGCATTTGCCTCGCGCAAGCGCCTTCCTTGGTCCTCGGCTTGCTTTTGGTAGCCCTCCAGGGCCGAGTCAGCGCTCTTGCGAGCTTGCTCCTCAGTAAGCAATTTTTTCTTCGCAGTCGCCAAATCCTGCTCGGAAGCTTTCATAGCCTGTACAGCCGACGCCCGTGTCTTCTTTTCCTCGTCCAACTGACTGTGGCCGATATTGAACAGCTTATCCAACTTAAATGTGTTTTGGATAACCTGAAAAGAACAGAATAACGTTATAGTCAGTAAAAAGTATATATCCGTGAGAAATGATCATAAAAAGAAAAGAAAAAAGTTTGCGCTATACCATAGCTAAATATCTTTTGTTGTTGAGGATGAGCTCGTTTTTCCTTGCATTCTTTATTTCGGCCATATCTTTTGGAAGCAGCAATGCCTCCTCTATAGAAGAGGCAACATGACACCCAATGCCACCATTGAAGTCTCTAATGGATGCATCATCTAGTAGGGGCTCCCCACCATGCATAGGTGCTGGCAACCATGCTTGGGGCTTAGGAGGTTGGATGGCAGACCTTTCCTGGTCTTGCTGAGTTGGGTGGCTAGTTTTTTGCTGCTTTGCAGCTCGCCAGGCATCCTCTTCACGGTTCGGACGGGACTTGCTCGCATCTGCCACATCCTTTCCCTTCTGCTCCTTGCGCCTTTTTAACTCTGCAGCATCAGCTTTGACTAACTGGGGAGGTTGGTGAGAAGGTTGGGGTGGAGCAGGAAGAGGAGACTTGGTGGGAAGAATGGGACGCTGGTGTTGCATTGATTTCGCTATCGCACTCTTCCCAGGTTGATGCTCAATCAACTCCTGCAAACTCCTTTGCGACTTCCTCTGTACTCCTATCTCATCAGAATCTTCCTCGGAGTGTATAGATTGTTCGAAAACCCCAAGATCTTCCGAAGAGTCTGAGAGTTCTACAACTCCTTCCTCTTCTTCCCTTTCACCTTCGTCTTCATTTCTCTCTTCTGCTTCCTCTTCTCCGAAGGCAGGCTGGGATGAAGAAGCTTCTGATGGGATGGCGGCCACAAAAAGGGACTCGGTGCGGGCAGTATCCTTGGGGAGTGGAATACCTACTGGGACAATGAACCCCTGATAGGCAACGCTAATGCGTTAAAGCCGACGATCTCCGGCTCTAATCACGCACTTCGGCGCTTGAAAAGCAAGCGAGAGAGGGGTGTAGCCGAGGATTAAATGAGCTGCCCGTAGTTGGCCGTCAGCTTCGTTCACGTATATCTCGGCCTTCAGTATCCTATTCAAGCTCGCTTGGTTTACTAACTTGAGGTTAGGCTTGGTAAAACGCTTATCTGCAAAACCATTGAATCGAAACGAAAAGTCAATAGGGATGATAATACTAAGACTCAAACAATAACAAAAAAATATATATATACATATGAACTAAATATCATAAATCTAAAACCGCATTCCCACCTGACGTTCCTTCCTCCACAGGGCATGGCAGGCCATCATGCCATTCCCCAAAGAAAATAAGGAAATCTTCCTTTAGGTTCTTGTTTGAGGTGGGTAAGCACTGAATTAACCTCACCTCAGGGAATCTCGACTTGAGATAATATCCCTGCCCCTTCAAGTGGTGGAGATTGTACACCCAATTCACGTCATGATGGGTCAGGTCTAGATCCATTCTCTCGTTCAGAGCTTCTATACTTCCTAGAACCCTAAACATGTTTGGGGCGTACTGAGTTGGGGATAACCTAACGAACCTAAGGTAGTTCCTAGTGATCTTACCCATGGGGATGGTCATCCCGCCCTCTATGAAGGCAATCATGGGAATAACCACTTCCCCAGTTCTCCTAGTATCGAACCATTCCCCTTGAGCTGCGTACCTCATACCTACTGTCGGGGGAATCCTATACTTAGAGCGAAAACTTCTTATACCTTCCTCGGATTCAACTAGACTATGAAATCTACCCTCCTTTTTTCCCATTTTTCTAAAGGATTTTAATAGAAAAATTAATGAGTTGAAGATGAAAGAGGTAAGGGTTTTGTGTAAACTTACAGGTTTGGAAGAGGATCCTCGGACAAATGTCTAGTATTTGTAGACGCACAGAGAGAGGAAAGGTAAAGAGTCAGGTTCAACGTACGAGCTCTAAGATTATGATACTGCGGAAAGTAAGTAAGAAAGAGATGATTTGAAAGGCTATTTATAGTGACCTATAAATTGCAAGCGGGAAAACTCCCGCTCGTGAAACGAGGGGAACCCTCCACCGTTGGATTCATACCGTACCGTTGAACGTGGGAGACAAGGGCGTTACCAAAATTTAATACTGGCACGCTCAAGACGCCTAAACGTCAGGAACGCGCCTTGGGCAGGTGAAGAGACGTATGGAAGGTCAGAAGTACAAGATAGAATTCCAAACGAAATCAGCCAAGGACATCAAAATCAACCTTCCTCCCCAGGAGTCGAAAGGTAAGATTTTGAGGGGCTATTGTGGGGGCCAATTAATCAGGAGATATTATTAAGGCCATGCCAGTTGGGCCTAAAGTCTGATCCGAGAATGTTAGACCATCCGAGACGGCCCAGATAAGCCTGTGAAACAAGCAAGTCTAAGGGAGGAATAAAAACACCATGGGATGAGTCCAATAAGTGTCCGAGGATAAGAGTATCCTCGGCTGCCCTCGGCCGAGGTGAATTTGAGTGCCATACCATTACCGACTTACTTCAGAGTTGCACTGCAGTTAAAGAAGGGATATTGAGCTAGGGAAAAGACGGAAGAGGCAAACAAATATCTATAAAGCTGCTACCTCCGCATTAAATACCTTCCAACCAACTCCCTGGCCGCATTAATGTGGAGGTGATGCCTGAACAATGATAAAGCAGCCTTACAGCTACTGGTTGATTTTTCCAGGAAGTGTTGGATGGGACAGGAGGATATCCTCCAAACTCAACCTACACGTGTGCGGCGAAGATGAGACCAAGACGGCAGTATATAACATGTAAGAGTGCATTGAGAGAAGGGGATCGGAAAAAGAAAACCAAAAGGAAAGGACTTAGAAGAAAACCTTGAAAAATAGAGAACAAAACTAGCTCTCAAGAGGAGATTGACCGGAATATTAGGGTGAGTACATCTATGAGCGTAAAAATTCGATCGCCTTCCTTTAAAGTCAATCTAGCCTTTCAGCCCACGCTCTATAAATTTTGTTGCAAGGGCCTTTAACGTGCAAAGCCCATATCAATTGGGATCGTCACAATTTGAGTCCTTACAGTTTATATTCGGTCCGAATGGGGTCGGTAACCGAGAGCTAAAGATTGTGAAAAGAATCCACTACCGAGCCTTAACCGGCGTCTGGAACAAGTTCCAAGAGAATCCTCTGATTTCATGAGGATCCCTTGTGATTCCGAGAGATGTAGGAATACATGAGTGAGTGGGAATAAAATTGATGGCCACCCCACTCACTCAAGGATATAAAAGCGGAACTAGGCCATTGTTGGGAAAAAGGGGAGAGTAAGATGAGTGATTAAGGAAAAACTAGGAAAAGAGGGAAGAAGTAAGTAAATTTGTGAAAGATCAGTACTTGAGAGGGTACAACCAAGCCTGAGTTAGAGCCCCATAAGTAAGATTGAGAGTAAAGCCCACCAACAAATAAGTTGAGGGTCCAAGTGCTTACTCCTTCAATCAGCTCTTGCCGCCCACAATTGGTGCCGTTTGTGGGAATCTTACTCGTATTGGGGGCTTCGAGTTGGGCTAGTGTTAGTAAATTATTGAAGGCCCATAGGCTGGAGAAGGTTCTGTCGCGAGAAATCGTTCTAGGGCCTCATCTCGAGGCCAGCGGAGGTTGGAAAGGGAGAGGAGAAGGGAGCAGCAGCACATGCAAGATGGGCATGAGACGAGGATAGATTTTGACGAAGGGTCTTTACAAGGGGAGAGATCGATATCATACATTCCCGAAAGCTCTCATCGGGGTGATCGCGAAAGGGAGCTAGAGAACCTGCGAAAGCAGGTGAATGACTTGGAAATCAAGCTTAGGGGCCGGCACCGAAGAATGGAACGGGACGAATCGTCCTTTGACCCTGATTACATTTCGGGGGCGTCATCCTAAGGAAGCAGCTCATACCGGTCAAGGGAAAGGTCCCGCAAGATAAAAGAGCAACGTAGTGAGTCTGCCCGCCATGGTCGGCATTTTTATCATAACGCGGCCCTCGATGCAATGAGCCGAGTGCTGAAGAAGGCAGCCCGATCACCTTTCTCGGAGGAAATAGAATGCACTGAAATGCTGAGGCGATTTACTCGCCCTCCGTTCACCATTTATGACAGAAAGACTAACCCGGTTGAGCATGTAAGTCACTATATACATATGATGTCGCTTTATTCTCATAATGATAGGCTGATGTGCAAGGTTTTCCCGTCGAGTCTTGGTCCGACCGCTATGAGATGGTTTAATGGGTTGAGGAAGGGTTCCATCAAGAGTTTTGAGGACCTAATCCAAGAGTTCGACACTAGATTTATCACATGCAGCAAAGTACCACAACTCATAGATGCCTTGCTATCCATGAGGATAAGAAGTGGGGAGACCCTCCGATCTTACACGAACAGGTACTGAGAGCTCTATAATGAGATAGGCAGTGGTAATGAGCAGGTTGCTACCAGTACTCTCCAGATAGGTCTTCCCGAAGATTCAGAGTTGAGGGACTCTTTGACAATACGGCCGCCTAAGGGAATGCACCAACTGATGAGAAGGATTGAGGAGTATAAAAGGTTGGAAGACGATCGCCTGCAGGGCAAGGGTAAGGCCCCGGTTACCTCACAGTATCGCAAGGAGTACCGCCCCGATAGGATTCAACTGAGGGCTACCAGGGAGCCGAAGGCCCCCGTGGAGGACCAGGGCCAACGTGCCGAAGGAATTAAACTTGCTTTCAAAGAGCCCGTTTACAAGATCCTTGAACGAATTAAGAATGAGCCATACTTTCAGTGGCCGAGTAAGATGGGTAGTGACCCGACGAGGAGGAACCAAAGTTTATACTGCACGTATCACCTAGAGAAGGGCCACACAACCAAACAATGTCGTGTATTCAAGGATCATTTGGAACAGCTAGCGAAGGCAGGGCATCTCAAGGAGTTTTTGGTTAAGCAAAAGGGGGAGGATGCAAGCCAAGGCTCCGGAAGTCGAGGCGATCGGGCACACCCCCCTCCATTAGGAATTATTGAGGTGATCCACTCTGTATCGAAGGGCGTGGGCTTTAGCAAACGGAAGGGAGTTTTGAGTGTGACGTCCACATCAGATGTGGATTCAGGGAACCGACTCGAGAAGAAGTTGAGGAAAACGTGGTCCCGATCACTTTTGATGAAGTGGATTTGAAGGGGACATCCCAGCCACATGATGACGCGTGATAACTTGCATGATAGGTGGATTTTTAGTAAAAAGGGTCATGGTGGACCAAGGGAGTGAGGTTGAGATTATGTACCCCGATCTCTATAAAAGGCTAGGATTGAAGCCGGAGGATTTGAGCGGGTATGATACCCCTTTGTTGGGTTTTGATGGAAAGGTGGTAACGCCCGAGGGGTAAATTAAGCTCAGGGTAGTGACCGAGGGTAGGGAAGTGGAGGTGAACTTCATAGTGGTTAAGGCATATTCACCCTACACGACGATTCTCAGGCGTCCCTGGATCCATAGCATGGGGGCGGTGCCATGGAAGATGTATGTTGATGGAGCATCCAATGCGTAGGGCTTAAAGATCGGAATTGTCCTGGAGTTGCTTGAAGGTGTGAGGTTGGAAAAATCTCTCAGATTAGGGTTTAAGGCTACAAATAATGAGGTCGAGTATGAGGTCTAATTGCCGGATTGCAAGCAGCACGCAAGCTTAGGGTGGAAGAGGTAGAAATATTCTCAGACTCCAGATTAGTGGTTAATCAGGTGGACGGCAGTTTTGAGGCTCGAGATGAGCGCATGTGTCAGTACTTGAAGTTGATTGAGGGTATACGCTATAGTTTTAGAGCAGTTACCGTGAACCGTATACCGAGGAACCAGAATAGTCATACAGACTCCTTAGCCACACTGGCATCATCTTCAAATGACTTAATTCCCCGATTGGTGTTGGTAGAAGCCTTGGAGCATCCGAGTATCGAACTGCAGACGGTAATAGCAGCTATTTCAAAACAGGGGCCGAGCTGGATGGACCCCTACGTAGCATTTCTATCAGACGGATCTTTACTGGAAAACAGGAAGGAAGCCAAGAAGGTTCGAAGGACAGTAGCCCATTTTTGGCTATCCAGTGACAAGAAATTGTATCGACGTTCATTCGGGGGACCTTACCTGCTGTGCTTGTCTTCTAGCGAAGCCGCTAAGTTACTATTTGAGCTATATGAAGGAATTTGTGGCCTTCATTCTAGGGGAAGATCCCTCGCTCACCGAGCCATAACCCAAGGATTTTGGTGGCCTAACATGCAGAGGGAAGCGGTAGAATATGTGAAAACATGTGATCGGTGTCAGGTACATGTGCCCATACTGCATCAACCCGAGGGGAATCTAAACCTGGTTTCTAGCCCTTGGCCATTTGCTTAGTGGGGGCTGAACATAATTGGGCCTTTCCTAAGAGCTTCTGGGAACCAGCGATACGTGATAGTGGCCATAGACTATTTTATGAAGTGGGTGGAAGTTGAGGCCTTGGCTAATATCAGAGATGTGGACATGAAAAGGTTCGTGTGGAAAAACATCATCACTAGATTTGGAGTTCCTCGAACGCTTGTGTCTGACAATGGGTTGCAATTTGAAAGTAAGGTTTTTCGAGATTATTGCAGCGGCCTTGGGATAAGCAAGTACTCAACCCCTGCATATCCTCAGAGCAATGGACAAGCCGAAGCGATGAATAAAACAATTGTCAATGGTTTAAAGAAGAGGTTAGAAGGAGTGAAAGGAGTTTGGGTTGATGAGTTACCGAACGTCCTATGGGCTTACCGAATAACCCCGAGGAGGTCCAACAATGAAACACCTTTCTCCTTGACTTATGGTACTGAGGTGGTAATACCTATTGAGATCAATCTATTGAGCCCGAGAGTGGCCTGTTTCGAGCAGGGAAGTAATAACGAAGGGCTGATTGGCAGTTTGGACATGATGGAAGAACGAAGGGAAATGGTATTCGTATGGCTAGCCAATTATCAACAGAGATTTGCTCAAAGGTACAATAGGGATGTGAGACCTCAGGAATTTGTACCAGGAGACCTTGTTTTACGTAAAGCTATCGAGAATATGAGAGATCAGAACGCAGGCAAGCTAGCACCAAACTAGGAAGGCCCCTAACGAGTGACTACTACGGCAGGAACGGGCGCATATTACCTAGAAGACACGAAGGAAAGACCCTTACCCCGACTGTGGAACGTTCAAAACTTGAGAAAGTACTATCAGTGAATGTAATGTGTCTCAAAAACTGATCGTTCGCGGTTGTAAGCTGGCATGGATAATAAAATAAAGTGAATATTCAGTGCATGATCCCTGTATAAAATTATAACAATGCATATTTAGATGAGTGTACCCTTATGGTTTTCCTATTAAGGACTGAAGTCTGGCTTCGGCCTGACCCCGATCACCGACCAGATGAAAACCTAGATTTTTCTCTGAGGACAGAAGTCTGGCCTCGGCCTGACCCTGGTCATCGACCAGATGGAAACCTTGCAGTTTTCCACTAAGGGTAGAAATCTGGCCTCAGCCTGACCCCGGTCACCGACCAGATGGAAATCTAGGCCTTCTTTCTAAGTACAGAAGTCACGCTCGGCCCGGCACCAGCCACCGACCAAATGCCAACCTTACGTTCTTTTTTCATCTTAAAGAGTAATGGAACCCTCATTTTTTCTGTGAGGGTATGCTCTGAGTTTAAGTATTATGTTGCATTGGTGGTGTAATTATTATGATGATTACGTTCTGGATGTCCTAAACCTCAGTTAACTAATAAGCACTTGGTTGGAGTATTAAAGTGTGACACCGAGTAAAAACACTTAAGCAAAATTCTTATTGCAATTTTCGAATTTGGCAATATTAAGGGCGGTGCCGAACATTTATACTTAAACAAATGGGAAAACATTCATACTTGAACAATGGGAGAACGCAGAGAATAGATAGAAAGCCACATCTAATATCACATAAATTTAATTCATCAAGAAATAAAATCAAATGTTTTGATCTTATACAAAAATAAAAAGATAGGGGGGAAAGAAAACAAAGCAAAACGGAAAAAACATCTTAATTATCCTCGGGACTAGGCTCCTAGGTTAGCTATGGCCGTAGGATTCGTGATAGAGACGTCTGAAGGGGCTAGAAGGTTGCTGGGCTGAGGGTCTGATGACACCATTGGTTGAGTTGTTTGACCGAAAGTTGAAGCCTCAGTTCTCGGCTGCTCTTCATCAAGCACCACCATATGGGAGTCAATTTGCTTTGAAAACTCTCGAGACTCGGGGCTCTCGCTGTCTTCATCATCATCAGAGATGTCCTCTTCTTGCCCTTCAGTTTGGATGCCAACTGCGAAGTCCTCAAGCAAGGGCACCTGGTCGGTTTGCCTAAACTGGGATTCCTTGAGAAGCCCAATAGCATTAACCGCCGCCATCCACCCCTCCTGGAACCCAAACTTCCGAGCCTGAAAGATGATGGGGCCCGCTAAGTCCTCGGCGTGCTTGAAGCCCTTATTATAGTAGTTTTGCTTCCAAGCTTTTTCTCCCCCTTTGTAGTCGGCGAATTCCTTGTCCCGGGCAGTGAGGACGCTGGCTGTTTTAGCTAGTTTGAGCTTGGCGTTCCTGAGCCTGTTGAGAGCATTAGTGGCCTTCTATTCGACCTGCTCCAACGCTCTATCGATAGTCATAGCACGCCATTCCATCACATTCAACCCCAAGACTTTCTCCTTGAGGCTCGCCTCGGCCACTTGCTTGAGGGGTTTTTCCTTATCAGCCTCTTTCTAGGCGCGTCTTTTAGCCAACCCTCCACTACATGGGTCAACTGGGCAGCCTGGATTAAAAAAAAAAACAAACAAACAAACAAACAAACAAAAAACAAATTAGAACAAATCCAAACCAACAAGTAACACTTTTTAATTTTTTTATATTGAAATGGCCTCGGGAGAACTAGAACTTACTGCAATGGTGTGCCACTCCAGCTTGAGCACCAAGTCATCATCCTGACAACCAGCATAGTGCTCTATGTTGCCCAAGAGCAGAAGGGCGTGTCCCAAGCTGTCCGACACTTGGCCCCCATCGCTGCTACACTAGGTTCGGACATAGGCACTGGAGGGCAGTGCCTTATCTCCCAACTGGAAGGTGCACTCCCATAGGGTGGCTGGACCCGAGGAGGACGACGTAACCTGCGCACCAATTATAACTGGTTGGCTTGCAAGCTGCTTCTCCTGGGGAGTCTTGCTGGCCGGAGGCATGAGTGACCTGCCTAAGGAACGAGTCAATAAATGGCTGGCTAAGGGAGTAATTTCTTGAGTGACAGCCCCGCCTGCACCTTTATGTCATTTTCTTTGTTGTTTGGGGGCAGGAGGAGTAGTGTGCTGAGGGGTGGCCTAGGAGGAAGCCTGACCCCTTGAGGTCGATGCATCCAGAAACCAACGGTCCAAGGTCATCAACTGTTTCTTCACCATTTCTGCTGCCGGGATGTTTTCTTCAGCGGTCGGACCCTCTTCTTCGGGATTTTCTTGGGGACGGGCGTCCACGGGAATATGTTCCAACCGACCTTGGAAAATGGTGTTCTCTGAACCGTTTTGAATGGGTTCAAGGGAGTCATGCCTGACCAATCGGGGACCTAACTCTTTGGCCTCCTCGGAAGGAAGCCCTGGTGGCAAGAAACCCAGCAACAGAACGTCTAAGTATGACAGTAAGGGGCTGTCGAATGAAAGGGCGCCCGACGAATCCTTGTAGCTGGTGTATGAGGGGGTGCAACCCAGAATCTTGTGGGAAGCCCTTAGCTGTCCGTCGTAATGCACAAAAATCTTGGAGCGGAGTATAAAGTTGAGCTCCTTGACTTGCACAACATTGATATCCGACCAAAAGTTCTTGAAAACTGCAATCGAGAGGTATCAAAGGTTAATAATAAAAAAATGTGTAGTAATAATAATGAGTGAGTAAACAATAATAATAATGAATTAACAGTGTATCTGTGTCGGTCGGTGCTATTCAAGTGTATAAGCAAATTTAGAAGCAGTAATAAGTTATAGAGGTGTTGGGAGATGGGGAAGGAGAAACCGACCTCTTTTGTGAGGTGAGGTTGAGCAATTAAACTCTCCGTTTAGCCAATTGCCGCTCACCTTTACAAACTCCCTTGCCTAGTTCCTATTAGAATCGAGAAGGCAGGATATCAGCTGAACCATGGTGCTCCGAGTTTGGGGGTAGTACCTGAGGCACAAACTCCCCCGAACACAATACATAAAATTAATATCATGGTGGGTTAGGCTCAGGCCGTATATTTGGTTTAGACGAGCCACGCAGCTCATTACCCTATAAAAGTTAGGCAGACACTGGTTGGGGCTTAAACCGTAGAATCTAAGAGTCCGAAGCAAAAAGGGATCTACAAGAAACCTAACCCGACCCTCTAGAATGGACATTAAGGGGAAGAACACTATGTGTGGACGCCTTTGGTCTTCTATATTGCCCTCATCACAGTATGAGATTTCTACATCGTCAAGGATATTATATGTGGTCCTGAATAGTGCTAAATTTTCCCTAGTTTTTAAAAGATGAAAAAAAGGCATATTGATGAAATGTAAGTTGAAATGGGAGAAGAGAGAGAGACTTATAGGATTCTTTTTTTAGAGGGATGGAGTGAGGTCACTTAAGGAAGATGAGAGCTCGGGAACGTGGAGAGAACCACAACACTAGATTGAGTAAAATATGAAGGGAAAGACAAAAGAAAGGAATGAAGTGGGAATGAGGGGGTATTTATAGGGGAAAGAGGGCCATTAATGGTAACTGTCCCATTGCAATAAATGTGGGTCATTATTACGCACCGCACGCGCTTTAGTAAACGAAGCGCAGGTCATCTGGACCGTTGGATGCACCAAGCCTTGCTACGCTCTTTTCTAGATGCGGCAGGCTGTCCAATCCGTGGCGTTAAAAGATGGTCCGTTGAGCTTCCCGAGGTGTGCACGCTCCTCCCCAAGAGATTGAGCCAGAATCAGCACCCCGATCAATAGTAATCGGACCACGATCCTATTCCTACTTCGCAAAAATAGGATCGTGGGGGCCTCTTGTGGGTGGACCAGACCTAGAGGATTGGGCCGACCATATAAGTAAGGCCTGGTATGAGGCCCAAGGCCCACTGAGTGTGATGAGCCCGGGGTACAACAAAAGGACTGTCTCGGGGTTTTTCACTTTGGACCTGACCATTAGCCGAGCACTGGGAGTGCTGCCCCATCCCTCCCGAGGGGAATCTGGAATAATTATAAAAAGCTTATATTCAGTCTGAATGGGGTTGGTATTCAAGAGCTAAAGATTGTGAAAAGAATCCACTACCGAGCCTTAACCGGCGTCTGGAACAAGTTCCAAGGGAATCCTCTGATTTCGTGAGTGGGAATAAAAATGATGGCCACCCCACTCACTCAAGGATATAAAAGGGGAACTAGGCCATTGTTGGGGAAAAGGGAGAGTAAGATGAGTGATTAAGGGAAAACTGGGAAAAGATGGAAGAAGTAAGTAAATTTGTGAGAGATCAGTACTTGAGAGGGTACAACCAGGCTTGAGTTGGAGCCCCATAAGTAAGATTGAGAGTAAAGTCCACCAACAAATAAGTTGAGGGTCCAAGTGCTTGCTCCTTCAAGCAGCTCTTGCCGCCCACAAAAAGTTATGCTAAACTACTCAAGGAGGAATATGATTCCCATTAAAAAAAAGAAAAAAAAAGAAAAGAGGAATATGATTGATATCTTAAACATCTAAGCACTGTGGTAGATGTTAATATTTATATTAATATTCTCTAGTTAATCCTTTTTGCAGGTATCTGTTCCTCAAATTATTCTACAACCAATTGCATTATCAACATAAAATTGAAAAAAAAAATCTCAAATAAATAATTAAAAAACGCAAAATTGTAGTTTTTTTTTAATTAAAAAATTTATTTAGACCTTTTCTTCTAAAGCACACAATTTAGTCCTAGTTAAGTTTTAGAATTAAAAAAATCATTCCTGTGCTGCAAAAAATAAAGGCGTAAATGCACTTTTAGTCCCTATATTTTGACGTTTTTCCATTTTAGTCCCTACATTTTATTTTTTCCACTTTTAGTCCCTAAAACCAATTTACGCTTTCCGTTTTAGTCCTTTCCGTCAGTCAACCAACGGAAATAGCTGAGGTGGCAGCCAGAACAATTAAAATATTATAAAAAATGCCACATCACCCTGACAAATCAGCATATAAATTTGAAAATTTAATTTATTAATTTTAACTAAATAAAAAAATTAAAAACATAATTAAAAACAATAAAATCAAACCTAAACCCAGAAAATCAAACCCAAGAACATGAAATTTATACCCACTAACAGCAACCCACAACCTATTCAGACCCACAACCCATTCAAACCCAAGCCTCAAAATCGATTCAACCCACGGTGGCAAACTCCGGCGACCAAAAGCCATAACCCACAACAAGTGAACCCCGGTGAGCAAAAGCCACAACCAACAACAACAAACCCAGGCGAGTAAAAGGTCGTCTTCAAACTCTGTCATCGCCGTCATCGCCTTCAAGATCTACCATCGCCACTGTCGAATTCAAGCACTGCCATCGCCTTCAAGCTCTGCCATTATCGCTGTCATCTTCAAGCTCTGCCGTTGCCTTCAAGCTTCGCCATCGAGTGAGATAGCTCAACTCTCATCCTTAGAGACCGTGCTCCAAACCCACCAAAACGAAGAAGAATCCGACACCGGCAATTTTCAAGCACGGTCGAAAGAAACGCTGGAAGCACTGGCTAGATCCAAAGCCGAGTATAAGAAACCCAAAACGAATACCCAAACCCAGAAAATCAAACCCGAAAATCAAATACCCAAACCCAAAAAATGAAACCAGAAAAAAAAAAATCAATGAGCCGAGTTTGATTCAATGAGCTGAGTTTGGTTGGGTTTTTCTAGGTTTGTGTGTTTGTTTGATTCAACGAGCCGAGTTGGCCTTGTTGTTTGATTTTGTTGTTGATTGTTTGAAATAAACTGGGTTTTGTTTGAGTTTTTGGGTTTTTGAGTGTTTGAGATTTTTGGGTTTTCTTTGATTTTATGATTTTGGCTATGAATCTTTGGGGAAGAACGAGAAAAACTGATGGATTTTCAGCATGGGTCTTCAGCATTGGTCTTTGTTCTCTTCTCAAATTTTATTGCATTATTGATTTGATTTTAAGTGGGAAAGGAAGTTGATTCAATGGGTTTAATTTTGAATTCTTGTTCTTGGTTTGATTTTCTGGGTTTGTGTTCTTGTGTTCATAGGCATTTGATTTCATTGTTTTTAATTCTGAATTCGTGTTCTTGGATTTGATTTTCTGGGTTTAGGATTGATTTTATTATTTTTAATTATGTTTTTATTTTTTTTATTTAATTAAAATTAATAAATTAATTTTTAAAATTTATATGCTGATTTGTCAGGGTGATGTGGCATTTTTTATAATATTTTAATTGTTCCGGCTGCCACCTCAGTTATTTCCGTTGGTTGACTGACTGAAAGGACTAAAACGGAAAGCGTAAATTGGTTTTAGGGACTAAAAGTGGAAAAAATAAAATGTAGGGACTAAAATGGAAAAACGTCAAAATATAAAGACTAAAAGTGCATTTACGCCAAAAATAAACTCAGTGGCCAAATAAAAACACAAAAAATAAACACCCTCCGAAACTAAAGAAAAATGAAAAATCAATAAGCTCTTAAAATAGTGACGAGTGTCATTATAATTTTTTTTAATTTATCAAATTATTAATTATGTGATAAAATTAATTAATTTTTAAATGGAACGATGAGATTTTAAAATTTTCTTAAATAAGTTGTCTTAAAATATTAGATATTAAGTGGGTTCCAGTTAGTTCAACTGGTAAAGTCATTGATGGTTGTATATGAGATCTGGGGTTCAATCCCCGCCTACACCAAAAACTGATTGGTATCTTGGTCTAATGATAAAGAGCTATCATTAGGAGCACCTTTCATAGGTTGAAACTCCCTTAAAAAAAAAAAATTAGATATTAAGACCAATGCATGTTGACCCACAAAACAGTATTAAGGTTTATTTTAGCTAGAGGGACTTTTTTTTTCTTATTTAGATACAACAAGGTAAATATCTTGAAAACACCAACAAGTGTTAACCAGTTCAACTACAACTCTCAAGGAATGTTACTACTATTAAATTGACTATAAATAATTCTCTTATATTACAATATGTTTAAATTTCATAATTTTTTATGTTGAGTTGACATTTAGTAATTGGTGATTTTTTTGTTTTTTTTTTTTTGGAGAAAAGTAATTGAAAAATAATGTGGTGATATTAATGGGGATTTATTACGAAAAATAGTATTGTTCCAATTATACACTTTAGTATTATTGGAAGAAACCCCGTAGAAGTGACCATAAGATACTGACTAGAGGCTTCGAGGACTTGGAATCTTGTAAATATCACGAGTGACGAGACCTCAGCTCAGGTTCTACGAGTGATGGTTTAAATAAAACGACACGTCGTATAATAGCATCCAACAGACTGTAGAAAAACAACGGCGAAGGCTGGAGTAGTGGGATTCGCAGCCAGACAATGATAAAAATAAAATAGTCGAAATTCCAAAAACTTCCCATTCTCAAACCCCCAAAATTGTGTAACTTTTCAAAACCCTCATTCTTTCCTTCCTTCCTTCCTTAAAACCAGCAGCAGCTATGGACGACAGCTTCAAAGTCCGAGTTGATAAAATCTTCGGCTCTCTAGCTTCTTCTTCTTCTTCTTCAGCATCAGCTTCAACCCCAAGAGCCACAACTCCATCTTCGTCTCTGTGGTCTCTCACAGACGACGAAATCGAAAGGAAAGAATGGGTCAGAGACAAGACCATTTCCGTACCCGACTCCCCTTCCTTATTGACAAACCATGATCACAAGCAGCAGGAAAATCGTTTGGTGGATTTGAGTTTGAAGGATGAGCTGGAGAAGGACCTCGAT